>OX419339.1:33996102-34126102 GCA_948470475.1 Galaxea fascicularis
TTTATATTCATTGTTCTGGTGTAGCGCGCTTTGCACATCAACCAGTATTATATAGTTTGTGTTCCAGGTGATACAATGTAGTGATGGGAACACTCACTCCGCCAATTAAATCATATTTTTTTATACAAAATTGAAAAGAAAAATGTCCTAGTAACAGACTGAGTCCTTGACCGAACCCTCCGTATGTCAACGTTGTTGTCGAATTCATATTAGGATTGTTTCGGTATTTATTTGAATGTGTCACACGCAAATAGCATACTACTGCCTGGTTGTTGGCAAGTGAAGTGCAATCAAAAGGTATCCCACACGGTTTAAAAAAATCCATTGTTGCTGTTGAGTGTAAAAAGGTCTCTTGTAATAAATGACGAAATATAGATGGACACATGGAAGACAGTTCCTCAGTCGCATGACCATCACTTGAGTGTTAACGCGTCACGTCCTCTTTCTTGATTCATAACTGAGCTCAACAGTTCCCGGGAAAGTTACAATTAACGACAATCTTAAGGCAGTAATGTTGATGGACGCTTAAGGTTTCAAATATGAAATACAGGGGTCGGCTAAACGAAGAGGAAAAATCGAACAGAATCGTACGCCTAAAACGTACAGAAAACGCGATGAGGCATGAAATAAATCTTACTTGCTTTGATCTTGGTGTTAAAATTGTCAAAATTACCTACCTGTGGATTGCTCTTGGTTTGCACTTTTTTCGTTCAAGTTTGGCACAGGAACTGGATCTGAACGAAAAATATTGAAATCATCGCCCGTCGGTCTGCCAATCTTCCTGTACTGAGCGGAGACAATTCCTTCGCCCTCCACCTGAAGCACGTTGTTGTCAAAGCTTGAAAATCTCTTTCCCTTGCATTCGAGCTTCCCAAGATTCTTCACAAACTTTAGTACGCTATCGTGAAACGGGTCTAGGCTTGGAAGTCTACAGGCGACCGTGCTGTTGCCAACATTTTTTACGTATTTAACACGAAGTGATTTCCTAAATACAGGTGGAGCTGTCGGCGGTTTTTCAAGTGAAATTAGTGCGAGTAAAATGATCCCAGTTGCACACAGACAGGCACACACGATGCGAAGGACGCGGAGCCTAACTTTACACGGAATGTTCAGACATTTCATGGCTGTAGTCGTAACTGTATCGTGACGATGCAGTTACTTTCAGTTCGTGCAAACTTCCCAGCGGTATTAAACGCGGGCTTCTGTTCCATCAGAACTTCGAAGAAGGGAAATCATGCGCATGCGCAAATTCCGAGCAAGCAACATTGAAACAGGCTGATTTATGAGTTTTGCGTTTTTTTTTTCGCTCAATCTGATTTCACTGATAAGTTTAGTAAACCATAACTGTGTCCGTGGTCTTGGCTTAAGCCGTAAATTGTTCCGTTTAGATAATACCTGTAATTGTGTAAAGAACAACCTATAACCTGTGTTAAACTGTCACTCGATTCAGAAATGGTTGCGCCTTTTTAAATGAAGCTTTTGTGGTTATGATGTAATCAGTCTCCGTTACACGCCCTAAACGGGAGTGGTTTGGAAACTATTGGTTGATTACCGGTATATTAGGTTATAGGCCACGATTTAAAGTCTCCGTTGGAACCATGTAATGCCTGTTATTCTAGTCGGAGATTCTATTTGCTTAGCAGATCCCGGTGATTCCACAGCAGGCGAGTTCTCCAGCCCAGGGGAATACTCAAAGTTTTATACTGGCAGGCTCCGCCCTAATCTCGCACCCAGATCTCCCACGGTTAGGCAGAAGGGAACCTGCCGTGAGATCTGGGTACGAGATGAGCTCCGCCCCAAGTCCACCATTTTGCCAGGATATGGAAAGTCAGTTGTCTTTTATGCTGCTTCAGCTGTGGTCGATGAAGTCTTCCAGAGAACACGTGGAAGCAGCAAAATTGTTATCATATCTTCACTTTTTCGCTTGGGGACCTAAGACAGCTTGGATCTTTCAGCGAACACAAAGTATCGCACTGGCGATCAACTTCTTACAGGAAGAGTTTCTGGATGTGTTTCTTTAAAATTGGGTTCGGCTAAACTACAGAATACAGGGCCACTTTTATTCATCCACCAAACGAGCCGGCTCGTTTGGCTCGTTTGCTCTCTGGTTAACGTGCATACAAATCCATCCTCGTTCTTTCATCCACTGCCGAGCCAAACGAGCCAAACAAGCCGCTAAATATATGAACCGAAGACTTCACCAGCATATCAATCATTCCTCGTTCACTGCCGGGATAAACGAACCGCAGGGTTCTTCCACACTCCTCCTGCTATTTGTTTGTAAGTCCCACGGCACAGCATTTTGCTAAGAGACTCTAATCCTTCTGAAAACGTGTTAACTTTGCTTTTACTTGGCCAGTGAACTCGTACTTGGACTGTAAGTTGTTTTCTTTTGTTCACTGGCCCGCTTGTATCACAAGCATGTGCGATAATCCGTGCCCCAATCGGTGAAACTGTTGCAACCGTCATCATTAAGCTTACTTGTTGCTCTCGATCTTCATTTGTGATGAGAGGATTTATTGGTATTTAGTTTATTTTGCTTTCGCTGATAAAGAATACAAAAGCCAACGTAGAAAATATTAAGTCTTTGGTTGCGGGTTAAATAATTCGTTAACACAACCTGTCGTTAGTCATTGAAGCGTTGACTGTTTTGTAAGATCATAGCTGTAATATGCATTCAAGCCGTAACTCAACCCGTTAGAAGCCGTTATCCACCTGTGTAACTTTTGGAAGTGATTAATGTTGTAAACGAGAAATTCCCTCATTGCCAATCACTACGGTTAGTTACGAGTTTTTAATGATGTGACTTCATCACCTAAGATTGTAGTTTTCACATAAATAGTAAGCCGGTTTATAACCAGTTTCCACCCAACGCAGTTTCACTAGAGTAGAATCAGTGACTTCAGAGACTTGCTGGTAAATCTCAAGCTTATGAAGTGTTTTTTAATTTAAACGATTTTATTCACTGCATTTGCTCTAAGAGCACAAAGTGCTAACGTAGTTTACATTAAATTTTTAATCGTCACGGACGAAAGAAACAAACGAAACAAAACAAAAAAATAAAACAACTACGAAGAGCGATTTGATTGAAAGATAAAAGACTGAACAGAAAAAAAAACAATTTTACATTGATCTGAAAATCAAAACCTGGAACTCCATTTAAAAGGAAGTCAATTTTCCTCTTGTCAGATGCAAAAAGCCATTTATCTCCCAACAAGTGTGCAGCGGAGGAAAACAGTGTTTCACGCAGAGCAACAAAACCCGGGCAAAATAAAAAGTATTGTTAGACATCTTCAACAAGTGCACCGCACATACGACAGACAGATGAAACAGATCAATTTCTCTTGAAAAGGTCATGATTTAAGGCGCTAAAATTAAGCCTTAAACGAGAGTCAGTGAAAATTCGAGGCTGCGCGATCCAATGTGTAAAATAAATAGTTACGAGTTGGAAATTTCATGTGCTTCGAAACGTTATTTTTAAAACTACCAAGAGAAGAGGACAGGCGAACCTCGGAAGGAAGACTATTCCACAACTGTGATGTTGAAAAAAGAAAAGATTTCCTGTGCCTTTCAATCCGAACATAAAGTAAACAAAGCGTATGAACTTGGTAGCATGGAAAGTTACATGCCAGGTCTGAGTGCCAATTTTCAGTTTATGGAAAGATCAATACTTAGTGAAGCAATTTAGTTTAAGGGACGTGTTTTATTTAGTTATTTATATCGATGAAGAGAATTAACTAATATATTAAGCTGAGCGGACTTCTTGGAAACCATACCTACACACGTACTTTCCTAGCCTGCGAACGCAAACGTATTTCCGGTTGTCGTTCTGCGTTCGCAGGCTAGTACTTTCCGTGAGCCGAACCTAATTCAAAGAATTAAGTAGGAATCAATTACGAACGGCTCAGGCGTTCTTTTCGCCTGACTTGACCGGGAATTTTGACTTTGGAACGGCTTTGATTCAGACGCCGAACTTTTCATGTGCCGAACGTAATGCAGTAATTATTGAAAACCACTGACAATATTGATTTGTTTCCCTGCAACTATATTAGGAACGGCTCATTAGCTTGACGTCTGAATCAACAGGCTTACGTTTGTTAATTTGGGTCGGTCCAAATTCGAATTTAGTTCGGTTCATGAAAAGTATGGCGTCTGAACCGGGCCTAAGGCAAAAACGGTTGGCGTGATTACTCAGCAGATTTTATCGCTGTTTAAACCAAATGTCGTTGGCTTCGATTTAATTTGTGTGTGTACGTTTTATCAAAGTCATGCATTTCAAGTTCAGGAGCCATATTTATCTCAAGCATCCTGTATGTAAATGCAATATTCTAAAGTAATTCATTACCATACCATTGATTTCATCTTTTCTTTTTTATTCAGGCCTTGAGTAATATCTTGGGATTTTCTTTAAAGAATATAAAAATTGAGTCAAAAGACAACAAATCATCTTACCTTAAAGGAACTAAATAACGATATTGAGCAACTGTAGACAAGTGGTATCAAAAAGAATCTTTTCACCGTTAAGGCCTTCCAGTTATAAGAATTGTGATTATTGCTCTTTCCCTCAGAGTCTGTATGTTTGATCAACTAAGACAAATAACGGGCATCCCAGTGTGCACTGGGAAAGACAGCTGGGTTGTGGCCTGGTTGTTGTTAACCCTTTACGCCTCAAGATCAAAATTTAAATTCTCATCTGTTGCTCCTACACATTTCTTATAGAAGTGGTGGGGAGAAGTCATTAAAATATCAAGCATATTCATTTTTTGTGATACTGACCTAAATTCTCAAGACCACTCTGCTTTGTAAAGCACTCAAATTACAAGATGAATTTTGGTGCTGATCACTCTTGGGGTTAAGGCAAATGGCAAAGATCGTTAATCACTTGGCTCTCAAAAATCCCTTTTTTATCATAGAGCAACAGTAAAGAAGGTCGTATCTTGTGTCGATGCAGTAAAGCTTTTGTGGAACGAATGTAGAAATGAAGCGAAAAGGTCTTTTGATTCGAACTATCTCGAATATATTTTATATCAAGAAGTCCTTCCGAAGCATCATCGTCTTTTCTGGACAAATGGAATGGTCCATTTGTATCCTGCATTTGAAACAACATACTAATTTTGTAGAGGGTGAAGGGGATGTTTTTCTTGCGTAGGACTCCCATAACAATAACGTTATGATGTTGCGATGAAGAAATTTAAAAAAACAAGAACAAGCGTAGGTCTGTTAAGCATAAGAACGTAGTCAAACCACCCACATGAGCGCTTTCAAACTAGACCAGGCGTGGACTTTTATTGATAATAAAAAGGTGAAAATAACCTCCGTCAACTTGAATTGGAAGTTAAGTTTGACAATAGCAACAACACAACTGAAAAAGCAAAGCTGATACGGTGTATTTGGAAAGAGAGCCTATTATTAAGTATAATTGAAACGTTATGTTGCATTTTATGCGCGTTTGGTTAAAGGAGGCTTTTAGAAGGGTAATTGATTTATACCACCAAGAATAGCAAGTAATTCCAGAGTGAAATCTGTGTGACCAATACCGGTGTACGGAAGATCTTAGTCGGGCTCCCGTCGTGTAAACATGTTTCCTTTGTGTCGTGACATGTTGAATACAGTTACTATTCAATTTGTTCTTTGAGTCTTCTTTGTCGTGAACTCATGGCCAAATTTGTCTATATTTGTAAAGTTTCATCATACAACAGACAAAAAGAATGAACCTTATCTCTCCTGTTTGAATAGGAAGGGATGAGTCGTTCTAATAATATTATTCAAATAAAGAATGATCGTCGCAGTTGTGATCGCAATTTTTGCAATTGCGTAAAGAAGCCTGAAAAAAAAAATTCAGGACTTCAACGGGGCTTGAACCCGTGACCTCGCGATTCCGGTGCGATGCCCTACCAACTGAGCTATGAAGCCGGTGACGTCGGGAGCAGGTCAAATCATTCTTCATTTGATTTCATATCAGCAGTTCACATATGATTTCTTTCATATGCATCATTCAATAATATTATTGTACTGAATTATTCTTTGCTACGCTACGACTTTAGCTATTATCGTTGCTCCTGTGTAGAGCATTTCAAAAAAACTGCGAAGTTCGGTCATGTTTGTTTTTCGTTAATAGTACATCAGTGTGCGTCACAAAAATTGCGTTTCAAACAAAGAAAATAACCGTGAAACCGTTCCAGTGACGTTTCAAACGTTTGCATTCGTTTTAGAAACATGTTGCTATTTTGAGCTTCCTCAGTCTTTTTCAACCCCTGTTGTTTGTCAGTGTTTCGAGAAAAATAGATGACATAGCACATTGAATAACATTACCCGCCTTTAGAATGTAAAATCTTATTGGTTGAATGAGAGGTATAGATCATAATATCTGCACCTTTCAAAGTTTAATTACTAATAAGTATACGCCTCGCTCCAGATTACGTCAAGATTGGGTGGGATATTTGAGACACCCTGCGGAGTTGCCAGTACAAATTTAGGAAAAGTCATATTTTATTTATTTAAAGCCATTGAATGCGTAGTTACTAATTGTTCTCTGTTTAGATTCTCGAGATTTAAGGGCTGTAAATTATTTTTCAATTGCACGGAAAAAACACACAAAAGCCTCTAGGAAAGAAAGTGGATTTTCTAGATCAACACTATGCACTGTTGCTCATAGGGTCAATGAAATTAACTTCGGCATTCGTTAAGCAATATCAAAGAGAAAACCGTTTTTTAACAAAGGTTTTCTTATTTCAGATTTAAGCGAGCAATTACTTTGTAAATAAACTCGCTAATTTTTTCATCTTCAGCTTAATTATTTCAAGATTAAATAAAAACAACGCACGCTGAGTCATAAATACGAACCTGAAAAATCATTTCGCAAGGTCACGACAGACTATGAGGAAATTCTTGCCTGGGAGATTTATTACTTAATTAAATCTATGTTTTTCTTTAATGGTAGCCGGAAAAATGCTTTCGTAAATATCATCCTTTTCAATGAAGTTGGTTCAGGTAGGTCTAAATTTTTCTTTTGTCAAATCTTTGAAGACATAACTGAAAATCAGTTCATCAAAAGCGAACGAAAGAGTGCTGATATGAGATACGTTAATTAACCTACGGTCAGGTATTCTCTGTATTGTTATTTAAATGAACTCGGTTTCTTTTCAGAAACTGAAAATCACCATGCGTGTAGTAATTATAAATTAACTTTAAAATAACGTTCCCTTGAAAACAGAGCAAAGAGTAAAACAGCGTCATCGTGGGCGGAGGCACACAGTAATCCACGGAGAATCTCAAAGAATTTTGAAAGAAAATTACTAAAGAATCGAGTCGTAAAAATAAAGTCAAGTCAGAAGACAAACAACAGTTGAGTCATGATCTAAAATCGCAACTAACGCCTTCCAAATCAAAAATCACTGCTTCCGGCTATAGAATACCTCCAAGGTAAGACCACTAATTACCGGTCGTACAATCAACAATTTTATCATATCGACTGAAATGTTGATTGCCTCGGTCGTAATTGCATTCTGCAGCTTTTCGCGATTCGCTGTCTTCCTTCCCACAGGCTAAAATAAAAGAAACAATGCTATAGGGCGGAAATCAAGGTGTTTTTTTCTGTACGACCGTCGCGTTTTCCGTTGTCAATTAATGGGACTCCTCGTGTCATTTACATCAGAAGTGAAAAACAATTGGATGAGCTTGGACCTAATCATCACGCAATGATTGATATGATCGCTGGAAGGCAGTATTTATCGTGATTCTCATCTGTCGGTTATTTAAGAAACCGAACAGTGTCAGCAAGGTATTTTAGGTTATACAGCGAGTGAGTTAAAAGGGTCCCGGCCAGTGAAAGGTAAGACACAGTTTGTTGTCGCATGCATGAAAAAACTTATTACACTTCATCTGATGAAAAAAAACTGGCAGTGTACGTTTTTATCGTCTTCGCCAGTCCCGATTATGTATTTTAAATAGTTGTCCAATTCATTGATTTTAAGTTTCAAAAGTCAAAACATTTGTTAATGTGACTGAACCATTTCGAGTTTGTTAAAAGGTTTCTCTCAGTGTCGCATAAATAAAGCGGAGCATAAGCTTTCCCTGGTAAAGATGACCGTGCTTTACAAGGTGGTTGTAAACTTTGAGTTCGTGGATTAGGTTTTGAAGAATATCAACGAAAGATACTGAACAATATTTTCCTGTGGTACTCTTCATTATGCTGTAGAAGGTGGTTCTAACTTTTGAGTGTGTGGATGAAACTCTGATATATGACGATTTTAAGTATCAATTTCAAATGGCGGTTTTTGTCCAGTTACACTGAGAAAGGTGTCTCTAGTTTTGAGTCCGTGGACGACATCCGAAATGAGCATGAAATTCAAGGGGAGGTTATCATTTGAGCGGTAGTCCTCATTGGTTATGTACTGATGACCTCTTTTTCCAATCCATCGCTGCGTTGTCTCTTGAGAACTTGTGGGAATATTGAAACCGGTTTGTCTGTTTCTTAAGTGGTTCGCCTTTCCAAAGTTTAAATTGTCAATGATTTAGTTTCAAAATCGCCAAATTTGATGCTGCAACTTTGAAATTCAAATGCTCACTATAAAATGAAAAACGCCTTGGTCTTCCGATCCGTACAAGGAACTTCAAAGATTTGTCGTCATCTCAGTTTAAAGTCGCTAATTGTTCCAGTAAACTCTCGCCATTTTAGAATCGAACAAAAATAAAATCAGAGCTAAGTTTTCAATGGTTTGTTTATAGCTTAAAAAATGTTATGAAACAATACGGTCTGCAGAATTACGTTTCGTCATTATTTTTTATTGGTAAGTTGACCATCTCCTGATTAAAACACAACCACAGACTAGGTGCACACTTACTCCGGAGAAAACAGTAATTTCTTTGAGACTGGGACTTGGAAACAGATGTTTCGAAGTTTCTAAGCAATTCCTAAAGAAATAAGGCAGACTGTCATCTTTTCGTTTTTCGCTTTATTGTTGTCAAATTAAGGTATAAACTACCCCAACTGGAAATGTCGGACTGCAGAAAAAATACAAAACTAAGAACCCTCTGTTATGGCAACGTTTATTTGGAACTGAGGAAGTCATAACTCTGGGTTCTCATTCCTCTTAAAAGGTTAACTAGAAGCACTTGAAATACTTTCTGTTGATAACGGCGCGGTGCTTTTTGATTTGAGAAGCTCTGTTTGATTAAGGTATACTCTAATACAAGAATAGCTTGCAATCAATTCCACTAGTGATATAAATCGCTAGATTAACTATTGAAAGCTAATATCTATTTGCCATTCCTTCTCAGAATTAGCTGTCATTCAGTTAACTCAAAAATGGTTCTGTAAATCAGTATTGCTTTCCATTTGTGCATTTTATCTCACAGATAACGTTAACAGTCTAAAACGCAATATTATACTTTCCTTAGTCATTACTGGTGTCTAAGAAAAACTAATTAACGTATTTGCTTTTGTCAGTTTCTAGTTTTTATAAAAATCGGTCTGAAAGGTGTAAGAAAAAAGAATAGCATACTTCAACAAGAATGATTTGTCATTATGTTCTACGTTAGAAGAAAACAACCTAATTAATTGAAGTCTCTGTGACCTCTTGCGTCACTGCCATATTAATTAACACGGCTTGAAAACGAGGCGAGTATAACTTAAGTTCCACTCTCAAAATGTATGCAATGTAAACTGAGAGTTGTGGGGAAATTTGGCTACTTGTTCAATACTCTAGGAAATGTTTCATTAACTATTTCAGAGAGAATACTATTCCATAGTCGGCCACACCTTATTTATCGACTACGGTTCCAGTTATTTTTGTTGTCCTTCACGAAATTTGATTTGTGCTAATCACTCAAAACACGCCGCCTTAGTCACGGGGTTAACCAGGTTCATTCTCTTTGAATGTCACTAGTTTCATGTTACTATTGAGTCACTTCAAATTTTGTAATATTGTTCATGTTTGACGGTCATATTTTGTAGCAGGGGTTTTTGTGAAACAGTGCCTATAATATTTTTTTCTTGGAACATAATTAGAGAATTTTTGTTTGATCGAGTTGTCGTTCATTTTTATTTTTTGTGCGATTTAAGCAGGATATCTGAAAGTAAAAACCTGAATAGACTGTTTTTCTTGGTAATGATATCGGCTTTCGCCTGCTGAAAAGTTCAAAACAACCTTCTATACAAAATTGTTTAATTCTATAGGAAGATGTCGTTACTCGTTAGATCGTTTGCAAAGGTTTTAGTTCTGTAGTTGTTAATTACAAGAAGTCTGAGATTGACCTAAAATGTGATCTAGTTATTTTTGTTGTTTCTATTGAGTGCATCCAAAAAGTTTATGTTACTGCATGGATATAATTCAAACCGTGCTGCAGCACTATGGTCAAAAATCACAAATTGAAATTTAAGCTGTCTGAAACTGGACATTTACTGCCATTCATGAATTTAAGGGAAATTTCAAGAACAATATCCAATTTGCAGCCGTGTATTTTAAATGTACATTATCACACTAATCAGTCGTTGTGATTTAATTCGGTCATCTGCTGATTCATGCTATTAATTCCAAGAGTCTTCTCTCTCCGATATATTTCCATGTTACAATTGCAATTTGATTTACTCTTGTTTCGACAATTTTGCAACATGCTAACAAGTGAAACTTGAAAACTGCCCATGCTGGGTTGTTAACGTCAGTCGAAGGCAGTTTTTAATTGTGGTCTTGGATTAAGCAAAATTCCACAGATCATGACGTTTTTCCCCAAATTCTGTCACTACAACAATGGGTAATAAGATAAGAAAACCCACTACGTCGTCGTGATTTTGTTTCGTACATTTTGGCCAAGTTTCGTGCAAGAAAATTTGAATTCGAGCACGTGTAAAAAGAGAACCAAACCATTGTATTTTTGGTGATTAAGTGTATTCCTTATTATTTCATACAAAATATAGACACGTATATAAATACTGTCTACGATACGATACGATACGATATCCTTTTTTTATAGAGGGTATAGACATGTTTAACCCAGTAAGAGTTTTCTAACACATGGCCCTCTAGGTCAGCACTAGGGGTGGTCACAACCAGGGTTCATTACGTCCCTAGTGGTTCTTTTACGTCCCACAGAGTCAATTTGTGAAGAGTTGTGAAACGGGACCTTCGGTTTTATCGTCCTTATCCGAGACTGCAGTATAAGAATTATACATCCTCTTAATGGTTTGTTTTCATATTTCATTGACCAGAGCAGTGACGACTTTGAACAACGCCCCAAACAGTTGTCCCCGAAAAAAACAATAGCTGAATGATTATATGTCACACATCAAAAAATTACATTGGAAAATTACCAGACTTCTTGGCTTTCCACTTAATTTAATTTGCTCTTTGCTATCCTCAAAACTTCACCTGAAATAAAAAGGACGACTCGTGGGCTATTTTTTGTTATTTCAGGGCATCTTCCATCATGCGTTGCATTCTGGTTATCTTCTTCGTAGGACTCTTTGCAGTCTTAGCATCTGGTGGTAAGTTTCATATTTATGATCTTTGTCATGTAAGGTGAACTGAAATGTCTCCTTCAGATTGCTGTCACTTCGTAACTTTCTTATTTACTCTGGAAAACTCCTTTAGGAGAATTTAACAGCGTATGCGTTTCCTCAGTAACTCTGTACTCATAAGTGTTTCAAGTATCCATGTTCATGTTATCGTACCGGCATGGCGTTTATATATATTGATAAAAATTGTTGCTTTCATAACAAATTGTTTGACGCATGACGCCAACTTCAGTCATATGGAAGATTTTTCTCCAAATCCTTCCCAATGCATGTCTTGCCAAAGTCAACGCGTCCGAACACTGTGGACCACGTGGCCTGTAACAGGGATATGAAACAGGGCCAGGTTGGTGTAAGTACACTGCATAGGAAGTATGCTGCAAGGGCAAAACGCATGTTTGTGCATGCACACCGTGCAACATTGAGACTTTGGGTTTCTTTGCTTAATTTACATTGCACAAATTCAAGCCAGGTGAACAGCAGCTTGTAGTGGAGACATAATCTTGTTTTTACCAGCAATAGAATGAGGAACTCGCCCGAGTAGAACTGTCCTTGCAACATGGCCCTGCGCTATGCGCCTCAGGCCCTCTCGTGTGAGACCACCACAGACACAAGGCACGCCACAGGGTACCCAGAAGAGTAATCAGGAACGTGAGCTTATCTTTGATCCATTTTGCAGGACTTATGAAACGTGATCCCCAGGATGACAAACGACCGAGAATTAGGCCAGGGAAAAAAGGTAAGGGATGTCTTAAGAGTAAAACCCTGAGACGCGCAGTGATATTCTCCTCTCATTATATATGTTTTCGTTATTAGAGATTTAATTGTCCATTGCTTTGAGTTATACTCTGAGTATGCATTGCCAATAGAGATTTAATCATGAATTTTTATTTTTGCAGATGACACAAATTTCTTCCAAAATGATCAGGAACTCGAAGGTAAGTTTCTTTTATAAAGAGTAAAATTCAGATTTGCCGTAAAATAAAATATTTCCTTATTTCGGAAATCCAACTTCAAGTTAGAAAGTTATGCAAATTCCATGATTTAGTTCATGGATGTTCATGGTATAAAAGTCATAACTTCGAATGAGGTGGCAGTGTCCCAGAGCAAGATTAGTAAGGGAGGGGCAAGAATGTGTTCCCTGGGTACCCCCGACAAATAGCGCACTTCCGTGATATGTTACCTTTAGCTGTGGTGAAGAATTTCAACTGTTGTTTGAGTTTGCAGGATTGCTTTGGTGATAAGTACCGGAAAAGCAAAACACTAACTAAGTTTAATTCTTGTGTTGTTTGCAGATTATTCAGACGCGGAAAATGACTGGTGTGTTTCTATCTATGCTAATCTATCGATCTATTGATCAACTGAATCTCCAAACCATCATCTATGGAGATATTTTTCTCTTTTCGATCTAACTGGTTGAATGGGTGTAGTATCCATCAGGTTTTGAGAGATTCCACTGTTAACATTTGCCATGTGAACTCGTCTTTCTTTTTTGTCTCCTCTTAGTGATTCAAGTGATCAGTTTTTATAGAGACCTGCTTAAGCTCTAGCTGCGCATGCGTTTGGCATGAGAGACTTACTCCTCACAATACAAGCATGATAGGCAAAAAATTATTTTTTAATATACGAATGTTATTTCTTGTTTTAGGAGTCAAGCACTTGAAGCCGCTTCTGCAGGTAGCTCATGCTAATATTTGCTATGATGCCCAACATTTCATAAAATGAAATCCTGGACCAAATGCTTAGAAAGTGCAAATGCCTGATGCGTTTGAATAACATATGTCCATGTCTTTCCGACTGCATATAAACTAACGGGTTTGCAGTCACCTGACATAAAAGACGGGCGATTCAAAAGTACGCCCTCGAAAACTACTTCGCATTGATTTGAATTTGTCTATCAATAGTACTTCTAATTCTATTCTTAAAGAAAGCATCTCGTTTTTGTCTCCGTAGTGTTATCGTTGACGTTATCGTTATCTCTGTTGTGGTCGTTGTCATTATCACTATTATTGTCATTGTCAATATCATCATTATCATCAATATCATCAATATCATTATCGTGATCGTTATCGTGATCGTGATCGTTATCGCTATCATCGTTATCGTTATCCTTATTGTTCTTGTTATTACTATTACCTATTGTTTTTGTAGCCAACAAAATACCCGGCAAGTTTTCTGACACGTTGCCAAGACCGGGAAGAAAAAGGTGAGTACTTGCCAATCTATAATAAGACCATTTATCGAATGGGTTAAAACTTTCCAGTTTTTATTCGCAATTAAAAAGTGAATATGTGACAGTTGTTTATTTGCAAATACAGCTGCCTGGATGAGGGGGTGATACACTTATTTCGATAAGCTATATGGTGTGCGCCACTCCCGAGGGTACCTTTCTTCGCTTTGGTGGTGGGGCGGGCCTCATCTCAAAGCGAAGGGAATGTCCTCGGGACAAGACAAGACAAGACAATTGTTTACTTAGACACGAAATTCTTCAATTCCAAAGAATTGGTTTCCAAGAAACCTTATAAGATTATGAAACAATTGTATTAACTCAAAACAGCCTTACAAGTACATAAATGAAACCAGGGTTTTCAACTGTTTTGTAAAGTAGCGGACATACTTCTGAAAGTACCGGACGTGAATGTTTACAGTAGTAAAAAAAATCGCCGATATTGATCTCAAGTACCGGACGTGGAATGGCAAACGACCGGACGAAACGTCCGGCCTCCGGCCTCAAATGAAAACCCTGTGAAACTAACATACAAACGAAACTATAAGCGAAACCACGAACGAAAATTGAAGACATACAACCCTTAACAATTGCTGGATTTCGGCAGAGATCGAGTGATAAAATGAAAGTGAGTCGCGATGTTTTATATGAATTGACCTTACGACGAGTTATATTTTCTGACGGAATTCGACAGCCGGTAAGCACAATACTGCGCGTGAAATATAAAAGACTTTTTTAACCCAAACTAAATACCTGGCCCGGTTGTTCAAAAGCTGGATAGCGCTATCCAGCGGCTAAATATCTATCCAGTGGATAGTTCAATCAGCTTTACCAATACTTATCCGCTGGAGAGTGATTTATCCGGTGGATACCGCTAATCCAACATTTGAACAACCGGGGGCTGTTGTTTAGTGAAACTACTCAACTCAGGTTACTACTGTATTTGCTTTTCCACTTTCTCCCAGATCTTTCGCAGAGGAGTCCAGTTTCATCAGAGGTCCACCACAAGGTAAGTTTACAATTATGTTCTTTTTTTTTTAATTTTTTTGGACAACAGTGACCTAATAACAAATTGCTTATGACTTCATCGGTTTTTTTTTTCAGGGTTTGTTAGACCTGGAAGGAAAAGGTAAGATGAAAAGTCAGTATCTACTTAGTCCTCGCCGAGCAAGCAAAAACATATGTGGAAACAGCCTATGGGACTGTTTGTGTCGGTAATCAGGTGCAAGGCTTTTTGTTTGCATGGCCTCCACCCAACCCTGAGATGTGATGTGGACCAGATAACAAAACCGGAAATACATTTTATTCTCTTTGCAAACACTTTGTTGGTTTTTTACGTCCCTTTACATGAAGAAGCGATGGATTCAGAGACGAGGCCCGCGGTTTAATGTGCTTATTGAATGACGCGATATTTTGAACCGAGACAGTTGTTGAGTACACAGCCAGCCATGAACTTAACATTTTTTAACCCTCAAGATAGCTCCCAAGATCTGATTATTAATTCTCCTTTCTAGCTCTCACACAGTCACTTGTACATTAGTTAAGAGAATTTGGAGTTATATCAAGATAAAACCCTAGTGTCGATAAGCTTGTCTATCCTCATCACCTGTCTGAATGACAATGTATTAATATTATAAGGAGAAGTTATATACTAATCACCTGTGGGAGTTAAAGGGTTAATTAAGTAAGGGTTATCGGCCTGAAGCGAGGGGTTATGTGATTTATTCCCCTCGTGCGTTGCCCGAGGGCGGAGCCCGAGGGCAACACACGAGGGGAATAAATCACATAATCACGAGCTGAAGGCCGATAAATGGCTTATTTTTACATTGGCGAGGATTCCTCAAGGGATGCAAAAATACACTGAAGAAAAATTCCTCTATTGTTCATCTTTCTTTTGTTTTTCAACACTCCATGCTGGCACTAGTGGGATTCACAAGTTTCTCGGCCTTTAATTATGTTACTTTTTTAAAGTCGCATTTCGAATTAGTTGTTCGTCTTGATCGTAGTGAATGCCAGGAACAGGGTAGCAATGTTCAGCGATTCAGAGTCAGAACTGTTTATCACTCAAAGTAGTTTTAGCGGGAGCAGGTTAATTGACCTTTCGGAAAACAACTTTGAATCTTTAATTGCGGATGCAGACAAGGAGAAAGCAGTTGACAATTTCAATTTACGCACCGAGGATCTTTTTACCGACGTTTTTACAGATAAAGAAGATTCCGGCCGAGGGATCATTACTGTAAGCGACAAGGAAATTCAGACGAGGAATGAAGCAAGAATACCACAAAACACTAAAAGGGCAACTTCATGGAGTTCACGAGTTTGGGATGAGTGGGTTACAGAGCGAAACTCGTTACCAATAAATGACAGCGACACTTTCGTGCTAGCTCCAAACAGTGGAAAGCGATGAACCACCGACTAAGAAAATCCGCGAAGGTGCACCAAAAGAAAACACTGCTCAGTTCAATTTTAGAAACTGTAGCGTCGTAAATTTGTTCTTTATGAGCAGCTAATTTAAATGCGAGGGGATTATGTATTAATATGCAAGGGGGATAACTGACTTATCCCCTTGCATATTAACACATAATCCCCTCGCATTTCAATTAGCTGTTCATTAGCCCCGCTCTTCCCTTCAAACAATCAAAGCCGCACCCAGCTCTTCAGACAGTTGATTTGGGGGTTATGTGATATATTCAACAAAGGAATCCGAGCTGATGTAAAAATAAGCCCTAGTTATTGGTCTGTTCTGGGATTTGAATCCACAGCTTTCCACTCAGCAGTCCGGTTCTCTTAAGGCGATTTAGACGGTACGATTTGTCCGCGTCTTGGCGCATGCGACTCAACATAGAACAAAGTTGTGCCGTGTGAATGCTCCTACAAATTCTCTACCACAGACGCACGCGACCTAAAATTTGTCGTAGGATTTTGAATCATGTTTAAAGTAGACAAAAGTCGTACGTGTAAATCGCCCTTTACAAACCAAGCCAACTGACAATTGGGTTCGACTTCGCATCCTGTTCCTAAAACGTACCAACCACCAAGGGTTTTTTTTTTTAACCTTGTTTTACATAATCTAGAAAGGTTTCTCTGGTAAAAAAAAAGCGTTAATAAACACTAACAGAAAGTTAATTATCTTCAAAACATATAAAATCAGCGACAGGATACTGCTTCATTGTTCCGATGTCTAGAAAAAGTGTCATGGACTTATTTTATATAAGGAGAACATTATCCCACAACACTGTTGATGGGAAAAAAGGAAGTCACGGGACTCTCCGGTAAAAAGGGTGAAACTAGTAATCGTAGTTCAACCCTTACATTAACACGGCTTTTTCACTTTTTTTCAGGAGGTCGCTTGAAGCTTGATAAAAGGACATAAAGAATCAAGGTAGACTACTCATTTTCAACTGGATTCAGTATTTAAGAAAGGATCATCGTTTCTTTGGTCATTTTGAAAAGACGTACTTTTACGAAATTTTCTTATCTGTTGTCATCGTCGATTCTCTTGGTGATACGTTTGCTCATTTTTTAACCCGTATCGAGAGAATAAGAATTCAGCTAAATCACCTCTTTGATACTCGAGACCGAGATAGTGACGCAAAATATGGAAAAGCTAACTTTGATACAAATTGGTCTGAGCATTTCCTATAGATCCTTCTCCGATACTGCCCGCGGTGGGTGTGGGATTCCCGTGATGAACCCGATAACCAGTCCTATTATAGGAATAAGGTCATGCTATATACAGGCTTCTTAGAGGGCTTCCTTTACACTTTAAACCCTAAGATCAGAATTTAAACTGATTCTCATTTTCTACCCTTATAATTTTCTGTAATGAAGAGAAGTTGTTAAAATATCAAGCAACCTCATCTTGCGTCATTCTGTTCTTAATTCTCGTGACCACTCTGTTTTATAAAGCGTTGATATTACAAGAACAAATTTCATGGATCACGCAAGATTAATGTGCTTGATTTTTTAAACAATTTCTCCCTGTTACTCCCATAGGAAATTCTTAGGGGCAATAAATGAGCGTTAAATTTTGACCCTAGGGTTTAAAGGGATGAGAACTTAGAATCATGACTTAAAATACTCAAAAGTAATTAACAAACACAGATGAATTGAACTCTTTGTGGTTAGCTATACTTATAGCACTGAGCTCCAAACATTCGCGCTTGTTCTTTTTTGAGGCCAATGAAATGTTTTGATTTTTACTCAGTTTCCTTTTTTTAATTTTTTGTTTCGAATTCCTTTTATCTTTTTAATCCAGGATAACTACAGATGGATTGGGAAAAAGCTGTAGATGAATTAATTATTATTTAAATAACACACAACTAAAGATGGGACAGCAGATTCTGTTATACAGAAGAGAGGAAAGAATCATTAGTTGTTTGCAGTGCATCTACCTTTAAAACAGGACGATTGTTAAATATCTTTATGAAGTGTGTAAATAAAGTTAAAATTGATGCTCTAATTTTGTCTCTTTTCATTCTTGTTTCTCATTGCCAAATATATCTTGGTGAATTTATGTTACGGAGGGTCATACAGATTCTCCGGAACTGATACATGCTATCTAAACACGTGGGTGATAGAGGAAATTCAGTTTATCAATTTCCCAGCCCGCGAGTATCAATTGATAACAACACATGAAAAACGGGGCAGACAATAAAAGGTGGATATTTTTCTTGCTCTCTTTGGTAAAATTACCTCGATTAGCTTTTAGCACTGACTTTGATCGTATAAATTTTCTATAGTAACAATTCATTTTGTCAATCAGTAATCAAGAAAAAGTTCTGATGTTTCAGCATGATTGTCAAACCTAGGCAAACAAGAACACTTGTACGGAGGCTGCAGACCAAACGCGCGATTAAAAAGCTCTCATAACATTAAAAAGCGTTTTCCGAATTCTTCAAACTCAGTTTTATTATTTGGCTTCTAGTGATATTAGCCTGCGTGACCAGGCGCCTTTTTCGGCTCTTTTTTCAGGCCAGCCTGGCGTTCATTCTTGAACATTTCACTGTGTCACCCCGCATTGCTGCGCAGCCTGCCCACCTTTGCCTGACATCACAACGTTATTTACACTTTCGTGTAAAACCATTGCGATGTTTTTGAAATTTAAGTTATTCGGAAACGGCCAGCGTTCGTAGAACCCATCCCCAGAAAAGTTAATGTAAAACCTACTTAACGTGTAACGAGACGTGAATCTTTGCGGCATAGGTGACAAGTTCTCACTTCTGGACAACGAGACTGTCTACACTGAACCGAAAGATGAATAGAGGCTTTAGTTTCTGAAGAAACTGTGGTGCTGCGTCGGTGGGGGAGTTGTACACAAAAATTTGGTTTTATCAACGGAGTTGATGATGTAAATTGACCACCGTACAGGGCGTTTCGAGCGTTAGCCTTTCGTCAGAGCGAAATGTGGTATATGAATTTTTGCTCTAGATTCAAGTTATACATTGGCGAAACAGGAAGACCACTAGGTGACCGATTCCGCGAACACCCTCGCAATGTTGAAAAAGATGACAAAGACGCGTCCAAGCCAGTCGATCGTCATTTTAATCTCCCTAACCATTCCAAACAACACATGCATGGCGATCTACGGCCTTTCCCTACAACAAGGCCGCAAGAATCTAGAACAAAAATTCATCTACCAATCGGCAAACTTATATCCCCGCTGTATTAACGTACGGCTTTTAGAATCCCTGTACGGTGGTCAATTTACATTATCAACTCCTTTGGTAAACTGAAACCAAGTTTTTGTGTACTACCGAAAGAGCTTCACACTAACATAAGCAGCTTAAGCGAGTGCAACCAGAAATAATTCAGCTTGAACAGGTATAAGCCCTCTGACCATAGCGCGGAACGTTCCCACTAGATATGGAAATTTAGCAAGCTAGGAAAACAACAGTTCGGTTCCAAATAAATGATAAATATAGCGAGTAGCCATAACTCACAAAGTAACTATGATTTTATTTTTGACATAATAAACAAAGCGTTGATACTGATTAGTTTGTATGTTGGAGCGGGCTGTTAACTGCATCATTTATTCCTGGAACAAATTCATTTTGTAAACGCTTTGTTTTATCTCGAACTCCTGTGCTTATGAGCCATTTAATATGCGTACAATTTTTTTCTATCATTTAGCAAAGTTTACAATAAATCTTGTGAGTTTTACTTTTCAGTGGAGGCTCTTTGAGCAAAAGGTTAAAATACACGAGAAGCAAGCAGCGATACCTCGTCAAGCAATTTTTCAAACAGGATGATTCATTGACTTCAGCCAGCTCACGACACAAGCAAGTTTACCTCAGTTCGCGGAACCGTTACGGACGAAAAAAATTAAACTTGTCAAGAGAAACTGTTCGCCGGATCGCACGACGAGATTTCGCAACTCGAATAACCTTAATTGGGTTTTCCCTTCTGCTCTCCAGTTTTTGAACAAGGATACTTAAAACGATATCGGTTGTCAATGAAATCCTTACCAAGTTTTCTCATAAACATGCCCCCAGAAAATAGGACTTGCTTTTTGTTCAATCGAACACGTTGAATTCAGTGAACTGTTTTGCTAGCTGTTTTCGACAAGAAGTTGAAAAACTGGACATGATTTGTTTTCTACAGGAATATAGAATTTGCCAAATGCAACCTTTTCTAGAGTACGTAACTTGCACGCTTTCTATTTTTTTAATTTGCTTTTCTGAGATATGTTTGTCCCTCTCATTGAGTTAGACTCGCCCTTCAATGCTGTTAACTGCATAGTTACTGACAAACGATATATCTTCATTATGTTTTTCCTAATTTATTTTCCGGGGCAACGGGTTTTAATGTTTAAGAACGCCTTCATCAATCGTTTAACTATTGATTTTCTCTTTCAGTTTTCTGTTGATTAGTTCTGATACTAGCTTAACCGCTCTTATCTTATCAAGGAGAGTAGTGGCAGATGCCTCATAAATTATGAATCCTCTAATGAGTGGCTTCTTTGTTAACTGGCTTAATGGTGTCGTTTTCTTTCATGCCTTTCTATTACGGTTCTCGTTGATTAAAACTTCTTCCGACAGGGATTTAAAGGCCATAAAAACTAGTAATCGTGTCAGACATTAACTGAAATTCCCCGGATGTTCTAGGAATAAAAGCAAAGAAAAGAACCTAACAAAACCTTACAAGTTTGGCCGGTAAAATTTTGCGCAACTTTTACCCTTAACGATTCCATTCGCTTTCCTTATCCAGGCAGTTATAGAAAAAATGGATGAAGTTTCATTGTTAAAAAGATAATTTGGTAAGAGTAAATTGTTCATGTTCTCGGCTATCAATTGTCGCATTTCTTCTCATCAACGTGCGCTTCCGTACGTTGTGAATATGTATAACATTGCGTGGAAACAATATGAAGAGCGCTCACGGAAATTGTTAACAGGTGAATCGAGTAAAATATATTATTGTCAATCTTTTCTTCAGTTTTTCTATGATTATCAACGCAAAAACTTTTTATGTTGTGAATGGTGCATGAATGCAAAATTACCAAACGCTAATAGGGCACTTTGAAGAGCTGACAAAATACAACAGAGGAACCGACGAAGCAATTATTACAAAAGACATCTTGTAGGAAGCACATCTCGGTGGGGTAGTTTTAATTTAATCGCCATCTTTACTTTTCTCAAGTGAAAACGGATATAAAGAAGACTGTAAAAGACATATCGCACACTCGAAGCGGGCCGACGACATCACGTCACGCGGTTAACATGGAGACAGTACAGTGAATATAAAAGCGCGGGAAAAGAGTACCTGGAACACTTCGTTGTTTCCAGTACAAGCAAGACGCCAAGAGGAAAGGTAGGGAATACATACAACCAGCTTAAGGTATCTGTCAAGCTAAAGTCGAAAGCTGAGTAGGGCTCACTGTATGACTCCATGTCCAACGTCGAGCACTTCAAAGCCCGGCAAAAACGCTCCCTGATATTAAATAACAACAACAAAAACTTTTGCCTTTTGATTATTTTGAAACTGTTTTGGTGATAATCCCTGTTCAATTTTACGTTTTGTTTTAAATTCATTCCCTACTGGAGCGTGTTAAATTATTCCATTTGACGGCTGCTTTAACGTGCTCTTATTTATATGAAACATTCCCTTTATCCATTGCAGCTTCATTCCTCCCCTAACTGAGAGTCAATTCCACGCGCTGACACGCTCTGGAATGAAAACTGTATATTTGTAACCTGTTTTCTTTTTGTTTCCTCTACCATAACGACCATACTTTCTCCCGACACCAAACAGATAATTTGTTTATGATGATGCTAAATTCAGTACTATTATTTAACCGAATTTTATCCCATCTCCGAAAGCGTAAATCAAATATAGGCTGCAATTCAAGCGTGTTTCCCCTTGTTCAAACCAGCTACATTCTTTATTTATTTAACACCTTTTTAGTAAACCATTGTCTTTGTCGATTAACAGGGGGGGAGTATGACTTACATGAGGCGCAAAATTATCACAATGTACTTGCGACTCCTCTTGGGTTTCTAATATCATAAGAGGCTCGGGAGGATAAGATACGAAAACCGTCGCATGCGTAGATCCTGCGGAAGAAATTGTACCAGGGCAAATTGCATTTTTTTTTTTGTTACCTGAATTCATTTCTTGATGCTTTACAATGCCATGCCGAAACATGTTGTGCCGCTCAACACTGTGCTATTGTTGACTTTTTGTTGTTATGTAGCTATTACCTGCCTTGGCCGAACCGGAAATGTTTGGTAACCAAGTATCATCAAACATTTGTCGGTCACCAAAAATTTTACTGTTTGTCCACCCTGTTTGGTCATGTTTGATCGTGTTCAATTGAACTTGAACTGTATCAAAACATTCCTTTTGTTCTCGTATTTGAAAGATGATATTTGGTTCGTTTGTCCAGCTGCAGCAAACATGTTTTGTGCACGTACATGCTGCGTTATCCTGTACCTATAGATACCACGTTTTGTGGTCCATAACTCCTTGCGTTTCGATGCTTGATCCTTGTTTGACCAGGTTCAAACATCGACATGTTTAGTCACCAAAAAATCTTTGAATCAGAATCGCTAAATCTTGTTTCCAAGGGGAATATTTTTTAAAGCGTGGGGCCACTGTGATCCGGCTAGCTCACTGGCCATAACAATAAAAACGTAGCACATAATTTTGACAGTATCTTCTTTGTGTTGAAGGAATCTAGAATTTCCATGATGGTTTCCAAAACAGTTTTCTTCTCACTGGTGACCATAGCTGTTATTTTGATTACTACAACCGCGAAACCAACAGGCGAAGAAGAAATATGTGAGTTATACTTTCAACAGAATACTACAAGGGTTACTATACAATTAAGGTCAGTCCTGGTGGCTTTTCTCAAAGGAGCGTTTGCAGAATGTATGGGCCACGTCCCGGGATCGAACTGCTTGATGATAGTCTCCATCAGACCTGACAAAAACTGGCAGTGGGTAGTGGTGACGTAGACATCTTATATCTCCAGGGACCACGATAAAAATGGCCAACTTTTCCCCCCTCTCCATTCTTTCCATTTCCGAGAGGATTAATTGTTGAACATAACGATTCCCTCACACGCATACTAACACATAGAACAATGATATGATTTATTGTTCAAGATAAACTGGGTTATCGAGTATTTTCAGATTGTTATACGCTCATGTTTCTCCTCAGATCAAGACCAACCACCCCAGTTGAGAATGAACCGACATGGAAAGCGAAGGTAATGCATTTATATTTTGTATTGACAATAAAGTGAAGTAAGATCGTCCAGGTGAGTGTAGTCCTGAGAAGGACTGTTTGTGGTGACATTGACTGACGTTTCGACAACCTGAGCGGAAGTCATCATCAGAGTCAAGTGTTTTGAGTAACGTCAGTAAATGGTATAACTTAGGAAAGAAAATGTAACCATACTGTCGCACATTATTGTTTCTCTTTAGATCTGTGGATTTACAGAACAACTTTGAGGAACCAGGTATAAACAAAAGAACGAACAAAATAAATTATAATTAATATCCTCCAAGGAGTTTTTATCATCCCTTGCTTGTTAAAAAGCGTAAAAAAAGTATACAACTAAAGCCTCTGGCGATTATTTACCGTCAGCTAATTCGTGAGAACCACACAGCTAAATTTCTTCTATATTTTTTAGACCACTTTTTTGTTTTTTTTTTAAACCAGGGAAGGATCGATTTATCAAGAACTGAAGGACTCTAATAAACCCCTTGTTTTATAAGCTCCCTAGTACCCACTGGTTGGTAGCCCAAGAATAATACAAAATTGCTGGACTAATTGGGAGCGAAAGACGAGCATTGCCGGCTTCAGATGTGCTTATCATTGGCAAGAGCTTAGTCGTATGTAAAGATATTATATTGATTCCAACCGTTTTATAATTTTCCATGATTGCTTTCAGAATACGTCATGTACGACACAAGAGGTATACCCATGGAGGATGGTAAGTTAACTGGAATGAATGTTAAAAAAATCTGTTTCACCTGGCGCTTAAATTTAAACTATATCGTGCTATGTTTAAGTAAATATCGCAAATTATCACAAATCGAATTTCAACTAACAGTTAGTTATTACGAAGCTTGGCGAAGGCTTTAAACATCAAGATTCACCATGTACAAAATCTTTTGTTTAAGTGGCGCAGACTGTTGACAGCCTGCTCTTGTTGGGGGGTAGGGGGTGGGAGGTGCTGCGGGACAACGGTTTAATACGGAAATGCCATTAAGAGCACTCACACATCCTTAACAGCAAAGTCTATTCAACAATAGTGTATTAAAAGAAGCGGCAATTGTCTTTTCGTCCCGTTTTCTGTCCGTGTTTTTTTTCACGTCAAAAGCACTCTTTTGGAGCGGGTTTCCCGTTTGCCGTTGGCTGTAAACGTCATGCTTAATCTCTCTAATATAATCTTATTTTAACTTGTCTCGTTCCTTTGAGAAGTTGCTGTATATCTGGAGCTAACAGGACAGAGATGAGCTAATATCAAGCAGGGTTCTTACATTTTTGGCAAAACCCTAATTTCACTCCGACGTTTGCCGTTTGGCATAAATAGAGAGATTAAGCATGACGTTTACGGCCAACGGCAAACGGGAAACGGCAGGCTCCTGCTCATCATAAAAGCGTGAAATTTCTCTCATTTTAACTTCTCTCGTTCCTTTGAGAAGTTGCTTTATGTCTGGAGCTAACAGGACAGAAGTGAGCTAATATCAAGCAGTGTATACATTTTTGGCAAAACCCTAATGTCACTCCGACGTTTGCTGTTTGGCGTAAACGTCAAGCTTAATCTCTCTATTCTCTCTGTTGATTGCACTGTTTTTACCTCTGCTATGATTTGTCGGAGATACAACTTTGATATTTTATAACAGTGAATCAGAAGCTGCTTTGTGGGTTGGCTGATAAGTCAACGCAACATAAGAGCTATGACTTTGACTTTGTTGGTTTATGTTATACTAGGATAATCATGAGTACCAGTAAGTTTAATCTACATCCACTTTAACTCTCTCTATCATATTCCACCATTTGTTAACAATTAGACTTCCACGCCCGAGTTTGTGAAAAATTGTTCAGTTTCAATATGCCACATATATTTTTTTTTTCATAACTAGTTCCTCAAAACCGACTGCGACTCAATCGTCACGGAAAGTAAACACGTGAACGTAAGGTAAGTTGACAAACTAATACTCACATTTTTTGAGGGGAATAGGGAGGGGGAAGTGAAAGTTATTTGAACTATTCTCACTATTCTGCCTTACATTGTTTATAATATTAGTTCTGAGAATTTGGTATTAAATCAAACAATATCTCCTATAGTTTTTTTCTTTATTCTCATCATCTGCCTGCTTGACAATGCATTGACTGCAAAACAGTCGTTTTCGGTTGTTTCGGAAGGCGCGAAGCGCCGTAAGCGTGATCCTCGAGTGTCGCGCGAGCCTCACACGCTCCAGACCTTTCGTTCGAAGATGGACCGACACCGTCACTCGCGTTCGCAAAAAATACGACTGTTTTGCAGTCTAGACAATGCAAGGTTCGTGAAATAACTTATTGGTCAAATCAAGAGTAGTTTATAATTCATTTTCCGCCGAGATCAGTGGCTCATAGCCACTTTAAGATATTTTATTCGTTAAAATCTTGCTAAGAATTTTGGGAAAATCTTAGCTAAAGTGTTCAAGAAAACACATTATGTCGTTAACATAATTATAAGCTAACGCAGAACGGAATCTAATTTCTTTTGACATAATCCTGCTTCGACTATCAGCAAAATCGAAACCTGATTGGCTGGGCAAAAATATTCTAACAACAACAACAACTTTATTGTACCCTTAAACATAACAACACATTTTACGTGAAGTGACAGCAGTGCACAAGGCAATTTCTGAACTTAAAAACCGAGATGAACCCACTTTAAACTTTTTCTGGTACACTGAAATCTGTCATGGATTTTGCTACAACATTTGGACGCTTATTTAAAATATGGATTGATGTCTAAGCGAACGCTTTCAGTTGGCGAAAAATGGTGTTCATATTTCATCTTACTTTCTCTGTAGGACCTCTGGTTGGAGTGCAGCTTTTGAAGATCGAAGATGTGAGGAAAATGAGCACACCAAATATAACATGCATTTTATTACAATGTGACAAAACTATTTGATACAAATGAAATGTAGATAGGTTTAACAGTCTTGGAATTACATGTTTAGTTATCTAAAATAAACTTACACCATTACGCCTGCAAGCAACAGCTTTCTTGTTAGTTCTAAATAAAGGAATCAGCGGCTGGAATGCCCCATCCAAATTATACAACGGCCTAGTGGGAGCTGAGGAACAAAAGTCAGCTGTTAATTATATACTTAATCGTCGTAAACAGTAAGAAGAATTATGGACCCGTGCCATCCAAGTGAAACTGTCCGGAAATTTGCAATGACTCCCCGATAGAAACTGTTTTAAAACTACGAATATGAAGAACAAGATAACCCGTTTACCATGAATTGACAGTTTCGCAGTATAACTCAACCACGAAGTTCTCTTTTTAACTTTTGTTTTAGAAATTGGCTGACTTAGAATTCTTCACTGTTCGCATTACTGCTACCATTTTTAATAAATCACTAGTATTTCACAACCAAGAAATTTAAAAACTCTTATTTAAAACAGGCAAACCTTCAGCAACTGAGTGTTCTTCAGTACTGTCAATAAAACTTTTATTGGCTATGCACGGGTTTCATGAAAGCTAACCATCGAGAAAATTGATTCCGATGGAAAACCAACTGAATCAAGACAAATTCAAAACGGAGCTTAGAAGTGTCAATTTCTACGCTCTAATGCCATTTTTTAAACAGTAAGCCTTTTTCTCCCCTATTACACGGAAGAGGAAGTGATTCCTCCTGTTTTACTGTTATTCATTCCCTACCCACACAATAGTGCGAGCACCTTTTACTCCATTTACTTTTCCACTCATTTCACGATTCTCAGCGTTTAGAATAACAACCGAGTCCTCGCCTGTGGCAGGCGTTGCTAGGTAACGAGCGTCAGGGCCGCAGCCTCTTACGATAGGGCGCTGAGTGTGGACCCAGTCTTCTTCCAGCGGCTTGCCGACGGTCGAGATAAACTTCAGTGTGTTGATACCTGTTTGATCCACGTAAAGCACGACGATTGCTGATCGGTCTTTTGAAGTAACATAAACGTCATAGCCCAAGTCACGTGGGTAAAAAGCAAGCTGGCTAAGCAGAAGGTTTGACTTGATTTCTTGGAACAAGAAAATCTGGCCTGTTGGATCGATGTATTGGGTTAAAATAGCGTAGTAATTCAAAGTTATGACGAAGCGACCGTCAGGGGACGCAAAAGAAGAACCAAAGTTAAGTTCACTCACTGCGTCAACTTTCCTTTCTTTTAAATCTATCACCAGTTGAGCTTTAGTATCGAGTTCTTCATTTGTATAACACTGTACAAATGCGAGGTTATGAGGTTCAGAAATAACAAAGCCAAATGTGCCACGGCACTGATGCTCAGTGAGGTTATAAAACTTGGAGTACTCCTTCGTGTTCAGGTCTATCTCATGGAAGCCAGGTTCCATGACATGAGTGGCATAGCCATACTTTGTTTTATCGCCTTTCAGTTCGCAGTTATCCGCTGAATAGAAGCCATGAATGGGCCGTGGGTAGTCATCCTTAATTTGTACCTTGATTGTCGTGTGCGGAATCATTTTGCTGGCTTCGTTTATCACGAACAGTGTTCCGTTGTCGTCTTCATCCTCAGTGAGAATGTCGAGGGAACTATCTCCCCAACCCAACACCCACACGGTATCCAAGGACCTTTAAAACAGAAGCTCAGTCAGATATACTTTATGTATGATTCAGTTTTGCATATTCACTATCATTGAATGAGGAAATATGCCACAAAGTATCGCTATACTCTTCCCGGTTGAGTAACGTATGCATGTGAAGAGATGTTTTAAACTAATTAGATGTACACACCTGAAGTATTTCAGCTGGTATGGGTAGTCGTCTATTGCAATTTCCTGGACAAACTTTTGCGCCACAACATCCAACACCAGCACTCTTTTACCCAAGAAGTCTGCAGCATATATGTGTTTTAAGTTCACTTTTACAGCCCCGCCCCAGTTACAAGTTCTTTGTCGACCGCTTGTGCAAATGGCTGATACAGTACCATTTATGACGTCATCAGCTTGAATATGGTTGACAGTGGAGGAGGTTTCAGGGTTGATGATGTACACACCATCGTTTGCAAAGACGTAAAACATGTTTCCTCCCTCAACAGCTGCAACAAAAGAAAGTAGTAAATATAAAGTTCGAGAAGTGCGAAGACTATCAATTTACAATAATCGGAGAGTGACATTAGTTTCGAAAGTCTTGAATCTATCTTGGATCCCACATAACATGTACGTATTTACCGATTTGCGCAAAACCTCTCAAAACGAACGAGAATATATACTAGCAACTGAAAATTCAGAAAGTGTTACGATCGGTGTAATATCACGGGTTGTCGGAATTTTCTCTGCTGGTTAACGATCTTATTGCTAAATTGGTGTATTTGCCATCGTCAGTGAATAGTCCAAACAGTGGCTTTTGTGAGTTAACAGAGCGGCTTTTAATTGCCTCTTACAACACCAAAACTTGCCATTCACAATAAGGGCAAACAACGCAATGAGGCAATCAAAATTCGACGCAAATCACCAGGCGCAAAAGAGACTTTCACCACTGGTTTTGCTTCTCGTTGTTGCTGAAAGCAGCTTCAGTTTTTCTAACCAATCAGAGAGCCTAATGAATAGAACTAAAGCAAGTTCAGTGGGAATCACTGAACTGGTCGCAGCGGCGCTGATTATTTTATCTTTAATCCATTACCTGAGACTGGTGCGTTAACAGTCAGCTCTAGAACGTTTAATTTCACTTCCTTCCGGTCCATTCCTAAGTCATTCAAGGCCTCGCAAGTGTACACACCCTCATCTCCCGCTACGAGCCCCTTTATAAAGAGCTCCCCATCTGGGGTCATCAAAACATGATCAGTAGCTTTTAATCTCTTGTCATCCTTAAACCACGTGATAGCAGGACCAGGGTAACCACGCACTCGGCACTTCAGAGTGAGATTGGAGCCTGATGTCAGTTGTTCTTCATTCTGCAAAATGTCAACCTCTGGTTTGCTCGCTGTAAACCAAAGCAACCACAAACGATCAAATTCGACCAATTACATGGCAACCAATTTGTACTTTCAGGGGAAGCTAGGAACAGAATGGCAACGCGAGAGATATTTGTTGTATTGGTTGAGATTGGTAGAATAGACTGCGTGGCAGGTGTTCAAAGGCGAGGGAGGGCCGGGCAAACGAGAAGCGGGAAGTCCTTACCGTTCTCGCTCACTCGATTCCCCGCCCCCACATCCCCCCCACCCCTTTCCGCTCACCTTCCTTTTCGAACACCTGCAAAAAGGAAGTCAGATATTGTTATAACTTACCAAAACTCTGTGAAAATTCTTCTTTTGAGAGAAACCCATTATTGTCTTTATCTTCTGCTTTGAGCCATTGCGTTGGATGGCAAATCTCAGCGAGTTCTTTAATTCTGGGATACATGACGTAGTCACTGACCAGCTTTTTCAATTCAAAACTGCTGACTCTTTGATCGCGGTTCCTGTTATACCGGAAGTACAACTCGTCAATCAGGACTTTTGACGTCACTTCCTTGTGTTGCTCCTTTTGAAAAGTGGTCAGAATAAGCTGTTTCAATTGAGATAACTTATCCTCGCGGCAGTCTGTTGATAGAATTTAGGGTAAAACTCCGGTAAGTCAATTTGTTTTTAAAACAAACAAACAATACTTTCCATGCGATGGTACGGCGAGCTTGTGATAGCGAAAATAGCGTGGAAAGGTATTTATGGGGGTTCATGGAAGTGGTGAACTAACGGTTGTTAGTATCACCCAACTAGTGGCTCTCAAGGGCCACGGGTCTAACTGTTAAATGGTAAAAAAACAGTAAAGATTAGCTTTTGTATGATTAACGGTTGACCTGAGAATAAGGCATATTCAGCAGTTTGGCGTTTTGCATGGAAATGTCTCGAACACTAAAATTATACCTACCATGTTTTCTTTCTTGTTTTTCCAAACATTTCAAATCCAAGTCGATGCTTATCTTTCTTCCATTCACACATGCAGCTCGGTGCAGTTCACAGTGACTGCCATATAAATTCCCATCTGTTCCACAAACTGGTTTGTATTTCTTCGGACACTGGGCAACACAAACACACTGAGCTTTACCATCCGACTGAATCTGACATTCTCGGCCGGGAGAACAAAACAACCAACATTCTGCAGGGTTAAAATATTATTATTCCGTGAGATTTCAATTAGTTGAGCGGTTTTAGCTGATGCGTATTGCATCTTCGAGTTTACTGAATACGGAAATTCAATCTTACGGTGCGATCAGTTAAAAGGTGATGTGTTCATCACGTCAATTTTATCGATCCACAACTCATTAAGCCCCAGCAAAACGTTCTGACAATGTGACATAATAAATCTAACAGTTGCTTTGTAACACGGCTCAACTCTGAATGTCATTTAACCTCACTAAAAAGTGGTCATAATTTCTAATCGATAGCAAAACGTTAATTTCAATCTAACAAAAAGTTTGGCTAAAACATGGGGTTGGACCAACAAAATTGTGTATGGAAAATACAAGAACGATTGGCCGGGGTAGTTAACAGTGAATAGTCGGTGTGTTAAGCTTCTTACTTACCTTGCTTCTTTGTCAAGTTTATTTTCCGTTTTTTTGCACCACCACATACCTATTTGCGCAAAAAAGAACATTTTTTTTTCACCAATGATGGACAGAAAATGAAAGCACTGAGAAGTAAATTGAAAGCTCAGAATGTGCCCAGGGTATTATTTTAGTTAGCAATGTTTGTCTTCAGGGACAAAAGATGGGAAGCTTGGAAATCTTCACAACCAAAAGGGATTCACTCTGACAAAGGGCTAACGCTCGAAACGTCAGTTTTTGTGCGGTGGTCAATTTACATTGTCAACTCCGTTGATAAAACAAAAGTTTTCAGTGTCCAACTCCCCCACGGACGCGGCACCACAGTTTCTTTAGAAACTACCCCGTTTATATAAAAGCACATGAAACAGGTTTAACTATGTAGTAATGGCGGAATTAACAAATGAAATTATCTTTAAGACCACCCCTGCTTGATTTATTAGATTTGCTTGATGTCCAGCTGGGCCAGTTTTCCTTTACCCGTGACTGCGGCATTGAAACGTCCCAGAATTTTCCCAGTTTTTCATTTCAAAACGTTTTTCGCGCGCGTTCTTCGCGCAAACAGTTTATAATATATGTTGGTACACCATTTCAAGTTCAGTTTAGTTTCTCTCCGCCTTCACAAAGCTCTTACTGAGTTCCATACAATTTTATTTCATTGAAACTGAGCATAAAGACGGGCAAGATTTACGCACAGCTTCAGTATATTTGGTCAAAAATGTCCGTAACAAACTTGTGTTAACGCCGATTAAGAAAAAATAATTGTCTAAATCGTAATCATTGTAATCAACAGAAAATAAAGGCGAGCATTAGAATGTTTTCAATACGTGTCAAATCTTAACTAGAATGTTTTTTCGAAGATTTCACTCCCTTGGGTAATTTAATAATTCATGACTGTACAGGAAAGAAGTAAATCACTTATGCAAATTTTTATGATAGCACTGAAATGCTTGCTTCTTCATTGTCAAGCAGTTTCACTTTCAATTTTCTTTGCATCTGGGTATGAGTAATAAATTTACGCTATGTGTAGTTTTGTTTATGGAGATAGAACAACAGCAAACAACAATTAAAACTTCTAAAATGCCGGCCGAATTCTTTGACCCCTGCCGTGAATTTGATTCATCACCGTCGCTGATTATTGGAAACAGTTTATTCTGAAAATCATAAACAATGAATGAGTATTTTACCATCACCAAATTTTGGGCATGCAAGATGTTATTTCTCGGAAAAGTGTTAGCATCTTTGAGATGAAAGCTATTTTCATGCGGCAGACACTTAAATGCACAAACAACGAAAGCTTGTTCATACACTTCCGATTGTGAACATTGATACCATGCATAACAATACTGCTCGCTGACCGTAAATTGACAGCATGTTTCGAAGCTTTGCAAGCTGTTTCTTGTGTCTGAGCCAAAACGAACAATCGATCATCCTATAAGTATGTTGAAATCCACGGCACAAACGAACAGTGTTCAGTCATTGCTCGCAGGTTAATCAACTTGATACAAAAATTACATTGGCTCAATGATGTATAGTACGAGCGTTAGGCTCAATTCCAAGCAGAAAAGTACCTTAAGACAAATGTTGTTAACTCACCTCTGGAAGCATAAAAACGGATGCAATGATTATCAGAGCCAGTGAGCATGTTTTGTTCATCATTGTGAATGAAGCAGCGGTTGGAATTACGCGTGCAGCACGCGACGGTTGCTTTTAAGAACGCCGGAATGTACCCTTAAAATCGACAGAAAGAGCTTGAAAAAGCTTCTGTGGCACACGATTAACAATATATTTGATTACACTAGTTGACTGTTTGGTTCAACTGGCAGCAAGGGTGTAATATCACACGAGTTTGAAAACAGGTTCCAGAACCCAAACCAGCTGATTCAAGCACGCTGAATTTGTATGCGCATGACTTAAATGTATAAATCACATTTGGGTGAAAATTTTCCGGCTTTTTTGCATAATGCATTGTTATGAAAAGGGAGGTGGTTCTTCTGCGGAGTCTGTAAGACAAAACAAATATAAGTAATTTCCCTCATCAAACGATTCAACCAATAACTGCAAAGAGTGAAGGATTTTAATATCACCCCCTTTATGAACCGTGTGAGTTGTTTTCTTGTTAAAATGCTTTTGCTAATAAACTGGCGGAAACATTGATTGAAAAGCTGATTTGCCAGCTCTTAACCGCGCAGAACTGAATTTGAAGTCATGTGCTTCTTCACGTTTTCATACAAGCCACCATTTCCTCAACACTCGTACTATGGAACCACGAAACCGCAATCAGCCTCTTAACAGGTTTTTCACGAGTGTTTTTCGAAAAGTTATATTGATATTAGAGACTAACATTTGACGGGAAGTCTAGCGTCCAAACGGCGACGAGGATGTATTTTTTCGGAACTGATTAAAGGTGCTGCGTTCGATTTTTATAATTTTCTCTGTTTGTGGGACTGAAGAGGCCGCACCAGAGGATATATAAGAAAGTTAAAAGTGTTTACCAGTTTCTTGCTGTGTAAGCCCATTTTGTAAGGATGAGCTTTTTGTTAGTTTGATTATTAATATTGGCTTTCGTTCTTTAAAAAAGAAAACTGTCTGAATAGAAAAATTAAAATGTTAATAAATCTGAGACACTTTCACTTTTTACTTGACTTTTCGTATGTTATAGCCAATATACAACTTAAAAACTTGGGACAACTAAGATGAAATTACAAAGACACTTGTGCTTCGCCAGCCACTGTCTACACAAACAGGTGTGAAAAAGTGCTTCTGTTCTGCTAATAGGAATTAATTCTTTCGAGCAAAAGAGACGCGCGAGAAAACGTTTTCCTGCGTGGTGGCTTGGTAGCCTGGCTATTCACTATTTGTGATGATTCTTTCGTTGCAAAGATGACTGCAAAACTTTTTGTTTCGTTCGTCTTCATTTCTGTGGTCTTCACCCAGTGCAGTGCTCGGAAGGAAGATAAAGAGACCCCATTTCGAATGAATAAACTCAACATGATATGGCAGAAGGCACAAAAGAAGATGTCGGAACGAAAGTTGAGTGAGTTTCGCCGTTTGCTGGAGTTTCAAGACCGTGCGGAAATTAAGTGGAAGGATTTGAAAGCCTCTGGCGGAGATGAAGACGGCGAAATGGAAGCGATGCTAAGACGAAAGTTTTCTCGTGTGCTGGAACAGTTTGGCTTGGATACGTATGTCAAGGAAGAAGGCAACGAAATTAAAGACAACACCGCCGGTCATGGAATTTATGCTGATAAACGCTTGGACGAGCTCTGGGAATCTGCCAAGACACAAGGTTAGCAAGCTTGGTTTGCTTTCAACTTTGATACGTGTTTAAGAAAACTATTAGAAAGTAGTTACTTTAAAGTGTAATTATGAAGTTGAAAACTCAAACGTTGTGGGGCCAAGAGGGCGGGTGAGGCGCTGGAAATCTTAGGTTCGTTCCCCTCCCTTGTTCTGCCTTGTATACATGCATGTGTTCAGTTCTATCCTTTACCATTGGAAGCCAGTCAACGTCATTCGGAGTCATCATACGTGTAGGTTGGTTATGTTCTTTAGCCTTTTTAAGTAGTGGTCTCTAGGTGATGAGCTACTTCAGGCCCTTAGGGAGGGGGGGGGGAGTGCGACGGGTGCGTCCGCAACCCCCCTCCCTCCTTACGGGCTGCAGAGTCCACCTATTATGAACTGTTGGCTCAAATGAGAATTCAAAAATCAAACTAGGCGGTGTAAATTGAAAATGAAGTTTTAATCAAGTGGCTCATCCAATGAACAGTCACTAATAAACCAAAACCTAAAGTAGAATTGGGACTGAGACACTGCGTAAAATGCTGGCACTAAAAACTTAACTAAATCATGAAGGTCAAGACTTTCCCTTGTGTTTTGGCTATGGGAAGAGCCATTTTGTGTGGCTCTGAACAGAGATACCCCTACCAACTTGTGCAGTAGTCGCTCTAGTGGTCTGCCAATGGCAATCCGATGCACCTTGCCTTTCAAAATCCTGGCTACCAGCCTTGACCTCAAGTTATACCCATGTTTATTTTGTGGTGTCCATAGTGAGGCCCAGGGCTAACCAGCCAAAGAAAGACATAAAGAGAATTGCATGACCTCCGGATGCCAGCTCTTCTCTCCCTCAGAGCCCTTATAGCTGGTGCCACTCAAACATCCAAGAACTTGGAGCAAGCATAACTATATAGGCTAAAGAATCTCCTTAATTGTATTTTTACTTGCAGTATATTTAAGGTCTGCTCAATATAACTTGCATTCTGTTTCAGGAAAGTTCACGCCTGAGGAGTTGAGTGATCTTGAAACTGAATTTAACCACCACAAAGAGAAGCTTGAAGAGTACAAACATCTGATGGATATTTTGAAAGACCAGGATAGCATCTCAGAAAACTCTGTTCTGTCCCATACAAAGTTCAAGGACCATGATGTTGAAAAACTATACGGTAAACTTCAAGACACCCATGAAACACTGACTAAAAACTTTGCCATGTTGAAGGAGAAAGTGACAGGCGAAAAAGAAGGGAAGTTTTTCGAGGATCCTCGTGTGAATGAATTGTGGAAACGAGCTAAAGATGGCCAGTTCAGTGAGGAAGAACTAGAATCCATCAAGGCATGTTTTACAAGTTTCAAGTTACTATCCTGTCTTTCCTAATCATTGTACTTGTGCAATCTTGCCCACAAACTGAGAATTTACAACCTGTTAGTGGGTTTCTCTCTTTCTTGGCCCATAGTTCTGGCTGATTTGGGCAGAGTGGTTGGTCTGTTAATATGTTTGTGCAATCCATTCCCCCTAAAATTCCATGCTTTCATAGCAACACATCAACTTCAAAAAAATGCTTGGGAGTGTCTTGATCCTCTTGAGGGATAAAAAAAATCCTTTTTGTAGAAAAGGAAAAACCTTTCAGAAATCTTAGAATGTTAATATTCATTTCAAGATTTTATTTTGATTGTGTTACAAACTAGTTAACAATAACAGTGCCATTTTTTCGATATACTTGTTGGTGTCCTCTCTGTTACGGTGTGTATAAAGATAATATTTTGGGCAAAAATTGTACACAGCACCAAAAGCTTGATTAGAGTTTGAGGCAGAAAATGCATGTGTTGCTAAGATACAATGTATGTTGTGTAACTCCCATGGAATCTGATTACATAAAAATAACAGGTATTGTTGTCACTGTTTCACATTTAGGATGAGCTTCAGCACTTTGATCGCAAGATCATGAAACACAAGCATTTTGTGGGGGAAGCTGAAGAATCTGAACAGCTTCTCAAAGAAGGTCATCATGATCTGAAGGACAAACATGAAGCACTGGTGAAGAAAGCAAAGGATCATGGCCGATGGGTAAAAGCTTAATTCCACCACTGACTAATACATGTAGAATAGATGCCCAGTTATTGCTTTCGTGTGGGGTAGAAGTGTACTTGACAATCACAGATACTTCATTCCAAATTCATCTAAGATGAAACAAAGTGGAGGATGAAATGAAGAGAAACCAAAAAGGTTCTGCATTGCAGGGAACAGTAAGTCAAAGGTCAGCTAATTCTGTGTTCTTTGTGTTGTACAGGTGAAGAAAATGCATTCAACGCTGATGGACAAAGTGACCAGGAATGAGCTGTAGCTTTTATTAAAACGAGGGGTGCTGTCAAGAATGCTGAAACTAACATCGCTTCCCCCCACTCCTGGTTGGGCTGAATTTTTTTAATCAATGGTAATAATAGTAGGCCTTAGTTTTTGAGAGCCAATCCCTGAAATGGAAGTTTGCAAACTGCATCTATGCCTGTATATGAAAGCATACATGTAAATCACACAGCATGTACATTGTAAAACTTGTACTCCATCCAAAAACTACCACAGTCATCCCATTCATCATAAGTTTGTACAGGTATTAACTTACATAGCAGGTGTATATACAGTGGAGGTGTATCACTTATGTAAAAAGTGCTTCAGAACAGACCAGTCATTTCAATTTCAAATTTTAAATGTCAAAGCAGTGTGGCTGAGTGTTAAAGCAGTGGACTTGTATTGCAGAGGCCCTGGTTTCAAGTCCCACTCTGGCTCTCTTGATGCTGTTATGCATTCACTCCATGGGCCACATTGTAAACTAGTGGGTAACCAGTAATCGCGTGTCACCCAGCAAATGTAGTAAGCAATCATGATGGCCAATAGGCAATATTCGTATTCTCGGTATTGAACTGGATCTAGCATGAAGTGGAGGCTCTTGTGGGGGAATCCTTTCATATGTAATTGTATTCCCCCGCAAGAGCCTCCACTTCATGTTAGTTCCAGTTCAATACCAAGAATACGAATATGGCCATTTGTTTGTGGCAAACTGGTACTTGATCATGACAGACTAAATAAATCTGACCAATACAAAAATGTTGCAGACCTTCTCTTGGCTCATTGGGGAAGAGAGATTGTGTGATCAGCCAAAAAAAACGGTCTGTGTAGGAGGGTAGTACCTGTATGTTGTCAGTGCTACCATAACCAACAAACATTATTTTATTCACAACCAATCTTTCCTTTGTAAATTTATTTTGTTAGAAAACTCTGGCATTACAATTTGTAAACAACAAGCACAATATTTGCACAGAATGAAACTGCCTGTAACAGTGAGGTCCCCATAGTAATAGCTGACTCTATCAAAAGTTGCAAGTCTCTCTTTACTTTGTAATCATAATATATTATGCTTGGCTTTATAAACTCATTCCTTCAAAAAGATGACAAAGATTTTTCCTACTATTCACCTTTATAGACTAAACATCTCAAAACCCTTCCAGTTTTGGCAATATTTACAGATGAGTGATCTTTTGATTCCAATAAAAAAAAAATGTAGTATGGAAATTAAGTTATGATTGTTTTGCTATCCATGTTTCCTTTGTAGATGAAAAGTGTAGCATGTTTCAAAAAATGAAGTTGCTATTGTTCATGCTAATGACAAACATGGACAGATATATGCATGCACCTATTAAATGTAGGAAGAGAGATAGAGAGATGCACGTTGCTGGTCAAAATTGTTACATTTCCCACTCTTAACTCTCTAGTGGCCCTGAGTTATTGTATGATAAGCGGAGACAACAAAAACAGGCTATTGTGTAGTCTGCTGCAAACAAAGTCAAGAACTTTGTAAGTGAACCAAAGAACTTAGTCTTGGAAAACATTTTCATGCTGAATTGAAAACCATAAGAACTCACTTTAAACATTATCATTTGAAAAATGTTAAAGTACATTCAGTATTTGTTATAACAGACTACTTCTCATCCCACATTTGTAAAATTGTCTTTTACATGTATTTAACCCTTGAAACTATATATTCTATACAATGTATGTTGATAATTTGGAATGATGGATTCTCAGTGAAAAATAATTTCATTTCATTATAATTATCTGTTGCATTAATGAACAATATGTCAGAAAATTGTACAGCCCTATGCATCTTCAAGAAACAAGGAATTATTTGTACCTTAAAAATGTTACAGGAAAAAAAAAGAATCTTGCACGTCGGTAATGTATTATGTAAGATAGACGGGATTCCAAAGCAACTGTACAGTGACAGCTTTTAAACGATTCCCTTTTACATTATCTAGACGTCTATGCATTCTTCTTAGCCCAAGATTAACCCAAGTTGCTTTTAGCTGTCTACTTGGCTCTTTTGATGTTGAAGACGAAAATTCCACTCAGTACAAAGTAGACAGATGTGACAAGAAAAAGGATGATGTAGCCAAGACCAATGTCGCATCTCAGCTTTTCAAACATATCCAGAATAACACCTCCAGTGGGAGTGGCTATAGCTTGAGGAAGGACGAGAGCCTAAAAAACAACCAAAACGTGAGTGTTCAGTTTTGTATCAAGGTTGGTGGACTGAGAAATTTCAAACTATGACCTTTTGAGTTGGCAACAAAATCTTGGAGTGTGACTACTCAAATAAAGATTACTGAGGAATATGTTTCTGTGATACTGTTTGCAAACAGTTTACGTTGTTGACACTCGCACAAAAAGCCACCATGACGTACTTTCCACTGGTACAAGGTGATTCTAACATTGATATTTGTGGAGGAAATCCTGAAGTGTGACTATTCAAATGAAGACTGTTGACCAGTAGTTTCTGGTGTTTATTATACTGTGGTTCTAGATTTTCAGTCCTTGGATAAGACCCGAGGATGTGACCACTCAAATTAAACTCACTGATTGGCACCTTCCTGTGGAAATTCTGAAGTTCAGAAGCTATTGGAAATAAATGCCAAGAGAAAACAACTAGTAATAATTAATGCATGTACCTGGTGCCAGACAGCCAAATCCTTTGCTTTCTCTCTGTCATTAGGCAGTACATCCATGACAAGGGCAAAATCTACTGCACAATATGCTCCAAACCCCACACCTAACAAGGAGGGAAATTAAACACTGCATGCTATAGACTTGTAATGATGATTCTGAATATGATTGGCTTTTTTACAGACTATCTGCTGAAACAACTAATTAACACAAATATCCAAACCAGTGCACTTACCAAAAGTTAAAGCCACAGGCATTGCTGCATAAAACGCATATTTTCCCTGTAAGCCAGCCAATATGACAGCGCAGATGCTCATCAGTATTGCTGGAAAGAAAGAAAAACAAAGCTACTGCATAATCTCTATCAGCAACTATTATCACACATCTTCCAAAGCCTTTCCCAGTTTTTATCAGCCCCTTTATTACCTTCTTCTCTTAGCAGCATGATTAAAAAAAATGCATCCACTATCTTCAAGAGACAGCCCTACCCAACATTAGTGGTGACAGACAACTGCTAGGTAAGATGAAATGAAAGCACAGTTACCTGATCCAATGACAAGAGGTTTTCTTCTTCCAAGCCTATCAGACAGAAATCCTCCAATAACAGAACTAAAAAAGAACAGGACTTATATTCAGAGACAGCTGCTGGCTGAGTGCTTATGTTTCTTGGACTGCAGATAAGACCTTTCAAGGGCATTCATCTGCCAAAACCTCTAAGTCAAAGGTTTGATCATAAGTGAGTCTGAGTGACCTGTGAATATTGCCCTTCCCCAAAAAGGCAGAGGTAACCAACTTGTCTGGCCCAGATCCTTAGCTCCACTGTGTTACATTTCCCAAATCTCAAGCACATGGCAGTGTCCCAGCCACAGACCAGCATTAAAAAGCTGAGTAAACCTTGTAATCAACAATAGGGTGACCACATTATGATATGAATCATACCTCTCTCAGGAAATGAAAAACACAGAAACAGCTTTATCCCATCAGCTGTAAAGCTTTTGTCCTAACTTACAAAGTTGTGTTTGTTTCTATTTTGTGCATTTTATCTCACTTAAATGACAATAATTTAAAATAATTTATTACATTTATATGTAATAAATTATTTTAATTATACATAAAACCCATTTGTATATTTCAACTTCAAAAATGGTATTCATTTATTAATGACTGTGCACTATTTAATAAACCTTGGCTATTATAAAACACTCACAATAATGCCGCAGAAAATAACATTGGAAGAAGAAGCATTGCCACACTTCTCTCAGGTGACCAGCAGTTTGGTAAAGTGACCATGTCTCCAAGCCAAAACTCTAGAAATCTGTGCAACAATTTAACAAAAGGATAAATATTCTGCAAGACAATACTGTGCTGTTATGGTTATGGAGATAGACCACAATATCTTTGCAACACCATTCACGTCTTGAAAGCAAAGATGAGCCAGAATTCTTTCCATTCAGTCAAATTCCTTAAGAGGGCTTTTTTAAGAAACCAGTTCTTCTACAGAAAGGTAAACAGTTCAGGACACAGGGTATTGTAATTCACCACTGCTGAATGTAATGAAACCTAACTCTACAAGACCATAAAACTCGCTTGTCATAAAAAAATTAATGTGAGTATACTTGCTTCAAGCCATCAAGTAACATTAAAATTCCATTTGAACTGAAAGAATGAGCTACCAAGCCTTACCCAGTGACAGTGGCAACACCTTGCTGCATAAGAAACCTGGTGAGGAATACCCATCTGAAATCTCTCTCTGTTGATCATCATAATATCATGACAAAAATTAACATCAGAAGAAATTCAAAGATCAACCATGTGAGGTTTTTCTACCTGTTCATTATTTTTCGGTGTGGATTAAGACATGGCTTTGTAAAAAAAAATGACATGGCTTTGTCATGAGGATATTTTTGGTCTATTCTATCATTGCACCTTTCTTGTAAGGATGTAAGCATGCTAACATTTGGGCAATATACATTGAATGAGGTACATGTGTAAAACGATACTGTAAAACAAATTTCTGACTTCATAACTGAGTGTACTGAATATGTTACCCAAGACATCAAGAAATTTTTTTGTATTTCAGCTTTGTGCACATGGAGTACTTGTACCATTCATCATCCATGGCCTAAACGTACATACAAGTCCCTGTTACATTAGTTTACTCACCTTTCAGAGGTTCCCAGTAAGCTTGAAAGACAGCTTTCAGACCTGCATAAAAAGGAACAATAACTTACAGTACTAACATGCTACAGGTGATCGCTTCCTACACAAGCTAAGCAATTTGGTATATTAAATTGCTCTCTCAAGATACTTTTTGAATTTTTATATCCATAGTTGGTATGTCATCCTGGATTTTAGTTCTAAAAACATGTGTAGGCAATTACCTGTAGCCAATAAAATTACCGTAGTTCAAGGGACTGCATGAAAAACATCTGCATAGGCCATAAGGTACAGGTGTCAATGGTTGAAAAATCTCCTTAAATACATAACTGTAATAATTGAGTGGTATGAACTTGCTAAAACACAACATTTGAAAATTACTTTGATCTGAACAGCAGATTAATGAATAATATTATAGCTTCGGCTTATCTGTGGGTCTTTACGGTACTCACAAATAGGCTTGTGGGTCATCTTAACTGCTGGCTCAGGACAAGACATTACTGTGAGGAGCACGCAGATGAAGTACAGGGCAGCTACCAAAGAATATGTCCCAACCACTCCAATTTTCTGTTAAAACATAAAACCAATAGAGTCACATTAGTTTCACTTACTGCTGATTAACTATTTTAACAAACGTACATGTAAGTCAAACAACTAGATGCATTTTAAGTAAACAGCTCTCTTAAAATGCCTTGGTTAATTGTGTAATTACAGTGCATGCATTGCCACGTTTTATTTTAAACTTGCACTGACATATAACCATCCTGATTTGACTGTATTTCAATCACTGGGAAACTCTGAGACTCAGTAAGTTATTGAGGTGCCCTGAGAAGGATTTTTATGATCATTTCCTTTCCATACATGTTTAATTTGTGGTAAACAAAAAAACATACATATTTAAATTATCAAATATGCACTTCAGTTCATAAGCTTATGTTGGTCTTACTATAAGTTAGTTTCAATTTCTCATTTATTATGGTCAATATTTATTTATGATTGCTAATTTACAATCATTATGTTATATTTTATTACGATCAAGAAATTTTATTTATACTCACCGGAAAGAAAAATCCAATAAGAGCTCCAGTCACATTGCCAACAAGAGTCATAGCCCCCATTACACCAGAACTGAAGCCTGTTGTCAATCAGGTTATAATTTTAAATTATTTTGTGGTTATTTACCAGACGTTTTTTTATTGATCAGTAAGTCGTTATTTCCATATGGATTACTTTAGTTATTTTATGGAGATAAAAAAATCTTTTTTGAATGATAATTTGTTGATTGAACCTGATAAAAATTTGGACAGTTTTTTCTTCTTTTCTACCTTCCTTTTAATCCAACTCTGTTTAAAAATGAAATGTCTTATCATAATTATACCATCTGCATCCTTATTAAAATTTTAAACAAGTTTTTTTCAACTGTTACTAGTTAACTTATCTGAGATGCTTTAATGACACTGAAAAACTGTTCCTGTTTTTGCTGCTTATTGTCATGTGATGATTTTAAAACACTGCAGAATTCAGTTCAAAGGTATACTGTAAATCACATTTTATATGAATTATATGAACAAAACTTTAAATATCCAACATTGAACAGTGTTCTACACAGCTTATTAAACTTAGGTAATATCAGACCATTTTATGATACAGTTATTTCAAGCATGATTAGTGGTCCTAAGAAGATCAGAAAACCACACAGAACAAAAAAGATGATCACAACTATAGTTTATGGGGAACTTGGTGTACTTTACTCAAGCTTAAAATACTACCAACCAGGCTTTTAGCCAGGTGGCCGTCCAGCCATCCAAAGGATGGCCAGTTCTCAGAAATGGGAGATTTTCAACGGCCTGTTTTGGGCGGCCATTTACGAACTTCTGTGCTTAATGTAACAAAACAGTGTCTATAAGTTAATAAAACTTACATTTCTTTTTGCTCTCAAGAGTTGTTTTAGTGTTGCTGTCGTATTTTTCTTCTATATTAACACTTTTTAGCGAGTTTCCTTTCTGTTTTGATCAAATGAATCAAAGTTGAGCGAAGCGATTTCACAGGCAAAGCCGCTGTTCCGTGATATTGACTTACCAAGTCGTCTCCAGGCTACTTTGCTACTTTTATGTAGATTGAAAGATGTTTTTAGCTGTCAGACTCGCGGAAATCACGTCTAAGAGGCTTCAATTTTTCAAAATTTTCTGAGACCCCCCTAGGAGCATGGTGCCATCGGCCCACATAAACTTTGGACTCCCACTTTCAAAATCCTGGCTAAAAGCCTGCTACCAACTGTACATTTATAAACACATACAAATATTTTTTTCTTTTTACCAGTTGGAACAACTTAATACATAAATAAATGTAACATAATACACATATATTATTAAAGATATCATTGTCATCATAATAATTATTAATTCTTAAAAAAGTAGTTGACCTAATTCCTGCAAACTGACGTAAAAAGAGACAAAGACAAAAGCAGACTGGCTTTTGTTGGAGTCACTTCACAGTAAAAAAAAAGCTCAATATAAAAGGCTTACCTCTTTGAAAGGGTGGCGTCAAATCAGCTATTAATCCATTATAAGGCACACTCATTATAGAATAACATGCCATAACACAGAGATAAAAGGCAATGTATAGACCTGAAGAACAACAAGTTTGGTTTGCTGAGAATTAGACTCAAAGCCACAATGAAAAGACTGAAATTAATAGTCAAGAACTATTTACTGAAAAATTAAGAAAGAATGTTGTTGCACCAAAAGGTAGACTTCCTACAGCAGAAGTTTAAACATCCACAAATTCGTATAACAGGGCTGTGCTCAAGCAGGGCCCAGTTGCCCATGGTGACTTAGGAAATATTATTATTTAGTTTTTGCAACAAATGCATATTCTGGGCACCCTACTGTAGATTTCAAGGGTTTAGAGAGTTTGGGGGCCAAACTACTTTTCTTAGAGCTCAGCCCTGTGCAACAATCATGTTTCTAGTTAAACTGCCTAATTTTTCCAGCTCAACTAAATCTTAAAGCAATTAAAAACTCTACTACAACGGTACCTAGAAATTTACTCTATCCTGTCTTCACTTAACAGCATCAATCAACTTGGTACACACAAACCTATATTTCCCCGTGAATCTTCTTTCTGCATCAGTAAACTAAGAAGGAAGCTTTCATCAGATTCACTTGTCAAGTTACTCTGAGATTGCTCTAACACTGTCAAGTTAAAATATGGAAGACATCGCCGTAGCTTCAGATCCATAGAACACTAGCAAAAAAAAGAAGTACACTGCATCTCATTCTGGTTTCCTTACAGCAACAATGTAGACAAAAGATCTGATATTTGTGATCAATGTTTAATCCAATGTTTGTTTAATTAAACAAAGGGTAAAATTACTGAATGCTAATTGGTTGAGACAAAGGGCATTTTTGGTAATCATTTTCTCATTGAATCAACTGGTCAGTTTCCAGTAAATTTGATTGAAATTTGTACCTCCACTGAGCAGGCTTTCCAAAAATGAATAAACTGTAAGCATGATTTCCCAATTGATTTTGCCCTTTTGGTGATAAGTAATTGCGCATTTCCTCATAAAATTAAGGATTAATCGTCACTTGTGCTGTCTTCACTTGTCAATCATCACTTTTCAGAAACGACTTGGGCAATTTCAGCAACTTCTGAACATATGTGTGATGATTAATCATTATTTTACTCAGCCCCATGCAATAGGCCATATTTGTATTCTCGGTATTGAACTGGATCTAGCATGAAGTGGAGGCTCTTGCAGGGGAATCTTTTCATGTGTAAATTTATTCCCCCGTAAGAGCCTCCACTCCATGCTAGATCCAGTTCAATACCGAGAATACAAATATGGTCTATTGTCTACAGTGTACACAAAAAAAACATTTAAAGATGGTGTTGCATTTAACAGCAGTGAAAGCAGGGCAAGTGACTCCTTGATCATATAATCACTTATGTCCAAAGAAAATGCTGTGGCACCTATTTCATAATCAGGATGAAACAAATGAGAACTTCCTAAATTATCATCACCACTAGTTAATTGTTTAAGCAAAAAGAGGTTACTTACTGTTACATTTGATATATCACTGAAAAGAAAATAATTTAAAGGGAAAAATGTTAAGAGGCTGATACATAAATGATCTTTAACATTGTACAATGTCATATACATGTAATACAACCAGTGCAATAAAAAAATATTATATCACAACTGCAAAGCCAGTGTTTTGTTGATCAAAAAAGTTAAATTTTCAATTGATCAACCATCCAACCAACAGACCAAGTGGATAGCTGGCTGATTGGCTGGTTGAATGAAGGACTGGTTGACAGAATTGATTGACTGACTGTGTGGTAAGGGGCTGAGCTGCCAAAGAAACCGCAGTGCTGGATTGATGGGGAAGAAAATGAATTTTTTGCCATGATTTCAACTAGAGTTGGCAAAGTAAATAATATTATTGACCAGTCCATAATGAAACTCAAGAACTGATGATGGCAAATTCACTCTGAATGACAGCTACTGATCAAACAACATCTCTTAAATCTCTTTGCAATGGCAGATTTGCCTCAAATTTATCAACTATTTATTATTTTGGAGCAAGATGCAAGATATCCCACAGAAAATATTTCATTTTCTTACCTTTCAATATCTGGAGCACTGAATGCCATACCAAAGAGAGCTATGCTAGAAGGAAATAAAATACAAGACTCTATTTAACAACATTACATATTTTTCTGACTTAACTTAACAACAAGATTAACGCTTCAATATTTTACTCTTTCTCAAATTCCATGAACAAAGACCTTAAAATTAGGACTTCCAAGTAATTACCATAATTTTGTCAAATAGTTAAGTTAGGGTACATGTCCAGTTACATTATGTGATAAGGTCATTGATTAAGAATATTTAAAAAAAGCCACAGTTAGTCTGCCTTTTCAACTCCAAGATCTCATTTTTATTCTCCTTACGAGTTTAATGACACTGTAAGGAGAAATTGCAGGTTGATATAAAGTCAGCATCTGCCTACCAAAGTAACACAGTCCCACCAAGCATGAGAGGTCTTCGTTTGCCATACTGAGAAACCAGACGATCACTACAAAACAAAGAACAACAGCAATACTTTTTTATGAAACTTCAGAGTTATAACTGCTGAAACAGATTGAGAGAGTTGCATCTGGAGGGTTCATTTTCTAGTGCAAATAACAGTTTATTTCAAGTATATAATTTATTGATGTGCTAAATACTTGAAATCTTATTTTATTTTGAACAAAAATAAAAACTATGTGATGGTGTCTTCACATTATACTCCTAACCTGCAAGGGGACATCTAGATAAGACAAAATGACAACAACTACACTGGCTTCTGTTTTGTCAGTAACTGGATAATTCAAGGTTTAATGAAAACCTGTGAAGTTGTAAATGACTATTTAGTTCAATTTTTCAGATTTGCCTTCAATTTATTATGTGATTGCAGTTTCTGCAAGCTGTATTGGAGGAGCATTTTTCTATGAATAATATTAAAATAGACCACATAATACTGACCTTTTCATTCCAACAAGAGGGCTTAAGAAAAATGTCACAACTGTTGAGATATATAATGGGTAACTTTAACAATGAGCACAAGATGTATTTGTAACCTCAGTTTCCACCTTCTCCTTAGAGGCAATTTGGTTGTTTCTGAATTTTTTTCTATTGTAACTAAATAAAAGTGTTGGTGTGAGAGGGGAGTCATTGTGTCAAACCGTATTTGTCCTAAAATCTCATAAAGTTCCCTGAAATCCACCCTCTCTCCATTGGCCTGCAGACTGGTTATCATGTCAGATATATACTTCTGTAATTATTTTGCGGTCTTCAGGCTAGAATTCAATGAATTAGCGTACGACATTTGCCAAAAAGTCAAGAAACAGAAAGCACAAACCTAAGTTTCTGACATGATAAGCAGTGTGATGGCCAAAGAAGAGAAAATTTCCGGGAACTTGGCACATTCATGCACACCCCTCTAAGACCAACGCCTCCAACTATTAAATGAAAATTCTCCATTTTCTCCCATTCTTTCTATTCCCTGTAATCTAATCATTTTTCATGCAACTTTCTTCTACTATTTACCCCACCCAACCCAGACAGTTTGCCCCAATTCCACCTGCAAAGGAGTGGTATCCACACGGGGCTTCTTCAAACCAACAACTACCCTGCACCAAGACAAACAACTTTTACAGAAAACACACACATCAAGACAGTAAGAGCTAGGGATTGTTTGCTGATATACCTGCACCAGCAGCCACCATACCACCCAACACCTGACCTTTCTTTTCAGAACCAACAAGAGCATAGACTTGGGACGGCACCACTGGAAAAAAACAGAAGATAAAACTCAAACTGTTAGGTACAAATTCACTTTTAATACATTTTTAAGAACATGGTTCAGTGTTTGACCTTAGTGGTAGTCCACAATCCCAGGACTAGTAGAAATGTGGTTTTGAGAACCACAAGCCACTGGGCTACTTGTAATAGAAGAGGTTTGGGAGATAGTATTGATGAAGAGAAATCAAGATCGGTAATCACAATATTGGTCTCAAGAGGTGACCGATGTTTGGTTACCAAATGACACCATTTGGCTAGTATATTTTAACCTAGCCCTTGGACTAGCTTGTTAAAATGTTAAGGTTGAGCACTGATGATTTTCTTTATTTCTCACCTTCAACTGAAAGAATTAAGTACATCACATTCATCCCAAACCATGAAACATTCAGGAAGAACACTCTAGACTTTGACAGCGGGACCTGACAGGAGGTGTCCAGTCTATGAAAACAGATCAAAATTTAAATTCTCATTTGTTCCCGGTATACATTTCCTATAGAAGTAGAAGGCAGAAATTGTTAAAATATCAAGCGTGTTCATCTTGTGTGATCCTGTCCTTGATTCTCATGACCACTCGGTTGTAAAAAGCATTGACATTACAAGGAGAAATTTGATACTGATCACTCTGAGGGTTTAAAGGCACAGAATCTCTGCTGCTTTACATTTAGCGAAATTGGTACTGGCAGAGAAAGTGATGAAAACAAGTGCAAAAAAAACAACAACAATTAAGGATCTCGTGCGCAGTTGTCATTGCATTTTCAAAGAAATCTAATTTATGTGTGACTTCAGCTGGTACAGTTTTAGTTGTTTGCCATGTGTAAAAATACAGCACAGATTTCCTGATGTTGTGGTCTGGCCAACTCATGAATTTTCAATTGGTGGAGTAATAATGATCCTCTTGACAAGAGAGATTTAGATGACAACTTTTTGTCTCACAGGAGAGAGACTTTGTCACTTCACATTTCCTGCAAACAATGTATGGCAATGTTTGCTCATGAAACATCCTTTTCACTTACTGTTTGTCATCATGGTTATGCTGTTCAGCTGTCCCTTGCTCATCAAATCCCTTACACTCTGCCCCTGATACAAAGAAGGGGGCATTAACATTATTGACTGAATAGTAAAAGTACATGTAAAGAACCTTCCTATACTATTAGCAGTCAGTTCATCACATAAGGAAAGGGCGAGAACACTGGATTTACAGTGATAGGGAGGTACAAATAAGTCATAAATTACTCTCCAAAAAATCTCCTGAATCAAAACTAAACCAAAAAAATTCCAGGCTGAATTTTCAAACCACAAAAACACTCAGAAAGGATTAATACAATTGCTTTCAAAAAACAACAAATGTTCCTGTATATCTACTCATACCTTAACATACCATAACAATTTTTATACTGACAACCTTCTCATTTTTTAATACCCCTCCCCCCCTAGAAAACAATCCTTCACTCCTCCCTGTCAGCATAAGCTGATGTACACCCCTCCCACCCTCTGGTTGAGGGCTCACTTTCCAAAAGTGTTTACTAAGACTGTAGGGATGGGGGTGGTAACAAATGTTCTAACTGGAAGCTTCTGCTGTGACCTTCCAACTCTGGCAGGTGCATGGGCAGGTGCATGGGTAGGGGTGGGGAGGGAGTGGGTGGGTGACAACTCTAACATGGCCTGGTGATTTTGTCAGGAATCAAGAGACTTGGAAATTTTTCTGGGAAATGTGACATAGTTCAGGGACATTAACCAAAATTTGTATTTAAGATCAGTGAAAATATTGGAACAGGAAGGATCTTCCAAATTTCCGGGACATTTGTCAGAGTTGTCACCCCCCATAATACATCTACTAGAAAATTTGTTGACAGACCAGATCAAAAGTGCTGTCCCAGTTATCAATCCACAAATGAAAAGCTGAATGACACGCTGATAATTTACTGAAACTATCAATTACTTTTTGTTTTCTTGGTCTGACAGAAATTCTAAATAAATGACAAAATTAGCCAACCCATTTTTTTTTTTTCAGCCAAACCATCGCCAATGGAAAATTAATTGTTTATACAAATGTTAATTTTAATTTCATTCAATCCATGGCAAGGATTGAGTTACCGTGACTGACAACACATGCTTTACATTCAAACTCCAGTCCGTTTCCGCTAGAAATTAATGTATTCTGCGAAAGAAGAAACTTATTGCATTGATGTCCCACAAGAAGGTCACAAAATAAACCGGCTCTATGCTTTGGGCCGGAATCGTTGTCGTGACCCTTTCCGATTAGGAACGCTCGTAAATCATCCCTAAAGGGTTTCTAAACAAAGTACCTTTTGCTTCCGATGTTTCCTCCATTTTTGGTTCATTCTCCGAGCTGAGGGGGAAAAATACGAAAGTCATGACAACAGTACCATTCAGAAAACAATCCACCGCAAACGAACCCGCAAACGAACAATCAACCTCATTCAACCAGGAAAAGCCCGCAGCCAATCGACCGAGGCGTCGCTTACCTTGAAGCCATTATGGCTAACTGTGACTAAAAATGCATCCTCCTATCTTTAACAAAAAATACAAAGCAAGGCAAATTTCAGGGCATTTTTCACGCCTAAAATTTCTATCTCCTTGCCCCACATCAGGTCATCGCCATGTTGACAAACTGACATCACGACCTCGTACCCAGGCCTCAAACCGCCAATTAGGGAAAACTCTCTCGTAAAGGCGGGTTTTCACTAGCGCATCATATAAGCACAAGCGCTCGCATAAAAACATAAAAGAAAACGAACCCACTTATTTGTCTTATGCTGTTTTCACCAGACACAAGCATAAGCACAAGAAGAACGGAACTGTTCGTTTTTCTTGTGCTTATGCTGATGTCGAGCGCGTTGCTGGTAAAAACAGCACAACACAAAAGTGGGTTCGTTCTTCTTATGTTTCTGCTTCTGCTTATGCTTATGTCGCTGTTTTCATTTGCACTTTTACTTATCCTTGTGCTTATGCGCTAGTGAAAACCAGACTTAAGTGACCACCCTTGGAGCACGACAAAGTGGTCGCTTAGAAGAAAAAAAAACTGAACTGATTAACTAATTACATAAAGATATTACCTATTCGCTCTGACGAAGGGCTAGCGCTCGAAACGTCAGCTTTTAGAATCCCTGTACGGTGGTCAATTTACATTTATCAACTCTGTTGATAATACCAAAATTGTTGTATATAAAATTAGTCTAGGGGAATACATTGAAAGCTCTGTCAGATTTCACATCGAATAATGCCTGGAAAATTTGACACCGATACTGTTGACACCGCCGACCGGTTAGCTCAGTTGGTAGAGTTCCGGACTAAGGTGCGGGAGGTCGTGGGTTCAAACCCCGGAGGAGAAAGTGCTTCCTTTGCAATGACATCCACAAATGGTTAGACTTTCTAGTCTTCTTGGATAAGGATAAGGACGGATAAGGACGATAAACCGGAGGTCCCGTCTCTCAATTCTTCACAATTGTTTCTGTGGGACGTTAAAGAACCACTAGGGACGTAACGAACCCTGGCTGTGACCACCCCTAGTGCTGGCCTGTTCTATTCAGCAAAGTGGCCGGCTTGGCGTGATATCCCAAAAAGGCTTATGGAGTAGGGGGCCACACGCGTAACAGCCATAAGTCAATGGGACTTTGTCAAGTGCTGAAATCATGTAGATGTAGATGTAGACACTTCGTGTAAGATTCGATACAGATCACGGTACCAATTCCTATTTACCAACAGATTTAATCACAGCCATCTTTTTTGTATGTAAACTGTTATCATCTGTTTGGCACTCCGGGTGAGCGCTATTAAAAACTTTTGTGGCATTTGAATCAAAAAATGCCGATTTCTAAGACTTCTAACGATCATACGTGATCGTGTAGCGTGGTCGCTTACAGGAAACAGAAAACAGAAGAAAGTGTCAAATTTCTGGCCTAAAGATTGGTGGACGCTTACGAGAGAGTTTTTTAAACAATATCTCACTGAGAAACAAAACGGTTATTTACAAAGTGGTCGCTAAGAGAGAGTTGACTGTCTCCCTTCAGAATGAATACTCCAAGACTTGATAAACTACCGTCACAAAAGCCACTCGCTTATTCCCAAATTCATTCTTAACTTTCTTGTGGCCTTTGCTGTGTCGTAAATTGGAACTTCGCCACACAACGCCCCGTTATTACCACCACCGTTTACTTTTGACCTGAACAAAAACCCACTCACTTTCGCATCCCTGCTGTTTATCACCCGAAATATATGCCCTCAGTCTATATTTTCTCGCGAATGTGATGTATTACGGTGAGTTTTCCTTCTTTTTTCTTTGCTTCCACGTTGTTCACAATTCAGTTCCGAGATGGATAGTTGTAAACATTTTCCAAGTTTTGGTTTAACCACCTTGCGAAAGTGCCTTTTTTGTATATAGATTTTCAAGCGAAGTAGTTTTCTGTAGCGCGGATTCCCTTATTTTGCACTGAGCATTCGTACCGCGTGTAACTGCAACGTCAAAGTTTGCAAGTTTTGTCTTAGGGCTGGTTCACACTTTGACATAAGCATAAGCATAAGCATAAACATAAGCATAAGCATAAGAAAAAATACATGTGTGAACCGGGGTTACATAAGCATAAGCATAAGCATAAGCATAAACACAAGGAATGGAAAAACTTCCATTCCTTGTGCTTATGCTTATGTTTATGCTTATGCTTATGTAACCCCGGTTCACACATGTATTTTTCTTATGCTTATGTTTATGCTTATGCTTATGCTTATGTTCTTATGTCAAAGTGTGAACCAGCCCTTACTGACTTCCTTGCATCACTCTTGAAATTCCCTTCACTGTAGATAACTGATTGCGAGGTGAAAATAAGCGAAGATAGCAGAGAGGTTTCAGACTCGTGGTCCACATCTTACAACTCGCCCCCGTCCCTTCACGGGAAAATTGTCATTTGAAGCCGAAATCTTCCCTTTGTCGTCGTGTTGCAAAGAAACGAGCTAGGTGACCCCCTTTTAATTGGTGTTATTAACTCGAAACAGGGACACAAAAAAACAAATTTTAAGAGTAAACAGTTGGATAGCAGAAGTTGTATTATTTATTGTAGATGGCGTGAAACTCTGCATTTGGAGTCAGGAAGAGTATGGGATCATGACGTAGCAGTCAAATTTCCTTACATTATTTGCAAGATCTGGCAATTAAAAATCACCTCACTGAGAGATTATAACCCAGATAAACAAAAAGGCTCTCGGTTTCAGTAATATTCATAGTTTTTGCTATGTAACAACAATTTTTCCGGTTGATCAAGTCTCGAACATTTCTGGCGCAACTCGGGAAAAATGCCTTAAACGTGCCCTCACTTCATTCTGATGTGGAGCAAAACACAGACAAAGAAGCTTGGCAATGATTTTATTTTTCTTACAAAAAGAAAAAAGTTTGGTCAACAGTCTTTTTCATACCTACAGACTGTCTAGAAAGATTTCATACATGTCTACTTGGAATTTAAAAAATTTACACAAATGATTTTGAAAATCGGGCACATTTGTCAAGAATGTCATCTAAATTTGCCACTCAAGGACGTTTCTTCTATCAGTGGTCAAAAATTTACTAAAAAATTTATACTAAACGTTTACTACCAGCAGCAAGCTTGGAAAGACATTCGCACAGCACCTTACATTAACTATACATGCATCACTTTTATAACAACCCTGTTCCAAAAGCGAATAGAGTTAAAGTCACAAAATGAATGTATAATTAATGTAGGGAGGTGCGGAAATCTTGCCGCGAGCTCCAACAACTACAGCACAGACAATTCCTTGAGTCGCAAAAAACATTCTTTTTTCTGCAAAGGCATCGTGAAATCAAGGTGAAAGCCGTCGATCACTCCGCAGGTTAAAATTCAGAGCCAAAGCGCGTGGAATGCCAATATATCTTCAAACAGAAACACAACATTCAAGTCTTTCGGACTTGTTATTACTTCTCGAAACTGTCGTTGTCGAAACACAAAGTAAGTCAACAGTGGTAATCAAAACCTGCAGCAGCTCGAATACGCTTTAGACCCAAGAGTCAGTCTGTGGGCCTTCAGCACCATCCAATTTATACATTTTCTTTTTACTCTTATCGACTTGAGCGTACAACGGTACCTCCTCAGGCGGTTTACTGTCGTACGCAGGCGGTAAAGCCTGTACATCACCACTACGTTCGACGTCCGGTCGACGATCGATCTCCCGATATCCGCCAATGTCTTGCATTTCCATCTCGTCTCGTCCAACCCTCGGCGCTCCTCGTCTTCGAGCATCGTCGTCGGCTTCGTAACCATCTTCACCGAACCTTGGCGGAGGGCCACTTCGTTCGGGTTCGTATCGTGGTTCGGGAATCGAAGTTTCATCAGATATTATCGGTCGAGGCTCTCGCTTGGAGGACGAGGGAGGTTGTTGCTTTCCACGAGGTATCGTTATGTCTTCATAAGGACGCGGTGATGGCGGAACGTGACCGAATTCGTCACCGATCTCTTTAGTAAACTCCCAACCGTCTTTTTTGAGTGAATTTCGAAGAGGTACTAAATTCCACATTGTTATTAAAACCTGTGAAGATAAAAACACAAATAGCAACGCCAGCTGAACGCAGTTCACGAGTAGCACAAATCTTTACTTTACTCCTAAATACCTATGCTCAACAAAACAACTTCCGGTTGCTTTTCTGACGCTTTTCATGCAGCCAATTAAAAGGCCGCAAGCCACTCGCGTATTAAGAGTCGTTTTTGTTAATTAATTGTTTCATTTGTCAATTGACCAACAGTCTTAAATGGATAAACGTAAGACTGACCGGCCGACTCTTAATCATGGTTACGCCAAGGCCACTGTACCATCACGTGGTTACTTTACCTGTTCTTTCACAAACCCGAAATTAGCCGTTACGAAATTCAAAAGGGAACTGGGGCGAGTTTCAAATTCACACCATCACATGAAAGATAACATTGAGATTGGTCATTTGACCAAGTTTGATTCTTTTACGTTGCACAGAGACCAAGTTACGGCCCTTGAAACATGGTTCAAAATCGATACAGGTGTCTCTAATTTTGTGATAGCGTCCCCCAAAACCATACAAACACTATTTTTTTTTTTTTTTTACGATTTCTGTGATATTCTTAAAACTTGGCAAAGATATTTTCACCTGAGTTATTTCCAAATAGTAGGTGGATGACGAGATTTTACAGTTGTCAGAAAACTGAATAATATTTTTAAGAGTCATACTCGTGATACTGACTGCCGAATGGGTGGTGGCCGTTTAATAGGGGTTCGACTGTATTTCAGGAGACAATGGAGTGCGTTAATCACAAGCAGTAACCATAGCGAAAGACGCTTCTAGCTTTGACCATACCTGGTTAGCTGTCTTAACAATCTTCGGAGAATATCTGTCTCGGGACTTTGCTATCGCAATAACCTTTTTAAATCCACCAACGTTACGGACATGTCTGGGTTAAAATAAACAAATATAAGAATAAATGAACGACCGAACACAAAAAAGAACGCACGTTTATCTTGGACGGTGATCACCTCAAACAAGGAAGAAACAAAATCACCACAAAACAACAAAGTGATACCAAAAAAAAAAAAAACACTGAAGGGCAAAATCGTCTAACCTGGACGTTACTGCGCATGTCTTACCTCCCATTTTCGATACTCTTGTTCACTACTTGATGTAAAGCGCACAGGATGGCACCCACTGTGCTCTCCTCTACTCTGGCATTAGGGGTCCCGGGGTCAGGAAGGCGATGAACAAGATCTTTCACGGCATATTTACCTGAAAAGAAACACATTCTGTTTTGCTTCTTGATTTTGAATGAGATGTAGGAACGCCAAAAATCCGTCAGCCAAGTCCTTTTCCTCACAATTGGTTCTTCAGTGCTGAAAGAACTCAACAGCTAAAGCGAGAGTACTCTCAGCCTCAACAAGTCTTCCATCCTGCCGTGGTCAAAATGTTGTGGACTCACAGACAACGCTAAACCACATTTGATTTGTTTTTTACCACAACATCGGCGTCAAAGAAATGTTTATTTCAGAGCGCGAGAGATGAAAAAGGCATTGCGTGACAAGTTGACGCGAGCAGCGTTGTCTAGACTCTTATCGACAACGGCAAATTAGCCAATCAGATTGCGATATTACCAGCAACTGTGGTAATAAACGGCGTTTGACAAAACAGCGACAGCGCCACAGGGTTGTCAAAAAGGGCCGGCGACCGGCGATATCGGCCGCCACTTTCATAGTTTCGCCGGCTACGATTCATTTGTAAAAAAAGAGAAAAATGTCGCCAGTGCCGTCTCCTTTATTGGATTCTTCTTCTACTTAAAATCTTTTTGACAACCCTGGCGCTAGCAACAACACGTTAAGGTGTCTTGCAGCTATAAGGTGATACGTACCTATAAGATCCTTATTTCTTGGATCAATTGCTAGATTTCTAAGCGCTGTAGCCACAGCTCTTACAACAGGATCGTAGTTCATTCGTAAAAGTTCCACTAAAATAGGAAGGCCTTTCTCTTTTCGCACCGCAGAGCGAACTACCATAGACCACTGCAACGTGGAATAACATACGTATTAGTGGTGAATTTAACAAGTAAAAACACGTAAATAAGAAGAGCCATTCTACAGAGTTTGGTTTTAAAGCATTTGATGTTCGTGGAAAATCACTCTACCTAAAGATGCGTTTTCCGGGAAAAAATACAGAAATTCTACAGTATTGCAGAATACAACGACTACAACGACTACAGTGCACTGGTTTTCACACTCAGTCTGACAAATATATCTCTGTGCAGGAAAACAGAAAAAAAAATCAGTGGAACTTACCCGCCATCCACATGCCGTTAGATTGTGAATAGCGCCCGCAGATCCCTCCAATGTCTCGGGATTGGACGCTTCAGCCATTATTGACAAGTATGATTTGACTATCTCCGGTTGCCATAGTAACGCTACACCCTCTACCGGTTCTCTTCTTATTTGAGGCTGTTCTGGTTCTTTGATTGTCCTCTTCTTTTTCTTCTTTGATCCCGTCCCGCAGCCCGCCATGCATCCTGGGTCGGGTTTCTCGGGTTCTTTGCGATTTAGCTCGGTTGTTGGAGCATCGGCGTACCTTTCTCTGTCAATTTCGTTTTCTAGGCGATATGACAAGTTGCGAAGGATACAGATGGAGTTTTCTACAGACTGAAAACAACACGCGAAAACAGCACCGTTTCACTCATTGTGTGATAGATTAAACAAAATCAACATCTAAGTTGTCCTCAAACAAACTTTGAATTAAACGAAATTTTCCATATCGACTTGAAAGTAACCCATTATAAATGGCTTGAGACAGTTTTTTTCGTTACAAATACAGCAACAAGAAAAGGCACAACTGTTTGTTACAGAGGGTGTTAAACCAGGGGCGCTTTCCATTTACACGGAAAACCAGGAAATTCTGGTTGGAAAATCAAATGGTACATACCATTCCATTTAGAACTTTTCAGAAAAAATGAACCATCGGCTTAATCAATGCACTTTTTCTTTTCTTTCTTAGCTTCCCAAACGATACTGGTAGATTTTGTGGCTTATCCATTTTGTATTTGAACAAGCTGCCGCACTGAATATTTAAACCTAAAATTTCCACCCGGTTGGATCCTGTAAATGGAAAGTGCCCCAGGTTATTTCTCCCTCAAAGTGCGTAATAATTCTAGCAAGAGAAACGACGCAAAAAATGTCTAGTGTAGCAACGATGGAAGGCAGATAAGAGCTTAATATTTCCTTTCCACCACACCTTATTATCGATGTCATTTTTTCCAATAGGTGCCTTTATGATCCAAACAAAAGAGTCCACCAGTCCCTCGCAGTCCCTCATAACGCGCCTCGCCTCAGGCCCCGCTGAGGACACGTTTCTAAGTACACCGCTGGCATTGCGGAACACGGTCGACCATTTGATTGACGGGATGGGCGCGTTGCTCTGGGCAGCGGTTCTGGTCCAGCCGGAGTACGGTATAACGATAATGGTTATAAGAACAATCAAGCAGATTTCGATGACGCGGAGTTTCAATTCCTGTCAACGAGAAATCAACAATGAACACGGCTAGTTAAAGAACCATGCACTTGAAGTTTACAGATCTCAAACAAAGTTGAACAAGCGGGGAGTTTCTAGCCTTCGAGTAAGTTCCTCTGTAATGTTCTTGCGCTCTCCCCGCGACTGGTTTCTGCCGCCTCTCGCCCCCTCGTTCATTCCGCGAAATAAAACGCACGAGAGACCCCGAGAGCAGGACTTGCCTGAAGGTTCCAGCGAAAGGTATGTGAGCGAAAAGAGGTCTCCCTCACTGATCCCGTTTCCGCCAAGTGGCAAATGACGCAAAGAGAAAATCACCACTATAACGCGATGTGGTCGTTGATGGGAGTGGGTGACAACAGGTTCGGTTTCCGTTAAAACAACGATGTTTTCTTGTTTTACAGGCAAGGATCTGGTTTTTCACTCAACTGTCCTCAACGACTCAGAAAGAGTTTCAGTCCTCGTTTAGCTGAACATCTACAGACTGGGAATACCAACCAATTTTTGTCGGGTCTTTTGCTAAATACCACACAACACCAAAGAACTTACTTCACAAGATGACAGGTTCCACAAAACTCCTAGCACAACTTCTTTGACCTAAAAAAGATCACCAGCGGCAACGTAGTTATTAAATTAGACCTTTTGCCAACAAAACATTTTTCACCTACGTCCCATGGTAATGGATACCACACACTCGTTTCTAAGCATCCCGGTAACTTACAGAAGTCGAAAATTATTTTTGCATACACGCTTTTCATCATAGTTTGACCTAGCTTCAATCTTACATGAGTTTTTTAAGTATTTGTCACAAGACACTTTAAAGCTCGGGATAAAGAACGGACCTGTCAACTGAACAGATTACCTTTCCAGGAACGTTTCGCGAGACTTTCGAGGAACAGATTATTTTCTCACCTCATCTTTTCTAGTTCTCTTTAACAATCTAATCAAAGCTTCAATGCCGTAGCATTCAGCGATAGCCAACTGAAAAGGGAAAAAGACACAAAATTACGGTACACAACAAATATGGTTTTGGTTGTTAATTTGTTTATTTGTTTTTGCACGAAGCTTCTTACCTTGTTGTCGTCTCTTGCTTTGCTGAATGATAAATTCCTCAAACAAGCTGCGGCCGATCGATGTACCTCTTGTAATTCATGGTCAAGTAACCGAACCAAAAGGGGAATCCCGCCAAGCTCTCTGTAATAAAATAATTAACAATTCTTCACTGAAGTGGAGGTAAATATCCACTACTTTCACCGACACTGAGGTGAATAATTGTTTTAGTATATACCACACAGGCTGAATAACTAGACTTTTATTCAAATAATTTCTTTTTTAGAAACCGAAACGGAAGGCCGTTTTGTTTCTCTTCGGCTGCTCGGAGGTGAATAGTACTTTGCTGATCACGTCTGAGTTAACCAATTAGAACGCGCGAAAAGCACCATTCACTTGTGTGGTATTAGAGACACCAACAACTACAGAATACAGTACACTTGGGTTTCGACTACCTCGCCCACAGACACACATGGTGAAACATTTGACGATTCAGCGTTGACCCTGCACTGTTCAGCGACAACACTTGTTGCAAAGTGCAAGACACAATTTAGTGCATACTTGCATTCTAGCCAGGTTTAACGATTAATTTAGGAATTGTACACTTGTTGCCGATAGCTAACTTACCGCACTTTTATTTTGACTTGTTCGTCGCTGTAAGATAGATGCTGGAGATAATTGGCGGCATTCACAATAAGCGTGACGTCGTCAGTTTGTAAGTACTCTATCAAGTCCTGCAGGTCAGGCTCGTGTGCATAGGTCTTCCTCTCTAGGAGAAATATTTACGGGCGCGTTAGATCGGCGTTCATCTCTTAGTTGTATAGTGGGTTTTAACTAAAGCGGAAACTAATTTTCGTCGGTTTGGTTTTTTTCTACTTTGCCCTGTGATTGGTTGACCAAACGCGCGCCACTTTCTCAACCAATGAGAAGCAGAACTAATCGTGACTTGCACGCCCGCATTTTCCCGCGCCTTGCACCGGCTACATGCGATTAATTCGAATTCTGATTGGTTAGTGAAAACACAATTGGTTTGGTTTTGGTTTTACGACAATCAATTGAAAGTCTAATCAATCATCATAACTAAGGTAAACGAGAAATTATTGTTAAAAGTTATCACGCCACAGTATTCTTTATAATTATTTCTCATCTGCCCCCTGGGTATCCCATAATTTCCTCGGAATTCAAGATGGCCGCCGTATCGGTAAAAAGGTCTATTTGCATTTGTTGTTAATGTATCCCGCCTGCAAGATATACGCACTGCAGCTCCCAACAAATTCAAGAGATGTGAAATATTACACTGTACACGCAAACTTGGAAAAAGTTCCAAGTTCTTCCAACACGAGTGGAACCTATGACCTACCGATTTTTAGTTCTATAACGCACGAATTTTTACGTCCTTACGAGTGGATAGAACAACCCACCTGCATACAGATCCCTCTCTGTTTTTCCGTCATCTTCATAATCTGCCAGCCAGCGATTACAAGGGAAGATCCAGCATTCATCATGGACAATGATCACCAGTTCCTCCAAGTACCACCCTGTTCCAAGACCACGCCCATCATGGCCGACACGAACTTTCTCAAGCTAACATAAGAGGAGATTATGTTTTAATACCGAAACGTTTTGGAGCAAACGGGTACATTACAGAAACTATGAGGCTACTGATCGAAGGAATGAAACACAACATGTAGCACCACAATAGCCATTTTCCCCCACCCAAAATCCAAGGTCTTCTAAAAGTTTAAGGCATACAGGAACAGTAACCAAACGAAAACTCACATTTCCAACATCCACAGTTTGCAAGCTGATCTTGGTGTTCGCTCCGCGCAAAAACTTATCTTTGGTGTCACATATTTGTTTTAATTCAATGACTCCAGTGTCACCTTTATCACCAAACACTTGAATGTAAATATTGGAGTCGGTCGCGGCGTTCTTAACATTGCCCGTCTTTATCCTGACGCTGTAATCAGCAACTGAAAGAAGAATTCTGTATGTGAATACGTTGTCGCGGGTTAAATAACTGTATTAGGCAACTTAAGCTTTCATTTTACAAGTGGACCTTAAACGAGGGTACTCACTGAAGGGGTGCGTTTATTAGCGAGCATGGGTTCTGTTGCAGTTTGATTCCTCCGCACCCCCCCCCCCCGACCCCGAAGTCCCAGGCTAGCAGTAGTGAACTCACCCGGTTGTTTAGGATAAAGTTCTTTATCGGCAGATCCTATCCCTTGCTCTTCCGCAACCCAGGCGTGGCATGGGAAGATCAGGTGCTCTCCTCGAACGGCACTGTTCAGTATCACTTCCTCCACATACCAGTCAGATGCGCGACCACGCCCATCATGGCCGATACGCAACTTCTCTATCTGCAAGAGAGTTCAGGCGCAGTAACAATCAAACCTCTTCTGAAGTCGGCCAAATTCTGCGATAGGATGACTGATAAATTAGTGTTTAAACCCCGTAGCAGCAGGTATAGCTTTTTCATCTTTTTTTTTTCTTTTACTCGTTTTGCCGTTACGAATGTCTTGTAGTGAACCATCTGGATGAAAGAGGAAGGGGAAAGAGTTGTTCGATTTCTTGACAAATTTTTTCTTTTTTTGCCATCTTCTAAAACTTCTTTTCCCCACCCCACTGCATAAGGTCCGACTACCGCGGTTCAACACTTTGTAGGGGGGGGGGGGGGGAAGGTAAATGGCATACAGTGGAACCTCGATTTAACGAACCTAAATATAACGAAGTCCTCGGTATAACGAACGATATTCTTCAGCCCGGCCAAAGACAGTGAAATGTATGGAACAGAACCTCGATATAACGAACACAATTCAGAAGCCCAAACGTAAAATGTACCCCGATATAACAAAGAAATGTCAACACGTGACAAAAGATAAATGCGAAAAGGCCCAACAAGGATGAAAATCCTTTAATCCTGTAAAAATAGACCAACTTCACAGTTAACAGCTCATTATCAATGCAGACACTGACACCATCGACACATCTACACAGATCGGCTTTATCCTCTTTGTCTCTTATTCGCTGTATTAACTTCTTCACTTTTGAAGGCTTCTTGTGGCAAAAGGTGTAGCAGGAATTTCCAGTCCAATGCCCTTGCTTCTCCGTTTGCCCGAGACACTCCCACTGAAATTTGTCCTGAGTAGCGCAACGTCACACCATTAAAACATAGGCACGCATTGCGTGCTTGAGCTATTTTGTGAAGGGCGATAAAATGTTGATAAGATAAGGAGAAGTCAGAAAATGGTTGAATGGTGAGTCATTTATCTGTGGCGCTTTTGGTTTTTGCTATGGTATCGGAGAAGTACGAGCAAACTGTTTTTCATTTGATTTTTGTTTAGTTTTCTTATTTCTAAGACTGATTTTGAGTTTGATTTGTACCAATTAAATAGTCATTCATCCTACATTTTTTGAAACAAGAGTTTCATTAATTCCGCAAAAACCGATATATAATATATTTTCTATTATTTGTTCATTTTCTTTCTCCGTACTTTCGCAAACACTATATTCTTCCGGTCCCTCAAAACCCCCAAAGTATACGTACACGTGCTGAAACAGTTCCAGGACCACATGAAGAAATATTCGCAAACAAACGAACCACCAAACACAACGTAATATACAACACCAGCAAAAACAAATCAATGTTGAACAAATAGTACTGATAACGAATATAGATGTAATTGCCATAATTCATCAATTTCTGATTTTCAAGTGCTTTGTACTTTTTACTTCGGACAGCAAAAATAGCCCGGCCTAAACAAACGCTCTTATTTTAGTGTTGGGCCTTTTGCTGACAACGTCTGTGTGCGGTAAGCAGATGAGCGTAACACCGCGTTATATCCCGAAAGAAGGGCAATATTAAACTTACCGACTCGAAAACAAACCACCAATTACTTCCAAAATAAGCTCCTCCGAATTAAGAGCGTCAACAGTTGTACAATATTAAAAAACCCGATCAACAGACAAACAACGGATCGAAATCCGCCAATAAGAAGAAGAGAAAATTGAAGTTGAGAAAAGTAACCAATAAAAAACGGTTAAAAGTGACCAATCATTGTAACAGAAAATAAATTCAATTAGATGTTGTTGTAAACATGTTGAATTGACCACGTGCAAATCTTGTGATTGATCAAAGGTCATGTTAGATCCACGTGACCGATCAAAGTTCGGAGTCGCATGTAACCAACAGCGCTGCCTTATTCATGTGGGAATTAACCAACGAACTTGTATTGCTATTACCAAACGTATGCACGTGATAGATCAAAGTTGGAAATCGCATTTCATAAACAGGGCTGTATGTCTTGGTGCCTGTTTACACGTGAGAGATAAAAGTAATCCATTTGACAAATGAAATCAGCATTTTCATTGTTTAACATAAAAACGGCTTCACATCAAGGGGAACAAATATCCAGATTCAGGATTCCCTTCCATAGCATTTTTCTTCCGTGCCAATATCACTTGTGGAAACAGCCACTTCTGATGAGACTAATATTTATAGTTTTCAAATCTGTCAAACATGTGTTTATTTTTCCAGTTTTAACAATGTTCTTGCAGTTTTGACAAAGTAAGCAAAGGAACAAAAAAACACAAGAAAAATTACAAAACTAAGCACTCGTCCACTTCGAAACGAAATATTTGCTCCCCGAGTAGGAACCGCTCAACCAAATTATCTTGATGCTGAATCAATTACGACTAGCATTATTCGTTCAATGTTTTTTGCCGCTTTTCACCGCCTGCATTATTTCCGATAATCAGAGCATTCAATCAGTTCAATGGCAAATAGTAATATGTGATTTAAAGAACACTGCTTGATCTCAGAACGGCATTTCTTCCCCGCTAGGTCTCTCGCGGTTACACTACGGGTTGTTCGAATAACTCGACGTTTCAATTATCAAAAACTAAATTTCATTGTTTTTAACCCTTAAAAATTCTCTTCAGAAGTGGTCGAGTACCACTAACATAGTTCTACTTTCGTTTTTATCGGGATGACCGAATTCAAAGATGCTGAAAGTCATTGAAGGACTTTCCAGGAGGCGCAGGTTGTGCATCACACGCAATTCAAAATAGTAAAGACACTTCCCTCGAAAACGTGAGACGTCAGGCTTTTCATTACACAGTAACTTAGTGCTGATTGGCTCTGTAGTAATTTTTACGTGGACTCCGACTGATCTTTGCTAACAATGGGAAACGAATCTGCTGCTCGTTTCAGCAGACGTTCATTGGGAAGGAAAGATTGCGTGACGAACCAAAAGAGTGTCTGCGAAGGAGACTAAACACACGGTTGTTATAACCAACAAGCCGCGGCCGTAAACTTCAAATACTTTCGTTCCCACCTTACTACCTTCATCATCCATCGAAACAGCACAACTCATACTTCATTCTAATCTGACTCCAGTATCTCACGCCTATTGTTGTCATTCACGCATGCGTTAAATATCCCGGAAAGACTACCATAACGGTGGTACCCCTTGGTGTGATAGTAATAAATACATCACGCAACAATAGATAAATGACGCGTGACATTCCACGCTGATGTTCCTTGGAGCGTAATCAACACGCATGTGTAACTTAGTCTCAGTGCTGACCATCACTGATCACATGCTTTCAAAAACACCTTTAAAACAGGGAATTAGATTGGCCCCTGGCTGAAACAATGCCATCTAAAGAAACCTTTATTTCATTGGTTCAAGGCAGAACCACCCGACCAAGGAAGAATTTCTTGAACTTCATGCTGACATAGAGCGATTTTGTTTACACAAAATAGCTCAAAAACAATTATTAACTATACCTCGATATAACGAACATTTTGGTCCTTATATCGAGGTTTTCGATATCACGAAACAATTTTTCCAGTCCCTTGGCACTTCGTTAAATCGAGGTTCCACTGTAGTTCGTTTCCAAAGCAATTCCCAAATAACCAGGGTATTGTGCTGGAAAATCCCTACCGCTGGAATGATTCCTGATAACTTTTGATTAATTACAGGTTTCCACAAACAAGACTACGTGTAAGATGAACCAAGAACTTGTCACAAATTACCTTCCCAACATCACCAGCCTCCAGAGTGAAATAATCCGTCTGACCACGCTCAAACAGGTTCTCCACCATTCCTGATTTCTTGAGCTGCACATGTCCTGTGTCTCCCTTGTCACCGTAAACTTGCACCCAAACGTTTGCGTCAGTTCCCGAGTTCTTCTCATCCCCCGTCTTGATCGCCAAATGGTAAAGACCTACAGAAACAACACAAGAGGGAAAAAATCCACCCCTCAGCACCTGAGCTGCACTGAGGCGCTGGTTCGGGTTGCTTTATTAAAACCAACTAAAAAGGCAAAATGATTATGAGTTCATTGTTACTATACTTTAAAAGAAAAAGGTTAAAGCTTTATTCTTGACCATTCTCGTCCCCAGAGGCCGCGATTATTTCGGTCAGCACCAAGAATAACGACCTCTGGCTGGTTCCAAACCAGGAAGACAGTGAATCACGGACTTCCGGCTCTTCCACACAAACTTGGAAGTTTGAAACAATAGTGGTTGTCAACGGTTACAAAAATGCACCTTCACTGAGACTGCGCATATTTCGGGACTGGCCAGAGGTCGTTTTTCTTGGTGCTGACCGAAAGAATCGCGGCCTCTAGGGACGACAATGATTCGCGACTGTTTCGACTGATCTTGACTTGAAAGCCAAATACAATGTGCAGCTGTAGCAAGCACTGCGAGGTTGTTGAAACAAATTAGTGGTTCAGCTCACAAAATTGTAGCCGTATAAAAGAAGATGAAAATTGGTCCAGTTTCAATTCATCTGTGAGCTTGATTTTCCGTCTGTTTTCACCCGATAATAAATACTTACCGACGAGTACACGTCGCTTTACATCCAAGTTTAGTTTTTCACACAGAATTTAGAGTACTTACATGGTCTTGAGACAAAATCTCTGACAATTCTACCATCGCCTTTCCCTGAAGCCAGCCAACAGTGCGAGGGGAACACGGTGTGCTCAGCACGTGACGGCACGTCGACAGTAACCTCCTCTAAGTACCACCCTGAGGAGGACTCTCGGCTGTCATGACTGACACTTACTTTCTCTATCTATAAAAAAAAGGAAAACATAGGGAAACAAAAAATTTAGTAGATTATTTGGCGCTTGGTATTGCTTTTTCTTAGGAGTTCTATTATGCTGTGTTCTGGTCAAAATACAATATCACGCGGAAGAGTGAAAAATATGACGCGTTACACTACACCACAAAATACCTGATAAGAGAATTAAAATCCAACTTAAACTTTTGATCGCGAGTAACAAGAAAAACAGCAAAAGGAAGAGCTAAAGAGTGTCCACAGGGAAACTTCTCGTTTTGGAATATCGTTCCTGTTTGAACTATGAAGCTGTGAGAGCAGGTGGCATCATTCGTCCCACGCAAAATTTGATTATTACCAATATCAACAAGTATATTCTCCTAGCATTTCTGACGTATCTCATGTTACATGTAGGGAGAATTTGTATAAACATGAACTTATCACTGCTGATCATTTCCTGTATTCTCATGCTCTGTATTGTTGACAAAGTAGTGATCTGGTAAGGAGAAGTTGGATCAGTGGTGGTCACTACTGAAGTCTCACCTTTCCAATATCAACTGTTTCAACAGTGAACTTGTAAGTTCTTCCTTTCTCGAAGCGTATTTTGGAATTTCCAGCCTGTCGTAGTTGTATTTGCTCCGTCATGCCCTTGTCACCAATAAGTTGAATAAACACATTTCCCTCCGTCCCCTCTCCAAGCACATCTCCCATTTTCAGACACAACTGATATGCAACAACTGTAGAAACGACACAGACAAGCTGATCAGCATGTCCTTTACAGTGCTAACAGAAACAAACAAATCCTTGAAGAGGACTAAGTAAAGTAGCGCTGACACGATGTATCAGCTTCTTCGCTGGTAGCCTCCTATGCAGTCGTTTTTAGGGGAGTCGTATTTCACCTCCGGCTAAGACGCCTCGCATGTCAAATAGTGGGAAAGGAATGTTGCTTTCGGGTCAGAAGATGTTTGTGTGGAGGAGGTGAAATATGACTCCTCTATAACGACTGCGTGTGAAGCTACTTTGCGTGCGTTCTATTTACAAATGCTCGAAGTTGTGGGTGTAATTGCGATGACCTTCCGCTTTTGAATTCAACTCACTTTTTCTGCTGTCCATGGAATCTGGAGCCGTTGCCGCCATTTCTGTCTTCTTCTCTTCAAAGTGATATTCATCAGGAGCAGGTAACATCTCTTCACGGTACAGATACTCATTCTTGAGGGGTGGTCTGGAGTAGTCCTGTCTGCGTATTTCTTCAACTGTCACTTCTTCCTGAGTGACGCGCTGTTTGGGTGGGGCCTCCTGCACGGGAGGGGTGCTCTCTTTCGTCACCAATCTTTCTTCTATAATTTTTCTCTGGGGTGGAGTGGGGGCGGGATCCTTTCGAGGGGTAGTGTAGCTAAAAAGTGCAAACATAGAACCTACAATCGAGTTTCCAAACTTTAGAGAAACTTAAGGCTGATTACGACAAAACGACTATTGGTTAGACTGTGGTATGTAGCTCTTTCTGTACAACTGTTCACGTCACACCATGGCTAGCCTGTGCCAGACTCTCGGTTGGTATAGAGAAACGAAAAGGCGAGCAAACGACGGAAGTGTAACTCCATCCCAGACCTCTGCCGTTTTGCCCTCGTCTGCACTGGCCGAGAGCATGGCACACATGTGATTGTGGTACGATTTGAAAAGATGTTCCGAAGTGTGATGTTGCAACGAGCTGTATGTTTAATTCCCAAGAAACAAGTCGTAAACTCGGCGTGCCGCCAGCTTGCCGCTTACAGCAAGGTCGAAGTGCACAACGTGACTATACAGTGCGCAGCAAGACGTGCTCTTTTCGTAATGAACTTATGTCGTAACTGGTATACTACAATACTAAAGGAAAATAACTGCTGGGTGAGAGCATCTTGTACAAGGTGTTGTATCGAATAGGATTCCACAAGCTTAAAGCAAAGAGCGATATTAGAAGCGAGACATTTGGGGAAGGGTTAAGGGCCCTAAACCTCGTATCCAGATCTCACTCGATATTCTGCTGACCGTAAGAGATCCGGGTATGAGATTTGCGCGGCCCCAAACCCTTCCTCACTCGTTCTGCATATTAAATCGCTCTTATCGCGAGATCCGACGGCTTGGTCGCGGGCAGCAAGACAAGCTACTGACCGGTATTCTTCCTCAATGACAGTTCTTTTGGCAGGAGGTGTGGTGTAGCGCATTTCCTCGATGACTGTTTGCTGAGCAGGTGGTACCGTGGTATATCTACGTTCCTCTGTGATGACCTTCTTTGTGGGTGAATCCTGTTCTGGTTTCTTAGCAACAGGCGGGGGCACTTTCTGACTGTCCGTTCGAGTTGTTTTCTCGATGGTGGTTGTGACTGCAGTCCTGCTTGGAGAAGTTGCACCAGATCTAACAGGGGCGCCTGCAATCACAGCATAAAAGAAGCCAGCTTGAACTTAAGAACAGCAAAACTTCAGGAATTTCTTAAAAAACCGCTTTTTGTAAACCTTGATGTGCACAGTCCACCTTGTTAAAAAGCCGCTCCTTGACTAGCTAACCCTTTTTCAAAAAAACGAAATTCACTGCGATAACTAAGAATCATATTGTAATAAATCAAACAACTTATACCTGGAAGTAGATCTCTCTCTATCTTGCCATCATCTTCAGTTTTGGCAAGCCAACGATGACAAGGGAAGATAAAGTGTTCACCATGGGCAGGCACATCTACCGCGACTTCTTCAAGAAACCAGCCGGGTGCTGATCCATTGTTGTCATGTCCGATACGCAGCTTCTGAACCTGTTACAACAAATGGACGACAGAAAAAAAAATTACGTGGTGCGCTAAGATCATCGGTTCGAGCACCCGATCGATCGTTACTTTGAGAATCTGGTAGATCGTCAATTCGAGAATCTCCGAGAACAAACTGCCGGTCAGTTTGCTCTACAAAGGAAAGAAAAACATTAAGAAGAGATTGCAGCATTTCTGTCATAATAACCACTTTGAATCACTCGCTGTGAGAACGTGCTTGTATATGTCACAAAGAAAACGTGGGTCGATGTAAGACCATTAACTGCTACGAACTCCTATCATAAATTGGTTTAGCCTCGGGTGACAGAGTGACCTTATCAGTGATACCATACAAGGGAAGAGAAAAACTTCAGGAGGAACTTTTTACTCCGTGTACCAAAACCTTATTTCCTGATTGGTAAGTGGAACTCGTACAGTGTCCTGAATTCAAGGTGAAACCACAGTTCAAATAACTAGACCACTGTAAATTTCCTGACACATGGCTGTCATTAAGATCTGGGGTCCGGGGATTTTCCACTCGTATTTTTTGAGGTACTATACATTCCCCAGCTACTTTGATATAAAACCAGCATGTTGACTTCACTACAGCAACTCAAATCCCCGGCTATTTTTTGTACATCCTCATCTACTTCAAAACTAGTGACAGCCCTTCTGAGACTAAAATTTATACAATGCAAAGTGCACACCTCGCGTTTTGACCAGTCTTGAGGAGTTTGCAATGAAAATATCGAACCAAAAATGATGCCATGAGTTAAAAAAAAGTAGCTTGTCAGTGTGTGTGTACTCTGACAATGCATGGAGGACGTCAAAACGCGGTAACAATTATCAGTTGTACTACTCGCCTGCGGCTCGTAGTATACTTCTTTGTTGTTACCACGTTTTCACATCATTCCTGTGTTATCAGAGTACACAAGTACTATCAAAAGGAATCTATTTGTTAGCTAACGTACTGTTCCAACATCCACAGTTTCCACAATAAACTTGTCAACTCTCCCTTTCTCAAATCTCTTCTCTGCTTTACCGCCTTGACGCAGCTGAATCTTCTCCGTTTCCCCTTCGTTGCCAATCAACTGGAAATACACATTAGCATCTGTACCGGCCGTCAGCATATCTCCAGTTTTGACCGCTAAGTGATATGAGGTGTCTGTAGAAGAAAAAAAGAAAAAACAAAATAATTTTCTAGCTAGTCTCCACACAGCCTCAGAAATGAAATGCTCAGAAAAATTCTCAAACACTCACTCGGGCGCGGTGGTCTTGGTTGTCCCGGAAGTATGTCACGTTCCATTTTCTTGTCCCCTTTCCCTTCTGCCAGCCAACAGTAACAAGGGAAGATGGCACGGTCTCCCTCGGCCTGTGCTACTTCAACCTCCTCAACAAATATGCCCTTGCCATCTCCTTTGCTATCATGACCAATCCGTAGTCTTTCAATCTGATGTGACAAGGTCATTTTTGTCAAATACTTGCAAAAAAATAAAATGACTGACTGACTGAGTAACGTACATACTGATTGATTGACTGACTAACTAACTGAAAGACATACAGGCAGAGAGATTCACTGACAGACTGACTCACTGATTCACTGACTGCCTGACTGACTGACAGACAGACAGACAGACAGGCAGTCAGACTCACTGACTGACTCACTCACTGAGTGACTCACTGACCGACCGACTGACTGACTGACTGACTGACTGACAGACAGATAGGCAGACTGACTCATTGACTGACTGACTGACAGACAGGCAGACTCACTGACTTACAGACAGACTGACTCATTGACTGACTGACTGACTGACTGACTGACTGACTGACTGACTGACTGACTGACTCACTGACTGACTGACTCACTGACTGACTGACTGACTGACTGACTGACTGACTGACTGGCTCACTGACTGGCTCACTGACCAACCAACTGACTGATTACCTGTCCGGCTGTCTGACAAACTGACACCCTGAAGACTAAAGGACTCACCTTTCCAATATTGACAGTCTCCACAGTAAACTTGTATGTTCTCCCTTTCTCAAACTTGTTGAGGGACGAACCAATCGGCCGCAGCATAATTTTACTTGTTTCTCCTTTTTCTCCAAACAACTGAACATAAAGATTTGTGTCCGGACTAAGAACATCACCGAGTTTAACAGACATTGTGTAGGAGGTGTCTGAAATTACAATAACACAAAATGGTAAAAACAGGTTTCCTCCTAACAAAGAATGTCAGAATAACAATAGTGTCCATTGCAATATGCCTCGTTCTTTAAAAGCCTCCAACATATGTAAATGAGTGGGCCAGTTATTCTGCAATTGCTTCGAATTGGATTCTAACAACCTAAGGGAGGCTTGATCATTTGTGTGAGTGCAAGACCCAAGAAGGGCTCTTTGAGGTGACTACAACACATGCATGACTCATTGTCAGGGTCGAGAGGGTACGTAGTAGAACATCTGTATCTGTTGTCATGATGAAGTGATGCTATGACACCTGGGTTCAAGCCATTCACAACGAATGGCATGGGAACCAGAAAAAAATTGGGATATCAAGTTCCATTCTATCCCAGGTGATTCATATTCTGCTGTCTTGACACTCAAGCCACAGCTTTACTGCCCGCATCCTGCATAGTTCCAAGTAACAATAAGTCTGTAAGAATATTCTACAACTAACTGACAAAATTTTCTCCTCCTTTAAAGTTTCAGTAGAACTTCACTTCCCAAATTCCTTCCAGGCTTTTTAAACAACACTCCATTTGTAAAAACTGGGATGCTAATAATAATCATTTATTGCTGGGACTTTAACTTTTTTAGTAACATTTGATCTCGATATCAGTATACAAACTGTCTACCAAAATATACCTGATTTCATAGCTACTTAAAAACTTATTTCCTTTTAGTAGCCAATTATTTGTTTAGACTAAACCACACAATTGTTCAAATGAAATAATTTTCTCTTCTACTCCGGTTTTTGGGGTTAGCTACAACAGTAACTAAAGACTTTTTACTTTTATACAATATGTAACTATTTTTACACTGAAATCATTTTTTTGTTTGCCTTTACATTATCTGTTTATTTCTTGACCAAAGATGCACCAATAAATCATTAATAAATACGAACTTACTTGGCAAAGGAGTAACAGCAAACATCTCCCTTTCAATTTTACCATCATCAACATCCTGGGCTAGCCAGCAGCGGCAGGGAAACTTGACTCTATCCTGACGTGCAGGAACTTCCACCTCAACTTCCTCCACAAAGAAACCAGATCCATAACCTGTATGGTCATGACTCAATTTGATTCTGTCAACCTGAAATATCACACAACCAAGCCATCTCAAACAATGTCAAATTAAATACTTCAGTCGTCAAAAGGTTGGAATCTATGGCAAATGAAGCGTCACCAACACAGAATCCTGTCAAACGGCGCATGATAGTCGATAATAGTTGACTCTCTCCAAACTATCATGAACTATCATACGCGTGGTCAAACGAGAAAAACTATCATCGACTATCATGAAGAATTTGAACAAGCTCAAACTGAATGATGGTGTTAAAACAGAAGCGCACGCTCAACTATCATGGACTATCATGAGCCGTTTGACCAGGGCTTAAAGGTACCACAATGGTATCAGAAGCTTGACATCTACAGTGTAATTTACTTGAATTCTACACTAATAATTTTTTGTTTGCAGTATCAGGGTTCCAAGTAAGTTTTTAAAGCAGAGTATCAACAAGGAATTCCAGTGGGTCAAATTCCCAACTCTCCCACCAAACCATTATGAATTTTCGATGAAATTGTTGGGACATGAAGCTGACCTTGTAGGGTTTTTGACCCAAGACCTCCCTTTTATCAGGAGACAAGTTACAAGTAACTTCATGTTTCATATTCTTTCCGTCGATTTAAAAAGCAAACCCAATGAATCCATTCCAACATAATAAATTAGATACAGATGTGTCTTCGGTCTATTTGCCAAAGTAGATTGCAGTTTTGGAGATCTGTATTAACCCTTAAATTAATATAAACCCTAAGATCAAAATTTAAATTCTCATTCGTTGCCCTTACAGATTTCCTATAAATATGGTAGGAGAAAATGTTAAAATATCAAGCAAAGTCATCTTGTGTGATCCTGTCCTTAATTCTTGTGATCATTCTGTTCTATACATGTTGATATCACAAGGAGAAATTTGATGCTGATCATTCTTAGGGTTTAAAAGGTTTTCAAAAAAGTCCAAAAAGCAAAACATGCACTATTTGCAGTTGACTCCTCAATTTCCATAAAACTCTCATGACTGGTTAAATAACTGAACACTTCACCAACTTCACCCAAGAATTACAACTTGCAGTACCTTGCCAATATCAACTGTGTCCACTGTAAATTTGTATGTCCTTCCTTTCTCAAACTTGTTCCTTGTGTCTCCAGCTTGTCTTAGCTGTATCTTTGCTGTGTTTCCACGCTCACCAAACAGCTGAATGTAAACATTGCCATCAGTCCCTGAACCTTTGACATCCCCAACTTTTATACTGAGATTGTAAGTGGCTACAAAAATACAAAAAGATTTGGAATGAATTAATTTGATTTCTGGTACCTGAGAAGTTTCTTTTTAAACTTTTCGGCAATCATTCCAGTGCTGGCAGTTTTAATTCTTGTCGCTAAATAAGAGACTCTCCCCACTGGAAACATATCCTCATGGTTCCCTTACTGTGTAACTCACAAAACCGTGAACAGTAAGAATCATTTCTGGAATGCATGTTTATTCTTCAGCCAAACAGACACCTGATGGAAGAAATGCCTTGATTAATGTTTAACACTGGTAAACCGTTTAAGCTGAAAAAAGATAACTGAGAATCAAGAAAACTCATGAAGGCAATATTGGTCATTCACAGTGTATTCCCAACTTTTAGCATTCAATCCAGAGTACTGTATGACAGTTGTATGGTGCATGTACTTAACACCCTCCAAGACAAAAACTTGAACATTTTTAGGGTGAAAAAAAAAAAAAAAAACATATTTCAGCACATTCTGCTGTCACTGTAACAATGCAAGTCGCCTTCACAGTAAATGAGGAGTGTAATTTTCATTGCTAGGATTTTAGAACAGTCTCCTTGATACATGGTAATTACATAGTACACTTCACCCATCATCCTCAGAGTTCTCAAGACACATGAAAGAACTCTTCAAACAACAGTACCAATACAGGCATCAAGAGGTTCAGTTTTCTTTGTGCGATGCAGTGCACTATGGGACAGAAAGTGAGCATCAAGTCTTGAATGGCAGCCATATCCTTGTCTCCTTTTGGTGAATATTTGTATTGTTTGGCAGTTAGTTCCAATATTCGCATAAAAAGGAGACAAGATGAAAAGGGAAAATAATCTGATATGACTGTCATTCAAGAGCTGGTGCTCACTTTCTGTCCCACAATGCACTGCATCCCACAAAGGAAACTGAAACTCTTGATGCCTGTATTGACATAAAATGAGTCACAATTCTTTCTTCTGTTCTCGCTTGGTAGAAAATTAAAGAAGATACAAGAATCAAGAAAAAAGAACTGATATAAAGAGAGAGCTAAAAGTCATGACTACTTTCTACACCATAATTTTATTATAAACAGCAACACAAGGAAACATAATAGTACCACTCAGTAGCTTTCATTTGAATGAGCACACCTCAGGATATCAGTCACAAATACAGAGATTGTACCCCAGGGAAGTACTGTTCAATATTACTGATTTAAATTGTGACTGCAACCTGTCAAAAAAATGTCTCTGTCACAATACAAAAAAATAAAAATAAAATGAAGCATAAACTCAACTTCACACCTGCCACTTGTTAGTCGCACATTCAATCGATTTAGCAGCTTCAAATATTTATCAATGAAATGTGACACATTTTACACATCCTTGAGAACCAAGAAGAACAGCAGAAAGATCTTACAAAGAGGTAAGATAGTCATCCAACAAATACAACATCAACCAGGGGAACTTTCTCAAGAATCATACACCACTAAATGTGGAAGTGGTCAGACCATGTTGTAATATTCAAGACAAAGGAAATTTCAATGTCTTGAGTGAAATGTAGTTACTGCTTCAGACCAAAAGCCAAAAGCTTAATTTTAAATCCAAAGTTTAATTTTAAGTGAAAGTAAAACAAAAATCTCAGGAGAGTGTAACTTTTGAGAGTTAATCACAAAAGTCAACAAAAACATACTGAATGTTTCAAGCAAAATTGCTGTCATGCATCTACAAAGTCTAAACATACTAAACTCCTAGACTCTAAAATTAAATCTTTTGGTAACTAATCACAAAAACATACCTTTGGGTTTCTCATCTGGCAAGACCAAAGGAAAAAACCTCATAAATAAGGACTGTGCATTCCACATATCCATCTTTGTTCAGGTTCAAAAGCCCCCACAATTTCCTACTGTTATTAATAATTCAACAAAGCTACTGACAAGATCAAGAAATAAACACCTTTCATTCAGAAACAGCTGGACTGGCAGCAAGCTAATGTCTGGGTAATATAAGCCGAAGATTTATCACGCAACCACTGGTACTTCCAGATCTTTAAAAGCATTGTTTTATCAGGTTTGTAAAGTGCTTTATAAGGCCTCAATATTCTCTTGCATATTGACATTCAAAATACAATTCAAACAGTTGAGCACACCCATGAGTGTTTCAAACTACACCTGTACATCACACCCAAGGTACGAAATAATAACAGTTTTCTTGTTTTAAGAGAACACAGCTTTTTATTGTACAGAAAAACAGATAAATATGGAGAACATATTACCTATTAGAATTAAAAGAAATATTTAACATACCACCAGTTACACCGTAGGGTTTTGAAACAAAGAAATTGGAAATTGAATTAAATTGATTATCTTCATAACCCATTAGAAGCATGTATTTTACAGCTACTGAGAATTAAACCTTTTGTTTCAAAGTAAACATTTTAGAAACTCTTAGCATCTTAATAACTTAAAGCTAAACGATGGGGTGATCTGCTAAACATGAAGGTGTTTCAAAGAGGTTACTAAAGGAAATGTAATCATATTTAATACATAAAAATGTTTGAACTCAGCTGGAAGCAAATATCAAACCATGAATCACACAATCAGCACTGCAGTGTGTTTTTGAGGCTAGGAACAATGGATGATGTGAAATACAACTGAAAATTGAAACAAACTCTGTAGAACAGCGCTATATTATTAATGAAAAGCTACTTTTTGCACTTGGTGGGAAGCATGTAATCAACAAACTTTCCAGTGGTATTGTTCATTATGATGTACAAGCTGTTTGCACAATTGCCACATCATTGATGTCATAGGATTTTCATGCAGTACTTTTCTGTGGTGTTTTTTATTATTAATAATAATACCATTGAAGCTGGTTCTATGTCATGGGTTTTAGGTTAAAATGGAACTTTCAAATGAAAGCTACTGAGCAGTCCTTTCTTCCCTGAGATGCATTTTGGTTGAATACAAGGTGCTTCTCACTTCAAGTCTATGAATAAAATGCTGAAGCAATTTTGTTCTATTAACAGTGCTAGGCCTTAGTGGTAGTCCACTAGTCCAGGACTTATACAAATCTGGTTTGGGCTAGTAAATGTTGAGAACCACAAGCCACTGGGCTACTTGTAATAAAAGATAAAAAAAAGATAAACAAATTCTCTGATATAAGCTTGCTAATAGTAATACTGGTCTTCAATGCTTGGCCACCAAATGACACCACTTGGCTAGGACATTTTAGAAACCACTAGCCCATGGACAAGTCTGTTGAAAAGTTAAGGTTGAGCAATGTTCTGCACATAAGTGTAGTTAAGAATGAAATCAATTGAGGCATTTGAAGTTTAACTTACTGCTTGAGCGCCCAGAGCCACTAGATGACCGTGGAAGAGTGGTTGAAGATGACTGTGTTGCACCAGGTGTTGATAATGATGTGCGCGGTAGTGACTGGCTTGTGTTGCGATAGGCTTTAGCACTAACGGAACTAGACTGAGAGGAATGTCGTGAACCTGAATGGAATGAATTGAGATGGCAAGCAATTTAAATCAAGCTGTATATACATTTCCTATTAGTACTTGTATCAGGTAAATGTTGTGGTTTAACCCTCTGAACCCTACGAGTGATCAGCATCAAATTTCTCCTTGTTATATCAATGATTTACCAAACAGAGTGGTCACAAGAATTAAGGACAGGATCAAACAAGATACATTTGCTTGATATTTTAACAATTTCTCTCTACCATTTCTTTAGGAAATGTGTAGGGTCAACAAATGAGAATTTGAATTTTGATCTTAGGGTTTATAGGGTTAAAATGATTTCAACTTAGTTTGATTTTCAATTTCCTTTGTCTTCTAATGCTGATTATAAATAATTGGGGTTATAATTAGGAGACAAAGGAAATTGATTTCAACCTAGGTTGAGAAAATTTTAACCTTAATTTCACTTTAGCCTACAACATGGACATTTTAAAATCGTACAAGTTAGGTACATTTAACGAAACAATACGCCTCTTATAGTTAATTCAATAAATAAAAAAAATTAACACACCCATTATTTGGATTTCTCAGGAAATTAACTTTCTGAATAAAAACTACGAAACTTTTAAACTAAGGTACCCAAAAGGGAGAATCTTTGCTGACATCATTGTCTCACTAAGCTTCAAATAAAATTTGTCTGAAGCTTAAGGGTGTATGGTACACTGTATGAACATAGTTTTCTGAATATAGTCAGAGAAATTGGCTTTCAGAAATTGTGATATTTACTGAGAACTGTAAGCTGAGTAGCCACCTGGGGATAATCTTAAGTTGTAAATGTTGACATAAAACCATTGAACTTGGCTGTTACACTCAAATTTTCAACAATAGCCAAGTGCTTTCAATTTCTGTTGTCTATATATCTGTAGTTTGTTTTGCCATTTACTCCAATGTGTGCTAATAATGTTCTAATGTTGCTAATAAAGCAAAAAATGTAAACAAAGATCCCCATCATGATGACAATACCGTACTTGCAATAACATCATGACAAGAATATTCTGGATTAACAGCCACAAAGCCGACTTCAAGAAAACAAAAACAAAATTTTAAAAAGATACTAATAATATACCCTGTATTATTATTATTATTATTATTATTATTATTATTATTATGGGTTCAATGACCAAAGACCAAGCTCAACATTACCAGTTTTATTTCTGCTTCTACAGAATGCAAGTCCTGTGTAACCTTACTTTTTCTATTTTTATTTATTAGGAAGTAGCACATGTCCATTTAACCGTGAAAGTTTAAGGATGAAAACACATGTAAATTAGAAACATTACCTGTTGGTGTTTGATAACCATCAGATGAATGTCCAGATGGGTTGTTAGCTGTGGGTGTCCGTCTTCCCTCTGAACCAGGCCCACTTTGACTTCCAGGACTGTAAGGTCCCCTATAATCCTCAATGGAAGAATGGGATCCAGGGCCACGGCGTCCCGAGCGGTATTCATCACCCGGCACATACTGCTTGGTTTGTGGTGTGTTTCCGTTAACTGTTCTGTTGTCAAATGTGTATCGCTCTACTGTTGTTTGAGTGCTGCCAGGGTCATAGTTGTCCTGTACAACTTTGCCATCCACTGTTCTTAATGTGCGAACTTCTGTTCTTGTGACAACTTTCTTGACTGTTTGCCCAGGAGTGAGGTCTGCAACGAGGAACAAACTCTCATCTATTACAAGTAAACACCAATGCTTACACAAAAGGGAGCCGATTCGACTTTAGTTTCTAATCTATGATATATTCGTAAAATATGGAATATTCAATTATTTGCTATTACAGTTTACTCAGAGATTCAAATGTTAGCTGTTAGCAATAAAATGTGCTTCTTTTCTCAACTGCTACGGTAACAGTTGCCTTCACGACAGCAAATTATAGTCTTCTTCGCATGTATGTATACGTACGTGTAATTGGCCACTCCCCATCAGGGCTTTTCAGGATATATATGTTAAGAATCCCAACTGGCGGGAGGCAGATCACTTGGCTGTTTACAGGCGTAGACAAGCATTTGAACTTGGGGCTACCAAGAACAACATCAGCTGGCAGTCAGAACGGGATTTGAACCCGCGACTTACGGATTGCAAATCCAGCGTTCTAATCACTCGGCCATGCTGCCTCCCTGACTCTTTAAACCTTAACCTCTTAATGATGTGATGTCACCACTACATTAATTAAGCTACAAGTACAAACCTGCTTCCATAAGATCCTTTTCCCAGTCTTGACTCATTAGTGCGTTTGATTGTGGTTCTGTTATGGTGCTCTTACCGTTGATTAAACTCCTGTCGTAAAGTGGCTCATGCTCATCCCTGATGTAGAGATTGAAACACATATGAGTTAAAAAACAAGGCTTAAATCTATCAGAAGCAATCATGAACAAAAATGCAAAAACATTCTCTAGTACATTTTAAAAAGACCAACAGAAATAAACCAAAGGTAAGTAAACAAAGTTCGACGGGATTGCAAAAGGCACTTGTTACATTAAAATGCACGTAAATTTCCTTGACCATTTAACTTTAAGAATACCTAAGGCGATGGGTCACACATTGAATACCAAGTCACTAATACTGTACACACATAACTGAGGAACACAAATTAAGGTGATGTTGAAACACATTTCACAGAACAAAACTGAATCAGAAGAATTTTTTTTCTTGTGGCTAGAATTAACCCTACAATGTGCTTCAAGGGTAAATCGTAATCTTTTATCCCTCTCTTAAATTCAATCATAAACATAATTCATTCTGTAATAGATATTTAAGAGGACTACCTTTTAGAATAACCAGTAATCAAGTTGAAATGTTTTCTTTTAATAAAGAGCCAAATACAACATTCCATCTGATTTGAGAACCCCAAAACCTTATTATGATCATCGGGAAATGCCAAGAAGTCACTCAGCCAAATTTGAAATAAACTGTGTGAAGTAAAGTAAACAATAGAGGCATTTACATCAAATTACAATCTTGGATATGAGAAAATGCCATTGATATTATCAGTACTTTCATGTTTTTTCCTTCCACATAAAAATTTCCACTGAATCCTTGCTTATATAAAAAGAAGAGTCATGACCTTCAGGAATATTCATTGGATCAGAAGATAAAATGTCAAAGAATAAAATCGATCACATAAGTTGAACCCTGTATGGAGTCTGGACTATTCATCACACTAATGCAAATGCTGCATACAACTGTGCCTAAAGCAGTCATTAAATTTTCACCTGTTACAATTTTGATAAGCTTTAGTACATCCCCAATTCAGTTTTATGAAATACAGTACACATTACGAATCATAACATTTGTAAAATAGGGCCATCAATATATAAGTATGAATCAAGGTCAGATGAGAAACTATGAACTGCAGTATTTGAAGAGATTTTTTTCTGTTACCAAAAATGGTATTTTCATTATTTACATTTTCAGTCTCAAGAAGAATTCTTATTATCAGTCATTAAAGCAGCAAATTCTACTTATTTCACACTGCTACCTCTTTTACATTCAAGACTAAAGTAACATCAATCAACTTTTTATTCTAAAAACAAAAACAAAGTACAGCACCTTGAGTCAGATAGGCCTCTCTCTTGAAGGACTTTCCTGAAGACAAATTTACAAAACAGAGGTCAGAATATTATAACAAGACAAAATAAAATGTCTTACGTCAAAACAGAAAACTCTAAACACTGCATGTGTAGGTCTGAAGAGGGGAGTGGTTTCTCCATGAGTACAGTGCACATTCAGCATCATTCATTTTATCAACTTTCATTAATACAGTCTGCTAATTACCACATATTATCACATGACAGCTACAATCGCATACATGTATTGTAAACCCAACAAAATATTCATGACTGTATACTTTTTTTGGTTTTTGCTCTAATTCCATGTCAAGTCTGAGGCCACACATTTCCTATCACATGACTATATTCTGCAAACACCATTCTGGTGATGTGTGCAAATATCATTATCTGTTGAATTTTTAATGAACATCTTGACACAGACGAAATCATAAATACCCATTACCATGGAAAATCTGTGTTTCAACAAAAGCGTGTAGTGCATAATTTTCAAGAGCTTGTGCACCCAAAAACAATATTGATATACTGTCCAATAAGAACAGGCTTATCAAGAAACTGTTCTCTTGTAAATCAGAAAATTTCTGGTATCATCAAAAATTTAATATAGGTGCATTTTACAAGAATTTGGAAACCCTGACTCATAGCTTTCTCACTGATCCAGATGACAGAGGGGTCACAGATTAAAAACCTCTTTATTAAGCTGGCCCCCCTTAACACTTAAACTCATCAGCAATAGATGAGGTTGGGGGATGGTGCTTATACGGATGGTGGGAAGGAAAGCGGACGAGCTGAGAGCCAAGGTAACCATGGCAACCCTGTGAGCGGCAACCACCATCCAGCACCGTCACACTGACTAGGAAATCAGTGGAGATAAGCTGACACATACCTACATGGGCGGGAAAGGGGTGGGGGGCAGAACGACACGAAGGCTTCGCAAAAGCAACACGAATAATTGCACAATGAGTCTCAGAAATCTGAGCCCTGTAAATACCCAGAACCCTGCCACTTACCGGGCTGCCCCGCAGCAGGTCTGAGCCGCCATGCAGAAGACCGCTGCCTGCATTGCCTCGATTTTAACTTCGCCTAAATTACATTTAGCCACATAACAAAATAGCACCCCTTTACAATGCCTCTTTGACTCGCAGAAGTTTTTTTATGTAGACAAAAGCCAGTAAACTAACAAGCTAAAAGGATAGATCAGTTCACAAAAATCTCAAGGCAAAACAGTAATTTTAATGAGACTCAAAAAAGCCTTGCACAGCTGTTGACCCCATGTTGATTTTGGGCACAGACCTATCTAAAATGATTTTGGCTGACTTTGAACCCCCCTACACTTCTGTTTTTTATACTGTAACACCTAATATCTCTCTTAGAAGGCATTTGCAGTTGCAGTAGATTTCTAAAATACTGAGAACAAATTTAGCCTACAAAAGCTTAGACTGTTAAACCTCATACATGTACAAGCCCTACACTCCATATAAAAGTTTACAGATTACATGCATGTGTATAATGGTGTTTGATGAGATGACTGATGTAACCCTAATATTATGTTATATACAAAATGGTTTTAAATAAAAAGCCCATCAAGATCAAGTGGATATTTAATGTTTTAAACTTTGTTTAGGTCTGAATTTTCAGTCATATTCCTTGATTTGTACATTGTGAAGCATCATTATTAATATCAATGAGCTGATAAATGGTAACTTTTGTCTTGTGTGCAGAGTGTGATGTCTAAGACATTTGGAATGAAAAACACCCATGTAGGAATGAAATGAACTGTTCCTATGCTGATCTGATAATAGAACACAGGTTGCAAATATTCCATGGTAGATTGGGGCCTCTGATTTTTTTTTATCAGTAATAGTGTACTGCATTTATGACATAAAGCTACGCTAGCAACAACAAATTTAACTTGTCACATAATTTGCCTTGGCTGATTGCTTGCAACACATGCATTTGCATGCTTATGTGTTGAATTGGTTGAAATGGCAACAAAAATTCAGTGGCAACAAAATATTCAGTGCTAGAAGAAACTTAACTTTGGATTGTTAAACCAAATACACTCTTAACTACAATACAAAAAATGGTGTCTTCCCAACCTAACCAAAGGTTTGATTTACAGCTGATACCTGAGGGAAATAGCTTAAATACCCCCCAAAAAAATAATATGATTGGAAGGCTCACAAAAATACTAATAATTAAAACAAACTCCTGTTTACCTGGAGTCAGCACAAATAATTTGCAGTAGCAAATGAATGAAAATTGGGGGCAGGAGAACAAAACCTCCACCACCCGCTTTTCCCTTGCTTTGTTTTGTTCACACATAATACATCATTTATGAAGCATGTTTGAGCAAATAATTATTCAATACCCCTGTGATTGCCACCCTATGTTCTTTGTACAATGTGCATCTATCATATCATAACTCTTAGTGTCCATTAGCAGACAAACATGTACATACATTATTCCTGGCAACTTCACTACAAAAGGAAAAACTGTTGATTTTGCTACCATCTCCTTTCATACAAACGAAGAAGACTCTTGGTAGCATTAATTCAAAATCAGGCAATTCAACAGCACAATTAAGGAAAGATTCCAGTTCTAAGTGTAATCCCAAAACCAAGGTTATACAATTACAACTGGATATAATGATTTTGTGTTTTTGCTTTATTATTTGCATACTGATAGCATATAATAATATTTTCTATACACTCATTGGGAAACACAATTTTCTTATGAGTAATCATAAGGAAATGCATTGTGATACTGAGGCTTTTATCAAGAGATCAACATCTAATAACATAATAACATACATGTACTGTACAAGAGTTTCCTACTATTCCAGTCTCCAGTTTCCACCAGATCAAATTTCACCAACCATTATCACTGGTGACTTCATTTGACAGGAAATGTCCATCGTAATATCATGTGTACACCATCTCTAGTAATGAGGGAAAATGTGAGGCACAAAGCAATGATATTTCTTGCCTTCGCAAACCACTGACTTTCAGAGATGTTTATCTGTTCAGTTAACTTGAAAACTGGTGAAAAGGCAAACACTGACATGTGCTTTTCAGTGAGACTACTTAGTAATTCCAACTCACAAGCACGAATCAACAAGTGCTGATCCACTTAGCTGACTCTCATTGTCTGAGAAATCTTCTTCATCACCAATACTCCCTGGACCTTGATTTCCACGCCAGACAAAGGACTCGTCAGTTGAGCTGCCAAAGAATTAAGTGTCAGCATTTTCAAAACTAAAATTTGAATTAACAAAATTGAACATAAATATCGCATGCATCAGAGCAGTATCACACTCTGGATAAAGAGAGAGTCTAGACAGCTGTTACAAAAGACTATAATCTGCATGATGCATCATGACTCAGTACATCAAGCTTTGACAAGATCTTACTGATGAAACAGGTGGTCTTGACCAACCTGTCCCCTAATTTCATTTTGCTGTCTTTTCTGATACTGTACAGTTCCAGCAAAGATTCATATTTCCCCCATGGCAGGTCAATGGAAATTCCAAGGGGGGAAGGGGGTGGGGGGGGGGGGGGGGTAAAAGGAAAAGCATCTAAAGAAAAGTATGGAGCTAAAGTAGAATTTCCAGAGGGATGGAGGGGGAGGAGAGAGGGGGGTATAAATATTTCTGGAAACATGCATTGTTAAAGTGAAAAACACATGTTTTTGACCATGCATTAGCTCAAGACATTCACATCTAATATTTGTTTTCGAGGAGAAAACAAGCACTGATCAAGAGAGTTCACTAACGCAACTATAGCTAAAAAAGAACTGTGCACGTTAATCGATTTCATCAACTTGTAAAATCTCCACACTGATTATCCTATCCTTGTGAAACCAGACAAGACAATTGATTTTAAAATGTCAAGATATGCCAGCTTTATTTATCCTTGTTTGATCACAAAGTGATATTGTAACAAGAAATTGGACACTGGTCACTGGTTGCTCTTCCCAACAAGTAATTGATTCCTACATCACATTCCTACCGTGTGGTTACATTTAGAAGATTTTAACACAGCTTCCATATCAAACAACAGAAGCAAAAGACATTACATATACGTCCTTAAAAAAAAAGAGTTGCCTAGTTCCTGGAGTGAAAATATTGTTATCACAGATATGTAAATTTGAATCACATTGATTCAAGTGATTAACAATACTGAAGACAAAAAAAGTCTCAAGACTGCAAAGAAGAAACTGGGGTCAATGAAAGGGGGCATGGAAAAGTCAGTTTAGCCCATTAACCTGTCAACTATTTGACACCCCATCATATTATTTAACACTTTAGAACATTCCACAAGCTGCCTTTTTAGTTCAGGAGAAAAAGGCTAGGCCTGCATACATAAGTTTATCTGGAACTGGACTGTGGTGAGGGTCCCCTTTACCACTTTGCAAAATGCATTCACGTAAAAATATTGAGACTGTTCACGCATCACGGATAATTCCCAAAATTCGTTCACGTTCACGCAAAAATTAAAAATGGGTAATCACGAATCACGAATAAATGAATAAACCTAAATCACGTTTCACGCGAAAAAATAGAGTCGCAATTACGTTTCACGAAAAAAGTATGGGGGACCCTCTGTGGTGTAGACAACCCTTCTTGCAAAAATACCCAAGTGGTGTAAGCATAAGTTTTGTTGAAGACTTCTCTTAGCTTCATCCACAGAAACTATAAATAGAAGACCTTTTAGCAAGATTTGCATAGATTGAAATTTAATAACTGTTTCACCTTCGATGGAAGTAAAAAAACGCAAAAGATCTGATTATATAACGTGACAAAAACAGCGTACAGAAATACCGTTCAGGAAATTGGAAAACCGCACTTTCACAAAGGCTTCGGCAAATTCGATTTGTGACACTCGACACCGCAATCCGTTCGCAAAGCTTGTTTATGTTCAGGGTGATCTAAACAAGCTCCATTCTCTTCAATATTCTAAACTGAATATATCAAATAGGGGACCAGTAACCATAAGCTACCCAAACTTTGAATTAATTTTTCTTTCATATGATTTCAAAGTTAAGAAAAGGGATGAAGTGTTGCCGTATTGCCTTGATCAAACGCTCCTTAATTCTGGGGTGTAGCTTTTTCATCGACGCGTCTTCAGACACTTGCATCACAACCTAGCAATTCTACAGTAAGCTTAATTCAGTGCAAGGTATAAAAGTAACAAGTATCGTAAAAGTCAGAGGTCGCCCACAAACTCTTCAAGCTTAATGGGGAAACTTAACTTACTACATAAAATTCTAATAACAATGTCATACCTTCCCATTGAACTGACGCTAGCTGTTTCAGAGCCATATTTACACTGCAATACAATATTCAGTGACGTTTAGTCATGTTATGGTTGTGGCTTAAGTGAAATTCTCGTTACAAAAAGCTTATGACCCTCACCTATGGTCAGCTAGCTACGACCGCTGCAATGAGCGGTGAAATAAAAATACAAAGAAATTCGTTAAGTTTGTTTGGGCTCACCTTTTCCAACTGCTGTGCGACATTCCTTCTTTCCTGTTCGAGTTCTCGAGAAAGCATTTCGAAATGAGCTTCCTGTCAAAAGACACAACTTGAGTAAGTGTACGAGTGCTAAAGTAAGACTTAAATTAGTTAAGCGTAATACTTGAGTAAGGTTCTGCAAAGGAAACAAAACAGCTGAGGAATCATATCCAAGGAGTTGAGAGGTAGCAGCCTAATTTGGCCTCAAAATTTCATGCAGTGGGTACTTCACAGCCAGAAATAACAACATGATAAACTGATGATGTTAATCACATTAAAATCAAGTACAAAGGACAAAATATAACTTACCTGCTGTCTGACAGAGCGAAGAAGGTTTACGGCGGAATCGTCGTTGTACTGTGTGTCGCGTCCACGGTAAGCCATCGTGTAATGAGAAGATCACTCTAAAATAACACGCTTATACGAGCGAATTAAAACCCACTTTTCGAAATGAACACTTTAAACCAGATTTTTTCAAAAGTACAACTGAAATATCGGATTAGAGCGCTGAAAATGATTGCGTTCCGACGTTCCAGATATTCGACGCGGTACAAAAAATTGTCTGTCCGTCCCTCCCACGGGTTTACGGTTCTCAAACTTGTCAGTCAAACTGCAGTTGTCATGACAATGTTCCAGGGTTGCTTCGGGCCAAAAGGGAAAAGAATTTTTCATCTTCCGAGTAGATCAGTTGATTATATTCAAAAGTGTTGCTTAAACGCAGGACTTTATGCCCAATTTTCTCAAGGTTTGTTTTTTTTTTTTAATTACACACGTTGGGACAGTTTGGAAAATTTACTCGAGCTTATGATCCATGAGGAGCAAGCCAAAGCCCCCGGTCCCAATCATATCTTTTTCACGTCAAAACTGTATTTTGCGGGGTACCGATCACAGACAGGCGAAAATCAAAAAACTACTTATTCCCCATTCGGCTCATTATGCAGGATTTTGACAGCAAAATTGCTCTCATTGTCTCGAAAACTAATGTAGTGTGAGAGTTCGAGAACAAAAGTTGTTCTTGCGTAGAAATTGGTCAAAACATGGAAGACAAGATCTAACCACTCATCAAAACGAATAATCCTTAATAATTTGTGTTTACCAAAAATATTACTGGTAACCAATCAGGGAAATGTGGGACTCACCAAAATTATGGAGCAATGCGTAGAGTAACAAAAGGAATTAAAATAGTTTTGTTTCATCCCGAACTCCTAATTGACGAAAAAATGCTTAAGGCCAAATGTTTTGTCTGGGTGAGGCCCACACTTTGATGTTTTGATAGTTTGCTGCTTTGGTCTATCTCACGTACCTAACATCAATTTAATTTTAATACACTGACACATTTTGCAGTGTTGAGTGATTTGCAGCAAATTAAAGACTTCATCAAAAGGGATTCTTCAAAAGTCAAAACTCCCTTTAAAGATTGAATTTCACTGAAGGTTGTTTAAAATCGCTGTTTACGAATGTGTGAGAGAGAAAAGCAGCTTTAGGATGACTATCTCGGTTTATTTTAAATGTAAGAAGATTGTGATAGATAAATTTAGAGCAATGTATGCGGGCAGCATGAAATACTGATTTGCGGTATTGAGACATTCCGAAAAATGAAGAACGAAGAATATTTACATATGTCATGTTTTAGAAATATCAATATCACAAACAGCACTTATTTCGACCAAAAGATTAGCAGAGAACCACGAAAGGTGAAAACCAGATGAAGCCAAAAAATAACAAACGAGACGATCATTATCCCTTCGTTCACTGTGAGATACAAAACTTAATAACGAGCTAGAAATCTGTAACCTTTCGGTAAAATTATATGTTCTGTGACAGGAACATAAATGGGACCGATACAGGTAACTTTAACCCGCGTCTTTAAACCCAGCTGCACTGACAAATGTTTCGGATCGCGAAGGTGAAATGATTTGGCGTTTTGGTTTACTCCAATTCTAGGTCAGCACTAGTTGTCAGATCGAGGCTGACTCCACGAAGTTCGAAAAGAAACATTTCGCACGATCTCCGCTTTCGCGTACAAATTCAGCTGTTTAACCACGAGATACTTGAAATATTTGCATTCGAAGTCTATCGATTAGAAGAGATGGAATACGATTTGTTTACTATAAAACAGGAATTTTAGATGACAAAACAACTATCTCATATGAAGGCGTTCAAATCTTCTGAATGTCATGAGTTCTGTTCAAGTTTATAAGGATATTCTACCACAATAGCTTTACAAGCTGTTATTCAAGAATTAATCGACATAAGATGTGTACAAAAGAACAAGAAAATGCTACGATAGCTCACCTCTGAAATCGTAAAGCTGCCTTGATAAAGAAATGTCGTGATTTTGTTCACCAGTCGCTCTGAATTTCGCCGCTTGTGACACGATCACGCAACGACAAAAAGGAGTGTCACTTTTTCGCGCCGAAAAATTCCCTCCAAAAAAACCAAATACCTGAGATTGGAAGCCAGCTTCAGGCTGCTGCGCTGAAAAACCGAGGATTAAGAGTTTCCGCTCACCACACAAAGCGGACAGACGTGGAAAACAATGAAAACGAGGGTCTACAATTGACAATAACTCAAAATATGCAAATAGCAGAAATGTATGCATAGCAGGTTTCATAATAAAGTCGTCTTCATGATCGTCTGTTCTAAATACACTTAAAATGCTGGCCAATGGGAGCTCGTGTTCAAGTGGCTTGTCTATTTCACGGCAATAGGCCTGCGTCACGGATGAGGAATGTAAGAGACTGATAAAAACGACTTTATTTTTAATACGCGGGAATGTAAGAATTAATAAGCAGATATAGAACTGTTGCGTTACGAAAGTTTGTGTCAGTCATGATGGAGGTACATTGCTTGTAAATCTTCTACATTTTGTCCATTTTTTGTTATACGTCGCACAAATGCAGTTGTAAATGTTCCAAGCCAAATAGATTCAGAGTTGACTGTGATAGGATTTTTATCAAACTGCTGGCTGGCAGATATGAACTCGGCTTTTGCGCTCTTTCGTGACTAGCTGATTTTGTGTTTTGAACAAGCCGGAAAGAATTAATGAAGCTTTGCAGTACTTCTGTCTGAAATATCGGCTTTTATCAGTAGCCGAGGCGATTACATCTTCCAGTGCAAGGCGTGGCTCAATCAAATATCCTGATTGAGGTTTTTAGCAGAGAGCCGGATAATTCAACCCCATTGTTTCCACAAGCAAAAGAGAGGACGTGCCTCCTCGTGGATGGCAGCCAATGAGGCAGAATTGGCTGAAGAAGTCTCGTGAGGGGAAAGAGATGGAAACCTCTCCTTAGTTCGCCTCTTTACCTTGAAGGTGGGTGCCGAAGGGGTAAAATGAGAGCTGGGGTTTCCCTGTTTTTGGACTGATAAAATGGGATTTGGGTCGCTGGGACTGGGAGTACTAGTCACAAAAATGGCAGTGGGAAACATGTCTGCTTTTATAAAGACAGTAACGGTTGAACATTTTCCAGTTCAATAGCTAAAATAAAAGGTATGAAAGGAGTTTTGATGAAGAAAACGTCTAAAACAAACCAGGGAACAGACAAGCATTTATACATATTGCACGGCAAAACTATTTCCAAAAAGAGCGGTGGGACGCAGAACTGTGTTTTCAAACTCGACGTAACGATGAAAATCCTGTGCCGTCGGATTTCTTTTTAATTTCAGTACTGGGACTGGGATTTGGAAAGAAAGGCTGGGAAATGGGATTTAGAGAGAATTTGGGCTGGGAAATGGGATTAAGACCCCTCTTCCCCCGGTACCCTCTTGAAGAAACCACTCCCCACGGGTTTTCATCTAACTTGTCGGCACTCCGGGTCAGCGCTTTTAAAAACTGAACTTAAGTGGCATTTGTGTAATGAATGAGCACGGTGACCTTACTTTTAAATGCATGAATTTAAATCACTCAAGGTTAACTACAATATCTCTCGATTTGAAAGAAAGTCTAAAATTCTGCCCTAACATATTTTCAGTGATTTTAACGCTATAAAGAACACTTCTTTAGGTAGTCCTGGGTGTGTGTGCACGCGGCGTCGGAATTTTTAATTTTGTTACATAATATTAACTCCCGTTTAACTAAGATGATTTATAATGTTAGTTCAGGGTCTAGTTTGTTGAATGAATGTAATGTATTAATCCAAGAGGTGTTTTTTTTTTTTTAATTATAGTGCCCCTTTCTACCAACTAAGGTGAGTAATGAGAGTCTGGTCGATCACCAAGTCGCTACAAAGGTCATCCATTTTGTGCAAAAAACGAACACGGTGATCCCTAATTTTTATTGTTGTTTTGTTAGTTTACATAACATGATTACAAACTGGACGAAGTTTGAGAATTTGTTTGATACTCCTTCTTTGTCGGTGGAGTCACAGGAGGTGAACTGTATTTGTTAAGATTTGTTTGTGCAAGAAATGCGTCAGTTTGAGATCTGTTTTTTTCTCACTCCCCACCCATCAGGGGTTTCCCTTTTTGTTGACTCAAATCGTACGGTCGTAGCCGCGAGGAAAACATGAGATGAGGGTTCCTCTTTTCGTTGGCCTTATACCAGATATCAAGAAGGAAGGAGACTGAACTACTTTGTAAAATATCGTCTTTATTAAGCTGAAAGGTGTTTCGGCAAGTTTCAGTTAAAAATAAAAAAGGCAAAAAAATGGAAATCAAGAACAAAATTCTTCTCTCACATCTCATTCTAAAATATTAAGAAAAACAGGCAGGGGAATATTGAAAATTGTGTTTGCGAAGAAAAGAGAACAAGCTCAGTATGTGAGTATAGATTTGATAATGGCTGGTGTCGTATGCAAAAAAGGATTACATCCCGACAACTGAAACATTTAAGCATCAGTCATGATATAGGTTTCTCTATAACATTATCTTTTTGGATGGAAACGCCATCCAACGAGTACCGGAAAGAAAGCCTTCCAGAGGAGCGTTTGCGAAGCGAGGGTGTTGGGCTTGAGTAGGGCCTCTTCGGAGACTGGGACCTGACAGAGGCGTCTCCACCTCCAACCATGACATCATCAAGCCATGCGGCAGAAACTTTGGGTTTAAGGTCAGAGGCTTTGTCACTGGATAAACTGGCTACACTGGAATCTGACTGTGTAGCACGGAGTAGCATGAAGTCTTGAGAAGGATTGGTCCTGAGTCTGGAGCGTTTTGGAGATGGGACCTTGGGAGGAGACGGGCTTACGCCATACGTACCGGAAATGCCCTGGACTGATGGGGTGTTCCCGGAGGTCCGCTCCACGGAGGAAGATGTTCTTTGAATTTCTATTAAGTTCAGAGGTGAAAATGCTTTAACCATGTGTAAACATGACTTCAGTGATCGCACCGTATCGTGTTATTCAAATGTCCATAAAAATTGGCTAGTTTTACGTACCAAAGTGCGAGATGAACTGTGCAGTTGTTGCGTAAACGTTAGCGTTCTGTGTTTTCGTAAAGCACCACGTATTTTGACAACTTACACAAAATCAGTCATTTTTATTTCGTGCCAATGAAAAATTTGGGCGTCAGTAACTTAAAAATGTGCTTAAATCTTCGAACAATAAAAGTCCTATTTCCGGTGACGCAGTCGTTGAATGTTAATGAGGGATGGTGGTAACGGTGTTTTGATTTGGGAATTATTTAAGTTAACAACGAGAGTTAAACGAAGGAGCTCAGGCATATTTAAGTTATCGACATTGTAAGAGTCTTTCTTGACATTAAAACCAAACTGAATCCAGACTCAGCTTCATTCTATGCAAGAGGGAGGGGATCAAACTCGTTTCCAGGGTCTTTCCTTTTTTTAAAAAAAAAAATACTGTGTGAAGGTGGGTGGGGGAATCGAGGCTGTCCATGGTAGGCTCAATGATTATATTTGCCAGGAGGCTCAGTGGCTGAGGTCGGGTTGGAAGTAAACCGGTAACTGGTTTAACAAAAACTGCAAATTGGAATATGAAAATACCACTTACCATAACCAGCTTGGAAGTCTGAACCAAAAGGCCTTCTTCCTGAACTCTGGGGAGACCTCCTTTCATCAGGAGATGAAACAGCTTGAACCATGAAGTCTACAGTCTCTCTCACAGTCCTGGACACTTTGCAGGTAGGACGACTTTCGTTTTTACCGAAACCTCTTGGTCCACCGATGCTTAATTCACTTTCTCGCTTTATTTCTGAACACGGACCCTTTGGACAGGTAGCTCCCGTTATACCCTGCTCGTCGGCTGTGGCTAACATTCTTTGCACAATATCATCAACTGTGTGTTGTACGGATCGGGAAATACTAACTTTTCTATAAGCTGGGTAGCTTTTCACTTCGTTAACACTTCTTGTGCCCTTAACAATCTGTTCCTTCGAAGAAGAATAACAAATCTTACTATCTGATTCTTTCTTTTCTTCCTTCTTGTTTGACGAAACACTCCCATCGGTAACTGAAATATCCTGCGCCTCATCTCTGTCTTCACCTTCTGGTTTCTTTCTTAAAGTAACAAGTTTATCTCCATAGCTTCTCTTTGGTTCTGAGACATCATGAGGAGTTCTGCGGAATTTTGACGTAGAGGCTTTCAAACTTTCACTTGCTTTTAAACTCTCACTTTGGTCCTCCTTGACGGTGGCGATCTTCTGAGGTTGTTCTGGACAAGGGTACTTTCCCAAAACTAAAACGTCAGCGCTTGAGGCTGGCCGTATTTCCGCTTCGGCTCCCTCTGGAGTTAGTCGCTTATCCTGGATAATGCGTTCCAGGCTTGGAACTACGTTCTTCAGAGTCTTGAAGATCTGGCCTTCATTTGTTTGACGAGAGTCTCCAACCACACCATCTTTTCTCGCGCCAGGGTGATCAGGTTCTGATCCAACACCTTGCATTTGGGACGCATTTGATGCTAACGGTTTACCCTGCTCGGAGGCACTGCTCTTTGCCAAGATTTCGTTTTCTTGAAATTGTCTTTTTGCGAAATCAGGTGCTTTCTCTGGTTCAGTTGACGAAGAAGCTGATTCTTTTCCAACATTTTTTTCAGGCTGGCTGGATTCTATTGGAGTCGTTTCTATCAGTTGTGTTTTTGGGATTACATCATCTGACTTCAACCCGTTCGTGGCTTGGACTGGCGGCGTGTTAAGCATGGTTTTGGATGGGGTGGCTGGGCACAAAATTCTGCCTGCATCCTCAGACGACACATTCTGCTCCCTTGTTTTACTACTCTCCATCGTTTTGTTGAGTAACATCTCTGCTGATACTTCTGAAAACTGAGAGACGTCTCTCTTGGTAATACCTGTTGACAATTTGGCGCTCTCAGTAGAAGCTTGTTGAGGTGTTTTGATTTTTTCTTTCGAAACACGCACAGGAAGTGCTACATTCTCCTTAGAGGTACGGGCAGACTGCGTAGTTTTTGGCTTAGAATTCTTTGGGGACAATCCCCCATTCTTGCTTGACACACGCTGGGACGGCCGGACTTTTCCATTGGAGACAAGCAAAGAGGATGCGGCATTCACAGGAGACTGTGTGACATTTCCCTCAGAAATGCTTGTGGACAACACTAGCTTCTCGGTAGATGCACGAACAGACTGTACGCTTTTGGCTTTGGAGAAACGCACAGGCAATGTTGTACTGGCAGTGGAGACAGGAGGAGGTTGCTTCACTTTTCCCTTAAATTCACTTGGAGGTATTGCTGCGTTGTCAGTAGAAGCACGTCGAGACGACTTGAGGCTTCCCTGAGAGGAACGCAAAGCGGACATTGCTGCGTTTTCAATGGAGTCCTGTAGAGACTTTGTGACGCTTTCTATCGATGTCTTCGAAGACACGACCACTTTTTCCCTTGATACACGTGGCGGCTGTACCACTTTACCTTTTGAAGCACTTAGGGACAGGTTTGCTGACAAACTTGATTTCAGCACCGTCTCATTAAACGAGGTTTTAGAACTGGTTCTCGATTTGTTCTCCATTGTTAATTTCTCTGTGGAAGGAAGTCCACAAAGAATGGAAGTTTTTGTAGATGATTTTAATTTGCTTTGAGAAATTGAATTATTGGGCAATCCAGCTTTTTCTAAGGACGAACCCGGCGATGCTGTTATTAATGAGTTTTCTGGTGAACGAATGTTTTTCGCAGCTGAGGACTGTCGCGAAGGAGGTTCATCTTTCAAAGAATATTTTGGAGAAACTTCAGTTCCAGTTTTTGAGAGTCTTTGGCGCGATCCTTCGTGAGCATGCTGGGAGGTACGTGGCGATGCTATTACTTTACCCACGGAACCACAAGGTGACTGCAAGTCTTTTCCTGACGAAAATTTAGATGCCAACTTAGCAGACCCCTTAGAAGTCTTCGGGGATGGGTTAGCAGATGATTTCTTTAACTGCAACGACAAAGTCCGCTTTGGGTGTTCAGGCGATTGTTTTAATGAGCTTGCACTCAAGGATCCTTTTGTAGACTTGGAAGCAGTGTTAGAGATGTTAGATATATCTGGAAGGCGAGAAGAAGATGCTACCAGCCGATTCTCTGGTTCTTTACTTTTGGAGACTTGTCCAACACCCTTTCCGGTACCAAACGATCCCTTGGAGGACAGGGAAGGCAAGCTTGTAATTGAGGAGCTTGTTTTCGTTTGGTTCGACAGCGTTTCGTAAGTTTCTACCCAGCTGGCGATCAACGAACATTCCGATGGGTTTAAATGCGGAAGGACAACATACGATCCACAAGGAGAAATCTCACAACTCGCTGTTCCTTCCCGCTTCTTTATAACCTCGTAAAGAGAAGCTTTTTGAGTCAGAGAATTCTCCTGATCTTCATGGTAGATCCTAGAATCAGATTGCGATCTCTCTAACTCAGAGGTGGTGGCGCTGTTACTACTGAAACTCGGTCCGGGATCGGAAGAGCGCCTCTGAACAAAGACACCGGCAGAATCATTCAAGGTGGTTGTGGACAACTCACGATCCGATGGAATGAACAATTCGTCCTCTCGCTCTTGAATTTCTTGTGAAACAACAGACTCTGCACGGCTTTTTCTGTAATGTGGTGTAGGCGGCCTCTTCGATGCACTCAGGAAGTCAATCTCGCGCGGGGCGTAGCTGTCCCTGCTGGAATGGAAGATTGATCCCTCATTGAAATGCACAGAGCTACTCCGTCGACGGGGGAATCGGTCGTTGCCAAGTCTACCGTCATCAGTAGAAAAGTAGGCATTATTTGTCCTTTGTATTTTCACAATCTCCATGGCGTTTTGCACCAAATCACTGACTATTTTTGAAGCTCTTAACGCCAGACGTTCTCGATCATAAAGATTTTGCTTGTTTTGACCGTACTCCGCGTCGGCTGTACGTGCCTGATCATATGTTATCACTTCATAGTGTTCTGTATCGTCCCTTAGATCGTCAACGTAACCTGTTGTTGACACATGCCGAAACGCCCCGTTAACAATGCCTTCGACGTACGTTGATACCTTCCAGAACATTGTCCCATGGTGACAACCACGCTCGCTGGCGTTTGGTCCCTCTATCTGCACCAAGGGAGGAACTGAATCATCGGCTGACATATTTGCATGTGTTGCAAGTAGTGAAGCGGCTTTGCAAATTTCCAGGTCAAGGTCTACTGTGTTGCTGTTGCCTTGTTCCTTCTCCAGTATAGTCTGAGCAGAAGTCAGTGCATGAGTCGCGATATAGCCTGTGGTTTGCTCCAACTCAACACCGCCAATGAAACCACGATCAAAAAGCTCCCCCAAGGACGATCGGGCAGAAATTGTTGATACTTTGGCAGCGGTGTCCAAAAGACGATAGTCACTCCCAACAATGTCCTGCAGAGGCATGTCACCGTGAGGTTTTAAGATAGACTGAGCTGTCGATTCAATGGCACAGCAGGCAAGATCTCTTGCGGCAGTTGCAAGTCCCTGTTCTTCGAGCCACTGTCGAACGTTTCCTGAAGAATTCACAAGGCTTTTGGAAATTTCCAAAGCAGTGCTTTTTATATCCTCTTCCATTTCATTTACAATACCATATAATCGTTCTAATGATACCTTTGCAGACTTGATAGCATCCAACGCAAGCCCTCTCGCTGCTACTTTTAACTCTTTTAAGCGTCCTTCAGCACTCAAGGTACTTTGTGAGGATTCTGAAACGGACGAGATGATGGACGTTTCCTGGGAAGTCAGTTTTAGCTTTTCCACTGGTTCAATCTTAATCCCATAAAGTTTTTCTAGGGAAGCCGTTGTAGACTCTATGACATCGTTAACAAGCTCTCGAGTTGTAGATGTCAAATTCCGTTCGTTTTGCGCGGCAAGGCGCTCGAGGGATTGCGCAGCAAGGTCTACCGCGATCTCAGCAATATTTTTCACAGCCTCCTCCAACATTTTTTGGGGGTCCTCACTGGCTTCTGGAACAATCTTCCTGGTGCGAAACCAGTCCATGGATGCCTTTGCAGAATCTACTGCACTGCTGCTTAACTCTGTGGCTGCCACTGCCAAGTCAACCTTACTACCTTCCGGATCTTCATCCAGGGTTCCACTCGCTGAAATAATTGCAACAGCGGCAATTTTCTTGGCATTTGTCTCAATCTTCTCACGTTTGTCTTCAGAATCGATCTTGATACCATGACGACTTTTCTGTGATGCAGGCTCTGTTCGCACGGCCTCAGGTGCAAGAGTCTGAGCTCCTTTCTTAACGGGAAATTCAGGTGACTGTGCGGTTGCAGAAATCACGGCTTGAGAAGTGTCTCTTGCAGATTCCTCATTTTCTACCTTAACTCTCGCACAATGCAACTTCTCCAGCGAAGATCTTGCTGCTGCGACCGCATCGACCGCCAAAGATCGTGCTGCGATGACATGGTGATCGTCTTTTGTAGCTGTTCTGTTTACGGAACATTCAGACGGTTCTTCAAGTAACTGTGCAGTTGAAGAAATAACGGCTTGAGAAATGTCTCTTGCAGATTTTCTTAGGCATTTCGAAATGTTTATGTAAGAATCCCATTCCTCGTTTTCTACATTAACTCTCACACAATGCAACTTCTCAAGCGAAGCTTTTGCTGCTGTGACTGCATCGACCGCCAAAGACCGTGCTGCCATAACACAGTTATCGTCTTCTGTAATGGCTCTTTCCACTGATTTCGGGGCTGAAATGATAGCCGCAGCCGCCATGTCTTTAGCGCATTCATCTAGACTTTTCGAAGCGTCGTTTGTATCTACTTGCTCTACCTCGAAGAGCTGAAGTTTGGTCCCATATAACTGTTGTAGTGAGGCCTTCGCTGCTTCAACAGCTTCAGTGGCGAGACGTCTTGCTGCAGCTACCTCGCGTTCGTCCTTAGCAAGCCGATATGATGATACAATAGCTACATTTAGAATGTTTTTCGCGCATTCGGAGAGACTTTCGGAGATATCTACAGCAACAGAAGCAGTGCTGTCTTTATCTTCCGAAGGGGCTTTTGAGTGGTATGGAAGCGCTTTTTGACAAGCATTGTTAATAGCAGTAGCTACCATTTCTTTAGCGGTGTCACGGCTTGATTTCCTACACTGAATTTCTTCCTCGGCCCGCTCAGTAGATAAGCCATCAACCACGCAAACTGCATTGCTTATCACTCCCAAAACGTACTCTCTGACGTTAATTCTCACCTGTCCATCGCCGGTCTGTAGATTAGATAAAGTTCGTCTGGCAGCGTTCACAATGCCTTGGACATAATCCGGTAATTCTCTGGCTAGTTTAAGCCCTTTCTCTAAATTCAGAATGTTTTGTGCGTTTGAAATTATACTAAAAACAACGTCATGGACTTTCTCACGCAAAGCAAACTCTTCTTCCAGCCTTGACAAGAGCCTCTCAAACTGATCTGATTCTTCATCTTGGCCTGAGGTTTCTTCCTCTGCAAGCTAACATTTGCAGCAATAAGTTACCATCAGATAACAGAATCTTACCGACTAAGATATTAATCACACAACGCTTAACTCCAGAAAGAAAGATGTAACGTCCAACTGATGGCCCATCCAAGGGAGAAAAAAACGCAAGTTTTCGGCTCGTGGGGTCATTTAATATGTAAAGTACCAGGGGTCTCACAGCTGCTCTTGGCGCACCTGGAGTCTTAAAACTGAACACGCGTATAGCTCATCATAATCATGCTTTGTTTCGGCTGTAATTTAAGACTAATAAAGTTGTATCATCTCTGAGAAGAGGATCTTACCGCTTTCAGTTGTGCACGTTCTCTTGCTGCTTGGGTAGGCTTCCTACCAGCAAAAACAACACCGCTAAAAAAGACCAAGAACACCAGTTAAATGGAAAAGTGTTGGCTGATATGCAGTGTTTCCTTGCTTTATTTATAACTTGTATTCTTATCTAAGGCTTGACTCGGCAACACTCATTTTCTTACTCCGGTGGAGACTTCAGTCGATTCTGTAATCTGCATTATATGATCGTTTTGTCCAAGTATCCCTGATTCAGTAAGCGCACCTTAAGTACACGAGTGTTCTCCTTCGATTCAAACCGCATTTTGCAAATTTTCAGTTCGAGCTCTTTTTGCTTCAATGGCTTTATCTAAGCGCATAAAATGAGGACTCTAATCTAGAAGTCGGCTCACTTGGTAGGACAATTTGTGCCCCGTTACACGTACGAACAAGCCAAGGTCAGCTAGAATGTGGGGTACCAGTCAAAATGACCTTCTCTTCTTTTTCATGAGGTGTAACGTGCCGTATATAGAAGCCGGACCGGCGGAAATGTCTACCAGGCCTCAAAAACATATGTTTACGATAGTTGCTGAGCATAACTCAATTCTTACCTGTAAACTACATTGTCGTCGATTCCAAATTCCCTTTTTAACGATTCCTCTAAATCCCAGATGCTCGATAAACGGGACCTTCGTCTGTGACCAGGGCCTCTCGATTTGTATGGAAACGAAACACTGCGAGACTAAAAGGTACGGAGAGAAATCAGAGACGGCGTACGTCTTTAGTGGCTTTTAGCCACATACCAAACATTCGTTGTTTGCGGTTATATCAAGACAACACCCTCTGGTCTATACATTTGTCTTTTCTCATCACCTATCTGCTGAACAATATAATGGTATTACTAGGAGAAATTACATGGTAATCACTTCTGGTAGTTAAAGGACTAACCCACCTGTTGCATGTGCCTCTCACGCATGCGTGAATGCTTCTGTTTCCAAACTTCCAATTCTTTCACTTTTCTCTCTCTCATTTTTTCCAGGAAATTTTTAGCTTCTTGATGCTGTTTCTCCAACGTATTCCGAATCCTTTGAAGGCACATATCATGGTACACTAAAAACAAAACAAAATTATTAAAACCGTCTATCAATTCGCTAAAAAAAATCATACTTCCTCTATAAGGGTTTCATTTCTTAAATAGGGTTCATTCTAACGATTTGATGGTAGGATATGCTTGTCGTTGAACTGTTTTCCAGGAATAAACATAAGTCCGCGTCGAACGTCTTCGCAAAGCTTGTGCAATTGTAGGAAAATAATAGCACTTGTTTTCACAATCAAATGTAGTTCAAGTACGCATGGACTTTGTAGCATTCGTCAGGCTTTGGATACTTCAGTCATGAATCAAACGAATGATCGATTTATTTAGGATTCCAGGTAAAATAGCCGGTTGGGATTGCTGATTTGTGGATCTTATAGCACAAACATAATCGATCGACAGTCAACATAGATCCCTGACAATGCACTGCACCCAGGATGAGTTGACGAGACAATGAAGGAGAGGGAGGTCCTGCAAAGTCGTGGTTTTAAACCAGAATCAACGGTTTTAAGGACGACGGCAAGAACGGGCTATCAGGATAAAGTGAAACCTTTTGTGGCGAAAGGCCTTCTGGGAAGGCTTTCGCCACTATGTCGTGGCGTTGAGTGAGTGAAAGCGTAACCATCTATATTGCGCAATACTGAACAAAAAACTTAGTACTTTCGCGTACTTACGACAAAACCTTATAAGTGCACAACAGCACGACAACTCAATAAGATATCAATTTTGATATGCATCAGCTTTCTTGAAATCTACGAGAAAACATTTACTGTTTTCAGGAGTTGTTTCGGTTTTCTATTCAGCCTGAGTCGCATGCAGTCATAGACTGCCTATTTTTTTTGTCGTTACCTTGGCTCTTGCGTCGTTGCTGTGCCACCAGAGAACTCCTTCGTTCCACATTTCTGACGTGTTCCTTTCTTTCTGCTTCCTCTCTTCTACGTTTTTCCTCTTGGCGAACCAGAGATAAAGAACAGCGGCGCTTCCAGTTCTCTTTCAACTGAAAAGATAAAAATTGCATGTACTAGTTATTTTCTCTTTACATGCTAAGCGAAAAGTCGTTGCTTCTCGCAGATAGACATTTGGGGTGGACCTCGGAGACAATCTATTCTATTACGATCTATTACCCATCCAGAACGCGTGCTTTTGGGACGATTCCAGGACAGCAATACTCAAACCTACTTTAAATTTGGCAGCAGCGAAAATTAACGGAAAGACAGTGAATCATTTTCCACGGAAGAACAAATAACAATCGCCTCTTTAAACTATTTCATCTTTTTCCTTGCTAACCTCGACTTCCACAGCCACAGAAAGTTAGTTTAAGAAAATTTCAGCGCATTTGATTCATAATTATCGGGTTCCTATTCTGTTTCAATATTTAAAGCTGGTACAAACTGAAAGTAGGTAGCACGACCTTGACTGCTGTTGTGACTTCGTGAAAAGCTAAGTTGCAAAACCAAAAAGTGGTCTTCCTTTCCAGATGGTGGAGAAGGAACTTGGGACGGGATAACCTGACTAAATTATGAGTGGATAAAGTGAGAAGTAGGTAAGTGCTGTATTTAACACAATAAAATACCTTCTTTTCTTTTTCTTCGATGAGTGTTTGTCTTCTCTTTTGCAGCGTGATTTCCCGCTCTTTGTCCTCTAAATTCCGTTTGACGAGAAGCTTGATTTTAACTTTCTTCACCTATCAAAAAAGATCCGTTAATCGCGAAGAAATGCACTCTCCATTTGACGTTAAGCACCCCCTCCTCCCCACTTTTTGTGGAAAAAATAACAAATTTAGTGAAATACGTTTCCCAAAAAGGAAAAGTACTCCATTTGCCATGCTTAATCAGCTCCTTGTTCAGCTTTTCTTCTCTTTCTTTAACATTATTCTTTTTTATCTCAACTTTACATTTCTACCAACAAATCTTTTTTAGCAGTCTGTTATTTTTCCTTATTTCCGAGCCCGCCTAGATTAGCTACGCTACCTGCAGGTCTGGTAACTCTGTATAAATATTCAAAATCTCAATAAAAAATCAATCAATCAATCAAGTACTGCAGCGGGATAAAACGGTCGGCCACAACTGGCGGACCTCGTGGGGAAAAAAAATCCCAATTTATGACTGTCCCTTAACCATTTTAGAGCCATTCCCTCCCTTCAATTAAAGATGGGGAGCGGACCTGGCACTTTAAAAACTGCTCCGCGGGCCTTGCTGTGGCCGGCGCTCCTGTGGCCGGCGCGTTTTTCTTTTTTCTTTTTATCATATTTCATTACTAAGCCATTTTTTACAATTCCGTATCATATTTTGTCACTCACCTTTTCTTCCTCTTCCACTTTTTCCGCCTGCTTTTTCGCAAAGATTCTCTCCCTGTGGCTTTCATTGATGTCCTTTTTCCGTTTCATAACCTCTAGGTGTTTCTCTCGTCGTTGTCTATCCATCTCTTGTAATTTGATGTATTTTCGTCGATCTGCTTCTCTGCGCTTTTTCCCGCGTTCTTTCAGTTCCCTGGCCTTCTGTTCTCGTTCCCGTACAATACTGTAGAGTTCCTCGTCCTTTAACAGCTGCTCGCGAGCCTGAAGTTCTTTCCACTGTTGTTTCTCGATGTGGCGTTGTCTCCGCCATTCTTGATGTATTTGATCGAGCTTGAGTTTTCGTATCCACTGCCGAAACATGTTGAATTCAAGGAGTGTGCATTTGACAAACCCACTGGGTGTGATAAAACCTAAACAAAATGAAAAACAATTAAGAAACAACAACAGTTTACGAATTTGCTGAACTTTAAAGACGTTTTGCTGGTATGCTTTATTTTAAGTTCATTTGTTTTGCTCGAGAAATCTACTTTTGTGTGATTCAGGCAACAGGAACTTCCATCTCTAACTGTTGACAAAATTGAGATAGACGGGTTCGAAGCCGAAATAGACCAGTACCATCTCATTTCCTAAACGGGTTTTTCGACTTGCCCGTGGATACCTTAGTGGGAGAAGAAGCTTATTGAAAAAAACGTACTCATAGATAGAGGTTTCGTTTGAAAAGTAACTACATTTTTCTCCCAAAAACAATGGAAACTGTAAATATCATTTCAAGAATAACTTAATTTGAAATTTCACTCTCGTCACCGGAGTCGATATGCAGAGAATACATACACCATACATGAGTCTAGTTTGATCGTTTGATCGTCACAAAATAAGCCCCGCGCAGCGTTTCAGAGCTCATTGCTTCGAGTAAACACCGCTTGTTCTAGAAGAATAAAACGTAGTTTAGAGCAAAAAGGTGTCTATATTTTGGTTTTGTCTCCAGTTAGTTATAAGACGATTAAAAGTCGTCGGCTCATCTTTAATTTCTTATGAAAGTGTATTGATAAGCAAGAACACTGTGCAGAAAACACGTTCTAAAGCCAAGTGCAATATTCTAAATGTGAATTATGGTCCACATTCGATAATCGTGGCTTAAAAATGCCAGAAAAACATGAAAATGTGGTAAAATGAAAATGAGGTTAATAAGACTTAGTTTTATAGCCGAGTTAGCAGTATGACTGTCAAAAACTAACAGGCTGAATCGTTAATCTTGTTTTTTGGGTTTGTAGACGCAGTGCATGGAGGCAAAAGTGACTCAACGTTTGTTCCAGCCGAACGTGCTGTTGATATGGCAGCAAGCTCTGAAGTTCGACCCTTTCAATGCTAGAGAATCATTTAAGACAAAGAAAGGCACTGTTTACGGAGCGTTTAAAGGAACAAGTTAGTTCAAATCTATCCGCTCGCACCCACCTTTCTCAATAAGCCTTTTTCTCATTGCTGCATTCTGGAAATATTCCTTCAGATGCGGGTCGTGCAGCACATTGTAACTCGGTGGAGGATTACATGGGTCAGTCAGGTCAAAATCGGCATCCAACGGGATCTCCCGCAACTGAAATGACAATACACTATTCAGTTGGAGGCAGGATGGTCGAGTGGTTTAGGGCGCTGAATATCACTGCGGTCACCCTGGGTTCAAATCCCACTCTGGCCGCTAGCTGGTGTTTTTCTTTGTAGTTCCTGGTTAACCCCGTAAATTCGTAAATTCACTGACGGAACGAGCACTCAAGCTTTTTATAAGCTTCAGTTCCAAAATTTGGCGACGCCTGGAAAACTCGTCGGAGTTCGCAGATTTTCTAGCACTCCTATGGTCCTAAAATTTAAGGGTGGAGTTTGGTGCACCGAAAATTTCATTTGAGAAATCTGCGTTTTTCACCAGAAATTTTAGAGGTCGCAATTTGAAGCGTATGCTACTCCATATGTAGTAACTTCAAGGTTACAGTCATTTGGTACCAAATTGTTTATTACTAACCTTTTGCGAAAGCGGTGTGGTGCAGAAAGTAATCGATCGCTGGGAGCCAGGAATCAATGGAAATTTGCTGCTTAAACTCATCAAATCTTCCTTCATAATGCATTCTGGTTTAAATTCCAGCACGTTTGAGCTGTCTTCCCTAGCAAGGGAAAACATGTATTCCATGGCATCCATCTTGAAACGGTCGCTTCGACGGTTTACTCTATCTCGCCGCTACATTTTGTTTCTGTTTACGAATTTAGAATTGCGGAAATATTTGCCTCGCTAAGATTTCAGAAACACGTCATAGTGAATAATTACTTACGAACTGAACGATTTGCGCGCGCAAAATGCGATAGCAGTGCCCACTTTACTGATATTCTAGAACCCCACGCATAGAGGAATTTGAACAAAAAAACAAACAAACAAACAAACAAAAAACGCAAAAAAAAAAATTCTTTTCCTAGGTCATTGATGACGAGTCTAAAACTGAATAATTTTTCCCTCCCGCCCAAAATTACCAACCAGGGAGTTACTACCGTCAACGTACATTTTATTTTATTTCTGTATTGAAAATAAATATACAGATGGATCACAGATACGTCAATTCCACCTGCTGAACGAAGACACGCCTCAACACGAGGCAGATGAGACATATCCCCGCATCCAATCCAGCAGCAATGCATGTGTGCTCTTCTAACTTCTGTAAATACAGTTAATACAGTAATTAAGGCCTGAAGTCCATACTGTGGAAGTGGTTTTTCTTCTCGTCAGTTGAATGGCCCAATACCCCAACAGAGAGCAAACTGGAATTTCATCCGAGACTCGTATTGTTTTCGACGCTCTTGAAACTGTACGAAGTATCATTGATTTGAGTCGACAAGGGAAACGTCAAACGAAAACTTCTACTCTGATATGAACGGTCCCTAAATTTCACGCTTATTCGTGAGATGCGTTTATGTCGTAACGACATAAGTACATGTGATAGCATGACCTGCAGTGGTATTTGGCAATAATACCGCGAGTGATATTTCAAAATTGTCCAAATTACCACAAGCCACGAAGTGGTATTTGAAGAATTTTGAAATATTACGAGCCGGAATTATTGCAAAATACAACGTACAGGTCATGCTATTATTTGTTTATAATAGAAGCCGAGAAATTTTCGGTAACGCACAAGAGACCTTATTTTGTTTGTATTTTTGTTTACTGCTTCTTCGGCAAGCTTTTGTATTTCTTCCCCGGAAATTTCCGTGAATCTTGCCGCCATTTTTTGAAAACAAAAGCAAAAACGTCATTGTGTTCAGTGTTGTCATGGTAATTTTGTTATACCATCCATTTTTTGCTGTTATACCACTATTACGCGGAAATAGTGATACTATCAACCAATCAAATCGCCGAAATTTCTCGGCTTATATTATAAACACCGTTATCGGCGAGAAAAAGGCGATAATTTTAGCATTCCTGCCATCTGTACAACACTCAGCTGCCACGAAAGAGTCACGCAACAACAGAACATTGGGTAGTTTGGTCATGCAGTCTTGGAGCCAGTGCTATCTCTGAAAGGTGAAGATGGCGTGGGGGTCCTTCTCTCCATCCACAGGACCTGCCGGCTGCAACAGAAATTGAATGGAGAATAAGCTACAACATAGGCACGCAATGCGTGCTTTTTGGAATCCTTTTAAAACTAACAAAAGAAACTACTGGTAGTATACGTTGTCTCGTGGAGCAAACAGAATCGACACACCTTGCAACCAGCACTCACAGCCATGGAAGTTATCTTTTTCAGGTATTCTTGAATGTGTTCAGGTCGGAGGTCCAGCATGAACCTTGAACAATAAAAGCAAGATTAACTTAACAACATCACACACACGATTCGCCTTGTTTAGTCTAAAGTACAACTCGTCATCCACACGCTTAATTGATCACTGTCAACAGCTTGGATAAGAACAGGTAGCCCAAGCTAAGTCTAAAATCAGAGGAAATCCAGGAAGGATGGATACGGAAATATTCAGTAGCAATAAAAGATACCCTGTAACTTTATCGAAAGCTTTGCGGCTAATTAAAGTTCGCCAGAAGGAGAGCAACGAAAGCCCACGAGGGGCGATGAATATTGCGAGCGAGAAAACCGAGAAGGTTTTTTCTTCGCATGCCACTGAGTTTTCGAGAAAACTAACCGAGCGTCGGGGACTAGGACGGTAAACCGTAGGCCCCGTCTCACAACTCTTGTTAATTCGGTGGGATATTAAAGAACCACCGGGGACGCAACGAGCCTTGGCTATGACCACCCCTAGTGTTGCCCTTGGGTTGGTGCTTCATTACGCCTTGCACAGAATTGCCCAAGAAACATTGGTATAAGTATGAGTATGAGCTACGGGTTTTCTTATGGGTCCTAAAAAGGAAACAGAACCAGCTGTCGCAAAAATTACTGCCTAGTTATTTTTAACTTACTTGGTTGTTTCTACAACGACCACGGCTTCATCAGCAAAAATCTCTTTTACATCTGAGGTCAGCAAATGAACCATACTGAAACAAAAAAAGTATTAAAGATGTAAACATACATGTACAAATTTTTCGAGAATTTATCTCTGGAACAAACGTCTACCATTGAAATCAAGGGCAGGGAAATACTTTGTTCCAAACAAAATATTGGAAATACACTTATTCAACCTTGTTTTGTCTATTATAACACCACTGCCATTACGATTTCCATTCTCTATGACAAATAACACGCACAATTCACGTGATATCCCCGGCCAAAAACGGAGTCTGCAAAGGGAGCTTTCACTACAAGAGATCTGTACTATGGAACAAGATCCCCTTAGAGATCAGGCAGCGGTCCAAGTGAAATGATTATAAAACCTCATTAAATGGGAAAGATTTTTGTAGTAGGTAACTAGATCAATTGGTAATTAATTTATAACTTTTAATTCTTCTTCTTTCTGAAATTTATTCTCCTGATTAAATAGCTAGGTAACTTTAGGTAGTTAATGTACTTTTAGCTTAATTTAGTGGAAGACTCCTAAGAAGACTCCTAGGAAGACCGTGTAAATATGATAGATATTTCGCGTATAAATAAAGATTGATTGATTGATTGATTGATTGATCACGTACCTGTTTGAGAAGTATACAACATCAAAGAGTTTGCTATATTTGCTTTTCTTGGAAAGATCAGGAACACAGTTCATCGGAAGAAAATGAATCTTAACACCTGGGCACTTCATGTAACCTGTAAAATACATGACTACAAAATAAAGAAACACTCAAATAAACAGTTCTTTCTGTTTATGTACGCGTGGATAGTTCTCTTCTGCAAGCTGAACCTATATCTGCCTTGATTATTTTGCGTTTTTGGAAATACTAGTCAAGGCTATGCTTTAGCGGCGCCCAGTCGCCACTGGTAAGTTATCCTTGCCTTTGGGGGCAGGAAAAATTTCCTTCTGCACTAAACTTATACACAGGGCGTCCTGGACCTCAAGGGTTAGAGAGTTTAGGCGCTTAACTACTTTTCTTAGAGTAAAGCCTTGCTAGTAACTCGTAAATAATTTGCCCAAGCTGGAAAATGTAAGAGGCTGGGAATCAACCTTCTCTTGCATACAACATGTGTAGCTTCAGGGTAAGAGTTCATTTCTGTTTTAATGGTACCAAGAAGGGTTTGCTCATTCGAAGAAAAACATATCTAACGAAGGGTGCACTTAAAAGGTGATATTGTATCCCACGAGTAGAAAAGCCCATCGCCTTTACTTTTTGTCACCTTGTACAAAATTGTCAGCTTCCTTTTTCCCTTTCCAAGTGTCTTTTCTCCTTGTCTGTTCATCTTCTACTTCCCTGATTTCTTGCAAACTCGCCATCTCCTTTTTCTTTGCTTTTTCCTCCTCCTTCTTTGGTAACACATACTTTTCTCCGGTCATTATTTCATGCATGAGTGCTGTAACATTGTATTCCGCCACTTGGGTGGATGTCTATGAAGCCGTTTATAAAAAAAATCATTTAATCCCGAAAGGAAGAAAACGGTAGAGCCAGAAAAATGTGAGTATAGAGGAAATGTTACTGAATTAGTCCCAAAAAAATTTCCAATTACGCGTGGAAGAGCCGCACGATTGGCAAAAATGGCTGTTTGCGAAAAATATCGTCCTATGAAGGGTATCTAGCCGAGAAGGCGAAACACCGGATTGCATCAACCCTTGTTTGACGCGAAGTGCCGGGCCCATGTCCGACGAAATCTCAACTTTAATCGCATATTATGTCTGAACAATTGTTTTTACCAAATAATAAGCAATTAATGAGTAAATAACGTCCGAAACTTCTGTTTTGTCCGACCAAAATAGAGACTTGCTACCCCTGCCATCCCAAAAATCAAAGGAAGTGGCTTCATTTCAAGTTTACTGTGCAAACACTCACTTTAACATGCTGTCCATTTGAGGTCCTAAAAAGCGACTCCTCTTCACTCTCTATTCCAAATGCCAGGTATGGACTGTTTATGATGTCTCCCCAGTAACCACGCCGAGCAAACCGCTCGCCGTCCTAATACAGCGAAAATATGCCTCATCAACACAACCGGGAAGGCCCGGAAACGATAAAATACGCTCATGTTATTAGGGTCTCTTGTGTACATGCAGGCTTAATTTAGTGAGTCTCTGAAGCATAATGTGCAATTCAGTGATCAATAACAATGACATGGCACGAAACTTATACACACATAATCGGGGAAAATGTTCCAGTTGTCCAGCAGGAGTCCAACCTATAATCTCGATGTCTTCAAATGAATGTATGAAAAAAGGCGCGTTTTGGTAATTTAATTTGGGGGAGGGGAGGGGGGGCGTATTTCTCTTATAAACCTAGTTTATTGACCTAGATTTCATTGGTGATTTCCCTGAAGCTCGGTGATAAAGCATCCCGGCGAACTAGGGATCGGACGCTCGAATTGTCTTTTTAAATAATTTTATCACTGAATAACTTTACTTATGTGTAAATACCTCTTACTAACCGAGTTCGAGGTCCGTACTGTTACGGACCGAGTTTTTTCCCGTTCACTTATGTCCCGCGCGCTTCGCGCCTTGGGCCATAAATCAACGGGAAAAAAACAAAGATCCGTAACTTACAGTACGGACCGAGAAAACGAGGTTAGTAAGAGATTTATTATATCTCTGAGGTAAATCGGGCGCGCGAGAAATAAAACTTTCAAATTTAGTACGGCCCGCAAAATTGACTAATCACAGCGTGCGTACTGAGAGATATTATAAAATCGTCTAGTGAATGGGAAGCCATAATGCTAACTGGGGACAGCTAACTAAGCTAGTAAAATAAAATAAAACAGCTATCACTTCAGCTAATGATCTAATCCTACTCATCCGTTTATCATCTGTACATCGTAATTAAGAACAGGCAATATAATACAACAAAACAAATAATTATAATACAAACTGTATTTTTCATTTCTGGCATACATCTTACAAAAAACTGAAAAGAAATCGGGAAAGCATGCTATGTTGGTGATCTGATTATCTGTATGTCACCTTTTTGATGATGAGTCCAGAGGCTAAAGTCATGTTAGATACTTCATAAGTTGAGTCGCTGCGCAGCTCAAATGCCACACCTTGTTCCCGCCAGTTCTTGTATTCATTACTGTTGATAATGGATGCCTGGAATCACGTGGAAAACAACCCAAATCAACAAGTATGCGAGCCTTTAGGTGAGTATGTCTTCAAAGAAAATACAAGTGACAAATGGGATATTCCGTGGTATGTTACGAGAAAAACTTTGTATAACTATTTTACATCACACTAATGAAAATACAAAACCCGCTGTACAATCAGTGCAGTGCAAGATGGCAAGGGTCAGTGAAATACCGACAAATATACAACAGCTTTCCTGTATTCTAATTGGTTGTACTTTCTATTGCATGGTATGAATACTAGTTCTTTGTATTTTCTTTATACATATAAACAATATTCTCCATTTGGCACGAAAATATGCTCGGATATTTGTCCGCATACATTATCTGTTTCGTGGAAAACTGAGAGCTTTGAGGAACTGATGTCCAAGGAAAAATGTCCAAGCATATTTTTAATGGCAAATGGAGGGTATTGTCTTAATTATCCTTTATCTATTTTTTTTCGAATGAAGAATGATCGTCGCGGTTGTGATCGCAATTTTTAAAATTACAATTTCAAGCTTCTTTACGCAATTGTAAAACTTGCAATCACAACTGCGACGATCATTCTTCATTTGATTTCATATCCGCAGTTCACATATGATTTCTTTCATATACATCATTCACTTAAATATTTTTTTTTGCATTTGGGGAATATCATCGGATATTCCCCAGTTTTAGCTGGGGCATATTCAGTCACATGATGTGCTTAGACCAATCACATGTGAGCAGAAATATTTGATGGATTATAAACGCAAATAGTTACAATAACATGTCACCACTGTCGCTGCTAAAATTCTCTATAATTACTTACAGCTACTGTTATAATCTTTGGAGGAGTATTTCAGATGAAAGTCAACGGCTTCATGATAGAATTCCTGTTCTCAAGGATAAACGAGAGCTAAACAGCAATTACAAAACTGAATGCAACTGTTCACCTGTTTTGATAGTTTCATATTGTAGTCCCAGTCAAAGATATTGTGGCGAGAGTCATAACGAACAGCAAAATACTGCCTCAACCTCTCCTCCCTAGGAAAAAACCAATAAGGTTTACCAAAAATTTATTTTTAGTCATACTAATACCATAGTGTCTGAAGCCAAATATTCTGACATATCTAAATCAATCAATTAACTCACTAAGTAGAATTATGTGCCTGCAACCTTTCACAAAATTCAAGGAATTGCCCCGCTCTGAAAGAAATCATAAGAAATTCACTACCAATTGAAGCACTTTTGTGACTGTATTACTTACCAATGTTGGCAAATGTCAAACAGTTTTGGGTCAGTGTTTCTCCAGAATTTAAAAATACTTTCTAGTTGGTCTCTCTCCTTGAACTGCAAACATAGTATGAGAAATGACATTTGATATTAGTCAAAAAGAAGATTTTGTTATAAATATATCTGACACAAATGGAACCAGGTATCAACCATCATGACGCTGAAACCTTAAAACAAAGGTTCAAACATAACAAAGACTGTCTGACTTTGCCATAATGGTTGATACCTTAAATTTGACAGGACTTTAAAATACTGTTAAAAAACACTTCATTACCTTCAGCTGTGAAAAGTTGAATACAGGCAAGGAAGCTTCAAGATAATCAAAATCTGTTATCATTCTGGGAAAACACAACAAGTGAAAAAAAAGTAGTCTAAATGACAGCATAAATAATATTAATACTATCAGATGTTATTTTGGCTTTTGATAACTAATTCTTCACTGAAGTTAAGAACTACAGCTTGTTACTATCCCATACTTTACTTCCTGATTACCCCGGTAAACAGTATAGAATGACAATGAGGACAAGCCCCACCCCAACACAAATTAGGGATGATACGTGCACTGATAAAGTCCTCTCTAATCTGTCCACAACACTTTGCATGAATCTCAGTATGAGGTCTGTGATGATGCACTTTAAGCCAAAATGGATGATTTGGCTAGAGAAAGGTGATTCTACTGGCAGTAAGTAAATGATATATCATGCAATGACCATCAGAAAGTAACAAGGAGAATACTATTATTATAATAATCATTGCTACTCCAGTGTACAGGAACAATGTGTGTAGGAACATTTCCTGTGTAAGGAAACATCACAACAATGATTTTCCATGGGGGAGGGGAGGGAGACATATACTTTCTGGGGAATAACATTTACAATGAAATGTCATGTTGACTTCAATGTAATTCCAATAATTGGAATAACTTTTTCCTGAACTGTATTTTTCCAGAAAATATGTATCCCCTGTGAACACACATTATTTCAGATACAGTCTGATACTTTTTAACCCAAAATTAACTTATTATCATACCTGATAAACTCATTTGATTTTTGTTGCAAATATTCACGGGACTGTGGTCTTACAAGGCTGTTACCAAACAGCTCAAGAAAAAGCTCTGTCTTTTCTAAAAACAGCAAAATTATAATACTTTATTAACATTTGATGGCATTTCACCCATTAGACCTTTTACATGTAGATAAGAATCTTACTATAGATGGTTTCATACATCTGCATATCCTAAATGAATCAATATATTAATTCAATATAGTAATAAATAATTACTGGTATGATAAATATCAATAAGTAAATATATTAAAATATCAGAATAAACATTAATATAAACCCTTCTCCAGGGAACACTTACAGGCTCTCTTTAAAAATTCCACAATAAAATTAATGAGACTCATGCACAATATGTATGCGAGTTGCAAGGTAAATCTCTATATTAAAGTGAACACATTGTCTCTTCAAAGTGGAACATCCCAAAAGAAGTGCCTCCTCGTGAATATCTGAACCCACCTTGTAGTCCGAGCCTGTCTTTCAGCTCAAGTGCTATAGACAAAAGGAGAAGGTCTCTTCCATAGATCTCAAGGTTATTCTCTACCACATAGATCTGTAATATTTAGGGCAAAGCAAGACAAGACAAGACATTAATAAGAAAGAAACTGTATTTATTAAACTTACTCTTCCCAAGCAGGACAAAAGATGTAACCTCCTACCAAGTCCGTCCCTCCGTCCCTCCCTCCCTTCCTCCTTCCCTCCCCTCCCTCCCTCTATTCCTTCCTTCCTTCCCTCCCTTCCATCCTCCCTCCCTTCCTTCCCTCCCTCCCTCACTTCCCTCCCTCACTTCCTTCCTTCCCTCCCTCCCTCCCTTCCCTCCTTCCCTCCCTCCCTCCCATACTCCTTTGCTCCCTTCCTTCCATCCTCCCTCCCCCCTCTCTCCCTCCCTTCATTCCTCCATCCATTCATTTGATGAAACTTGTATTTAACACATTCATAGATAATAAAGTACATGTAGATAGTAAACTCACACTTAAACTTCTCTTTGTGTGCCGGTGGGCATGTGCAATAGTCTTCAAAATATGTCTGCAGTCTCCAGCCCCAATAATAAGAAGATTACACATTTCTGAAAGGACATTACACAAATGGAGGAAACCTTGTAACAGTATTCACAGTCTGCAAAACCATTTCATGATCAGAAGCCAAAAAAAAAGTCTAAAGGAGAGGGTAGACTGATTAAGGAAAAGCAATTATTGCTATGTGGTTAGTGTTTGAAACAGATACAGGTCATAAAAATCTTTGGATTTTGTTTAATTAAAAATCTCAATACCTTGCTCTGTGGAGCCATCTTCAGATATCTTCAAATCTTTCACCTTTGAAACAAGTGCTGGAAGTGAAAACACAAAAATCAAGTATACGAAAAAACGTGCTAGTCATTTGGAGGAAACAAGACATTAACAGTATGCAAATACAGCTGTAGTAATAAATAAACAGATCTACTGAAACTAATGGCTCATCTGATGGAACTAACTAGAATACAAGTAGACCGATCTGCCATCTGCAGGCTTTTTGGGATCCTAAAGAAAGTTGCAAACACTGAATTGAAGTCTCTTGGTTTTGTGGTTTAAGGTTCCATCATGGGCATTGAACTTTCACTGGGTGCAAACGTATCCTACTAGGAATTTTTCAGGAATTACAATTTGGTCTCACTTGCATTGAATTGCCGAGTTGTTAACGACCCTGAGAATCCTACACCTGCTTTAGCCCATCCTGGTCGCGAATACGTCTTCAAGCTGTACCTCCCTGAACTTTAACCCTTTAACTCCCGATAGTGCCAAATGGCACTTATAGATTTTACTCTGTCCAACGCCAGACGATTTTACACGTCAATGGAGAACCCCTTGGGAGTTAAAGGGTTAAAGAGCATCTAAATCAGAAACCCCAGCCCATGAAATATTTTTCGTAATGATAATTAGGATTGACAGCTGAGTTGAGTTGTCGTGTTTATTTTTACTTAGCATCCAATAAAGAGGTTTTATCTTCCACCCGTCCAACCTCAAATCAAGAGTTGTACTGTATTTTTCCCTTACGCTATATAAAATTACACGACTTCTTCTCGTAATCTTCTTTAACTGACCAACCAGTTCAATGTTTAGAAGAGAGAGCGATGGAAAAAATCTACACAGCTGAAAATTAGCCAACTAATTAATTGACTTACACTGGTATTTATCTTGCAAATCAAGAGCTGGACTAAATCCCCACCATGTTATCGCTCCAAATCCGTCCACCATGGCAGCATAAAACGATGAGAAACACCGCAACTTTTTCACCGCAATCCGTCAACTCAGTCCGCCATTTTACTAATCCGTCAAAAGACTGGGTCCGAAAATTCCTTCAAGCATCGCATGCGTATTTGCAAAATGGCGGCCGTTATAAGGTTGAGCTCAGGAAAATTTAATGTTCGACAAGTTGCCTTGGTAAGGATGTTCTCTGCTGCAAAAGCTCCATCTTCTTTCTTTGTAAGCTATTCTTAAGTTAAGAACATTTCACAACTGTGAGCTCAGCTCCGTGTGCTGTGTGAAGCGATTTTATATGAATATGCTACGATATCACAAGAAGCCCAACCATTGTGCAAATTGCGTTGAGCTGGGAAATAATGTTCATTAGTTTCAAATGGAAAATTTATGGCTTCTTAAAGGGGGTGCAGTATTTCATGACCGTAGCCAAAAACTAAGGAAAAGGCAAAGTGTAAGTATAGTTTCTAAGGAATGAATTGGGCGTAGAAGCCCCGGAGATTTGCATAAAATTCCCACCACCCAATGTTTGTCCAGAAAAGGCTACTACTGACTTCCCCCTGGGGTTACATTAGTATGCTTGTTATTTTTTAGTAGCAATGGTTTTCAGTAGCCTCTCATCAGTAAGTGCATTATTTTCTAACGACTCCCAAACTGTACTAACATTTTCTTGCTGTCCACTAGTAAAAAAACCCAACCCTTAGGAGAAATCCTGTGTCATTTTCAAGATGGCAGTGGCTGGTCAGTGGCATTGCAAATCCTGTGGTCTTACTCTTTCCCCAGGGATCTTGCTACAAAAGTGCAGAAGCAATCCAATCTTACCCCATGCCTGCATATGTCCCCAGGGTCAACCCCCGGGATGGCTGGTTATAAGTGAGGATATTTTCTGTTCAGAGTGTAACAGTTGGTCCCATGTCTAGCTCTTACCTCTCAAGGTTTTCCTTTTCGGTTGGCAGTTGATGATTTTCACTGCCTGTGGATGGCTCAGTCACTGACAACTATGCGCAAAGAATCTCTGTTGTTAATATTTTTTTCTAACACACCCATACATCTCTGCCTACTTTGCTCAGGTTGACTGCAACTTCATTTGAAAAGAAAACCTTGACCTCTTCTCTCTTGTATTTAGGGCTTAGTATTAAGTTTGGTAACTTGCAGTACTTTATTCCTGTTTTTAACTTTACAGCGAATCCCATCTGTAACATGTAGGTTTAGGTGCAGTGCCCCCACAGTTGATAGTGGCGACTCAAAGAAGCCACCTTCTGCTAGTTCATCACCAGGTATTAAGTCAATGATATTAGTTTTAACAGACTGCTCTCAGTAACTGTTAAGTTGTTTAGGCATGGTTTTTTGGGTGGTGTTTTCCACATACAAATAAGTTCAGGCTCATAAAAGGAAAGTTGGTCAACACTGACTATAGTTAGAAGCCAGATTAAATCATTGGAGTGAAAATGTCATTCTCAGAGCATTAACAAGTCATGAAGAGAAACCACAGGAAATTGAAATTGAAACACAACAACACTTGAAAGACATTATCATTGAGTATCCAAGCACCTTAAAGCCGATTAAAAAGAACTCCGCAACATCTTGTTTTCAACCCCTATCCTCATATTTTGATATCTGAGGAGAAGTAACTCTTATAATAAGCAACTTATTAACCTCAAATGTTCGGTCTTTATGGGAAAATCTCAAGCTGCAGCATTGCTGTATTACGGTAAGGCCTCAGTTTGAGATTTCCCTGTAATGATCTCACACTTAGTAAGTAGTTAATAATTACTCTTCTGCAAATCTCCCTGGTGATTATCCAGTATTTTCCTCTTCTTGTCTCCACACAACTGCCAGTCATTCTTTGAACTAGTTTCATTAATTAATTGTTAATTTTTTTACAGACAACAACAACACTTACAAGGTTGAGGAGTACTTTTCATACAATGAGTACTCATTCTATGATTTGGAAAACGTGATTGATTCTTCTGGCCGACGACAAATCCAGCTAGATCCAAAAGTGAAGTACAATCACACAGATCCATGGACAACGAAGGAAAAGAGTGCGGCTTAGAAATATAAAATAATCATTTATATACAGTATAATGTATATTAAGGGTCAGGCACCTTTAAAACTTGAAAGTTGTTGTTATTGAAGAATTACCACAAAACAGATTACTTAGATTTTAGATCATTCTAAACAGCCTCTTTATCAATATAAGAAGAGGTCAACTGTTTACCAAGCCGAATCACTGTGATTGGTAAATTCATGAGCCACCCATTGCGCAGTACCCAGTAGAATCTCTACTTTTTTCCCTGTTGTTGTTGTTATAAATGAGTGTTTTCCCTCTTGTGATAATCATAGTCTTTTGTTGTTGATTTGAATTTTGGCAAATATAGAGAGGGTCATTTTACAGAAATCGTGGCTTTTTGTGCGTATCTTGCACGTACCGTTTAAAAGCAAATCTTATGCGCTCCAGTGTCATTTCATGATGCTGGTTAAAAGAAAACGAATTAACTAAAAAAAAAAAGCTACAGAGCGTTTCTTTTTGTTCATTCTAAGATGCTGTTACACGAGACGTTTTTTAACACAACCTTAAATGTTTAAACGCTGCAGCAATGTGTTGCAAGGATTTGACTGAGAAAAATCAAAACGTTGCAATGTCTTGTCGCAACAATGTGACAAAAATTGTACTGTGTATCTAAATTTATTGTTTTGTGGTGTTCTCCTCAAAGACAGACTGCGTTGATTCTACCATCTGAGCCTCCGAAAATTGTTATCCGCTGCTAACAAAACTCAGGCTTAAAAATATGAAGTAAAAGAGACTGTTTATTGACCATTTCCTTTAGCGACAATGTAATAAATATAGCGAATTTTTCTGTGAAACTTTAAGATTTCAATTTCTTTACTTCAAGTACTTGATAGTTGCCGTAGGCATGGCGATAAAAATTCAAGTAGAAAATCTTATAAACAGCTCAAAACAAAACAACTATCGCAAATGCGCAAATGTTTCCTCTAAAGGTTACTTTAGAATGCCTAACACAGGTTCTGAAGTAGGGAGCGAGTGGGAAAGATGGCGTGGTTTATGTGGCGCGCGAGTTGGAGACACGCGCGGAGAAACTTGCGCTTGTACTCCCACGCGCGCTCCATCTACCATGCCAACACCAATTCATGCCTCATTTTACTCCAGCAACCTGTGTGGCAAGCGTAAGAGGACTCTTCACTTGCTCGCCATGTCCATAAGGATCCGTGCTGCTGCATGCAGCCCGCAGTACTGCAACTCAGGCTTCCAGACGTTTGGTGCGAGAGCCACTACAGGGGCCGAAAGGTACTCGTTGGCGAGAGTCGTAGCATGGCTGAAGAAGATTAAATAGCAACTGTTGTCAAATAGATCAACAAATGTTCGCTTTACTATTGAAATTAGGATTCATAATAACAAATGCTTCACAAAGTTTTTTTTCCCAGGCTAGCTTTGCCTACCTTGCAGGCCACTCCAACATTGTAGTGTTGAGTTGTCCAACGTTCCACAGTTTTGGAACAGCTGAAGCTATGGCAAAAGGAAACGTGAAGATTGTCGGATGTGGCTTAATGTAATAAAGTACACTCCCCAAATAAATGTGTCTAGGTAAGCTGAGGCTACACGATGGCCACTATGGACACGTGCTAGCGGGCATTACTCCAAAACAACAATCGGCTTAATCAGCGAAAACAATCGCTCTGCTCGTGTGTTTAGATGCTGTCTTTGCGGCATTTTTTTTTTGTCGAGCTGATAACTTGCTTGTAACCCCAGAAGAAGTGAACTTTGATTCAGACTCACAATCTAAACTATGAAAGTTTCAAGTTTCATTGGAGTTAAGTTTATTGTGCTAGCCTATCTTGTGTACTGGGAGATGCGTTGTGTGTGAACGATCTTAATTTGAAATGGAGCATCCTTCAATTTTCAATTGAGTGTCGAAAATTATATTGTTGTATTGTTTGGTTTTTCTTCGCTTTGTAACAATTATAGCAATTGGCAAAACTCGCGCCACTTTCTCAACTCAGTAGTGAGAAGGAAAACAAAAACCAATCGTGACTTTGTTGCATGTTGGAGCTGTCTTCAATTGAGTGTTTTTTTAAACCAACACCAGACGCAAAGAGCGCAATGAGGCAATCAGAATACGAGCAATTAACTCAGTGTAACCGGTGCAAAGCGCGGGAAAATGCGCACACGCAAGTCGCGATTGGCTGTGGTTTTGCTTCTCATTGGTTGAAAAAATGGGGCGACTTTTGCTGTCCGATAACGGAGCGTAGCAATGCAAAACCAATTTACTTTCGATAGTCAACTGAAATTTGCTCTAATTACTCTAATTAAATTCTGAATGGATCATTGTCCTCCATGCATCTGTTGTAACTGGGCGGAGTAATTTATCCAGTTCCGGTTTTATACGACGCCAGATGAGCTCCTGACGACGCTCGATGGAAAACTGCCCGAAGCTCTCTTGGTTAAAGTGCGTTTACTTACAACAGCGTTCAGAAAAAATGCAAAACGAAATGTAACAGACCTACCCAAAGATGCTGGTTCCCAAAGATGCTGGTTCACTTCCCCGAGGATTTGGGGAAATGAACCTCCTGGACATGCGCAAACACTAGCGCAAGGCGTGAAAGCTGATGCTGACGTCATGATCGTGGGACTGATCACTTGCCAGGCCTGGGAACTAGTGCAGAGAAACAGATTCTGCGTCAAGACAAGTGCTCAAAAGGCAGAACCGATTTTTTAAAAAATCCTCTTCCATGATTTTCACGTTGTTCTAACAGGTTGCTATGTTGTTTTGGTTTGCCAATTATTTCCGGAAATGCGAGTCACCCGTGCCCCTGAAACTCACTTTTGAACGCCAACCTCGTTCCCAAAGCGAAGGGAAAGGTCCTGGAAACGAGGTTGTTTTTAACGCCCAAAAGAAAGTAGGAAAGGAGATCGAAATGGCAGCTAAGAAAGAGAGGATCACTGCCAGCTAAAGGAAAACCAAAGACAAGATAGTAGCATATCGTTGTCACTTGTTCATTAGCACCTTGAAGTTGTACTTTGTTTTTCTCGCCAGCACGTTAGTTTTCCACTGGTTGTATCATTAGGTAATATATTCATTTTCTTTTTCTCACAAGGCACTCCCGAATATTTGACGCTCAGAGTATAAATACTCCTTGTAATATTTCATTGCTCTCTCACTTCTGCTTCCTTCACGTCGAGTGTTGGCTTAGTTATTTTCCTTCAGTTTCAATCGCCCTAATAAAGACTTACTAGAAATCGGAGTAGTTAACAGGAGGCATCTAAATTTATGAGCAATTCTCTAAGGACATCAATGGGTGTAAAACCAAACTTGGTTGAGCTCTCCTCCAGACATGTAGTGAGTTTAGATCTAGAGTCTAACACTGATTTACCTTGTCCACTTCAGAGGTTGTGTTTTGTGCTTGCCATTGTCTTTTTTACTCTTTGAACGTTTGCCGCTCATTCTTCGTCTGGTGTTAGCAAACCAAGTATTAACCTGTAATTTTGCCAAAAGTAAAAAGGAAGGCAGGTATGTAACGCTTCAATGAAACTCGGGGGCACGAATTCGGGGCTAATACAGGCGTAACACCAAAATAATAGGTACCTACCGTACAGAGGTGGAAAACTTGTTAAAAAGCTTTCGTTGAACAGAAATCTGAATTTTTTATGTTATGAAAAATATTTTAACTGCAGGAAAAATAAATTCTGTAATAGCATTTTGTGCCTTTCGGTTTTTGTAAAAAAAAAAGAGTAAAAAGGTAAAACAAAAACAGAAAAACGCACAAAAAAGCAGATTAACTCATCAAAAGATATTTGATTGGCTGACGAATTTATCAAAATTAAGACAATTACTATTTTATTAGGTTTGATGTTATATTTCTTTTGTACCAAAATTAGAATTAAAATATGCCTTATATGCCAAAGCTTGTTGTGATATGATTAGTTAGTGAATTGCTTTATTCTCTAGTATCCATCAATCTATCAATCTAAGCTTTCATTACCTGCATGACTGACAGCCCTGTTCTCTTTGCCAAGGTTTCCTTATTTTCCCTGGTCGGGTAAGGAGTCGGGCTGCTTTTGAGCCATTCACGCAGCACTTGAGTCGCTTCTTTGGGTAATGTGGCCTTTGGTCGTCCGTTTGGGCAAATACTTTTGGGTGGAACATGTCTGAAAAAAAAATACTTATCAGTATAAATGAATTTGCATTCGGTAACAACTTTGGATACGATACGATATGATATTCTTTATTTTAGAGGGTGAAGACATGTCAACCCAATAATAGAGTTTTCTAACACATTGCCCTCTAGGTTAGCACTATTGGTGGTCACAGCCAGGGTTCGTTTCGTCGCTAGTGGTTCTTTTACGTCCCACAGAATCAATTTGTGAAGAGTTGTGAGACGGAACCTCCGGTTTATCGTCCTTATCCGAGAAGACTAGAAAATCTAACCATTTGCAGATGTCATTACAAAGGAAGCACTTTCTCCTCACTTATTTAAAGACCCCGAGTGTTGGTCCGGCCGGGGTTTCAACCCACAACCTCCCGCATGGTAGTCCCGCACTCTACCAACTGAGCCAACCGGTCAGCGGAAGAACTGGAAAACTGACCAGGCTCCAAGCCCCGTTTAGGACATTGCTTCAACGGAGGGACAAAAAGGGAAATTTCGAAGAAAGGTTGACCTAAGTATACGTAGGAAGTTTCTCAATGAATATGCCCCAATATCTAATTGGCAATTGTTATACGCTTGGCCTAAATGAAGTATTGTGCGCTGAGGAGTAGACACTTTCATTGTATCAGTATCGACTATAAAGTACACATTTAAAAACCCCTGTTTCACGTTTCATCTTGCAAAGTGACTGAATCATTTTAAAGTAAAAGAGAAGAATTGAAGATGTGACATCAGAAAATAAGTTTTTGTTCAACAACAACAGCACTAAGCTTTATTCAACTGAAACTATTGACCAGTACTGTACTTATAGAAACCGGGTAAGCAGCCACGTGAATAATGGTCGGATATTGGCGAGGTGGAGCAAAGAAAAAACAAACTTTCAGCAGATTATTTTAGGATGATGTCACATACCGACCGAGAAATTCCGTTCAATTGTAAAAGGTGTTTGTTGCAACTTTTGGTTCACGTAATTAATGGAGAGGTTTGCACAATCTGATTTTTTCCAACATTAACCGGACTAGCGTTTTGTTCCCCATCGATGGAGGGCTTAAACTGTATCTATCACAAACCGCTCCTCGAGGACGGGTCAACCTAAATTTGTGAGCTGTGCAAAGCGCACGCAGCGAAGAAGAATCAAACAATGAATGAAGTGTCTAAGGATGTCCAACAGCCGGACACGAATTGTAAAAAAATTTCGTGTCCGGTAGTCTGGAACTCCCCCTAATTTTTAGGGTTAGGGTTATGGTTAGGGTCAGGGTCAGGGTTAGATAGGGTGAAGGGTTAAGGCCCTGGCAAACAAGGACACATTGTTGCTCATGATTGTTTCGGCATGCTGCGCAAACTGAGAAACATTTGTTGAGGACACGAAATGTTTCTGAACAAAATCAGAAACATTTTTTGTGTCCGCAACAAATGTTGCGCGCACGGGCAAACGGGGAAACATTTATGTCGGCAACAATGTGTCCGCAACAATGTATCCTCGTTTTCCAGGGCCTTCAGGGAATTGGTGTCAGGCAGCCAGCGCATACCTGTTATCATTTTCTAGGTCGGATAGTGCCGGGATTGCTTTAAGTGCCGAGCAGTCAGAAAAATTCGCATTTCAAATATAAATTGACGGCTACAAGCGTCTTATAGCATAAATCGAATACTTCGAATACATAAACTCAAAATTGGGAAAAATGAGAGAGTGCCGGACACGGAGTATTGTGCAGTGGAATATTAATTTGCGTCCCGCACCGGACGTCTAGAACACGGGGTGCGGACAACGAAAGATTTGAATTCCCATCTATTACTAGACCATCCTTTAAAATTATTTTATTTTAATCCAAAAATTCATGTTGATTATTGAATATATATTTTTACTTGAATGTTAAAAGTCATAAATCTTTTGAATAAACAAATTGGTGAGTCTTATTCCACGAACTCATCGTCCTGGGAATTTCGTTGTGCATATTTGCGTGGCAACCTGCGCACGAGATCATTATCAGCCACAGTAAACTGAAAGAAATCCGCTATGAAAATGCAACTGCTTCTTTTCTAATGCCGACTAAACTTCGTTATGAGTCTTAAAAAGTCAATTTGCTTTTAGCTCTTCACAGGAAAACTGTAGTTTGGTGGTTTAACTTGTCAAAGTTCAGAAACATGCTCCGAAGCTTCGAGCACAACCGATGACTGCGACCCAACTGATCGTCCACTGTGGACGCCATTCAAGTTACACCAAGTTACACCTTACGAATTCATGCATTTTAATTTTGATATGGTCTTCGTTGTTAAAAAGAGAAAGAAAAACGCTGTCCAAACTGAACAATTCGACGGGCAGTGACCAATTCTCAAAATTTAGAACCAATCGAAAGCCACCCTCTGGGGAGGTTTGACGCCATAATGTCTAGAAGTTCAGACAAACTTGATCAATTGCTTTAAAAGAGAATAACAACTTGAGATAGAGGAAATTGGCCTCAGTTTCCGTTTCAGAATCTGAACTCAATTAGGAACTGCCAACCAAGTCCCACCAAAGCTCGAAACAACGGTTTTTAGAGCCAATATGTATGGAATATCAGTAATGACTTTGAATCATCATGCCTTGGTCAAATGCTTTCGTTGCAGCAGCTCCGGAAAATGTTCAAGATTTTATTGACCCTTTGACACAGCACTGACAATATTGCAATATGTTGTCTTACATTTGTTAACTTTTGGACGAGTTTGCAACTGAAGATTATAATGTCTTAAAAACCATTTTATTGCACTAACCTTTCCCTTATACGAAACCGTGCCAAGGGAGTAAGCGGCTTTCCACTCTCAATTTCCGCTCTGTAGTAATGTCCACCATCCCAAAGTTTCATCAAATTACTTTTCACTAGATCAGAGAACTCATTTTCCTGCAACAAAGCAATGAATCATAACCAAATAAAGAAGAGGAAGGCCATGATAACAATCAATAATTTTACTTTTTCGCTTAAACTGATAAACGTACTGATAATATTGAAAACCCAACTATCTTTGCTTACTTTTATAAGCCTGAACATAGTGTCCAAGTCTCTTGTTCTCCATGCCTCGTAAATCTGTTGTAATAAAAATTGCTCGTTCTCTATGATTTTGTTGGGGAACGTATTAAAAAATATATTTAACTCGGAAGTTAAAGAAGTATCATCCTGCCGTCGTTTTGTACTTCTGGATTTTGCAGATGGCGAAGTTATCCTCTGCGTTGCGACAGCAGATGGCATCTTTTCAAAGCTCTTGCCTTTACTACGCTCTCCATTTCTGTAACTTAAAACGTGAGCCATTTTCTCTGCAACACAAGAAATGACAACGGAGATAAGTTGCCCCTTGGGGTATAGACAAACTCTTGTTGTGAAACAAACAACAAGCAACACAAACCATTTCAGTTTGGCACGGATGTTGGTAAATTTCACGACTCAAAGTTAACTGTAACAACAGTTCAACGCGCTACAAGCCAAATTTTCTCAACTCGAAATGCAAAATCTTGAAAAAACAGGCTGCAAAAATCCTTGAGCCGCTTGACAACCAAAGCCGCCTCAAGGGTACACGTGCGCTCGCAACTTGAAGCGTGTCAATCAAACGCCAAAGATTGACAAGACGTTTTTTTTTCCTTGTTTTTTTTTTTTCATCTCTTTGTTCCTCTCTTCTCTTCTTCTTTTTGGAACTTGTATAAGAGTTGAGCTCTCATTATTCCAGTTGAATCATTGAATAGTTTGGACAACTACCATGGATAGGATGGCAAACTAAGCGCGCGTTTAAGAAATGAAAAACTAAATCGACACCACAATCACGTTTCAAATGTTTTCTTCGTGTGCCCGATCCAATAGATGCGCGCACGCTTCGCTAATTAAGATTACCCAAGCATGGTCAACAAACAACAAAATTCTGAATTCTTGCGTGGAAATCAATTAACTTTAGGCTGCGCTTCATGAAATCCAACGATTCGGTTGAATGATTGAGATGACAGGCTTCATTGGCTTTTAGGACACCAATCAAAGCAACAAGAATTACCCATCTTCGCTACTTATAAGCAATGATAATCTGTTAATAATTATGATAACGATGATGATGAGGAAGAGGAGGCGGGGGAGAAGGGGGAGGAGTGAGGAGGAAGAGGAGGGGGAGGGGGAGGGTGAGGAGGAGGGGGAGGAGGAGGGGAAGGGGGAGGGGGAGGGGGAGGGAGAGGGGGAGGGAGAGGAGGATAGAACAACACTGCATTCCGAAAGACGAGGTCGGAAATTAAAGATGGGGTCATTCATTCTGCAGAACTAACACTTTCTCTTTCAATGAGGCTAAAAGGGAACGTTGAAGTAGCATGCAGTACAAATCATAACCTCGAACCCAGGCTCTCTCTCTCTCTTTTCCTCCGTTGTCGTTGATAAAGAGGCCCTGGTTGGACCTGATCACGTGACCCCCCAGAATCAACAATGCCGCAAGGAGGGTGGGTCATTAATGCCGTTTTGTCAAAGCGAACAGTTTCTTTACTTTGCCATCCCTCTATGCCATCCAAATTTTTTACCACCCAGACTTTGGGTGGTCACGTGATCAGGTCCAACCAGGGTCTCTCTCTCTCGACGACAAGGAGGAAAAGAGAGAAAGCCTGGGTTCGAGGTTGTGCTAATCATAACAAATTAAGACAAAACAAAAATGCAACGCCAGCATGCAAACGATGAACTTCAGGAGTGCACGTGGAGTAATCCCGTACCCAGATCTTACTGCAGGTGTGAAAATAGAAAATGTGAGCCTCACCGTGGGAGATATGGGTACGTGATTACCAACCTCGTTCCCAGGGTGTCTCCTCTTCCCGTCGAGAGACCCTGGGAACGAGGTTGCGAGATTACAAGTCAGGGTGGGGTGGGGGAGGGCGTCTGTAAGAGATAAGGCCGGGTACCCAAGTAATTTAGTAACCACGCTCGTACTTCCGTAATGGCGGGCAATGTGATGACAGCGACAGCGTAGGAAAGCTTGGCGATCGATATGTTTGGCCAAAACCAACAGCAAACCTCGGGAGGCTTATTTGGAGCAGCACCTCAACTTGGCCAAAGTACAGGGAGCTTTGGGTTTGGTGCGGCGCCGAGTGCTGGAGCTGCTAGTTCAACGTCCACAAGTGGATTCAGCTTTACTGCTCCTACTCAACAATCAGGTGACAACAGCTCCAGTTATTTGAGATTCTCCCCTTCATGGTTTCCATAGTGTGGTCTTTACCTTGCTCCTTATTGTTAAATGTATGTCCAGTGAAAAATCAGGGATGCGGTGAAGCCGAAAACTGCTGAATTTGTTTTCTAGAGTAAAGAGATAACGGCACAGCATAATGCATTGAATCTTAACTTTGCTTCATTTCCTGGGGTAGATTTTAATTTCCCTTCGCAATTTATTGTTGTACGAGACAAAGCCATTGCTAACTGCCGACCGGTTGGCTTAGTTGATAGAGTGCCGAACTACCGAGGGGGGAGGTCGTGGGTTCTAGCCCCGGCCGGAGCAACACTCAGGGTCTTTAAATAAGTGAGGATAAATTGCTTCCTTTGCAATGACATTTGCAAATGGTTAGACTTTTTAGTCTTCTCGGATAAGGACAATAAACCGGAGGTCCCGTCTCACAACTCTTCACAATTGATTCTGTGGGACGTTAAAGAACCACTGGGGACATAATGAACCCTGGCTGTGACCACCCCTGGGACCCCTAGTGTTGCTGGTCTACGCCACATTTGCATTTAACATTTAAAATGAACAGATGTCACTTTCAGAATTAAAAATAAATTTTCCCTGTCATAAAATGTCAAGTTTTTTTGGTCAGTTTCTTGTGGTTGTCATTTTTGTTTGGAGAAGGTTCAGTCAGTCACTAGTTTTCAGGTGGCATGTTGCTTGTTGCTTCTACCCCTAGAAAGGTCTTCTTAATATCATAGCTGCACAATGCAGTCAATTGTAGTGAAATAAAGTACTTATTGATCACATTGATGTCATGATCTTACAAATAATATTTGCTCTAAGACCATGACTTGTGGTTTATTTTTGGATTTGAACGGTCCATGACCTCCCACTGAGCACTCTGCTCTCACTATTGGGGCTACATACATGTATCTGCGTGGCAATGGCTCTAAATAACCACCATAACATAACCTGTTCCTTTTATCAGCACCTACAGGGTTTTCTTTTGCGGGCACCTCAGGAGCCACAGCCACACCAGGTACCACAGGAGGCTTTTCTTTTGGTGCAACACCTGCCTCTCAAACTGGAGGATTCAGTTTTAGTGGCACTCCTAGTGGGGGATTTGGTTTGGGTACTCCTACAACAAAAGTAACATCTACAGCTACTCCGCAGACTGGGGGATTCTTGTTTGGTTCTTCTGCTCAACCGGGTATTTCTCTTGGTACCCCTGCCACTCAACAAGCCAGCAGTGGGTTAAAATTAGGAGGCACTGGTAATTACATAAATGTTGTTTAATTATCAAGTTTCTATCTATTGAATGATAGCTTTTTTAATTCCCTTCTAGCATCATGTAATACATAACTCAATCAGATACATAGACTATTGGCCATTCCGAAATTCAAAAGGGAACTGGGGCGAGTTTCAAATTTTGAAGTAATTGATAAATTGACACCATCACATGAAAGATAACATTGAGATTGGTCGTTTGACCAAGTTTGGGTCTTTTAGGTTGAACAGAGACCAAGTTATGGACCTTGAAACTTAGCTCAAAATCCATACAAACGTCTCTAATTTTGAGGCTGCGTCCCCCAAAACCATGGTTTTGGAGGACGCTGTCTCTGTTCAACCTAAAAGAACCAAACTTGGTCAAACGACCAATCTCAATGTTATCTTTCATGTGATGGTGTCAATTTATCGATTGCTTCAAAATTTGAAACTCGCCCCAGTTCCCTTTTGAATTTCAGAACGGCCAAAAGGGACAGTGGAAATCAATCATTGTGAGTAGACTTTCCTTGCACCATCAGATTGCCCGAGGAGTGTGTGCAGAACTGTAACTTCTTGCAGCCATTATTAAATCTTTTTCTCTTATTCCCCTTCCTTCTGGTTCAATAAAAATAATTATTATGATCAGTTAAAGAAAACAAAAGCTAAACAACAACACAGAAGAAAAATTTCAGTGACTGTCAAAAATAACAATCGTGTAGTTGAAATTGTCATAAGACAGTGGTTTCAAAACAAGCCACCGACTGCCGGGGTTCGGCCGGCTTTGTGATTACCGGTACATGTTGTCGGTCACTCTGGTCATAGCATTCGGGCCCCTCACTTGTCACAGCTGCCTACTTTTCCAGAGTTGAAACCCATGTAAGAGAGCATCTGCTGTGGCAAATTGGTCATATTCAAAATGTTGCTTGTCTTGATTTAAAAATATGCAGCTACACTGTTGTGTACATGCACACTTTGGTATGGTATTCCCCAGTGATAGGTGGGTTTGCTAACTTCACATAGCGAACCATACTATAATACTAGGTAATTGATTATTAAATTAAATTTATATTTATATGTATTTATTGATCATAGCTATTTCAAAATGCCCTTGTAAATACTTTTAGGGAGCTTAAGCAATGACGATAGCAATGGCAACGAGAACATCATTTCAAAATATGACTTCTGGTTTTCGTTTTTATTTTTATTTTTCGTGATTATTACAATTTTTTAACATGCAAAATGCTGGCAAGCTGTCCAGGGTCTTAATTACTGTGAACGGTGTAAAAGCAAAGAAAAAGAAAGAAAAACTTGCCGTCATGCGCTCACGTTCTCGAGAAAACCTAAAATTTGGTCATTTCACATTGTTGTTTTGCAGAGAACAGCAAAGAAATGTACCAAAATGTAAAATGCACTTGCATAGCGATTGTTTTTGCTCATTAAGCCCATTGTTTTGTGGTGTTCTTGTTGCCGTTGCCGTCCTCGTTGCTAATAAGTTCTCTATTGTTATCGTAGGGGGATCTGGTTTAACATTTGGTAACACAGCATCTACAGCCACTCCTGCTGTGGGAGGCATAACATTGGGTGCAACCACTACTGTTGCTGGCTCTTCTCTTTTTCCATCTGCCAAAACCACAGCTGCAACTGGTCCACTAAGTACTGGATTTTCTTTGGGTGCAGTACCTCCTCAACCGAGAGGTCTTTCAGGCTCGGCACAAGCTCCCACAGGATCTGCGCCATCACAGAGCCTTTTATTTGGAGTAACTAAAACAACAGCTGCTCCACCAACAGTTGCACCAGCCCCAGCATTTGCGTTTGGAGGTGCTCCTACTTCTGCTACAACAACTTCAACTGGGCTCACTCTTAGTAGCAGCAATGCAGGAGCTATCCCTAGCTCTGGGTTTTCCCTTGGAGCTGCTCAAACAACCACTAAAGCTGGGGGTTTGACTCTAGGAGGGATTAACCAGTCAGCTACTGTCGCTCCTGCAGCTACTGCTTCCACTGCAGGACTTTCCCTCAGTTTCTCAACACCAGTTAGTACCTCATCCACTCCCTTGTTAAGCTCATTGTTAGGACCAACAAAAACCCCTACGGCCCCTACTGCCAGCACAGCATCCACAGGGTTAATGTTTGGATCAAAATTGCCACCAACAAGCACATCAACCACAACAACAGCAGTTGGGCTTTCTCTGCCGGGAACAGGAGCGCTCAAATTTGGCACGGCATCAACAACCTCCTTGTCCACTGTAACAACAACAGGTCAGTTCTATGTAATAATTTGTGAACCATCAAACATTTCCAGTCAATTTTAAGTTGGATATTTCGGTGGCAAAATCAAACATAGTTGTAATTTGGTGACATTAGAGTTCAAACTAGAGTTCAAATTTTTCACATTTAATTAATATTTTGGCTTCAGTCCATGTTGTATTGTTCTATTCAGTAATTTCATTACGTTTGGAGCCGTACATTAAGGTGTGTTTCACACCTGTAACAAACTTGTGGTGTTGCAATCTTCTGTAACATTGAGGGCCAGTTGAAGGTAGTTAGTCACAACAGGTGTTACAGTTGCTGACCTCAATGACAGTTCTGGTATTATTGTTTGGCTGTTTGACAGTCAATTTGAAAAGGAGTTGACATAGACCAATATGCTTCAAATGAGAACGTTATTCTTGATTTGTTTTATGATCCCATACAAGGTGCATAATACCCACTTGACTTCAAGTGGTGGGAAGTGGAACATATTATTGATGCCATGTTTCATGGTATTTTCACTGTCATTGTCAATGTCACTGTCACTGTTACTATAATTTGATAACATTGAACAAACTAATGATTTTCAAGAAACGTTCTTCTTCAGGAAGTACAAACAAGTTAAAGACAAAGTTTTGAGATCAAAAAAGGTCCAGTTAGACAAAATCTAACAATTCTAGAAGGTCCATTGCCAAGAATGCAACTCAAAACTAGTGCAGTACATGTAAATATACAAAGGAAGAAACAAATACATTGACACAGTGTTCAAAGTTTGCCTTCCTTTAAAACTGAAAGGACCACTAGAGATTTTTAACCTAAAAAGGCTCAGAAGTCTTGATTTCCAACTAAACGATTGTCCTCCCGCCACCCCATATCTGGTATCTCTGAGTACCACCCACTCCCTGAATGGTGAACCTGTGTCAGAATCTCACAGACTGTAACCTGTCTCACTTGTTATTACTTCTCTTTAGTGGCAGCAGGACTCAAGACCATAGCAAGCACAACAAGGTGAAGTCTTTGAACCATTCCTTTCATTAACCCTTTATACCTCAAGATCAAAATTTCAATTCTCGTTTGTTGCCCCTACACATTTCCTATGGAAGCAATAGGGAGAAATTGTTAAAATATCAAGCAAATTCATCTTATGTGATCCTGTCCTTAATTCTCGTGACCACTCTGTTTTATAAAGCATTCATATCACAAGGAGAAATTTGATGCTGATCACTCCTAAGGTGTAAAGGGTTAACATTTTTTGTACCTTTCAGTCTTGAGACTGTGAATGAAATCCTAAAATGTGACCTCTCTATGTGTCATTTCAATTGCCTCACATATTGATGGATCAGTTTCATTTTTCGATTATTTTGCTTCTTGAGGCCTGGTCTTTCAAAACCCAAGCATTACAAACAGAGGCACAATGAGTGTCACAAAGTGCTATGAACTTTATGTTTTTGAACTTTTGGTAATCACTTTACAGTGATTCAAATTTCAATAGTTGCTGTAGTTCTTGAAACATTTATGGCCACTCCCTTATGGAGGTTGGGTACCTGGGATGTTGAGGGGCTTCCAGGAGAAGTTAGCCAACCTCAATGCAGAGATTTACTACTGTTGTGCGGTGGCTTTTGATGTTCTTTGGAACCACAAATGAATACCAAGCCTAAAGATGTTAGTTCTAAGTAACTCAAGGATTAATGGTAAGGGTTTT
>OX419339.1:34131102-34141102 GCA_948470475.1 Galaxea fascicularis
TTGTTGTTGTTGTTTAGTAACGATCTGTGTATTTTTTTTTGCAGGCATTTGACTGAGAAACTCTGCACGGATCACAATGTGCAACGTAGACATAAACCACAACTTGTGCACAGTGGCTTTAAGCATCAATACCTGCTTTGTAGAGAGCTTAAAAAGAATTAAACTGTTGTAAGGTTGCTGAAGTTGTGCGATTTTTAACGAGTGGAGGAAACAACAATGAGTGGAAGGGGAGGAAACACTAGGGAGTGGTGGGTTAGGGAACACTAGCGGATGGTGGGGGAGGGAACACCTAAGAGTGAAAGGGGACAGAACACTAAGGAGTGGTGGGGAGGAAACACAAGGGAGTGGTGGGTAAGGGAACACTAGCGAATGGTGGGGGAGGGAACACTTAAGAGTGAAAGGGGACAGAACACTAAGGAGTGGTGGGGAGGAAACACAAGGGAGTGGTGGGTAAGGGAACACTAGCGAATGGTGGGGGAGGGAACACTTAAGAGTGAAAGGGAACAGAACACTAAGGAGTGGTGGGGGAGGAAACTCAAGGGAGTGGTGGGGAAGGGAACACTAGCAAATGGTGGGGAAGGGAACACTAGCAAATGGTGGGGGAGGGAACACAAGGGAGTGAAAGGGGAAGGAACACAAAGGAGAGGTGGGGAAGAAAAAAGTAAAGAGTCGTGGAGGAGAAACGTGTTCGATAGAGGGGCAGGATATGGACTGAAAATCCCATGTGAATATAGTTAACAGTTGCAGTTAGATATCGCTCTTTGGCATTACAAGCTTTGCCTTTATGTCCAAATTGAGCACTTTACTAGGATAAGTCATTGCTAATTGCACTGCGCATCGCTCACTAGTTTTGCTAGTTTGAGCACTCTGGCATGACTTAGATGATACCACAAGTGTGGTATCATTTGGGGTGGCCATATGGCCTTTCCTCCATCCTAGCATCAGCACTGCACTGATGAGGCCCAGAAGGCCGAAACAGTACTGTCTGCAGTTATATATTTATGTAATTTTTTTTTTCTGGCGACAATCAGTGAAACATCGATACCTTGGCTGAAATCAAAGATCGAAAGTTGGACTACAAAAAGGATCTACATGTGGCGTAACCACAGAATGCGGGGCCAAAATCAAGGCAATTTTGTTTAGCGGCTCGTTTGGCTCGGCAGTGGATGAAAGAACGAGGAATAATTGATATGCTGGTTAAGTCTTGGGTTCATATATTTAGCGGCTTGTTTGGCTCGGCAGTGCAAACCAGCCGGTGTTTACTGATAACCAAAGAGCAAACAAGCCGGCTCGTTTGGTGGATGGTTAAAAGTGGCCCTGTATTCTGTAGCACATGTATTTGACAGTTTGTAAATCCTTTACGTGATTTAAAGTGCCTTTATATGGAGAAAAGTTGTACTGGGTAAGAGGGTCACCCTCCCAGCCGAGTCAACTTTAGCGAGCGTTTATATGAGAAAAAAGTTGACCCCTTTGCCCGAGCCAACATCGCTCACGCATGCTCTAATTGTCTCGCATTGACCGAGTTGACCTGGCTAGGCGAGCCAAATTGTTTATATGGAGAAAAGTTGGCTCGGCTAGGAGAGTGACCCTACCATCGAAAGAGGGTGACCCGGCTAGGCGGGTCACCCTTCTAGCCGAGCGCCAACTTTTTGTTTCTCATGTAAACGGTTCGCCAAGTTTTGTAAGGAAATGTAGGAAAAGTTGGCTCGCCAAGGGTAACTCGGGTAGGCGGGTGACCCTTCTACCCGGGACAACTTTTCTCCATATAAACGGGACCTTAGACTATCGTCTGCGAGCCACCAGTAAACGGCATTTTTCCGTGTTACTTGAAGCGCAGAACAAACTCTCGCGTTTGTTACAGTTGATGTTACAGTTTCGCCACAATTTTTTCTGGTGAGTAAAAATCCAATACAAGGTTAATGATCATGCATGTACGTGCTTGGTATTCACGAGATAGGAGTTTGCGCTGCAAGGGATTCAGTCTGATAAAAGTTTTTTTTTCAGTAGACACAGTACATGTGTGTTTTATCAATTGTTTCAATGCTTTGTTCATGCGGTAGAGCTATTTCGGGTGACACTTCCGGTAGCTCCGACTGCACTGTAAGATTTATATCCGCTCAAGAGCCTATTACAGGATATCTTGGTCCTATCTTGGTCCGCTGTAATTATGCATGAGATGGCTAATATGTTACAGCGACAAATTTTTAAGTTTCAGCCTCGGAGAGATACGGCAGGTTTTGTGTCAAGTGGTCGCCTACCGAGGTAAAAAACAATAAAAAATTTGAAACTGTCATCTCTAGAAGTGGTCGTTTACAAGAGACTTCCGGTATATTGGAAGAGAGGTGGTCGCCTGTGAGAGGTGGTTGCAAAGGGAGGTGCGAATTGTAAATAATAATTTTTTTTGTTATTATTTCGGTAAAGCTGTTATATATAAAGACTGGAAAAGTGTATTACAGGAGAGGGGAATAATTTTGAGTAATGTTTTTAATGGTATCCATGCGAGACATAAGTCATTTTTCTTAGAGTCTATCTTTGATTTGCAAGGCAAGAAACGCTGAATTTGCCTCGCGCGATTGACAAGAAAATCGGTTTACTTTATACCAGAATGTTTTTGTGCTCAAGATGAAAACAATATTCATATTGACTAGACCCTGAAATTACTGTCTTCTCGCTTCCAACTCGCTAGTCACTCGCATTTTATCCCGTATCCCCAATATATCCCGAGAGTTGCACGGGGGAATGTATTGAAAGCTCTATTCATTGCTTGGCGCGCAGAAAACTGGGTCAGAATTAATGTTGTTGTTAGCGCAAAATTTTGTTCATCATGGACGAGGATTCTAATCAACCTAAAAGAGGAATTTTGAGGAACAGATCGGAAGAAAAACACCAGTAAGAATCTTAAGCAATTGATAATTCATCTAATATTATTTCGAGGAATTTAGCGTATTTGTTTCAATTTGAATATCTTAGTAGGTTTTCGTAAAATAATCTTGCCTGATTTTGTGCACGCGCTCTCCCTCGACCTTTCAATTCTGTAGCTTCTTCGTACTCAGCAGGCCGTTTTTCTTTGTCTTTATCATCACCTCGGCTAGCGTTTAGTTTTTACTTAAAATAATTCGGTTTAGACGCAGTATTTTTATTGCTAATCAGGGCTTTGGTAATCTTTTCAACACGTTTGAGATGGCAGACAAGTTTATTGGCCGGTTTGAAAACCTTGTAGCTAAACGTGACTACCTTTCAACATTCTATGTTAATTAATATTATATACCAGTTGAAATGCAGACTAAATTTTAGAGGACAAACTTTTGCATACATAAAGTATTTAAGGATCGTGTGGATTTTTCGCTTTCGACCTGTTCAGAGATAAGTTACCAAATGATGAATTGGTTTTCCTAGTCGATCAGCTGCAGAGGTGATTACGAGGTTTTTCAAAGCTAGACTAGTAAAAATCCCCCAAATCACAAGAACTCTTGTGACAAGAAGAAGAAGATGAACAAGAAGCAAAGAAAGAGTTTTATTTGCATTTTCAGGATTGAAGATTAACACAACAAGCAATATTAAGTCACTTCAAACAAAGACTTTGACTTTGTATTTTGAATTTAAGTTATAATAAGCTTCTGTTTTCTGTTATTTTTCATTCCTGTGAGGCTCGAACTTCCGAGTGTGACATGTTAATTTTTGTCAGTTCATTGTGGCTATTTCAAACTACACTTCAAAAGTTCAGGCTGGGTTTTGTAATTTAAAAACAAAATGCAGTCCTACAATATAAATTATGTTAAAATTTGTTTTTTGCATATAGAATAGACCTCGGCCAATGAACAAGATAAGCTGGCATAACCTCCTATAGAGTAAATGGCATAATACTTCATGAGATGACAGTCCCACAAAATGAAGTTGCTAGTGGTTGATTTGTATCTGTCAGAATGAAATAATTTTCTTTGAGAGAAAAAAATACTGACATTCATTTTAAATGCAGATATTTTCAACACAAGAAAATATTTTTCCTTTCTAGAGATTTTTTTTCTGGTTGAATTTTTTCTATAATGAGCTCTCTTTGGCTTAGGCTTGGAAACATTTGGAGACCAAAAACATCTTGAATAATGTTAATTGTGTTACAGGTGTAGGTTTAAAGAGTGGGAAAGGTCTTTTGTTTTGTAGCCAAATATCTGTCTTAAAGTTAGCATAATCAGTTTTCACAATATTCTTCATTCCTCTTGCTTGGGTTTTGGGTTATGCATTACATTTTGTAAAGATTTCTGACTTCTTGCAAGCATTCTTCCTTTACCATATGTTTGTACACTATGTCTCATAGCAATCATTGTTATGATGACACAAACAAACTTTGTCTCAGTGTTTCTCTATGTGGCATCCCCCTGCACCAACTGATTTATACCCAGTATATGAATGAAATTATGTCTTTCCAGTTTTTTGTATTTCCCAGACATTTTATGTTTTGTTTTATACTATTTTGGTAATTTGAGTGGGTTATGTATCTGCCAGGTGTTTGTTATCAGAGGTTAGTTATTGTATCTTTCTATTTGGCAGCTGGATTCTGTGTCAAACGTAATTGATTGAATTTAATTCTACAGTAGCACAACAATTGAAACCAAGTTGTGCTACTGCCGTGTACTATGGACTGAGGTTGCTGTGCTACACAGCAGTAGCATGACTTGGTTTCAGATGTCCTGCTACTGCCGTGTTGAACTGAATTCATAAATTATAAATGCATTTTAAAAGTCAGTAAAACCAGTTTGTTATGGTTTGACGCATGTTTACAGCAACAGCTTTTAATTCAACTGTATTAAATTCGATTTCTGAAACCAAGTCATGCTACAGTTGAGCCAGCTAAGCACAGCAGTACCATGAATGTTTGAAACAGGCCTTACAGTTCTTGTAGGGTAGGGTTATTAGAAGGCAGGACCCAGGTACCTTTGCTGTTAACCCTTAAATCTTGAGATCAAAATTTCAATTCTCATTTGTTGCCTCTACACATTTCCTTTAGACATAGTAGGGAGAAACTGAGAAATTGTTAAAATGTAAAGCACATTGAACTTGAGTGATCCTGTCCTTAATTCTCGTAACCACTCTGTTTTATAAAGTGTTGATATTCCAAGGAGAAATTTGAGGCTGATCACTCTTAGGGGTTAAAGGGCAAACCAAAGAAATCTTTGGGGTGCCGGCCTACTTCTATTTCTTCCTATTTATTCAATTATAGCCTCCCCCCCTTCCCCCTGAGTCAGTGATTTGAACATCCAACTGGCAACTGGAAAGCCACAAGATCAACTCCTATGAGGAGAACCTTTTTGTTTGGAGTTTGCACAACTTTAGAGCACTTCATTCATTACAGAATGTACATTTATTTGTGGCACAGTGAAATATTATACTGTTTGTACAAGGTGGTTCTATTCTCCATGCATTTTGATATCACTACCAAAGCTCTTAAAAGCTACCAAGCAATGCTTCAAAGGGCACAGCAATACTACTTGGTGAATCATACTAAAGTAAATACAAGTAAAGCTTTTGGAGTGGGCTTTTTGTGGAGTTATTAGTACCCCTTTGGTAATTAAAAAATGAAAGGTATGCTGTGCACATTACTCATTCATACGTGTGCAGTTTACACTGCTATTTGCTAAAGGGTACCAATCTCATCAGGTGTGCTAGTCTTGGTACATACTATAAAAGGAAAAATCATAAGGGTTGTGTATGGTGTGTGCACATTTTAGGGGAAACTCATTCCTAACTTAATTTGCTTTAATGCATTGAATTTCAGTTCAGGTATCCACTGGGATGAAATGAACATTTTGATGACACACCATCCCCCGGATAAAGATTATGGGCACATGAAGATCAATGAACCTCCAACACCTTACAGTAAATGGAAAGATCCTGACGTCGAAGAAGGAGATGGAGCAGTGGAACCATTCTCCGATGATGAAGCTGATCCTGGAAAATTAGATGCAGAAAATTTGCTTGACAGGTAACATTTTTTGGTTAAATAAATTCTTATTTATTTTGATTGCAGTTGCTGTTAACTCTGAAACTGTGAAAATATTACTTAGGAAGGTTTTAAAGCAAGGAAGCAGTTGCTGGAGAAAGGAGTTGATAGTTCGTAGTATACCGATCAATGAGAATGGAGAAACTGATAAGCAGATCAGGCTGTGTCAGTGTTGCTCTAAGATTCCCAGCAAAGAAATAACTTTGATGTTACCAACGCAATGAATAGTTGAACTAGGAAAACAAAATGGTTGAATGCAAGAGCCTTGGAAACGGAACAGAAAAGGGAATTACATGTTTAGGATTATGAAGAACTGCTGATGTCGCAAAAACACTTTGCCGTGCCATTTTGTTTTCTTTTTGTTATGAGTGAGGATTTTCCTGACAGCAGTGGACCATGTTTGAATGTTTTTATAAGGAGCCCAGCAACTGAATTTGTTGCAGGTAAAGCCATTTTTGCAGGGCTAGCCAACCCATCCAACTGGAGTAACTTAATTACAATAGATAAATTGAATTTCCCATATAGTGCCATTTTTCAAGGGTCCAATAGCCCTTTACAAATCATTTTGACTGCCGACCGGTTGGCTCAGTTAATAGAGTATTGGACTACTGTGCGGAAGGTCGTGGGTTCAAGCCCTGGCCGGACCAACACTCAGGGTCTTAATAATAACTGAGGAGAAAGTGCTTCCTCTGCAATATCATATGCAAATGGTTAGACTTTCTAGTCTTCTCGGATAAGGATGATAAAACCGGAGGTCTCGTCTCACAGCACTTGTGTGGGGCGTTAAAGACCCACACACTGATTGTAAAGAGTAGGGGAGGGGACGTAGTCCCCGGTGTGGTGGTCTATCACTCTCTTCTGTTCCGGGGGCACCTATAATCCTACTGTTACTATGACATTGTAAACTGCGTGGCTGCCATTTCCGTCCTAAGAGCAGTCTGGCTAACTTACCCACAAAGTGTTGAAAAGCGCTAAATGAGTTTGTGGTAAAGCACTATATAAATACCTATATATTATTTTATTACTCAATCACTAGAATTAAAGATGCTCCAAAAAGACGCTCCTGGGAAGAGCAAGAAAATAATGGTGAAGAAGATGATGAAGTATCGGAGTTTGAGCATGGTAGGCTTTTCCTCATCTGACTACCTTAATCTCTTTTTCTGCATGTTTAAATCACATTGGATTCTCTATATACAATCAAGTCTGTCTGAGATCCATTTGAGGTTTTAATTCTTTCAAGGCCTGTCTATGAACATTTTTGCCTCGCCTCCCTGTCCAATAGGGGAATTTTTAACTTTCTCAAGGCTTAGTATTGATCACCATCAAGTTTCCGCTAAATTGTTCTCTTCTTGATCAATGGGTATAAGAATTCAGTTAATCGTCACCATAGTTAAAAGCTATTAGTTGATGTGAAACAGATACTTAATTCAACTTGTAAGTAAGAAATATATTCAAAGGACAGTAGGGTGAGAATGGATGTGGATATAATTTGAGACTTAAAGTGAACCTTGTGAGATGCTGGTATCTCTTTCCAGAGTTGTGTTGAATCAGGAAAGCTGTTTCCCTCTGGAGCTGGGTTATTCATTCTTTTGAGGAAGAATCTGTATGAAAAGTTAATTTAACTGAAGGCGGAGGAGTATAAATGCAATTTGAATATCACAAATTTAACATTTTTTACAAGTTTCGCCAAAGCGTTTTTGGCATTCATTTTTGTGCCTTGGCAAAGAATGGCAATATTTGTGCATATGAGGGTAACAAGATGTGAGGACCATGCAGGTTTAAGTTGCATTCTTTTGTTGTACAAAAAAATTTGTCTGTTCCAGTCTAGTTTAAGGATCTGGTCTAATATGAGCTGACTTTCTACAGTGGTTACCAGCGTGTGACCATGCCTCCACAATACATGCATGCGCATTGGCATCCAATGTGACCAAATCCTCATGCAAAATCCTGGTGGGATTCAGTTTTTTAAGAATCAATCTTGGTCTTATCTTGGTTTTAGGAAAGGAAAAGGAGTTTAAAGAAAAGAGAAAGAAACATTATAATGAATACTCTAAAGTTAAGCTGGCACGGAAACTAATAGAGCAGGAGTTAAAAGATCTGGAAGATGAGAGTGATACCAAAAAGAGTGCAACAGAAGGACCAAGCTCTTCAGAAACTGTTGGTGTTGACACACAGGTAATGATGAGAGAATTAAAAATGTTTTACTTGTTAAGCGTTTCTGTTGAATAGCACCCAGTTGAACTTGGTTCAGAAATACCTCTTGTAAGTGTTTTTTAGTTTTGAGCTTGTGGATGAAATCCTCAACTGTGTTAATTTAAGCCGTCAAGTATTTCTTTTGGTGCTCCTGACTAATTTCTTTGAATTTTCAACCTGTGTATATGCTGTGTTGCTCTTTGAAAAACAAGGATAGTGTGAAGCAGTACTTTATTGTCAGGTGGTTCAGCTGAATGTCTGTCTGTTTGTGGATAAAGTAAGGCAACATATTCAAGTTCAATTTTTTAAGTCAAGCAATCAAGGCTGGTCAGTTTAAAGGCTATGTTGTCATTGAAATATAGTACAAACTCTCTGGTACATTTTGTAACAAAGCCACCTTCCTCTAAGAAAGCATTCATTATTTATGCCTGGGGTGGGGGTGCTAGCAAGAAAGGAGGGGGCCATCAGAGCATTAAGAGAAAATTAAGAAAACAATTAAGAAATCAAGAAGGGGGTTTCTGAAAAAAATATAGGTATAAGCCCCCCAGCATATATAATGAATGCTCCCTAAGAACTATTTTGAGAAAGGTTTTCTTTTGATGTATAGTATCAGGGTCTGAGATATCTCTTGAAACATTTTCATTGTTTTCTTTTCAGATGGATGAGACTTAAGGAAGGGGGACAGTAGAAGAAGTCAAAATATAGTCATTGTCTTTTTTTTGCAAAACCATGATTTTTTTAGTACATTGGTCAGGTAATGGTAACTGACTCAACAATGCAAATGTACATAAGAGCAGATAAGCAAATTATATGTAAAATATATCTAAGATAGTTAGTGGTACGTAACTGTACTTCCCCCAGGATAATTTACAAGTAATAAAGCTACTAGAAACTGTTATGTATCTACAGTTAGATTCATTTTGAAAACCACTGATTTGGCATCATTTAAGAATACCAGTGTTCTCTTTTCCATAAAAACAAGCCCACGTTTTAAAACAAGAAAAAACACTTTGTGGCTGAGAGTTTGGCAATTTGCAATGAATATTTTGGTTTGAATAATTCCACAACAAACAAATACCATTATATATTATGGGCTTGTGATTGGCAAGATTTGACAAGGTCAAAATGTATGCTTGAAGATGACATATATTAAAAGGAACCATTGATTGATTTCTAACCACTTAAAAACAAATTTATTTTAGTTTTTCGTGACCCAATTATTGATTATGGTTTCGTTTGTACTGTAAAATAATTATATTACCAACACACCCTTGAAAAAGGAAGTCCTTTGAGTGGAACATGAAATCTCAAGGCGTATATTTGGAATTTTACTGTTAGGAGTGACATGTGCAATGAAACAAACCTGATTTTGAAGATTTTGTAAATATTGCAGCATAAATACTGAAATAACGAAGTCTTAAAAATAATGTGGTTGAGATGGCCAAGAAATAAACACTTTGATCCATTTTTCAGTTGATCAAGTTTGACAAAGAAACATCCTCTTAATTTTATTTTATGCAATTCTCTTAGTAACCCAGAGAAAAGTGGGGCTAATTTATGAAGTGTATCAGTGCGTCCTCTTGTATTCAAGTCTCTTGGTGTGGACGTGGCCCTGTTATCACTAGTCTTGTATTGATTGGTATTTATTTTATTTAGAGCAGTATTGTAAAACCAAAGCAATTATTCTTACCAATTACAACAGACACGAATAGCCCAATATACATGTGGCACAAGTCAACGTGGAGCAAAGCAAATGCCAATTACTTTCGACACCGCTCTATACATTTTTAAATAGCTGGAAAAGGAGACTCT
>OX419339.1:34151102-34181102 GCA_948470475.1 Galaxea fascicularis
GCGGCTCGCTCTTGGAGTATTTTTTACACTGTCTCAGAACCTTTTGTTCTATAATTCAGATACATTTTATGCATCTGAATTTCCTACGGAATTCGTTTGTTCTGTTTGCAAATCGTCAGCCGTAAATTCCTCAAATTCCACGGTCAACTGCGACAATGCTGTTGGATCCGACTATATCACCTGGGCCATAGTAATTTGGTTCGCGAACATTTTAATTGTACTTTTCGTTTTTGGAGAAATATGTTTTCTCTCCGTGAAAGCACTAAGAAGTAAATCGTTCACTTTCGACTCAGAATTCTGTACGAAGTACTTTTTCACCAAGGGTGGAACTCCAGCCACTCTGCGTGACACCAGGTCACGGTTGAGAAGGCGCGTTGACAAAGACACACAATATCTGGAACCACTGATCCCTTTCGATGGCGAAAGCAAGGACAAGAAAGCATTAGATGACATTTTTGTAGACCTGAAAATTTACACGGGAAGAGTGAAACACGACTTTCATTCCTCGCTTAGAAGACACGAAATTTATGACATGTACTTGACGCCCCAAAATTGCTCAGTGTGTGTAGACAAGCTTGAAGAGCTGTTTCTTCCGAATGTAGACTCTCCCGATCCTCGAAAAATTCTTATTGTGGGTCGCCCCGGGATAGGAAAATCCACAGTCTGCATGAAACTGTCACGTGAATGGGCTAACAATTGGGACCGGGAGCGGTTTAAATTTCTGTTCCCTTTAAAATTTAGGTGGTTCAATTCTGAGACAAGTTGCAAACTCTCTCTTAGACAATTATTAAATCGTGTATATCAAGAGGGAAGCATTGATGATGAGGTGTTCCAGCATATCTTGGATGAACCTGAGAAAGTACTTCTTATATTTGATGGCTTGGACGAGTTTAAGCACCATGCCCGCTGTTTGGAGGATGCAGAAGCACAAGCCGGAAATAGTCCAGCAGAGGAGATGCTGTTTTCAGCCTTGTATGTGAAATTAATGAAAGGCGATCAACTTTCAGGAGCCACTGTTCTAACAACTTGCAGACCCAATGTGGAACAGAGTGTTGCTGGTCTGGCCCAATACATTGACAGGAAGGTTGAGATTATGGGATTTACACCAGAGAAAATTCATGAATATGTTTGCAAGTTCTGTGCCAACAACACACAGATGGCTGATGACATATGGAAGCACATCAGCATAAACCCAGATTTACTGTCATTGTGCTACATACCTGTAAACTGTTGGATTGTCTGTTCCATTTTGGAAAAGTGGGTCACAATAGTCATTGATGACCATGGGTTGGGAAGTACAATGCCAGGAACCACAACAGATGTTTATACAGGAGCTCTGAGATTGTTCATTTTTAATCACAGCCCAGAATTTAAAGGTCAAACACTGACTAAACAATATCTTATGGGAAGTACAAACTTTCCATCTTCTGTAGAAGAAATGTTAACCCAATTGGGAAAATTGGCTAAAGAAGGAATTGAAAAAGGCGAGTTGTTATTTGAATCAACTCAAGTGAAGGGATTAGAGAACTGTGGCTTGCTTCACCAGTTACCAGTATCTGAGGTTTCACCATTTGAATACAGATCTCAATACTGCTTCATTCATTTGACACTACAGGAACTGCTTGCTGCCAGGGAAATAGCTAAGATGGAGCCTACTGAGCTCAGTGAATTTATCCTGTCAAATGCTTTAGTTCCGAAATGGCATTTGGTGATCCAGTTTGTGGCTGGTCTACTCCGTGGCCAGGAACGATATTTGGAAACAGCCAACTGTTTTGTCAGTCTTCTTACCAACTTGTTGATGAAGTCTTCAATATTACATCATGTAGGTGATTTAGCACCAGAACCAAAACTGGAGATTTTACTACTGTTGAAGTGCTTGCAAGAGTACAACAGTGAAACAGTTATGAAGAAGGTAACTTATGAACTGCGTAAAAAATCCACGTTCACTCATGAAATGGACTTTTCCTTTTGTGAAATCACACCAACTGAATGTAAAGCAATTTCATATTTTGTAAAGCACCTTGAAAAGCCAACTGAGTTGGTACTAGACCATAACAATTTAAGGGATCAAGGATTGCTACACTTCTGTGATGCACTAAAGGATGAACATTGCAAACTCACCAAGTTGGACCTTAGTGCTAACAGTGTAACAGATCAAGGTGTGTCACTCCTCTGTGAAACACTGAAGGATGAACATTGCAAACTCACCAAGTTGGACCTTAATGATAACAGTGTAACAGATCAAGGTGTGTCACTCCTCTGTGAAACACTGAAGGATGAACATTGCAAACTCACCAAGTTGGACCTTAGTTTCAACAGTGTAACAGATGAAGGTGTGTCACTCCTCTGTGAAACACTGAAGGATGAACATTGCAAACTCACCAAGTTGAACCTTAGTGCTAACAGGGTAACAGATCAAGGTGTGTCACTCCTCTGTAAAACACTGAAGGATGAACATTGCAAACTCACCAAGTTGGACCTTAGGGGTAACAGTGTAACAGATCAAGGTGTGTCACTCCTCTGTGAAACACTGAAGGATGAACATTGCAAACTCACCAAGTTGGACCTTAATGATAACAGTTTAACAGGTCAAGGTCTGTCACTCCTCTGTGAAACACTGAAGGATGAACATTGCAAACTCACCAAGTTGGACCTTAGTTATAACAGTGTAACAGATCAAGGTGTGTCACTCCTCTGTGAAACACTGAAGGATGAACATTGCAAACTCACCATGTTGGACCTTAGTGGTAACAGTGTAACAGATCAAGGTGTGTCACACCTCTGTGATGCACTAAAGGATGAACATTGCAAACTCACCAAGTTGGACCTTAAGGGTAACAGTGTAACAGATCAAGGTGTGTCACTCCTCTGTAAAACACTGAAGGATGAACATTGCAAACTCACCAAGTTGGACCTTAAGGGTAACAGTGTAACAGATCAAGGTGAGTCACTCCTCTGTGAAACACTGAAGGATGTACATTGCAAACTCACCAAGTTGGGCCTTTTGGAAGGTGAATCACTCTATGATGCACTCTAATGGACACCAAGTTGCACACTGTATGCCCACCAAGGTGCCCTATCAAGGTGTATCCTATCTCTGTGTGATGAACATTTGGATGCAACTAAAAATTTTGTGAATGCGCCAAGTCAGACTGCAGTTTTAAAATTTAAGTTCATTAAGATGTACAACACCTCTGTAATGTAAATAATAATTATTTATAACACAACAAGGTAAACTAATCTTGTTTGAACCAAAAGATGAAAGTGAATCACACCAAGGGCTCTGTTCATGCTTATAATTCCTGATTAAGAGAGAGCCTCTGAAATTTATTATTCTCCTTTAAATCAGTAAATTGTTATTCTTCATATATTTACAATATACCTAACACACTCAATGAAACAAAAATTTTCAACACCCAGGTGGTTTTTATTTTTTAAAAATGTTGAATTGGAATATAGACAGGTGTACATTCTGTTACATTTTAATAATACTGTACTTATTTCTATGAGCCACTTTTAGCTTGGCTGGAGTATCTGTGCCTTTGGAAATATTCTACTTACACATGGAAACCAAAAGAAATATTATCCATTGAAGCAGACTGCAGCGGATTGACTGCATCTTTTGTACAATCACTGGACATTGCATGTGTATGCAGTTTGCCAGGGGGAAAAAGAATGAAAGTAAACATTGAAGAATTAATTTTAGGAATATCTGCCACGTAAATATCACCCATGTTGGTGCATGGTCAGTGCAATACAATTTTTGTTGTTGCAGAATTTGCTTAAAAATAAAGTTTAGTTCCCAGTGGAGAGACAGACTATTGTTCTTGACAACCAACATGGCCGCCATGATGTCACATGCAATCCAGAGGTAGCGAGCTTCATGTACTTGAAAAATATTTGTGCATGACAATAATTTTGACCCTACTTATTTGTAAGCAAGTAATTTATTTCACCGATCAGATAGTTGTTTGAGGCACCCATGCCATTTATTTGCCATCTGCAAAAACGTAAAAAAGAAAACTCTCAAAGTTCTCTAAATTGCCAACTGATTATACCTTTCTGAACAGGTGCCAGAACAACAACACACCAAAATTTGAGCAAAGAGATAAATGGACTTAGCTGGTTGTGTTCAGAATTTGGTAGTCCAGCATTGTAGCTTACAGTTGTGTCCTATAACATTCTATAATGTTGCTCAAAACTAACACCCCCCATGTAGTAACTAAATAACTCCCTTCTTTTTTCCAACATCAACAAAAGCTTCAACACAGCGTTCAATTTCCTCCTTACTGTGGGCAGCTGATATCTGTACACGTATCCTAGCCTTGCCTGTAGATAGAATAATATCAACATTGTACATGTTTTTTTTTCTTCATTGACCAAACAGAAAGGCAAGCACGAAACTTCAAAATGTATGTACATGTATTGTTATACATTGAATTTGCCATCTTTTTTCTGATTGGCTGAAAGCATACAGTGGATTTTTGAAATCAGCGCTTGTGACTTCATACCTGCAAATTATACAATAATCATGTCATGCATGACCACAGTGCATGATTTCCATGAATAATCATGTCAGGTTCACACGTTTTGTGTGGCTTGCCGTTGGTGAAGAAGCAAAACAATGTCCAGGTTTGCAAGTGAATGTTTACTGTTGCGACATTTCTTATTTTTTTGTTCCATGTATAATAAAACTATTAGATCATTCGGTTTTTGTGATATCCAGAATAATCAAGGGCTTGGTAAGAGACTTACCCTTGGGAACAACAGGAAAGGTAAAACCTATCACATATATTCCACGCTCTGCAGAAAACAACAGTGCAAAAAAATTATAATACATTTGATGTTGGTGGAAAGAAATGGCAGAACTTCCAATTGTGTGCATTGACTATATAAAAATATAATTTTATATATACACCATCCTTACCAAGCATTTCATCAGCAAACTCCACAGCAAGACGTGCATCTCCTAACATGACTGGTGTTATCGGATGGTTGTCACCCTGCAGACATGGGTACGTAGGAAAATTAAACCATTCAGGGAGTAGACAGCTAACAATTCGAGCTATTATTATTACTCTTCACAACTTAGACATTATGTTATGAAAGAAGGCGGTTATTCAAAGTAGCTGGATTTTAAGCCGGTGGCTGGCACTTAATGAGAACTCTGACCATTACAAACGAGAACTGCAGAGATATTGCATTAGACCCAGAGAAGAAGGTAGTGTAAGTAAATATAATGTACATCATTGATACAAGTTACAGGCTCTTTTGCTTTTGAGGTGAGTGAAAAATTAGCCAGGCAGTCTTTTCTGGTGTTGGCTCCAAGATAACGCTTTATTTTCCCTTATACTGGAGTGGGAATTGAAATGGCAATGGGAAATCATTGGCTCAGGACCTTGTCAACAGCTCTGCAAGGAGGCTGAAGTCAGATTTTGCCTTTTTGATAGGTCCCAATATGACACGAAAATAATGAGCAGTGGTACTAATATTCTACTTACAATTATGTTAAACCCTGCTGCTGTCATTCGTGTTCTGAATAAGTTGGTGTTTTCTGTTACTTTCTTGACCAAATCTGAGCCATTCATTAACAGGTCAAACACCTAATAGGATAGACAATGTTATGTTTAAATTAACAAATCCAATAAACTGGTCTATAATTTGATACGAACAGATCAGTCTGGGCTGGCCAATGTATGAATCACAAGAAGTAAAACCCCAGCTTCACTTAGTTATGCTTGAATTATATAGTTAGTGTTTTTTTTTTGTTTCTTGTGATGCACTGGGTGCCCTAGTTTCCTTAAAACATCTTCCCTGATAGGTAACACAAAACAGAACAGTAACCAGATACTGAAATATATCTGCAATCATAGTTCATGCCAGTTTGCCTTAACCCATCCAGTAATATAAAACATCAGGAGGCAGGATAACCTAGTGGTTAGGGCGTTGGATTTTGACGCAGTAACCCGGGTTCAAATCCTGCTCTGGCCACTAGCTGGTGTTGTTCCAGGTAGGTGCCTGGTTCAACTCCTTGGTCACCCTTGTAAATAGCCAACTGGTCTGCCTCCCGCCGGTTGTTTCTTTTATTTGTTTCTTTGAATTTAAGTGGAGTGCCTGTAAACTAGCTTGGATAGCTAAGTGCACTTTTACTATAAACACAGTATTTATTATTTTATTAAAAGGGGTGGGTGGGTGGGTAGGGAGGGAGAGAAGGAAATAAAATAAGACTCCCATATAGTCAACTACACAAAAGACTACATTTTCGAAGACATATGATACACACACTGCCATAAGAAATTATGTGAAACTGTGGTTCCAGAAAATTCCCATACTCCCCCACAGAGGTTTCATTGGTACCCACAATTCACTTGGAACTGATCATTAGCGAAATGGTGAATTGGACATAAGTTGCATATTGAATTCATAACATCCTGTCTCTGAACTTTCTACTACTGTCTGCCATACATGACGTAATCAATTTACCTAATATATTTTTGTATTTATACTTTTCAATATTTTTAATTATTGTACATAGTATATAAACTTATTCCTATTTTAGCTATTTTTACAGTCTTTCCCGTAAAACCGTGAACACCAGAAGAGATTTCTGGAATGTTCATTGTTTCGCGACCAATCAGAAGCAACATGAAACCACAACCTAATTACCGTTGCTGTTTGCCGTTTAGTTTTCTCACTGGTGATTGGCTTTTTACTTGAAACACAATAACATTCCATAGATATTTCTGGTGTTCACGGTTTTACGGGAAAGACTGTAATATTTTAATATTTTTCAATATTCAGTTTGTGTTAGTACCTGTAAATTAGCAATATATTGAACATATAGAGCTAAGTGTCCTTGACCATGTTAAATAAAGGCTTAATTACTTACCTTACTGGCCCCTCCCACCACAGGTGGGGGCAGCGTGTTGGAAAAGAGATAGGGGCGTGACTTTTGACGCAGCATCTGGATCAGCTGCTTGGGCCCAGTAGTATAACCACCTACAAAGCAAACATTAGGTAACACTTAAATTCAGGAAGTGAGGATTAGGCACTTAATTTATAATCAGATAAAATAAATGGTGTGTTTGGCCATTAGGCTACAAAATTTAAAAAATACTCCAAAGAAAATGGGTCAGTGCAATTGTTTTTAAAGCACTTTGTGGCTGGGATGGAACTGTTAAAACTTTTAACTTACTTTGCTATATGATAAATATAATTTATTTAATAATTATTTTATAGAAATTGTAATATATAATGATAATTTATTAGAAAATCAGTCTTCAAAGAGGCAAAATGAAAATATTAAATAATAAAGGGCAGCATCTAGCACACAAAACATTCAGAAATAGGGCACGTTTGGAGTATTTATTATTAGTTTCTTGCCCTCAAAAGTATGTAATACTCCCTGAGTTTCACTGGCTGAAACTGAACGGAAAAAACCAAGGGAAGGCGGGCTGATCAGCCCTGTTATCTGGGAGTGCTGTCTATTTATGTAGGAAAGTGAGTGGTGAAGCATATGTAACATATATGTACATGTACCTGCTCCACCTCCCAAAGCCTTTCCAAGGGTAGAGTTGATGATATCAACACGGCCCATGCAATTCAAATATTCTTCTGTTCCCCTGCAAAGAAAACAACAGTTAGTCCAAATTAAGTCTGAAAATAGCTGACTTCTTGCCTTGCAGCTCAATTTACTGTTTGTAAATATACCATAATACAACACACTGCCACACTAAATACAGGAAAAAAGAAGATAATATTGATCATGTCAACATTTATATTTTATGAAATGAAATTAATGGAAAAGTTATATTAATGTGGCCGTGCTTTCAATAAGATTTGAAGTAGGTGGCTACCTTGGAACAGCACCTGCCGGAGTAATATGAGAAGCCCAGGAGAATTTCAACCGAATTTTCAACTTGAATGCGGTATAATACCTTCCGCCTTTAAACAGAATACCTGCCGGAGCTCCGCCTGGTGCCGGGTCCTATTGAAAACACTGTGTGGATCAACTGTGGATCTTTTTTTTTTAAAGTAGGATGAACGTTAACTGAGAGAATATAATTTGCATGGATTTTAAGGTCTGAGACCATCATTTACACCCTTTATTGCAGCTCTTCAAGTATTATGAACACAATATACAACAGACTCCATTTGGTGTGGAAATATGCTCGGATATTTGTCCATCGACATTACTTGTTCTGAGAAGTTAATTAACAGTTTTCCGAGATTGCATGAAGCTTGAGGAAAACTGTGAGCTTCAAGGAACTGATAATGTCCAAGGAAAAATATCCAAACACATTTTAAGGCCAAGTGGAGGCTACTGTCTTTATAATATTATTCAAATATTTTACGCAAAATACATCTGGGGAATATCACCGGAAATTTCCCAGTTTTAGCTGGGGCATATTCAGTCATATGATGCGTTTAGACCAATCACGGCGAAAATATTTTATGGACTATTGTGAAAAAATAATATTATAGTTTGTTATCTAATGTTTTACAACCTTCCTGTTGCTCCTAAAAATCCTGTTGCATGACACTCATCAATAAAAGTCAGGGCACCATACTTTTCTGCTAAGTCACATATCTTACTGGAAAAAAGATATTACCAGGGGTAAGTAATCTTATTAAGAAACTAAGATAAAGTAGCTAGTGAACACTAGGAAACACAGTTTCATTATTTTGAACATACAAAAAAACACATACAAATGTGTAATAGCAGTGCATAAAAATAAATGTTCTGTGCACTTACTCCAGGGGTGCAACTTTCCCATCCATGCTAAAAACACCATCTGTGACTATCAACTTCAGACGTGCTCCATCTGCTTCTTTCAGCTTTTCTTTGAGGTCTGACAAAGAAACAAGCAGTGTTTCGAAGCAAATTCCATTCTTTCTGCTAACATTGCATGTCCCTTTGAAGACCCTCAATTAGAAACACAAGGGGATTTTGGAGAAGAAACTGTAGATTTCTGCTAGAAATGTGCAATTCTTCAGATAACAAGTTCATCCATCACCCTTCAGATCTGACACCAAAAAATATTTCCTTTGCATTCTAGAACAGTCATGTGATGATTCCAATCATTAAGAGTCATGCATGAGATAAATCCTTTTCTCTGACTAATAAAAGAATTGCCAACCAAGGAAAAAAAATTAAGATACCTGAACAACACCGTTTGTTTCAAGGAAAAGCCAATGTTTTAAAATAAGTGAATAAATAAAATATGTACCCAAACATAAAAGCAGAGAGTGGTCTGGAGCTGTTTATCTAGAAAACTGTAGAGTTATGACTAAAATATTTAATGTGATATAGGTCTATGTGCATTTACCTGCTTATCCAAAATAAATAATCAGTGAAAGAGAACGTTTTGCAATTCTAAGCCTTTGAGATAAAAAATGTTATCAATATTAACTGTCACCACACAATACCTGCCATATCCTTGTTCTTGTATTTGAATTTCTTAGCTTTGCAAAGTCGTATTCCATCAATTATTGATGCATGATTCAGTTCATCACTCAAGACTGCATCATCTGGACCTAACAGAACCTCAAACAGCCCAGTGTTTGCATCAAAACAACAGGCGTACAAAATTGCATCCTCACGTTTGTGAAATCTTGATATCTTTTCTTCTAGTTCTTTATGAAGATCCTGTGAAAATAGAGTTCTAAAATGCGTAAAAACTGGAGTCAAGTTGAATTTCTGGAGTAGGGGTATGGATATTTTCTTTAACAATACAGTAGTTTGACAAAACTCTGCAGCCATGGCTTCCAACAGGAAAGCCCCAACCTTTATGAAGGTAATTATAAAGTCATACGTCTGACAAGAAGCAGGACAAAGTTACAGGGCCTGCCTAGCAGTTTTTAAAGTGCAAGGCTGCACCCACCTCTTAAATCGAGGGGAGTGGGTTGACTCTAATAATGGTTAAAAGAAGAGTTATAAATTTGTATTTTTTTCCGCGAGGTTCGCCAGCTCTAGCCAACCACTTTAATCCTGTGTAAGTACTTTCCATTTTTGGAAATGTATTTTACTAAATGTATTATTTTATCCACAAATTGGGGGTTCCAAGGTCCCCCGGCCCCTCCCCCTGCACTTTTGTTATACCTGCGTTCCACAAATAAATCTCACTGAACTGAGTCCATTGCCATATTTGTCTAAGGCATCTTTCGCTGCTTGGACAACTTCTGGATGGGACTAAAACACAATAAGACATCATACTTTAACTGGTTAGATATTTAAAAACTGCATCTTAAGGCTCACTGTAAACTGATTCCACTCACAGAAAGTCCCAGATAGTTATTTGCACAAAAGTTGAGCAGCTTATCACTTCTTCCCTGGACTCCAATCTCTGAAGCTTGTCTAGTGTTAATAACTCTTTCATCTTTCCATGTTCCAGCCTGTTTAATGTCACTAATTTGAGCATCTAAAATGTTACACAGTGCAGCTTGTGCCCTACTTGCATTGCGGACATAAACTTGCCCTCCTAAGTGTCCAGTGACGCGCAGTGCCTTCAATGCTGAGAAACAAATTTTAAAAAAAATATACATTTATTGATATTAATAGAATCATTACTATTACTATTAATACCATAATCAAAACTTGGCGAGCAGAAGGGCCTTTCTTATAAATTAACAGGAATATGATACATTTTCTCACTTCATGAATTTTCTGATTTGAGAACATAGGGAACTCTCATCTCTAACTTCCCACAAAGGAAACTCCTTGGAACTTCTAACAGGGTGGGGGAACTCAAGAAGGCCAAGAGGGTTATGGGTATTTTCACCATTTCCTGTCCAGAATAAGAATAAATAGACTGCCAGTATAATTATGTAACTTGATGAAGGCAGCCAACGAAACAAATGTTAAGTGACGGATACAAGTACACCGCCCCTTACACACCCCCACCATAAATGGAAATCAAATGTCCGATTCAAATGATCAGCGAGATTTTTACAACATAAAAACAATTCCTAAATGGTTTGCCGTCAACAGAGAGGAGGAATCTCTTAATTTTCTGAGTATAAGGTTACTTTGAACACGAATTTGCAATCACAGAATTTCGAACAAAGGATCGAGAGACTTTTGTTCAGTCCCCGTGTCGTACATGTAAAACACCCAACTCGACATTATTTAACGAAACTGCAACATTAATATATCATTGCCTTAGTACCTGGTAGGCATAAAGAACGTAGCGATGTCTTCATTACCACCATTTCCGGCGAAAAATAAGGCTAAACTTACTTTAGAAATACCGGTAATTGTTCTCAAAATAAACTGGAGAAGGAAACTATGTAGTCTCGCTTTCGTGAATTTTTTCACGTGTTCAGTTGTCAGCGGTATACTTCACAAACTAAAAATCATTTTTCGTTCGCTGGAACTGGGAACTGACACGTCTGTGAAAAGTACATCAAGAAATTTTGCGTTTTATAACACTATTCTACAGTTTTTACCGCCATGAGACGAGCTCACGGTAATGCAACAACACTTTGAAAGATGGGGTCTTTTAAACGGTAATTTTTATTCACTATTCTGTGGAACATTGTTGACGGATATCATTGATTTCAGCTTCTGATTTCCAAGGCAATATGGTTCAAAGAACAGACCATCAGATGTTGGAAGAAGAAAACGATAGAATGGTCGATCATTTGTCCAGCAAAGTGCAAGCTCTGAAATCGGTATTATATTCACGTATTTTTTCTATTTAGAAAAAAATTATAGTAGATAACCCTCAACTAGCTGTAAACAGCACCACTGTTACGGTCGAGCCTGCATATGAAACCTGGAAAAGATTTCGGCACAACCACATAGGTTATGTGGATGATATATATGAAATAAGTTATCACAGGTTAATTACAATTGCATCACTGTCACACCAATCCTGTATGTATAGTATTTGTTGCTGTTGTAGTAATCACCTTCAAAGTAAACATCTGAGCTTGATCTGATTAAAAACACATTTCAGTAACTATTCATAATCATAAATGATTATTAAGCATCTGAAATAGCAATGGGAAGGTCACAGGCTGGGCATCCTTACATTAGCTTATTCTTATTCAACTTCTTTTACCTGAGTTACTCATTGAGTGGTATATCTTGCAAAATATTATGTCAATTTAGAGGGTCCCCTATACCACTTTGGAAAATGTATTCACGTAAAAATATTGAGACTGTTCACGCGTCATGGATAATTCCCAAAATTCGTTCATGTTCACGATAAAGCAAATATCGGCAATCATGAATCACGAATGAACAAATAAACCTAAATCACGTTTCACGAGAAAAAAATAGTCCCAATCACATTTCATGAAAAAAGTATCGGGGACCCTCAATTTAGCCATCAATAGTTTGGTAAAGTACCAGTATTCAATAGATACCTAACACGAGAGTCTCATAAAACATATTTGTGATGTGATTACTAATATCCCTTTTGTGAAACCTTTTTGCAGCTCACAATAGACATTGGGCAAGAAGTAAGATATCAGAATAAGATGCTCAATGAAATGGTAAGGTGTTATTAAATTTATGTTTACACACAATGTGCAGTTTCCAGGGGGAAAGGGGATGGCAAAAGGAAAAGTTTTTAAGGAAACATATGGAGCTAAATTGGAATTTTCGTGAGAGGGGTGGGGAATGCAAACCAAAAATTCTCCGTGGGGGGTACGGATATTTTCTGCGCAAAGAAACTGCCTGAAAAAAACTACTTTACTTTATGTTCATGGAATAATATCACTGTCGAAATAATGTGTTTTTCATGTTGTCAGTGTTCTCACAAGCTTGTTAAGTTGGATTTGTCTTACTAAACTTTTGGTTAATTAGTTTATCAAATTTGGCAACGATAAACAACTGCTAATTCTGAATGTACTGAGGGTTTACTTGTTACGCTTTATTTTAATGTAGTTTACGTTTGACTGATTGAAACTACAGCTAAGATTTGTTTCATTTCAGGATACTGATTTTGACGCAGGGGGGTCATTTTTGTCTTCAACAATGGGACGGTTGACAGCTCTGACCAAAAAAGGACATCACAAAGTCATGCTCTATGTAACACTGTTTTGTCTGTTTGTTTTCTTTGTGGCTTGGTACATTATCAAGAGAAGATAGCTTAGTAATACATTTAATATAATATATTTAATAATAAATAAATTTCTAAATAAATTTTATCTATTCTTGCAAGAGAGCATCTTAGTGTGTCCAAATTATTATATGAGCAGTATATTTAATATATATTAAACATAAAGAAGCGTTTATGAAAGGATCCAAGCAGTGCCTAAAACATTACACTCCGTTTCTTCTGGGCGTTCTGCTCCCCTTCCCTTACTAACACTGATGATGGCTGTTTCTTTGCATGCAAAGATCAAGGAAAGGAAGTCTTGCATGCTTTCTGGCGGCTGTGGAGCCCTGTTTTTTCCCTGTCTATCTCTCTCTCTCATATGCATGCATGCTCTCTCTCCTACTTTCTCCTTTGAACCTACTGCTTGCCTGGTTTGGCTTAACTGTTAGTATAATTCTTAAATCCTTCTGGAAAGCTTATGTATGAAAACTTGCAATAAACAAATTCAGAATGGTCAAGCATGAGCAAACCTTTGACGTCAAATTGCAGCCTTTAATGCTCTGTTCCCTACAATAAATGATTATTTTCCTGTGGTTTGTTCTATTGTCTTAGAGGAATTGGACCCCCCTCCCCCTCCCCCAAATATGGACTTCCCGGTCCGGATTTGGACGCCCCCCCTTCGCGGATTTGGACACCGCAACCTAAGTCGTCAACAGTTGAACAATAATTGAAGGGCTAGGGGCATAATTGACCTTTGTTACTTTTTAAATTAGAGACAAATGTATGAGAAATTAAAAATCCCACCGGGCGAATTTTAGAGCAGTTAGGAACCTCAGGTTTTCACATTAAAGTCCTTTGGCTAGTAACTCAAGGCTTTTTCAAGTTATTTGACATCGGAGTTCTATAATAGACACTCTTATTTCCGAAGCGTTTGCCTGGCCGTCAAGATCGTATCGGAAACCGTGACAAGGGGCGCTTACCATTCACACGATCCATCCGGGTGGAAATTTTTGGTGTAAATATTTAATGCTGCAGCTTGTCTAAACGCAAAATGGATAAATCACAAAATGTACTAGTATCAATTGAAAACAGCAGAAAAAATGCTTTAATTAAGCCGATGGTCCATAATTTCTGAAACATTCCAAATGGAATGGTATGTACCATTTGAATTTCCAACCAGAATTTCCGGGTTTTCCGTGTAAATGGTAAGGACCCAAGGTCTATCACATTGCCTTGTATTTTTTTTTTCCGGTTTCCACTTCTTTGTCGTGTGCAAAAACTCGTACTTTAAACATTTTTGCTTTTTTGTTGTAAATCTGATGACCCTCTCTGATGCCTGCCAAGTCTCACGCCTGCTGGTTAGAACTGCAATCTCGAGCCAACGAACCAATTTTCTCAGGCTTCAAACAACGCGAGAATCGGAAAGTCCATATACCGTAAACGCTCCAGCAAGCCCCCCCCCCCCCCCCCCACCAGGCTCCTTGATACAAAACTGTCACAAATTCATGCATTCGTCCACAAAGATTTTTGTAACATTTCCAAATTGAACTGCTCTCTGCCCAAGTTATCACAGCATTTTCCATTGTTCACACTTGTGACATATAATTATACAGGCAGTGACTATCGTTATTCTGCTCTTCAACCCCACTCGAAAACTACCCTTCCAAGGTGGTAAGGGAAGCGGGAGCGGGGTAAGAACACATTTCACGGAAAGTAAAACTGTCTTTTCACAATTCACGGGAAAAAAAGGGGATGATGAAAATCACGGTTCACCGCCAGTAAAACGTTTATTTCTCGTTTCAAGGAAAATAATTTTGCAAATCACGCTTCACGGCCACTTTGGATTCACGAGCTGAAAAATTAGGAATGTCACCGGGCCCGAGGAGACCGGGAGGCGGCAGACTCCATAAAAATGGTTAAAACACAGACTTACTCCGTCAGGCTTGGATGTTTTCCCGCGAGGTCCACCAGCCTTAGCCAACCGTGGAAGTACTTTTCATTTCTGGAAATGTCTTTTACTAAATTTATTATTTTTTCCACAAAAAGAGGAGGGTACCCCCGGCCCCTTTCCCTGCGCGGTTCCTCAAGCGGCGCTCGTCAACTTGAAGACGGACACTATTCACATGCAAATAAGTGGCGGGGTACTCTAGAATCTAGCCGTTGTTCCAGGGGCAAATAAATAACAATAGTCTCCATTTGGCGCGATCGAAAATATGCTCGGATATTTGTCCGCGGACATTACCTGTTCCGAGAAGCGAATTGGAGACTGTTGTATTTATTATCCTTCAAATATTTCTCGCAACGCGCATTTCAGTCATGTGATGCGTTTAGACCAATCGCGTGCGAGCGAAGTCCTTTGATGGATTATAAAGAGCGATTCGTGTTACAGGTTTTGCTCGTTTTTATCATTGGGCCCCGGGACCCACTCGGTCGGCTCAGTTTCCCAGGGCCGCTCGGTCAACACCTCGTGTATTGTACCGTTGTACCATCAGTTTTCGGAAAGGTTCATATTACGTATACGGTTGTGCTATTTGTTTAATTTTTCACCCGCTGCAGCACCATCCATTTTTCACCTTTCTGTTATCTTATTGTTTTTCGTTATCGTGTTTTCTGTCTTCAGTTTTCTGTATTTCATTTTGTATGTAGTTTCACCACACGGCATACGATTAAATATACTAGTTCACAAGTCTACACGTTTGCCTTTGGTTGACACTGCGCTCGGAACGCGACAATACGCAAGCCAAGATTCGACTAGTCTCCTTCGCAGCCGTTTTTTGGGCTGTCACGCAACGCTTGCGTGACAGCCCAAAAAACGGCTGCGAAGGAGACTAAGATTCGACAAGAAAGCGTAAAAAATGTGTCATTAAAGTCCACTTTTAACACATGTCATTTGTCTTCTGTTTATACTTTGAATGTTACAGGGGAGGGGAACTTATTAGAGAGGAGAGAGGCGGGAGACTTGTTAGAGTGGGAGCGGAGGGTGGTTATTAGAGTGTTTACGGTAAAATGAGTAAATGACGATACTTTTCCCGAAATCTCTGATTTTTGAAGAAAAATGGGAATGTATGGAGCGTAATCATTTCCTTGACAACTTCTGAATTATTCAGGCATCTTCGTAACTCTTCGGACGTCTTCGGAAATCTGCGAAAAATCCTGCCACTCTCAGGATAAGAATCTCACGTCTTGGAGTTAGAAAAAGTTGTCAGCCATAAAATCTTGGGGTTTAACTCCTCTTCGGGGGAGCAGGGTTGGCGCAGTGGTGCAGGCGCAGTGTGCCCGGACTCGGCTGAGTTTGTTAAGGGCGACCTGGTTTGTTGGTCCTCTACTGCTCCTAGAGGTTTTTCTCCGGGTACTCCGGTTTTCCCCTCTCCGTCAAAAACCAATACATGTATTTGATTTGATTTAATATTTGATTTCTGGGCACCAGTTGATACCAGCTGATTGTATTGTCAACTGATAAGTCTTTCCAGGATAAATAAAGTTTTTTTTAAAAATATTTTTTGTTGGTATAAGAGGCTGGAAACTGGAGAGGTTGTCAAATGGGCGAAACAAGCTTTATTAGTCTCATTAGAACGCAGAGCAAAGAAGTAAGTTATGGTTCGCAAATTTTTCAGTTTCAACACGGGAGGGGGCTCGTAGGATTCTTTTTTCTAAGTAATTTGTAAAGAAAAATAAAAACACGCACGATGTACACACGTAGAATGTATGTACGATGTCACGCAACTGGAGCGCCCTTGGCGGGAAAATTCACTGGCAAGGGGCGAGAGCTGCGGAAAACGCGCGAACAACAAACGATGGCCGCATACCATTGACATGAAACACACAAAGCTCACGTTGTGCTGCTATGAAGTACACTAAAATGCAAAAACACAGACCTTGACTGATTTTCTTTCCTACTTCCTTTTCTTTCTTTACGTTCTTAACAGTCAAGAATTATAGAAGTCAGTTTTTAACGTTAAAGGAAGAAACCAAACCATGAAGATTTCGTCAATATGCGTATGAAACGCCGAAATGGTAAGCCTGTAAAATCTCTGACAACAGTTTAAGTTGTGTATAAGCTTCTTAAGCTAGGTTAACTCGAGCTTAGGTCAAGAAGATTTAATCGTGACGCCCAAGTGTGTTTTAGTGAGTATTTTGGTTTTATCTCTTTTCATATCTGTCGTCACGTAATCGGTAAAGAAAAGGGAGAAGTTTTCCGAAAGTCGCTTTGCTGCGTTCCGTCCTATGATAGCGAAGAAGAAGAAGACGTACTAGGAGGCGACAGCGAAAATCACAATACTGTAAAACAAGGGAAAACTCGAGGAGGCAACCCTGAAAATGAAACGCCCAGAAGAAGTAAAAAAGAATCCCGTAAAAAGGTACTCAAAATAACCCTTTGAAAAAATTACCCTGTCTCCTGCTTTAGCTCGATAGTATTTAAGCTTAAGTGGAAAATGAATGAACATGACTGTATAAATACTGCCAGACTCTTTCACTAATGACCCTTCGTCTATCTGGTCGTCTATCTGGTCGGTCGATTTTCGGGGATTTTCCGAAAACCGTGTAAAACTTTGTCAACGTTTGACGACTTTTGGAATGTTGGGTAACCTTCAAAAAAGTGTATAATAAAACTTAAAGAATACAACAACTTGAAAAAGCTTTGCTTAATCTGAAAGACCTTAAAACAGAGCCGTAAACCCCGTTGAACTCTTCAAAGTTCTGCTACAACTATACAATGAATTTCTTTTGGAAAACTAATTGCGGGATGCACCTGACATTAATCGCGCCGATCGACCATTTGACTGGAGATGCTGCTATCATTTAGAAGTCTTGACATGTACCAGATCAAATCAAACTGCTTTGTGCTTCATTTCCTAAACTTTTGCATGGCTAACGTTTCTGTGCTTTTCTTTTCCTATGTAAGCAAATGACAACTGTACATCATACGAAAAGATCAGGAACTAAATCTAGTTCAAACAACCAAACACATCACAGATCGAAAAAAGAGCCCTGTAACAAAGAGGTATATGTAATGATTCCATGCATATAGTAAAAGCAAGAGGTGATAATTACATGATAATTACATTGTCAGGCATTAATCAGGTTACTTAATTGCACAGCTCTAGGCGTTTTTTACTTTTTCTTTATTCTTGAAAATTAATATTTGCTTGAATAAGTGTGAATGAACTGAAACTGAACTGAAACTGTTGACTTGTCACAAATTGACCTCAGTCAGAATTTAAAAAAAAACATGACAAACATTTAAAGATCTATATGGCAGTAACATCTACCATGTATTACTCATGGTAGATCTTAAAGGTAGCACATATAAAAAAGTCATAAAACAACCTTACAGCTGTCCTCAAAATTCCTTTCAAGATTACTACCAGTGATAGCCAGGACCCAGGATTACAGTTTTATCCATTTTTTGTCCATAATTCCACCCTGCAAATTTATGTATTTGAAAGCAAGGTGAAAGTATAGCCCAAAAGCAAACTACACTGAATTCCAGGTTACCTCCTAAATTTTTAACAATTATTAAGTTTTTTTTTAAATGAATTGATTTGAATTATTTGCCAGGAACACTGTAGGAGGAAGCAGCAACAAAGTGATTCAATAATTTCCATTATTTCAAACAACAGAATAACTGTAAGTGAATATGGCACTTGTTTCAGTGAGCACCCATCAATAAAATCAAGTATGCCACAACAGAGTGGTTTTCAACTGAGTATCACAGCAATAACTCAGACCAATCACAAGAGACAAAGAAAGCTCAGTGAATCAATCAGAATTTGACTAACATACTGTGGATCCAAGCATGAGGAAAATGGGCATGTGCAACCAGTGATTGGGTTTGGTTTTGCTTGGCTGAGAAAGTGACTCAAGCTTTGTGAACCGATCACAAAGCAAAATAAAGTAAAGGCAAAGCAACACAAAATTACTTTTGACACGCAATTGAAACCTGCTATATCTCTTCACCAGTTGTTTCAGAGGGGAATGATCACATGTAATTTTCAAAGGAGCTGAAACTTCTAGGACGTTTTTGCTAGGAGCAAAAATAAATATTCTATAAGGTTTCCCCAAAGGCTTTGCTCGTGTGACTTGTGAGGGATAATTTATGGTAAAGCTGCAAATATTAAAGTCAGACATTACTCTCTACAAACAACCTCTATTTACCCAAAAATTCTGGTAGTCAGTATTTTCTTTGTGTGTGTAGTTCTCTAAGATCTTGGAAAAGAACTGTTAATATCGCTAGATTTTTTAAATCCTTTACAGAGAAGTCTGGGTATCTACAACAAGGCAAAGAGATCAGATACGATACTAAGAGGTGAGGAGTCAACAACAAAGATGATTCATGGCAATGAATCATACAATAATAATGATTTACTCATTGCTGATATTATTATTATTAAAATGTGAACCATACCCTCTTATGAAAATTTGTTTTGTTTCTATTTATGGGTAGAAAATCTGAAGCAAAAATTATGCAAAAAGGTTAGTACTAGTAATAAAGTGAACTATCAGGTACCTTTATTTTAATGTCATAAGTTTTTAATTTTTACTTGCAGTCATGCTAGAGAAACCTTAACAATTCTTTTGTTGCCATGTCCTCATGCTCTTCAGAAGTTTGAAGATATCAAGACAAAAACTGCAAGAGACATGGCCAGAGTACTGGACTGCTCCTCATTCAAAATACAGCTTTCCTCATGTAGTGCTGGCTTACCCAATGTTCATGGTACACAGAACCTAATTATTTTGCAGTATAAAGAGACCTGTGTCATATAACAGTGACATAGGTATTTTGTGTGGGATTGTTGATCATTGTTTTGTCATGCATGACTTTCATGTGAAACTTAAAGAATATTTCTGCAGAAAGGTAACACATTTACATAATTTATAAACTCAAATCACTTGATTTATAAATACTCATGAACTATATATTTCCAATTATTGCACATCACAGTGGTAAATTTTAAAGACTTATTAGCAAAGGGTGCCAAGGGTGCACACAACTAATGGCAATTTTCCTTCATTTTTTTTACCTGATGACTAGATTCTCCAGCTGACCAAAATTCTGGACATGTGGACTACCAGTAAGGTTGCCAATATTACTATTAATACTATGAATAAAACTGATATTTTATCAAATGACTCAAACATATCAAAGGCAGTAAAGTAATTTCATATCTCTTTTCCTCTACCTCTAGAGTACAAAGCCCTGCTGTTAGCAGTAAAAGTCATAGGTAAAACACTCAACTCACCACTACTGCAAGCCATCAGGGTAGTCATTTGATTTTTAAATAGCATCCATGCAAATTATTAACTAAAGCATTTGCAAGCAAGTAGGTAAAATGTTATATATAGAAGAACACCCTTTTAATCATTTCACTGAACATATTTACTACTGATATTTAGGAGAAAAGATTCTTTGTTCTCTTTGTACTACTTAATAAGCTTCAAAATTATGTCAACTTGTCATTTTGCCCTTCTTTTGTAGAAATTAAGGTGTATGAAAGACATTAACAGTACTCCAACAAATTTTTCCAGCAGTTGCAGTTCAACTGGAAGATGCAACAACCCTGATAAACAAAAGGTCACACCTCTTCTGCAGAGTACTCCACAAAGATTCACACCTCAAAATGAAGCTGTACTTGCATTCAAGGTAAGTACATGTATTTGGGTCTTAATCAAAACCCCCTATCAACTCTGTTCTCTCAACAGCATACATTCAATCAATGTGCTAGTTTATTGTTTAGCAAATAGTCTACAACTTAATTCATGATTAATAACTGTCAAGACTTCTCTCATGAGGTATTCAATGCATTTGTGAAAAACATCTTGTCTTTATACACTCTTATAGACACCATTACAGGAGATATCACAAATTTTAATTGAGTCATTAACGCCCTTGGAGACCTTTCATGGGAGGAGTGAGTTATTTCTCTTTTTAGTTTTGACAATGTAAATTTCAAACAATGCATACTGACTGAGGCAGTTCTTAACCTATTTACTTGATCAGGTGTACAGCTAGGCCATCTCTACTTTGTGTCACTTGCTTAGTTTGTCAGGTTTATGTCAAGACTAAATTTTGCAATACTGACTGTAGACAAAATAATTCTCATTAAAATTAAGTTGCCAGTTTGATATCAGTTTGGCCTCAAAGACAACTATATATATTTATACAAATCTCAGCAATTTTAGTTTCTAGGGTGTATTTTTGTGACAGTAGATTATTTTGAAATCATTTAAAAATGTTGTTTTAATGTGCACATTTTATGTCTGTAGACTACCTTGCAGAAAAGCAGGGGCAGCTGAGAAAAATGTATAAGCAAAGGTAAATATCATTATGCTTTATCAGACAAAGATGAAAGATAAATATTTCACTTACAACCTGATAATGGAAAAGGTGAATGAAGATGCATGGAAACTTGTGGCAGATGAAAAGGTAAAAAAAAAACACACACTAGAAAAGAGGAAGAGGCACTGAGAACAACAGCACTTGCAAATGGTGAGAGCTGAAAAGACGAAGGGAAAATATGACACAAGGTGTCGAGAATAAGTACAGTTTATTGTTATAATAACTTGAAGCCCACTGCACCCTACCATATTTAGCTTCCACTGAGGCAAGAGACAACTGAGTCAGAGAATTTGTCATTTTTACATTGCCTATTATTATCAGCTCACACTATTGTTTGTCTCAAGTTCTGCCAACAGTCATGTGCAAAAGACGAGCAGTAATGTTGGTGTTGCCTCTGAAGTTCAAAAGAGATGTCTGAAAAGAAAATGTTTTGGTATGTACATATTATTGTTAATAATAATTATTATTATATAATATATAGTTGATGGTAATACTGGAATTAGGGCTACTACTAAGTTTTGAAGTAGGTGGGGATGTACAAAAAATAGCCCGGGATTTGAGTTGCCGTAGTGACGTCAACATGATGGTTTTATATCAAAGTAGCTGGGGAATGTATAGTACCTCAAAATACCAGGGGAAAATGCCCAGCTACTGGCCCTTAATGACAGCTCTGTGGAATACAGGCAAACATATTTACTAGAAAATGGCAGCTCCACAAGTCTGTCCTTTGCATGATCAGCTACAGTAACTTTGGTTAGACTCATAATCTGATTTCACTCATACTGTGACATCTTTATCTCTTACTATTAGAGGAAAATGCAAGTGTCATGAGAACTACAGATGGTGGAAGGAAGACTCAAACAGTGGAACCTCATTCTGCCAACAGTTACTTTTTTGGAAGTGAACTGCAAAGTACTTCAACTACTATATCTGGTCCCCAAAGGGTAGCAAATGAAAATGTGACACAACAGAGGAGACAGGCACTAAGTGCCACTTCTAAGGAGTTAAACACTAACAGAGGAATCACTCAATCAAACACAAACTTTGAATTCCAGGTAATCAGCTATCAAAGTGCTTGGTTTAACTAGGGTAATAATACTGATCATTCAATTCAGTTATCACTACCCTAACCAGACTGGGCTTTTAGCCATCTGTGATTGGGGGGATTCCATTCACCCTTCAGTGTTCTTTGACAATCAAGATCACGACTGCTGCCACCCAGTTACTGATTGACAGAAAATGATGTATCGTGCCACAGGCTACACTGGTCATGCTGGCCAACAAATACTTGAAAATATATCTCTTAAAATGGCCATTTCAAAAAATTATTGCCACAGCCGCCTACCATCGCACTGGCATAAACCTGCTACAAATGTTACTGAAAGTCCTGCAGGATAATCAATAATTATTGTTTGTAGGATAAATGTTCCAGTGAAGACAACAATAGAGAAAGAAGACTTGGCACCATAAGAGAACATGACTCCTCATGTAGAAGATGTTTATTTGGGCAAGAATGTGCTTATTTTCCCCAAAGAGATGAACCATCTCTGCCTACTTCTCACAACAGTTCTTCATTTGACATTCTGGACTTTCTTGATGGAGTCAGTCAAGGATCAAACATTGAGAAAAGCCATGGGCATAATGATTATATGACTCCTGATCCAAGACTTGTTTCACCACCAAAGAAACCAACATTGGATTCTCTGACTCCAGAAAAAAAGTTTTACCCCCACAAGTTGTACTGAAAATAAGCATAAAGAGATACTCTCATGAAAACCACTGCATTCCCTTTAAAACATTCCCAGAACCTGTGTCAAGAAAAGACACTATGTGGAGAAATTAACATCTATATTTATAAGGTAAGGCTTTTTCGTACCAAAATACAGAACTGAATTCTTGTAATGCATTTCTTCTGCAAACATAAGAGACAGTTCAATCATGTAAAAAAATAGAATTAGCTATGCTTCTTGACAAAGAAAGAGTTTTTAAGTAGGAAATGTCAGCAAAACATGAAGTGCTGATATAAATTTAAGATCTCTTACACAGGTTTTATATTGACAAATCAGCAATGAGTGTGATGATAGGACAATGTGCAAGGGATAGTAATTTTATGTCCACAGTGCATAAAAGACAAGGAACAAATTTTCACTGTTAGCATAAGCTGACTCATTCCGGTATTTCGTGAAATTTACAAAAATTAGAACATTATTATCAAGTTGGAAGGAATTTGTAGATAGGGGAACTATTGCAACAGTACCCAACCTCTTTTTAAATCAACAAAGCAAAACATGATTAAACTTGAGTAAAACAATTTTTGTTCATGGAAAATTATGCCAATGACTTTTAAGTAGAAAGTACATGTAAAGTGTGCTAAAGTCAGCCAGGCAGAAATAGCTTAACACTGATTAAAGCACAGACTGCTAAGTTTACAAAAATAATTTAACAGGCAACCTAATCTTAAAATACTGTATGCACAAAATATGAAAGTTCTGTTAAAAGTGACCACTCTTTATTCACCCCTGCACTGGTGCACCAAAGCAAAATACAGTACCAGTTAAGCCGGTCAGCAGTGTCTATTTGACTGGGGATATTTCAACTTGAGTTCCTTTTTAAATATCCTAAAAATTTCTCTGTTTCTAGAGTTTTCCTCATCCTTCGCCGAGTGAAATTGTTCTTTGACTTTAAATCCATGATGAACGAGAAAACCATTACTAAGGACTGCAAAGTCATAGCCAGCAAAGTGAGTCTCGCAGACTTGGCTGATTCTATTAAAACCATACTGAAAAAAAAAAAGTATATAATTTTAGCTAGCTGTTAAAATTTGCTGATATCTAGAACTTTCCAGTACTCAGCTGACCACAACAGAGAAGAGGTTAAGGCACAGGGCTATAAGGTTTACATTTTGGTTAAGCATGAAGCAGGCTGGTCGTTATATTCAGAGGCCCAACAGAACATTCCAGGTGGTAGTTTTATTATCTAATGCTAAAACAGTGGAGGAGAGCAGTGGTAAATGTGCATGGTGATGCTTATTAGTTACTCACTGGTACCAGTATGTAACAAACCCAGGGGGTAGCAAACACTGTTCTAACAATCTTATCTACCAATAGCCAATTGGATTTTTCACACCAAGCTTAGCTGACACAGACCTACCTGTTTAAACCTTTCATCATACAAAGGGACATGATTAGGTGCAATGTAAAATGGCTCCCAAGGGTCCTTCCAATCAATGGTGTATGCAATCTGTAAGTCATTGACTGTAGAACGATAACTAGGAAAAGGTGTAGATACTGAAAGTTTGTATAATTTTTTATGTGGTATGTAGCAATTAATTACCATTGTTTTCACTGAGGGATGGGGGCATTATCAAAATTACAATAAAAACGTCCACTGGCTAAAAATTTCAAAAGAGAACATGAGCTTTCGGCTGTTGATCTACAGCCTTCAAAAGATAAAAAATGGAATGCAAAATGATAAAATACATTCAAGAAAAGGCGAGATAAAAATAATAAGAGGAGCAAAAGCAAGGTGAAAATGTGTAAATTAAGTGACTATTGTTTAAAAAGGATGATATACTGGTTTGGAATTGGCTTAGAATCATTGTCAGCATGCTTGATAGCAGAGGTGTGCCAAGCCTCCAGAGTTTTTCTAATGAAAAAAGAGCCTTTGTCGCTAACACTAGAATAACTCTATCAAAATAATTTTATCAAAGTCTATGGGATGGTCTGATGTGATTATGTCTCATCCTGGCTGTGCTTCAATCTTTAATTGCTGGGGGCATTGTTTGGTTGTTCCATCTTCTGCCAGGCACAGGTGTAACATGTGAGAAATGCTACAGTTTGCCAACTTGTAATGATTTAATTATGGGTCAGAACAAAAGATGAGGATGTCTTATGAAGGATTTGCATTAAATGCACATAACCACTAAATATAATAACATACAGATCTGACTGAAAACTAAAATGGTTACACCACATAATTAACAAGTGAATTGATATAGATTATCTTCAAACTTCAGTTGGTTGTATGACTCCTATGGAGAGACTTTTCCTGTCAATGAAAACCAAGAAAACCATGACACAATCGTAATGTCAACAATTATGGTTTTTTTTTTCATCATCATCATCATTTTTATTATTAATTAAAAATACATATTACAGTCGGGCTGGCCCGCGGATAGCTAAAACAGAAGACTGTCTTGCAACTATTAATGCGTGGGTAACTTACATTCATCAAAACTATTGGACATACTATTTTTACACAAATTAACACTAATACCTTTTCCATGCCTCGTAGTCTAAATGTCGCTGACACTTCCAGCATGCTTGATAGTAAAATGGCTGCACTCTTCCAGAGTTCCATAGATCAAGCAGTTCTTCTTTTGTTACCAAGGGTGACAGCTTTTGTTTACTTTCAAAAGTTGCCACTACAAATACCCTTTTATCTGAAATAACCATTGATAATCAAGTTACATCCCTGGTAAAAAACAAATGAACAAAAATGTACCACTTGTGTATGAAAGAATACATCTGATAGACTGCTAATAATACACTTGAAAAAATTACTCGATTGTCATTGGCTGAGAGCAGTGCAGTTCAAGTGTAACACCAGTGCAAAAAGTGTAACACGAGTGCAAAAGTGTAACACGAGTGCAAATTACAACGAAGATTTCCGAAGTTAAAACGAAGACTCGAAGACTTCCGAAGACCAACCGATGTATTTCGAAGACCGCCGAACATCGTGCGAAACCTTCCGAAGATTTCCGAAGACCACACGAAGATTTCCGAAGATCGCCGAACACTTCCGAAGATCACCCGAATGGTTCCGACGATCACCCGAACACTTCCGAAGATTACCGAAGATTACCCAAACACTACCGAAGATTTCCGAACACTTCCGGTGATCTCCGGATATTTTCGAAGCTTCTCCAAGTTTCGAAAGATCGAGGGCAATGCCTTCTGCGTACCTCAGTAGTCAATGTATGGGCTTGAAGCTTTATAAGTAGTCTATTTTTTCAAGTGTATTATTAATAAGTAATCACATGATTTTTCTCGTGCAATTTGGAATAAATAAGCACTCGTAAATTTTTTCAAAGACCACAAATTGCACTCACCCTACGGGCTCGTGCAATTTTGTTGGTCTTTGAAAAAATTTACTCGTGCTTATTTATTCCAAATTGCACTCGGAATCATGTGATTACCTATACTAATCAGATGCTACTCAACCCAACATTTACATGAGCTAAACCATTGAAAGCAATTTTCACTTTATTACTTAAGACAATCCTTGGTGAACAGAAATTTGGAGTTAGATGCCTGTCCACCTATTTTTGGAGCATTTCCTGGTTTCAGATTGCTTTTCTTTTTTAGCCTTGAGACTATCTGGGGCTTAACTGTTACAAGTTAGTATAATGATAGCGTTACCATTCTTTTTGGCAAAAAGGTCAAGTCGTTGTGCCAGTCCAAGGAAGCTTTTATACAAGTTTCCACTGCACATCATATCGACATCAACCACAAATATATAGTGCCCAGGGAGAACACTGGAACGACCAACATTTCTCAACAGGTTGTTTGGGTATGGCACCTGAAAGGTAGTTTTAATTGCTCACCATTAATTAAGAAAATGCAAGGAGCAAAATGTTTCAGGCAAAAATGGGAGTTGGATATGAGCTGATTGCAGTTCTTGTCTTGCTGTACACAAATACAACATAATTATTAATGTTATAGCTACATGTACCAACTTTGCAAAATGGTTGATTTCTTTAAAAGTTGTCATTCAGCTGAGAAAATTGCAGGCATTATATCAGAAGCCAGTGTATGCAACCTCTGAACATGGCATACATGCCTGCCTTTGAAAAGATAGAGAGTAAGTTTAAACAAAACAAACTGACATGTGCCTCTTTATTTAACATTAAGGATCCTCCTTCAAAATTTAGGAGACCCTAAATTTGTCATGCCCAGTCAGTTATGTCCATGTCTGGACATAAGTGAGAAGCCCTCTCATCTGGAACACTGGTAAATATATCAAATAATTAATAATAATTATATGCAGATATAATAAATTTAGAACTTTCAAGTCATACTTTGGCATTTGCATAATTCATGCTATGTACAAGGCGATTGTCTTTGAGTCTCTCAGTAAACTCAGCACAGTTTTTGTAATGTCTTAGTGCTCGTTCCACATCTGTCATCAGACCATTTTCTGCAGGCAGTTGTGATAGTGGGTACACCAAATGCACTGTAACCTGTCTCCTAAATCTTGATTCACACTGATAGAGGCCAAGAAGAGAGGTGTAGCTTGCGATGAAATCATAACCAGGTATAAACACAGCTATAAAGAAACAAGATCTCAGGTGTAACACAAAATAGAAAGGCAATAGAAAAGCTCTATATATTCTTAACAGTAGATAGCATACTTTTGTCACTTGCAAATTACCTTCAAGATTTTTTTTTTCTAGAAGGCCTTGTTGGTCTTGTGAAGCTTAGTTATTATCTATCTAACCACTACAATAAGCAAAAAATAAAGCAATGTCATTGAAAAATGAATCATAGAAAATCTGACCCCAGATGCATGGCTCAGACAATCCCAAATACAGTTTTTTTTTAACTTCCAAGGTTCAGCTTTCTGTCTACTTGAAAGTTAAGCTCACTTTAACTCTTAAATGATGAGGGGACAGACCATTTTATTTTTTAGTGGGTTTTTTTATTATTATTGTCATAAGCTTCAACCCTTAAGGTTATAAACTGAAACTCTCAAAATCTTTACACTTAAAACTTACAGAAACACAACACAACTGGTACCACTGGCAAGTTACAAAATAATTCTGACTATGAGTTTACAATAAAGCAATTGTTCACAACTATCAATATATTTGTTTGTTTGTTCTGCTGAGCTTAATTTTGTTTCTTCTGAAAAAGGAAATGGTTCTGGGTATTTGTGCATGAACCCATCCCCACCTCCCCTAGGTGGTTAACAGACATTTTGTGGATATGAACATACAAGTGGTCCTTGCAGCTATCAACTCTACTCGAGCAGAATTGAAAATAAAGCCTGAAAAAATTGAGGCTTGTGTGGGAGTCAAGCCCATGACCTATGACACCAGTGCAGTGCTCTACCAACTTAACCAATAAGCCAGCTGGGAGCTGGTCATTTTGTGTATACACAATAAACTTGTCAGTGATGAATAGATGAATGTGAATATATATGAAATCATCACGTGTTTAAACTGTGGATAACTGGGACAATCACTTAGTTCATTCTTTTATCTGTAGTTCAAACGTATGATTTCATATATTCACATTAATCTATTCTCTTTTCAGTCGCAAGAGTTTGCAACAGCTGAAACCTAGAGTAAAGGCTACCGCACACTAGCCGATTTTTTGTCGGCCGACAAAAAATCTTCACTTGTCGGCTAGTGTGCAATGAATTCAGACAAGTCGGGTGATATCTGACAGTGCTAGATCTCAAAACGTCTTGTCGGGCCTTGTCAGCTAGTGTGCGGTGGGCCAAGATAATTTGTCGGGGCTCACGCTTACCTAAACCAATGAGGAATTGTCATGAGAGTCACATGAATAAGCGTCTTTTCCAACATGGCGGAGATCGACTCAACCCCAAGACTAAACGCAGTTAGTTGGGACAAAAAATCGGCTAGTGTGCGGCAAGCTGACGTCTCGACAAATTTAAACCCGATTTAACCCCGACAAAAAATCTTCAGCTCTGCGACAAAAAATCAGCTAGTGTGTGGTAGCCTTAAGAGTCAGGGGAGCCAAGGGAGCGGGAAAAGCATATGAGCCTCTTCCAAATTTTCCGCAGAGGTCCCTACATTAATTATACATGCATCACTCTCATACTAACCCTGAGTTTGAGTCACAAAATGCATGCATAATTAATATAGGGACCTCTGCGGAAATCTTGCTGGAGTTGCTAGCAGGGAAGTCCCCCCATCCACCTAATAAATTAGGGTCTATCCGTTAAAGGAATTCGATGAACTGCTTGACGGTCCATACCTAAAGATATTGGACCTTTCCAATGAACAGTGAGATCCAGCAGGTAATGGAGGTGATTTGAGGTACAGTGAGTCACTAATGTCAGGTCATGTCGACCTCTCTCTGGACCATCCTTCGAAACCAGAAAGTTTGCTCGTATTTTGTACTGCCCAGATGAATCCGTGGGGAGATTTTTCATCTTCAGCTGGTTTAAAAGCACATTCTGTAACCAAAGTATTGATTTCAAGGATTCAACACCTAACATTTTGATTAAGCAGACGAAAGACACTTGGCAGACTTACCTTGAAAATGACTAGTCCCTCAGGTTCACTGGATTTCTCGTTATATTGTAGCTTGCTATACAAATACACGTTGGTGGAAACCAACACCACGACGAGAAAAAACAAAATCACTGAGACCTTTCCTGAACGCATGAGAAATCATGGCCTAATATTCACCACCAAATAATTAAAGAATGAGAAAAGCAAGCCCTTCCCGCAAGTAAAAAACTGTTTGCGCAGACGATAAACAAAGTTGCCGCCATCGACCGCCATCTTGAATATTGTTAGTACCCAGCTCTCTCTCTGCCGAAATATCATTCCAGATAAATTTCCCGGGAGATTCCCGGTTT
>OX419339.1:34186102-34191102 GCA_948470475.1 Galaxea fascicularis
AACAAAGCAGGGGCGCGTCAATCATATTCGCTCGGGTATGGATTTTTAACAATACATCTCAAGGTCCATAACTTGATTTCTGCTCAACCTAGACTGAACCCCACACTTGGTCAAATGACCAATATCAACATTATTTGTTATGTCATGTTCTCAGTTCATCAGAAATAAAAAAAAACCCTGGGCTTCGCTCTCGGAATTTGTTGTATCTGACCAAACACTCCTGCTGTTCGCGGAACCCATCTCTAGCCGTCCCCCGTGTCACCAATGTAACACACTTTGCACAAAGTGGAAGTCAGCACAGTCCCCACACAAAAAACTCTGGTAGTTAGTGGGAATCGAGTGACCTTTTGACTGAACAGTTACTAAGATTCCTTTTCGTTTTGAAAGAGATTAGGGGTGAATGAGGGGAAACTTTGGCTCGTTTCAGGGTCGTCATCAAGTGGGTCTCTCTACCTTGGATTTTTGTAAGGTTTGAAGTGCCCCTTGTTGATAGATCTGTTGAGCGAAAACAAGACCCACGCTCACAGCAGGATGAAGGCAGGCACGATCTTTGAAAAAACTGAAGTCTGTGTGAGAGTATCTTGATATCAGTAGGCAAGTCAGAACTTTAACGAAAACGACACTTTTAACTGAGTTTGAAAGACAAAACTCGTAGAGGCGTGATCTCTTATCAAGCGCTATTGCAATGATTTGGACATTAAACTAGTTTTTTCCTCCTTTAGGTAATTTGTTTGGCGTGAAAGACCCTATCCCTGCCGGGCTTCGTTCGCGTGTGGTGTACAAGTTTGCTTGTGCGCGCTGTAATGCCTGTTATGTCGGCGAAACAACCCTGCATTTTTCCACACGTGTGCGTGAGCACTTAGTGATAGGGCCTCTCACATTTTCAAACACCTACAGAATTCTGAACATTGTCGCGCCTTGTGTTCGGCAGACTGTTTCCGTATCACGCCTCTACGAGTTTCCAACTTAAGATAAAAGAGGCATTTCATATTCTAAGAGAACAACCTTCTTTGAATCAACAATTACATCATGTTAATCTAAAACTGTCCTTTTAATTCTCACATTGTCACGTTTTTTTTGTACATTCCGTTGTTATTAGTATGAAAATTGTTAGGTAAAAAATAATTAAATTTGGAGGTTCAAAATTAATGGACAAACATAAAAAAAAAAATTGGCCCTCAATCTGAGGTGCTCCTGTGTTGTAGTGGACTGTCTAAGTGCTTGTGTATGCCTTATGTGACCTTTTTAATTTCTTCATCAAATCAAAATCCAGGTAAATCGCCCCATTTAGTTTGCCATTGGGACCTGTTAGAAAACGTTTGCAACACGTTCATGTGATTTTAATTGACCTTTTGCTTCGTCATGTTCTCGTTGCCTGTGCTGTCGTGGTTTAATTAAGCTACCTTATTTTGAAAAAAGAAGAAGAAAAAAGAAAAGAAAAAGAAACAAAAATGATGGGCACAAGGCCAATGCTGCTTTTAGGTTAGATTAGATTTGCCATACCCTCCATATTTGTCGCGTCTCGAGGACTCTAATCAGCTTTTATGGTCACAGCGGCTTTTCTCAAAACTGTCTTCCTATCACTAACTAATTCCCATAGTCTGGTAACAAGGTTAAGGGGTAACAGGGTAACAGGGTAACAAGGCAACAGCTAACAAGGTAACACGATATAAACAGGGTAACAAGGTAATGGGGTAACACGATAACAGGGTAACAAGGTAACAGGTAACAGGGTAAGAGGGTAACAGGTAACACGGTAACAGGGTAACGGGGTAACAAGGTAACGGGGTAACAGGGTAACACGAAAGCAGGGTAATAGGATAACGGGGAAAAAGGGTAACAAGGGTGACAGGTAACAGGGTAACAAGGTAACAAGTAACACGGTAGCAGGGCAATGGGGTAACAGGTAACAGGGTAATATGGTAACAGGTAATACAGTAACAGGGCAACGGGGCAACAGGGTAACACGAAAACAGGGTAACAAGGTAACCGGGTAACAGGTAATAGGGTAACAAGGTAACGGGTAACATGGTAACGGGTAACAGGGTAACGGGGTAACACGAAAACAGGGTAACAAGGTAACGGGGTAACAGGTAACAGGTAACAGGGTAGCAGGGTAACAAGGTAACGGGTGACAGGGTAACGGGGTAACAGGTAACAGGGTAACGGGTAACAGGGTAACAAGGTAACGGGTAACAAGGTAGCAGGTAACATAGTAATAAGGTAACAGGTAACAGGTAACAGGTAACATGGCAACACGGTAACAGGGTAACAGGGTAACGGGGTAACAGGTAACACGGTAACAAGGTAACAGGTAACAGGGTAACAAGATAACAGGGTAACAAGGTAACAGATAACAGGGTAACAAGGTAACAGGTAACAGGTAACATGGCAACAGGGTAACAGGGTAACGGGGTAACGCGGTAACACGTAACAGGTAACACGGTAACAAGGTAGCAGGTAACAGGGTAACAAGATAACAGGGTACCAAGGTAACAGGTAACAGGTAACAGGGTAACAGGGTAACAAGGTAACAGGTAACAGGTAACAGGTAACATGGCAACACGGTAACAGGTAACAGGTAACAGGTAACACGGTAACAAGGTAACAGGTAACACGGTAATAAGGTAAGAGGGTAACAAGGTAACAGGTAACAGGTAACATGGCAACACGGTAACGGGGTAACGGGGTAACAGGTAACAGGTAACACGGTAACAAGGTAACAGGTAGCAGGGTAATAAGGTAAGAGGGTAACAAGGTAACAGGTAACAGGTAACATGGCAACACGGTAACGGGCTAACAGGTAACATGGCAACACGGTAACGGGGTAACGGGGTAACAGGTAACAGGTAACACGGTAACAAGGTAACAGGTAACAGGGTAATAAGATAACAGGGTAACAATGTAACAGGTAACAGGGTAACAAGGTAACAGGTAACATGGCAACACGGTAACAGGGTAACGGGGTAACACGGTAACAAGGTAACAGGTAACAGGGTAACAAGATAACAGGGTAACAAGGTAACAGGTAACAGGGTAACAAGGTAACAGGTAACAGGTAACATGGCAACACGGTAACACGGTAACAGGGTAACGGGGTAACAGGTAACAGGTCACACGGTAACACGGTAACAAGGTAGCAGGTAACAGGGTAACAAGATAACAGGGTAACAAGGTAACAGGTAACAGGTAACATGGCAACAGGGTAACGGGGTAACACGTAACAGGTAACACGGTAACAAGGTAACAGGTAACAGGGTAACAAGATAACAGGGTAACAAGGTAACAGGTAACAGGGTAACAAGGTAACAGGTAACAGGTAACATGGCAACACGGTAACACGGTAACAGGGTAACGGGGTAACAGGTAACACGGTAACAAGGTAAAAATAACACGGTAACAAGGTAACAGGTGACAGGGTAACAAGGTAACAGGTAACAGGGTAACAAGATAACAGGGTAACCAGGTAACAGGTAACAGGTAACAGGGTAACAAGATAACAGGGTAACAAGGTAACAGGTAACAGGTAACAGGTAACAGGGTAACAAGGTAACAGGTAACAGGTAACATGGCAACACGGTAACACGGTAACAGGGTAACGGGGTAACAGGTAACACGGTAACAAGGTAACAGGTAACAGGGTAACAAGGTAACAGGTAACAGGTAACATGGCAACAGGTAACACGGTAACAGGGTAACGGGGTAACAGGTAACAGGTAACACGGTAACAAGGTAACAGGTAACAGGGTAATAAGATAACAGGGTAACAAGGTAACAGGTAACAGGGTAACGAGGTAACGGGTAACAGGGTGACAGAGTAACAAGGTGACGGTGTATCAGGCTAACAGAGTAATAAGAAAACTGGGTACACTAAATTGCCAGAGAAGTACGGTACATAATAATTATCATATATGAAGTACCTACCTTCTGTGCTGGCAAGCGAGAGTTTTCGCAGGCTCACTAATTGTCACGTGCCAAAGCACACGGGACGGGAAATTTTTTTTGACGATATTTTGAGAGTCTTTCGAGAGTTGAGATTAAGTTTATTATTGTTGTATGCATATCTTCGTGAATTTTCTTAAGAAGTTGTAGCGTTTGTGCTTTGGTGCATAAATTGATCGTCAGTCTTTTCCACCCAACCGGAAACTTATTGTGTGGCTATTGAATTTGTCGACATGGTTCGATAACGCGGAATTTTCGAGAGGAAAATTTAGTCATCATGTTCAGATCGATAGCCATTTGTAAGAACTGAATGTCAAAGAGAGGGATACTTTGCGGTGTAGAGTGAAACTTCTTAAAAGAAAGAACGACTTTGTCAAGGTAAGCTTTAAATTGATAAGTTTGTGTACAAACTTTGAGGTTGTTGAGGTTGCAATGCGAGAAAGCTTCTAAATGACGAGGTGTAATTCATATTATATGCGAAGTCCGTGGTGTTCATTCGTTGTACCTTGTTTTTATAAAGCACTAAAACAACATATTACTAAAAGATTAGTCGGACCTTTTTTTAAGTGTCCGTATGAGAAAACTTCATACTTGAAAACTTGAAGATGGTTGTTCTTTCGAAACGAAATTTGTGTTTCGTAAAGCTTAAAGTTCGAACTCCAACGGGAGGCATACACTGATACGGCGGCTCGTGATGAATTAATTTTTGGACTTTTTCCTTTAAATTTCACTTCACAATTCAATCTGGAGCCTGGAAATTTTCCAAGGCCTTTCCCATCATCCATAGTTATTTCTGTTACGTTTCCAGCAGCGCTGTTTGGGTACATATTTTGTAACTTCCCATCTTGTGGGAAATAATAATAGCTTCGTTTACTTGGCGGAACTGGTATTGTGTTGTTTGCATGACAAGGGCTTAGTTTATTTCCTTTCGCTAAATATTGATCCCTTTCTCCTACTCTCATGTAGAATTCTAACACAGATATTACTAAAAATTAGCATTTCACACCAGTATCTGTTTTTCTACACGTATCGTCGTTTAATTCAAACTCGTAGAATTA
>OX419339.1:34193602-34251102 GCA_948470475.1 Galaxea fascicularis
TACGCAACTGCGGTAACATTATTATTATTATTATTATTATTAATTTAATCTCCTACTGTCACAGTGACTGGTATTTCTTTGGTGTTGGTTATTGTAGGTATTTTTATTTCGTTTCCTTATAGCAGCACCATGGAAATGTGTAACTTCAAAAACCATACGTGTATCACCTTCAGTGAAATTAACTTAAGAATCAAAGCAAACACAAAGTGCTAACTAGTTTATAAAAGATGTGAACTTGTTTATTTGAATAATGTTATGTGACCTTAACAATCTCTTAATCTTTTTTTCTCTTTCTCTTTCCTTTATTTTTTACCAGGTCCAAGAATGGTAAGTATCTGTCTCCACATTTTCTATTGGCTATCAAAGCCCTATATGTATGTCCATTTTCAGTTTCCCCTCAATTCTCTCCCCAAATAATTTTTGGAATGAATTATCTGTCGGGCGCATGAGGTTGTGTTATTGTACTAGAATTTGCTCGGAAGATCATAGATTAGGACTAGGTAATATTATGTTGAGAAATAACATCTGGAGCTTAGCAGTACGTAAATAATGCTGATGTTGACACACTGAAGATATTCTGTTGTGGTTAAAAGAAATGTTAAGTGTGGATACCTTGTAAGTAAGGAGGAGTAAGGAGGCAGAAAGTTTGTGGCTTGTATTATTATTTTGTTAGAAACATGTAATAGAGTGAAAAACATCCAAGTTGTCAAGTAAACATTATATTCCAGAAACATTGATTTCATTTTTTTCAAATGGCATGCCTCTTTCCCTCATTGCATTCAGAAATAGTTGATGTCTGGAAACAACATTACTTTAACATTTGTGTGATGTATTCATGAATTCAATTGCTTGTCCTTGGCAGTCCTTAGAACCTTACAACTATGGAAATGAAAATGCTTGGGTAAATCAAAATGGACTAAATTCTAAGAAAAAGTAAGTAACAATATTTAAGTTTATATTCAGTTGTTCTGAACAGGTGTAGTAAGAGTGGTCAGCATCAAATGTCTCCTTGTAACATCAACTTTTTATAAAACAGAGTTGACACAAGAATTAAGGGTAGGATCACACATTAATTTGCTTGATATTAATATTTTTAACAATATCATTCCCTACTACTTCTATAGGAAGTGTGTAGAGGCAATATTCAATATAAGTACTGGCTCAGCATTTCTAAGCAAGCACTTAATTTAATTTTTGGAAATAATTTGAAAACATTTTTTTCAAATTTGTCACTACTCTTAGTGATGTTTATATAGGTATGCACATTCTTACCAGCAGAAATAACCTATTGCACCCATGTACATGTAGCCTCAGGGGGAATAAATGTCATTTATTACATACCATAACTGTGGTTTACATGAACTTACCAACTAAATTATGTGCACTTGTTTAAAACCATTCACAGTGATTTATACATGGGGAAGGCAGCAAATTTGGTGAGTATTGGCAAGAAAGCAAATGCGTTCTTTTAAAGATAACATGTTCTTATGATTGGATACACAAGTTGCTTTTATTAATTGTTTTTGAAAAAAGCAATCCCACACCATCCATAGTACAATTCTTGAAAGTGTAGATCAGTTTATCCAATGAACTTTTTTTTTTTCGTTCAGGCTAATGGCGCTGCACCAAGAAGATCACCTAATAACTCACCTAATTTAGGACCACACAAAGGTAAACTAAGTCCTTATAAATAAGCATTTCAAAAGTAGAGCTCTGACCTGGTGAGCAGATGGTTGGCCCTGCATTTAAACTTCAGATTAGAACAGACTTAAATATCAAATCAGATGTTGGTTTTTGAGGAGAGCAGAAAACTGGAGTACCCAGAGAGAAACAGCAAACTGAGCCCACTGCTTTCCAAATAATATGCCTTAATACATCATTAATTATTATAATTATTATTTTCTGTTATTAGAAATAAAGAAAATGCCTGTACGTGCTGCAAGCCAGTATCCTGCAAGAACAAACTTTCTTCTTGAGGTATAAAGTTCTATATATTAAGTATAGTATTTCCATCCTCATTTATTCCAAGGTTTTATTCTTCATTTGGTTACTCCCTGTGACTGCTACTGATGTACAATGCTAATATATAATGATAGTTCTAAGTTGTAACAGTTGGTCCACAAGCCTGTAATACTGTTTCAGAGTCTGACATCACTGGGCTCGCCAAAAAAGCTTCTGCAACATGTAGCCTGAACTGTCTGATAACCACATTCCTTCATTTGAAATAAATGGAGGTTGTTCAGTGACAAGTTCAGTTGCACTTATCCTTCAATTCTTATGTTTTGTCACCTTTGATGGCATTTGAAATGTGAGTAAAAAATAAAAATGAATGTTAATTATTTGATGTGTTTTTCCTCAGCATCTTTCCTCCTTTACACTGAAAACTATGCAAGAGGCTCAAGTCCCTCCACAAGAAAGGCTTAGGCAAACTAAGGTATCACAATCAGTGTTGATGTTTGCCAGTTAGGTGTGCTATTCCTGCTTTGGGGAGTACTTTTTTTCATAAGTTTTTACATATTACTGGTAGGTTTGTGATGGGAATGAATTCAAATTAAGGGATGTTGTTTACTTTCATCTTAATTTAACATAAAAGGAAATTAAGGTTACCAGTAGTTAGCCAGTTAGATCTGAGATCAGAATGATAGATCTCCTCTTAGCTGTTTTACTGTATATCCCCTTAATTACAAATAATAATTATCAAGTTGTTTTCTTTGTACTGACAGGAGTTGTTAGCGAAGGGAAATCAGTGGACAAAGGAAATGGAGATGAGGTTAACAGATAGTGATGTGGTACTTTTAGATGGAGAAACGCAGGTGAACAGACAAGAAGAATTTTTTAATACCCCCTTAATGGCCCCAGTTGTTCAAAATATGGATTACTTTATCTAGTAGATACAATGTGCTGATGGTGATACATCCATTCAAAAGTGACTTATCTGCTTGTTGTGCAAGTGAGACATTATCAAAAGAGTGGGAATTACTGACCTTGTGCAAGATTGAACTCTTTGACAAGATGCGATGTGGTATATATGAGAGTTGGCGAGGACATTCAAGTGGTTCTAAGGTTGAGCTCCTTGTAACTTCAAATTCCTGTGCAAAAGAGATGGAAATCAGAAAGTGGTTACTTATGTAATGGCAATATCAATGTATAAAGGTTGACATTGTTGTTCAGTTTTATCTATTTTCCTTTGTTTCCAACTCATTACCATACATTACCATATCCCCAATGCAAAGGAAATAATAAAATTGAACCACAATGTGTACAATTCTGATCTCTATACTTTTGACATTGCTTACTAGTTGTGACAATCTGTTTAATAGTTACTGTATATCATGTAAGATATTTTCAAGGCAACCTACAAGTGGTGTTTGTCATTAATACTGTTTGTTTCTTTTGTCATAGGATGTTGTGGAAGTGTTCTCGTTAAGCACAATTGGGCAAGTGCATCATTTCAGTGATGACCCTGATTTAAACAGTGTGCTGGTGTTCAATACACTCCAGACAGATGACAAGTTTGCAGCCATGCATCTTTTCCAGTCAGACAGAGTTCCAGTATGTACATGTAATAATTCTGCTGCTACATAGCCTCACCTGCACCAGGCAGACACAACAGTGTTGTGCATCGACAATGCAGGTCATAAGACCTTAGGACACTGGACAAACTTTGGCAAAAACTAGAAAATTTTACTCTGCACACTTCTACCCTTATAACAGAAATGCATGTTGTTCTTTTAGTACATTTTTTAGAACCCCCCTTCCCCCCAGACAATGTTGAAATGATCTAGCCATCGATGGACTCGTGTGCATTTTCTCGAGTGCTAAAAATCATCATTGTAATGGGGGGAGGGGTAAACTGGGAATTGTCCCAAGACTTTTGTTCTTCATTGTAGTCTCAAATGACTGTGACTTCAGTTTCAACTGTCTCCATGTTGTCTCTCTGATTATCCCCATGCTTTATGATGGTGTTCCTCACTACTTGTATAATCTCTTTTATGTTGATAAAAACCAATGTGATAGGTTGTGTGTGGTTGTGTAAGGTTAATATGTTAAATGTGTCTTTGTGTTCACAGGCAGCTGTTGTGGCTACAGAAATTACGAAAGCTTCCAGCAGTAGAGGGGTATATAGTCCATTTTGTATTGTTATATAAATATGCACTAGAACCAAGAGATGTGTGCATGAAAAATATTATTATTATCTATGCTCTAAAGTGTGACATCTAGATTTGAAACAACAATAGGCTTACTCATTCAATCTTGCACTCTTCGTGTGTTTACTTGAGCTTTAATTTGCTCCACTTATGCAACAGATCAAAGTGAAAAATGTAGATTTCTCCTCAAATACTAAATTAATGTGTTTTATTTATTTTGATGTTTGACAGGCTATGCCACACAAGTTTGCTTCAAGAGGTGGGGTCATACTACCCCCACCCCCTACTCATCCAGCACCCCCTCCCCCTAAGGTATTGTCCTCTTTTTTAATGCTTGCTCAAGTATGTAGTTCCATGAAATATTAATACCCTTCCCACACTAGTTTGTTTTTAGTTTGCTTCTCACAGAACTACAGAATATTATTTTTTTAGCCTCATGCTTTCTTTTTACTATATTGGATATAAGATCTCCCTTTCCCTACTCCTTGAAATTTCCAAAAACCTTCTATTGAAGACAATGTGGATATTTTGGGAACCACTACATATTAATGGGGTAAACTCTTGTTTAAAGTTCAAGAGAAGACATCATGTGAGGTAGAGTGTAGTCTTCAGAAACATCTGCTTTTCCAGCTCATCCATTCACTTGCTCACTCAGTCAAAAGCCGGAAAACCAGAGCCAAGTTCTTTGAAACCTGGTTAGCATTAACCCTGGATTAACTGTCATCAAAACCTATAGGTTTGCCACAGTGGTTAACCAAGGTTAGAGCTAATCACACCTATGGCTAGAGGCATTAAATAGCGTAGTGATTATGCATGATTCTTTTATGGATTTTACACTAAAAAAGTAGAAAGTCCACTGTGTATTGTTACTCTACCCAGCTTTATTCAACAATTATTTGCCAAAGGCAAAGTGAATATTATTGATTAATTATTGAGGGATTTTATTCAATAATATTTGCGCCTGCAAGGAACCTGCCTAGTTTGGTGACTACAAAGTCATATAAGGAACTGCTGAACAAATCAGATTGCTGGAAACACGTTTTTCAGCTCTGAAATTATACTGTCTAATAATTTATATTAATTATATTAGTGAAGAATACCTAGTCAAGGACATCATATAAATTGCCACTGGACTAACACCCTAATTACCTTAAGGGAGTGTGTAATATTAATCGCAGCTAACTTCCACCCTTAACATAATCAAGTTCTTGGTCCTCTAGCCAGACATTGGCCATGTTCCCATGTCACGATCTGCATGATTTGATGTCCAAACCACTTTTGTTTTGATGCAGGAATTTGACCAAGAAAGGTTAGATCTCTACGAGAAATCATTGGTGGCACAAACAATTGCAGCATTTTCTGCAGTGTCAGAAAACAGTGCAAAGAAACCATCAAAACCACAAGTATCATCTAAATACCAAGGATCAGAGTCGTCTTCAGATATCCCTGATGAATCACTTTCAGCTGAAATATTGGAAGGACGAACTAACAGAGATGTGGTAAGGTATTCAGTCCTGTAACACTTACACAAAAGACTCTTGGATGGCAAAATTCTACTTTTCAATGATATGGTGCATTCTTTACCCCAGAGTAATCTCATTAAAACCAAAAGTCATATCATCGTGGCAAATTAATTATGCACAAAATTTATGTATAATTAATTTAATGTCTAATCCTCCTAAGGAGTCATTTGCTTGATTGTCTGTTTAATTTATAATTATATAATAAGTGATATTATTACTTATTTTAGCAAATTTTGAACCACTGTATTGACGACATTGAAAGCTTAGTCATGAGGACCAAGAAGTCAGCCGAAGCTTGGAAAAAATTGCAGAAAAAGAAGGGAAAAGCCAAGCGTAAGTTCACAGCATAGTGTTAACATGTGAACATCAGATTGAGTTGTGAGGTATTCATTCAATCATAATTTGTGATCCTCTTCTACCAGCAGACAGTACATTAATGCTTGAAGCACGACCACCACCAGAGGCAGATTTTTATGATGCTTTTCAGAAATTTAAGCATGCCTTTAACTTGCTGGTAAGAGTTTCTTGTCTTAAGTTGCAAGTTTCCATTTGTTGGTTTTTTTAAGACTTTTCCACTTTTGAACATTTCAAAGATTTGCATGGTAAATTTTTTCTTTGATCTGTCGACAGGCCAAGTTGAGACATCACATTCACAATCCAAATGCAGCCGAATTAGTTCATTATTTATTTGTGCCCCTCACTCTGTTAATTCGCTGCACTGGAGGGTGAGTTTTAGTTTAGATGCTTAGTATTGAATTGTTGATGTACTTCAGCTCATAAATGTATGAAGTGGTTCCTCCTCTTTCTCTATTTGTTTCTTTTTTGTTTTTGTTTGTTTGTTACAGTCCTGAAAAGGCCAGAGCAGTTGTTGTGCCCCTACTCACATCTCATGGAGTGGAATTACTTGAGAACTGTTTGTCATCCAAGGAGACTGAAGTTTGGAAGTCTCTAGGGCCGAACTGGAACATGACAAAGTATGTAGATTTCTGTCTGCTATTCGCATGGATTGCAGTCAACAGAACTAAGCACCAAAAGTTAGATCTACAGTGTTATTTATATTTCATAAATTTTGAAAGGTTGAAAGTTTTTTAACAGCATAATATCCCCTTGACCTCCAATCATCATCATTGCATTCATCATGATCAATACTGTTATTATTCTTAACTGTACCAGTTATTTGTCACACAATTTCCCAAAGATTATTTCTTCTGCAGACAAGGATTTGCACTCTTTACATAATTAAGCATGATTGTATCTTAAAAAGTTCACCAATATCAACTGCTGTATTTCCTCATTACTGGTAAGACACCTGTATCCTCACATAGTTTCTGGTTCCCCGTGAAGGTTTCACATGCCTATTTTTACTCCTTTGCAAACAGTCATTCTCTAAAAAATACAAAATATAAAAAGTATAAAAAAATTAAATTTTTGTGCTCAATACCGGTACTTAACTCTAAGAGACCCATGCAACCCCTCCCAAATAACCGTGTTATTAAATAAATTAGCCTAGACCGTTGTTTTCTGATAGCATGCACCGTGACTTCACTTATGTTTTTATTTTCAGGTCAAGCAAGGACTTTAAGGATCAGTTCATAACACCATACACACCAGTGTTTAAGGATGGGTGGGTGCCTCCCCAGGTTATTGCTGGCAAAGATGTGTCCAACCTCAGTGCTGCCATTGCCGCTAATGCTGCTGCTGTCGCTCAGCTCAATGATGAACATAGAAAGGTATGTATAACTTACAGTACGACGCGCCTTACCGTGGCCACCGAACAAATATGTTTACAAGTTAGCCACTGATCAAGTTACGTGAATTTGATTGACAGACACGCCTGCATAGAAAGTTTCAACACACAACAACCAAATGGAGGCATGTCTGTCAATCAAATTCGTGTACCCTGATTGGCTAACTTGTAAAAATGTTTGTTGGGTGGCCATGGTAAGGAGCGTCGCACTGTAGCCGTTTGCAATTTAATAGTTCATACCCAGGTATACCGTTTTGCGCTTTAAGAGGGGGGGGGGGGGGGGAGGATGTCACCACCATTTCTGAATGAACTTCTAGTCTAGTCTCTCTTGATTGGGTTGCACTGACAGGTTGTCTATCATTGCTATCAAACTGTCCTTCTCAGGACTAGTCACTTACCCCGAAAATTCTGCTTTACTAAGTTATGAAATATTACTCTTGGTCAGCATCATGGTAATGAAAGCAAGTTTAATTTATAGCACAATTTTCTTCACTCTCAAGAATATTAAGACAATTGCAGCATCTAATCAATACTCGCATCACTGCAAAATTGAGCATAATTTTATTTTTTTGCATCCTGTAGCCACATGTACCTTGTTTTCAGCATCATACCTTCATATCACCTAAGATAAAGACGCCGTTTTCTTTTCCGTCATTAATTTTTTGCCACCCCTCAGTAAACTATCATTGGACAACACAATTTTTGGATTTAAGACTTAAATGGGGATACTCCTAAAACAGTGTACACTATACGAGGATGCCTTCTTTGTGAGCAGATATATTGCAACACATTAATAATAAATAATAAATTAAAAATTTCTATAACGCTCTTTCCAGATATGATCAAAAGCGCTTTACAATTCACATAAATTTAAATACAGTATAAAAATTAAATTTAAAATGATTCTTTAAAAAGAAAAGTCTTAATTAATTTCTTAAAACAATTTAAGGAAGCAGCATTTCTAATGTCAGCAGGTAGTTTTTTCCAAAGTGCAGGGGCAGCAGCAGCAAAGGAGCGAGCAGCAAGCGTGGGCACATTGCAACACTCATCAGCTAAGTAGTCATGTAAATAAAACCTGGATTGCTCACTTGAATTGCTGCTTCATTTCAGGGTGAAGATCCTTCTATTTCAGCAAATCCAACAGTTCTCACAGCAGCAGCCAAATTCAGACGTCTGACAAGTGTGAAGAAACCAGACGAAACAACACCGACAAGGTACCCATCCCTATAAGGAGATTTCTACTTTTTCCAAGAATTTGGTTTTATCAACAGAGTTGATAATGAAAACTGGTCACCGTACAGGGATTCTAAAAGCTGACATTTTGAGCGTTAGCCCTTCGAATTTGGATTCGCTCTCACCAAGGGCTAACGCTCGAAACATCAGCTTTTAGAACCCCTGTACATCTTCTAAAGTAAATTGTTTTTAGATTCTGCTATTCGTGAATTAATGACACTCTCTCAAACCAAAGTTTTCAGGTCTCTCTACTAAGACATTTACTCCAAAAACGTATTTATATTCGACTGCAGTAACGTAATACAAATTTGCGGTATTAATGTGTGTGCTTGTGGTTGCTTGTTTTAGTCCAACCAAAAAAGGCTTGAGACGAGTTCGTGTTCTTTACGATTTCCAAGCAAGAAACAGCAAAGAGCTGACAGTTGTTCAAGGCGAGGAAGTTGCAGTAAGACAATCATTCAGTGTTCAATTTGAAGGGGCAATATTTCATTGTGCACCGAAGTTTTTATTAAAAACTTATTAAAGTGTATCGACGAACTTTCTGATGAATATTTTGTAATACAACACAATGGTGAAGTTCCAAACTACAGAACAAGTCACGGTATGCTCCTCATTAGACTCGCTTTGGGCTGCGGAGGTCCGCCTCCCCGGTACACCTATTATGGACTGATGGCTTCAAACGAGGATTTGAAAACCAAATTAGCCGGCGTAGATTGAAAATGAAGTTTTATTCAAGTGGTCGCCCAATGAACAGTCACTAATAAACCCCTTTGGACTGAAACACTGCAGAAAAATTCTGTCACTAAAACCTAAACTAACATCACGAAGGTCAAGACTTTACCTTGTGTTGTGGCTCTGAAAAAAGCCGTTTTGTGTTGCTCTGAAGAGACGCCTCTACCAACTCACGTCGGAGGCGCTCAAGCGGTCCGACGCACTCCCCATTCAAAATCTTGGCTACGGGCTTGATTCTTATTTATATCCTTATTGCCCACTCGCAAGATGATGTGTTACCTGATAAATTGATTACAATCGGATGTTTCTTTGGACCAGGTTCTGCTGGACTCTCGTCAATGGTGGTGTGTCAGAAACTCAGAAGGAGCCATTGGTTTTGTGCCAAACACAATAGTTGAAGAAACAGGTGTGGTGTGATAACAGAACTGTGACGATTTTACATATATAATACACTTGAAAAAATTACTCGATTGTGATTGGCTGAGAGCAGTGCAGTTCAAGTGTAACAAAGTGCAGAAAGTGTAACACCAGTGCAAATTACAACGAAGATTTCCGAAGTTAAAACGAAGACTCGAAGACTTCCGAAGACCAACCGATGTATTTCGAAGACCGCCGAATATCGTGCGAAACCTTCCGAAGATTTCCGAAGATCGCCGAACACTCCCGAAGATCACCCGAATGCTTCCGAAGATTACCGAAGATTACCCGAACATTACCGAATATTTCCGAAGATTACCGAACACTTCTGGTGATCTCCGGATATTTTCGAAGCTTCTCCAAGTTTCGGAAGATCGGGGGCAATGCCTTCTGTGTACCTCAGTAGTCAATGTATGGGTTTGAAGCTTTATAAGTAGTCTATTTTTTCAAGTGTATTATTAATAAGTAATCACATGATTTTTCTCGTGCAATTTGGAATAAATAAGCACTCGTAAATTTTTTCAAAGACCACAAATTGCACGAGCCCGTAGGGCGAGTGCAATTTGCGGTCTTTGAAAAAATTTACGAGTGCTTATTTATTCCAAATTGCACGAGAAAAATCATGTGATTACCTATACATAGTATCAATAAGTCAAATGTGCAACGAGAAGGAAGGATAATCTCAAGAATAATACTGATGATGGTTGAGACAGTGATGGTGCGCGTGATGGTACTCATGATGGTACCCGTGATGGTCGGAATAGTGATGGTGATAGTGGTGGTAGTGATGGCGACGACCATGACGACCATTGCCATGGCCTAGCCATGTAACTCTGCACTCTATGCTTTGGATGAACTTATTTTCAAAGAATGGTTATTATATTATGAGGTTTATCTCCTCAGGTGATCTTTTCAAATGTCTTTCTGCTGAGTTAATAAAATTGATGATGTCTTTCAGTTGTCCTCCCCAGTCCTCCAACAACCGCTCCTCCTCCTGTGCCGACTCCACTAGTGATGGTGAGTTGCACCGGCTTCTTGTCTTTATTCCAGAGGTTAAAATGGGTCAGCCACTGTCCCATTTGGTACGCACACTTGGGACCATGTGTTAAGCCTGCTCAAGAGTTGCTTAGTTGCGAAAGGGCTTAAAAAGTATTCATGATTTTACAATAGGCCATTTCCGAGTTCATGTCTGCCTCCTCATCAAAGCGAGTCTAAGTGCGAAGTTTTTGTGATGGTAATTAGTTTTACTTTACATATGAATGAAAACTAATTTTCATAACAAAAACTTCGCACTCAGACTCTCTTTGAAGAGGAGGCAGACAGGAACTCGGAAATGGCCTATTTTATTACTACCGTTGAAGGGGCCTAGGAACACAATAATCCAAAGAAACAGCAGGAACTCTCAGAATGAAGATTTTAAAATCAAGATGTCACTGTTTAACAAGTTAACAGGAAAAATCTAACAGTAGCGTTATGAGATAAGACTTTATCCTGGCCTTAGAATCATGGTATAATTAGGTTTACTTTGGCTGTGGTTTTCAATAAAGCGCGAAGCACAGAAGTTTTAAATTCGATAACCGTATGTAATATAAAGAAAACTGTAAGTGTCGACCTTATCGTTTTTACGTTTTAAGATGCACAAAACTGAGACTTCAAGTAGCTTGTCATCCGCACCACCGGCCTCAGCACAAGAGGGCCCAAAAGTTCCTCATGTTGAACTGCGTCCTGTTGGACTAGCCAAACCAAACCGACCCGTCTCTGCACCCCCCATGCAGCTAATTATACCACCACAACCACCCACCAGTCCTCCCTCGGCCACTCCTCCCACAGCTGCCACGCTCTCTCCCCTTGTGATTATACCCGGCAATGGCACCGCTCAAAAGGAGAAAGGTTTGTTATAAGTTTACTCATTCTTTATTATGTCGGTGTATTGGACAACCCTCACTTACTCAGCTGTTTTATCCATGTCAGTTATAGTGTCACTTGGAACAGCTTTTTCGCTTAACGTGCAGCCTTTAATTTCGCTGGAGTTTCCTTAAACCAAATCTAAAGCGTGCACTGTCGTATAGCCGACTCCAGACGCGTGAAAATGCGTTTTAGAAGGACACAGTTGGTTTTGGCTTAACTGAAGCCAACGAGAATTACTTTAGTTTTCGTCACACAAATGTACGCGGTCTGAAAAGAAGTACCCCATACCCCAATCAAAGATGTCTATTTTGTCATGGAGTGGAGTATTTATGCTTTTATAAAGTTGCGTTGTACTTTCTGCAAATATGCGTTTGTTGTTTCCTTTAGAAACCACTAGCTCTATCGCAACAGACTTTGCTAAGGCTATCCAAGCAAAGAATCTCAAGAAAGTTGATCCAGAAGAAGAGAAGAAACGTCGGGAACAGGCTCAACAGAACAGAAGTATTAATTTGTTTTCTTCTGTTTTATTGTCTGTGGTACGATCCTTACCGAGAATTTCAAACTCAGCACATTAGTCCGGTATCCCTTCGCTCATAAACGTCAGGGTTCTCAACAGAAGGCGGCATCCGGCGATTGATCGCCGCTTACTTTGTGTTTAAGTCGCTTTTCTTGTCTTTGTTTTGTTTCTTCTGGCTTTGCTGGAGAGCCTCCTACTTTACCGACCCTGAGACGTCAAGTTGAAAATGTACACCCTCCCCTCCCCTCCCCTCACCACCCCACCCCCAGGCCCCCATTACCCTATCTTCAGTTAGAGTTCACCACTAGATTCTCATTAAGTTTCAGTGATTAAATTTAACATTGGACGTAATCGTGTTTACCCGAAGAGAGACACCGTCTGATTATAGAGTTTATTTAACAAAAATACCCGGATGGTAGAACTTGTATCCGTGTAAAACGTTTTTGACCGGTTTTCAATAGACCTTTTTACCGATACGGCGGCCATCTTGAATTCCGAGGAAATTATGGGATACCCATGGGGTAGATGAGAAATAATTATAAAGAATACTGTGGCGTGATAACTTTTAACAATAATTTTTCACTAACCATAGAAACCACTGCCAAATACCGTGACAGAAAGATGTAATGCTTGTAATATTTGTTTTGGAATATGAGAGACAAGCAGTAAAAATTTATCCTGAAAGCTGTGTATACGGTACATTTGGCAGCGATTCCCCCCTCGGCAGCCCATAATTTCTCGGTCAAAACAACAGAATTCAAGATGGCCGCCGTATTCAGTGTCGAAAGTAATTCGCGTTTGCTTTGGTTTTACTTTACTTCGCTCTGTGATTGGTTGAAAAAATTCGCGCCACTTTCTCAGCCAATGAGAAACAAAACCAAAACCAATCGCTTGTCGTACGCGCGTAATTACTTCAAATTCTGATTGGTTCACTGAGCTGTCATCGTTTCTTGTGATTGGTCAGAGCAGCCGCTTTGGTTTTGGTTTTGCGACACTCGATTGAAAACCACTCTATTCAGTTTTTCATTGTTTGTCCAACACGCAGTGAGCTCGACAGATATGTTAAATGACGAGCTGAAGCGGAGGATGTCGTCTACACAGGGTGGACTGACGCCAACGGCACAGAAGAAAGGTAAGTTACGCTTTGTGAACTCTTGGTAGGGAAGGCTTGTAAGGTAACTTCAAGAACCCTCGTTTGAAGCCATTACTGAAGAATTGAGTGCGACGTCTAGTGAAATGACGGTAGTCAATCAATAGCTTTTTACTGCTTTTGCCATTTTCAAATCGAACGGACGGCTTAAACAATAATTTTCTATAATTGACAGACAGCCATTGGAGGTATTCCACTTTTTCCGTTCCAACTGCACGGAAATACCGTGCCTTTACGCAAAGTTTTCAATTCCCGTTTTGTTGGTGTTCCTGTGCTGTTACGATAATTGTTTAATCTGCCCATGAGTTGCAAGTTTGGAATTAAAATCGACTTTCGTCGCACATATGAATAAACAAATTTCCCTTTGACCTGGAACTCCCAACCCAAACTACTGGCTAATTTTGAAAGAGTATACGAGATGGTTATGGTTCTGGCCTTCCATTTAGTTCTTTTGACAGATTCACGACCAGTTGTTCATTTGACCGCTGACTCTGATGCTAGTGAAGTTAAGGAATGGCTGAAGAGTAAAGGATTCAGTGAAAGGTTTGTTCCACCCCTACTTTAACCAACATTTGATTTGATTTAGTTTGATTTGAGAATTGTATAGAATTTAGAATTTTGAAGATTTGATCATATTCACATGCTAATTTGCACCTAATAAGTAATATTATTTTTATTATTATTACTTTTTTAAGTAATTATTGGCAAAAGAAACTACAAAACAATAGATACGCGCATTAAGTCACTTAATGGCGGTGAAGAACGCCTCAGCTGATCCAAATGAAATTAGTCGAAATTAATTGAGTCAAACGCCGTACTTCGGCACATGAACTTAATGACTGAGTTTAGTTCGGCTCATGTGAAGTTCGGCGTTTGACCTGGACCTAAGGTATCAGTGACACCACAGAGTATCTGATTTTCAAACAGCATGATAGGAAAGCTAAATGTTGTCATTCCACAATTCAAGAAAACAGATCCAATCAGACTTTTAATTGGAGCAGATGCGCGTTTCTCAAAACTCAAAAACTTTTCGGACTCGAAAATCTATATTAAGCACACAATGGTCGACAACCAAAATTAGATTATTTTTCAGTGATGTTCAATGGTAAAACTTGCCAAACCCTTCCCAGTTAGTCAGGCTAGTTTGCAAGAGAAATTAAAATCGATGAATGGAAAACGGATTGAAAAAAATTTTTTTCGAGTTCGAATACTCTTCGGTAGTTTTGAGAAACGGGCACCAGGTTACGAATAAATATACGAGTGTTGTCTCTGGTCGCAGACGTCTTGCATTTTTGGGCGATATGTACTGCACGATATGAACTCTTTTAACCATCAACAGTGACTCGCATTTCTCTTTGCATTGTTGTTATGTGATTAAGCATAAAATTCATGAGGGTAAACAAAAATGTTCACCAACAATGGAATGCCCTGATCATGTACAGTTTCTCCTCACTTATACCATGGGACACATGTGGAGCTCAGTAAGGAGAAAATTCATATTGGCCCATCTTTTTTAACACTAGTAACGATTTGTTTCACTGTGGCAGTTGTGTGGCAGCCCTGTCCAATAAGTCTGCAAAAGATTTGGAACTCCTGACAAAGGACCAACTGAAGAAAGTTTGCGGCGACGCAGACGGATCAAGGGTCTTTAGTCAGTTTGCAGTGCAGAAGGCGAACTGGAAGGTATTTTAATACCATTTTAACTAAAATTAAAAGCTGACTTTTTGAGAGGCTTTCTGGTATTTGTTGATGGCTACACCTAAAGGTAAACTCGCGGTCTGATTGGCTATCGAAGAGAGGGTATTTAGCGTGGAATTGCACTTGTGCATGAAGGGATATTGCTGACGTGAGTCGCGAGTAGAAATTGTTGCTGTCGTGAAAACAAATATGCAACTCGTGCTACAAAAATATCACCTCAGTGGAAATTTACAGAATGAATGAATGTCTGCCAAATTTCGAATTGAAATCTAAATTTTTAGAAAATTTGAGGAAACCACTCACACTCAATAGTACGAGAAAACGCATTGAAGAAAAAAACAAAATTGCAGAGACGAGGGAAGAAAGCCAAACGACAGTTGTTGCCGCGGAAAACCAAATAAGCGTCGCGAAAGAAACCAAACAGGTATCCATGCCGAAAAGAGTCAAGCATTTATACCGGAAAACCAAACCATTGTTACCTATAAAGATGACGAACTGGTCTCTTTTAAGAACAACATGGTTTCAAAAAACACTAAAAAGAGCACAAGTACATCCGTACGTCGTTTGCAGTCTTGGTTCTAAGCTTTTTAAAGCTATTTTCGTAGTAGTTTACTGAGAAATTCCAGTCTTAATCATTATATTTTGCATGCAATTTTTACAACTGTAAAGCACGTACCGGTTTTTTGTAGATCTTGTCAGATTTTAATACGGGACGCTTGAAGTTTTCCTCTTGCTTGAGCGCCGGTTTCAGTTGTTGATTGTCGGCGCCACATTTTGCCCAGTTGTATGGTAGCAGGCAAATCCAAGATATCCATTGAATGAAAGATTTTTTCAATAAAATCTTCGTCTTTGTCTTATTTTGTACTTTCATCTTTTTTGCTGAAGATTGTAAAATGTGAGGCACTGCTTTCTCCACGAGTATGAAATAAAAGTGGTTTTCATTCTAAAAATATCTTGTTTCCTATTCGCTAGATCTTGACACCTGACTTTGAAAAGGTTTTCACAGTTTGCGCACTAGCGCGGCTCACAAAAATACAAAACGTTTGATTTCCCTCAGGGACTGGCTTTGGCTATGCGATTCAAGAAAAATTCACTGCCTGACGGGTGAATTCCACGTTAAATTTCACGCGAAAAACCGATATCGCACGAATCGCGAAGCGATGAGTGCGATATCGGTTTTTCGCGTGAAATTTAACGTGGAATTCACCCGTCAGGCAGTGAATTTTTCTATAGAAGCCTTGGCCAGGCTCACTTTCAGTGTAGACGAGCGAATTGAAGCCGGGGAACGAAAAGCCGCGGGGGTCTGGGACCAAGAGCCTGGCACAAGCTACATTGAGGTGTCTCTTTTTATTCCCTTTAGGTGACTGACAAGGGATCTGAATTAGCAGTAAGTAGACCTTTAATGTCATTTCATTGAAGTTCCGAAAATGATTTACTTCTGTCTGTGAAGTATTTGAGAAGGATTCGAGGAGAAATTAAGTATTGCAGAAAATCTTAAACTTGCTCTTTGTTTAGCCAAACACCGCGAGGTTAAATCACTCGTGTAGATTGATGTGACAAACAAACAGTAATGGTGATGTTCTGGTTCCAGTGCTTCGGTGTGTGAGATGGGACTTTCCGGATGACTAAATGTAACAATCCCGTCTTGTTACCCTTCACTTTCACGTATTTATTCAAAGGAGACTTCAAAAAAGCTGTGTTAAATAAACAGAGGACGTAGCCTCCACCGTCCTTTCACTGGACTCTTCGTGTGTGCTGGTGTGCCTGTTCGTTTGTTTGTTTTTGGGTCAGTTGTTGTTTTTCGCGTACCTCGCTGGATGTCAACTCGCAGCTTCACTGCTCGTGAGTCAAGACCAACCGCTCACAAACTTTTTTTTATTATTTTTTTTGCGGGGAGGGGCAAAGAGGGAGGGGAGAGTCTAAATTGGAATAATCTCGAAAAACTTGTTGTTTCATGTACTCAAGGAGCTGAATAATGTAAACCATTTTGATGAACTAGTTTACCAAGAGGATATGATGTTCTAGGATCGACTTTCCTCAGTAAGCCATTTCTGTTCCAGTTCATCATGCAAAAACGCAAGGAGCGCTCCGAGGAACCTGGGGAGAGAGAACCGGAAAACGCCGGAGAGTTGAGAGGCATTGTTGCAGACGCGAAAGCTGTAGCAGCTAAGGAGGAGACCCAGGTCAGGCTCAGGACTGCAAGCACGGGAAACAGGACAAGACAGCTGAGTGCACCTGTTGTCAAATCACGCCCCAAGAGCATTGCGGCGCCAGATACCAAACGTGTCTCTGACGACCGAACAGAGCGCAAGATGTCCAGTAGTGCGTCGTTCGACGAGGAGTTCATTCCGCCTCCACCATTACTGGAGGATGAACCGAGAAGTGATGTTGTGAGGGTGAGTGATGTGTATTGAGTTCATAGCCTGCCTAGCTGGCGGTATTGTAGGTGCGCGGAGTGGAGGTTTGGCGGTGGGGCCGTCACGGTGAAAAGCGAGCTGTGTAAGCCGCGAGGAGAATGGGGTGCGTTCTTCTTCTTCTTCTTCTTCTTCTTCTTCTTCTTCTTCTTCTTCTTCTTCTTCTTCCACAACAGGATACATATAGTACTATACAATACAAAAACACGCACCTACACTAAAACACCATGCAAGATAAATTGATGAAGTAAAACCTTGAGTACCGAAACGACCTTCCAAGCCTCCACATCACTCTAAATCCGCGTCTGTAATATGTTGTGTAACCCACCCTGTTTTTTCTCAGGAGAGAAAGATTTCTTCAGACGATGTCGACAAAATTCTCCGCGAGCAGAGGAAACAACAAGAACTGCTTTTGGTGAGTACAGGGCCTCTGCAGACAGACAGGAAGCCCGTCTATTGCTTGCGTTTTTCGCGAGCCTGTTGCTTATAACTCTTGAGTTCGCTATATCCCAAGCCCTCAAGAAGCGCACCTCCTCGAATCGCTATTGCCTAAAGGGAAAGGTTATCCTTTCCAGCCGGTTTCCTCGGAAATCACGCCCGCTTTAAGGCATTCCACGTTCCTCTGAAATGGACCGGTTAGCAGCGTTTCAGTTATGGAGTATTTTACGCTGTTTTTGTTTGTTTGCTTCGATCAGAGGGGGTCAGGCTCAATTGCGATGACAAAGATAAAAGCAAAACTTTTGTTGTAAACCTTGTAGATGCCTGGATACGCCGCACGCGCGAGAACTTAATAATACGTAACTGATTTTGAAACAAGATATCCGAACTTGTTTTGTTTGAAAAGTCAGTGCAGTTTGCTAGTGAGTAACGCGTGATCATCACGAAGAATGTTCACAAGATTAGTAAATTATTGACTGAAACTGAGGTTCTCGTCGCATTCCGAACAAAGTGTTGTTGTTGGTGATCGAATAAATTAGCTTGTCTTTAAAGTGTCGCCAAGGAACGTCCTCCCATGTTCCTTTCTGGCACTCTTAAAAAACAAAGATTTGACAGCATTTTTTTAAGTCTGTTTACCTTTCTTAACCAGGAACATGATAAACAGCTCTTCCTAATTGAACAGCTTCAAAGGCAAAAACTGGAGCTGGAACAGCAGAAACGCGAGTTTGAAGAGCAGGAACAGAGGCGAAAACAGGCAGAGTTACAGGTGGGTTGTGTGACGCCAACTATTAAGTGTAAAGTGTTAATCTGTCACGTAAGACTGTAAACAGACAGTTTTTAATGGTAAATGCGCGATATAAATTATTATTATCATCATCAGCATCATCATTATTAACGGTTTTTGAGCTTGAGCCCGTCGCGAAGAAAGAAACGAAAGACCCTCAAGCATCAAGAGCCATTGTCTTTTCTTGGTGTTGAAATCAAGAAGATTTAGGAGTTTATTGACTCCTTACTCCTTGAAAGTTATATTGAATACTGCATAGTCACCATCACTCAATGAAGCAATTCTGCAAGCAAGAAGTTAAGCAATCCTGTTCTAGTCAAAACGTTCTTTTCACATCAGTCGTTTATTAAGAAAGGCAGCAGTATTTTTATTGACTGTTGATGAATTTTCTTTCATAAAGGAGCAACAAAAGGACCTCCAGCGTCAAATCCAAGCGCAGCAAGATCAGCTCAAAGTAAACGAAGACAAACTATACCAGCAACAGCGTCTGCTCTCAGGCTATGAAAAGATCCCCTCTCCGATCACGTATGCTGCCATTCCGCCCCCTGTAATGCCGCAACTACCAATGATGCCCATGGGGAGTATGCCGGCTCCGGCTCCCAGCTACCTTCCCATGGGGGGTGTGCAGCCGCTGTACACTCCTTACACTACTACTGTTGCTTCAACCGGATTGCCTCATGTTATCCCTACGGTTGGTGTACCCACGGTAACCACTACCCAGCCGTTGACGTAATACTTTGCAAGCTACTGTTAAAATTAGGGCATAGTCACGCGTAAGTTTTGTATCAAATTTTCGGTGTTCTCCGAAATCAAAGAGCGTGACACTTCATGTAAACTGAGTTGTGCGTGCTTTCTCACGCCTTAAAAACAGTAGTAGGTATATATTTGCTGTGTAATTTAAAGAAATAACACAGCGAACACATTAATGTTCAATCTTCTAGTTGTGGGTTTTGGACTCTTTTTTCTCAGTGAAATTTATAAGGGAATTTCTCTCGGTTTATAACCAACCTACAAATGTCTGTTGTCGGTGTTCATGTCCGGATTTCTTTCACTTAGTTTAGTCATTGTACTGTCGGTTTATGCTAATGCATGCTAGCGAAGTGACACATGTAAACAAAGATCCTCCTATTGCGGCCTTGTTGCTACTGGTGGTAGTAGAAAAGCCTCCAAGATTTTCCAGGTTCATTGTATCGTTTCCCTGACGAAACAATCAGGAAAACCTTCAAGAGGGGGCAGTTTGTGCTTGGAGAAAAATGGCACAGTTGTTCATCAGATATTTTAGGGAACTCCTTAAAGATCACTTCTGAAGGCCAAAGAAGATAATCTCAGTGAGGTTGGTCAACTTCTCCCTCGGCTTTGCTCTCTTTTTTAAAGGACGTTTGTCCGAAGTTACATTATTTTGTATTGTAATCCGTACTTACTTTCTGTCACGTTGTTCTCTTATGTTCATCCACGTTGCTGTCGTCCTCAAATATTTTTCTTCGATATTTTATTGTGTTACAACTTCGTTCAAGTGGGGTGCTACTCCTTTTGGTAGTCATATGGCTTGTTCCTTCTTCGTATAATTATAAATGTAGTTTAGTTGAGTTTTGAACATACGTCTTGGATTAATGCGAGTTAGTGTATATGGCGGTGAATCTTTCCATTCTGTTAGTTGTTCACGCAACCCTTGCATTCCTTAGAAAGAGATCAGATTAAGTCAGAGAAGGCTTGGATACCATCAGAACTTAGCTTAATATTTTTTTATAGTTTCCTTAGCTCAGTGATTAGCGAAATTTTGTATAGTAGCATTAGGGCTTATAAAGCCACTTTGCATGTTGAATTTATTTGTATAGCTGGGACGACAATGTAGTTGAAAAATATTGTTTATATAGAGATTCTTAAACAGATTAGTTCTAAACTTCAACACGTTTCTATGATTCCATTCTTCCCTTGATATGGTTAGTGTTGTAATGGTGGGACATCCTTAATCCTTTTTTGCTGCCGGATACAATTCCGCGTACGATTTTCCAGTATTTCTCGGCCTTGGATTTGAAATTTGTTTCTGGCGATGGAAGGGATGCGGGTGGAAGAGAAAATGTTGACGTTCAAAACTGATCTGTGCGAGTTGATGATTTCGACACATAGTATAGAGAAAGATAGTTACCGTGATGACATAGGAATTAAAATACACATGCATGATTCAAGGTCCTTTCATCTGCTCTGCGGGGATTATTCTTTGGAAAACCCGGAGCATTGACCGGGACGGTAACGCGTTAAGACGAGCGAGACGTCCCTCCAATTTCCGTTTTTCTTAATTCCTTGGTCATTTGTCCCTGGGAGTCTTAGTGTGCCCCGGTACTTTCCATTTGTAAACTGTCCACTCTCCAGTCAACAAGGTGACTGTTCAGTAGGAAGTTATTGTTGAATTTATTTAATTATTTACTCAGTTGACCGTAGATTGGCTTAGGCCGTAGGTTGGGTCCTCTGCAAGCCACTCCTTTGACTTTTGACTTGAAAATCAGTAGGAATTGTATTGTTTTATTTAGGATTTATTTAACTGTCCAATAATTAGGATATAGATTACGCACTATAATAAACGTTGAGCCAAAATGGGAATAGTCTTTTTTCATAAAATAAAATTTTTAGGAAACTGAAGGAAAATACCATAGCTGGAAGTTTGATGTGTATTGATATGCGATGTGATGTATGCTATGTGCAATGAAAGGCGAATTCTTTCAGTTCACGTCGCAATGCTTTCAACCCAGAACAGTGCACGCAGAGTCCACCACAAAAAAAAATTATTATACTGAACAAATGGAAAACGTGGTTTGCGTTACCGCCTAGCTTTCTACGCGGGCATTCTTTTGGATCGTCACGCAATCTTCCCTCCACTACGAGGAGGGAAGAAAGATTGCGTGACGAGCCAAAGGAATGTTAGCCTGCGCAGCTGGCGGTATTTTGTGATTAAAGTTTTGGCGGCGGAGCCGCGATCCAAAAAAAAGGAGTGGGGACGAGGCGTTTGAAATACCGCCTGCCAGAAAACCCCGGTATTTTGAATAGGCCCGCACACCAGTGTGCGGGGAAACTGATTGGTCAAGGGCTATACATATGTTAATCATAGTAGATGATCCTTCGCATAAGCTTTCTCATATTTCCCAAGGGAGCGAGATGGTAGACTATTGCGAAAAATGATTGGCTGATTTAATTGGGATTAGTTGAGGCGATAAAAGTGGGCGGCATTCGAAAAATCATGGTTCTCTGGCAGGCGGTATTTCTCGCGGCTCCGCCGCCAACACTCCCTCGACTGGTACAGCGGCTCCGCCGCCAAATTTCCCTCGCCTGGTACACAATACCGCCAGCTACGCAGGCTAAAGGAATGTCTGCGTTGGAGGTTAGTTACAGATGATCGTCTGTTTGTTTGCAACCTCTTTCACAGGCTCTCTCTCCGGGGATGGGAAGAGACTCCCTGGGAAAGAGGTTGGTTTGCTTGCGGTTTGTGGTCATTCTGAATGTACCTGTTGACAACTGGCTGTCTCCCATCCCACCAGTTAACTATTTGCATTTGTGGTATACCAGTGACGACATGGCGGAGGTATTTGCGCATAATTTATAATGAGAACACGAAGCGTCTTCAGCTAGGTTAATACAATGTAGTGTTCGATCTGAAATGGAGATTGTATGGAACTCTTAAAACACTTCAACTCTGCAAACAAAACTGTTCCTTCCATGAGCGATGATTCTAAGAACAGTTGCTAAGAATAGCAATACGAAACATTACCGTTGATGGGGAATTGTTTGGCAAGAGACGGTGATGAACAGGACACGGCACCCGAATTGAGAACATCACAGATAGACGTAACATGGCCTGATGATTTTGAGGACTCGGTTCCTCCCAATATCCCTGATGTTGTTGTCGAAAATGGCAAGCTGGCGCTTGACTTGAGCTTTCTGAAGTTGCCAGTTTTACCGGAAAAAGTATTTCGAACAAAAAACATCGAGGTGCTCAATCTGAATTCCAACAAGATCTCAAATTTTCCCTACAATTTTGCAACTCTTCGCGATCTGAAGGAGCTTTATCTCGGAAACAATTATCTGGAGTTTCTTCCTGCCCAGATCTGTACCTCAGTCAAATTGGAAGTCTTGGAACTAAAGCGAAATCTGATTGAAACTCTACCGTATTGTGTTAGTCATCTATGCCATCTCCGAAAGCTTAATCTTGCTTTTAACAGCATCAAGACCCTTCCACCAAGTGTCCACTACCTAACGAAACTGCAGTACTTAAACATGGAGGGAAATTACCTTCAAAGCATTCCTGAAGTTGTCTTTTCACTTTTAAGCCTTGAAGTCCTGGTTTTAAGCGACAACGAAATCGCTTTCCTTCCACATAATTTGGAAAATTTGATTCATTTGAAAGAACTTTACTTAGATGACAACAAGCTGACCGAGCTCCCTGGTTCGCTGCTTTCATATCTTTCCAAGCTGGAAATCCTGAACGTCAGCAACAATGCTAAGAAGCTATGGCTCAGTAAAAGCGAAAAGCCCAAGAAGCAGATTCCAAAATCAAAGCTAAACCATATCATCCCCAAGGAAACCACAAACCAAATGACTCGTGTTGGTTTACCCCAAGATTCTTACCCCACGAAAGCTAAAGATAGTTCCATGATGTTTTCAGAGATAAATCTTAACCACTCTGAAAAGGAGAAGGATATCTTTGAAGGAGAGCCGCCTGATTTTGTCAATTTAGAGTCTGAGGATGCAAACCCTAACATGGTTGGGCAAATCAGGAGGAAGGCTCGTGACGCCAAGACGAGAGTTGACAAGGCTATGCGCCCATCACCGAAGTGGGGAATCCTGGTTCGAGAGCTGAAGAAGGCGGGCTTTCTGCCAACAATCAATGTACGGCCCCCAAAACGTTCCGAGGAAACAAGACGGCGAGTCAAGGTAGTGAGTCAAGGATCACGCTACACCTGGAGAGGGTGGCGAGTGGATACCAACCCTGAACTGGTGGCGCAGAAGAAAGACTCTTCGGCATCCGAGTTCAGTGACAAACTGGACAAGTTTGGACATCCTGAAAGTATTAGCCAAGTACTTCCAACGGTTAACATGGAAGGAGGAAGGCTGACACTTGATCTCAGCTGGCATGAGCTGGCATACATTTCTGAAACCATCTGTGAGTTAGTGAATCTCAACACGCTAATCCTGGACCACAACCAGCTCCTTGATCTGCCAGAGGCAGTGGGCAGTCTTTCTAAGCTGCGTATTTTGAGGCTGAACTCCAACAGCATGACTTGTCTTCCGAAGAATTTGCGGCATCTTAACCATCTCAGGCGCCTCTACTTAAATGGAAATCACATAACAGCATTTCCCGATTGGATAGAAAGCTTCCAGCAGTTAACTTATCTCTCCATAGAAAACAACGACATGCCGTTTTTTCCTGGGGAAATCTGCTCTTTGTCAAAGCTGGAATACCTACTTCTTGCTGGAAACCGGATAAAAGAGTTACCTGAAAAGATTAAACAACTAAAACATTTGAGAGAATTCTTTTTAGGCCGAAATATTATTCGAATAATTCCTTTTTCCATCACCGAGATGAATTCGCTGCGAGTATTGTACCTAGACAACAATGGTCTCGATGAGATACCAATTTCCGTCTTAAGCATTTTGGAACTGGAAACATTAAATCTCAACGGCAATGCCCTGACTGTTGTCCCTGACAACATCACAAATCTTCGAAACTTGGAAGACCTGGATCTAGCAAAGAATAACATTCAAAGATTGCCTTACTGGTTTCATCGTCTCACAAATCTCAGAGTTTTGCTTATAAGTTCCAACGGAATGTCAACGTTCCCTGAAGCTCTTTGTAAGTTACCAAACCTCACCTCGCTTGGTTTCAGCCAAAACAACATCATGGAGCTTCCAGACTTTTTACGGAGTAGTATAGGCGAAATGACGAGTTTGGAAGAGCTAGATCTGTCCCACAATCAACTCAGAAACCTGCCAGATTGTTTAGGGAACCTGCAAAATTTAGAAATTCTTCATTTGGAGGGAAATCCTCTAACTGAATTACCAGAAAGGATGAATGAGCTTGCCAGCTTACGAAAGCTCTACCTGGACAAAACCATACAGATACCAAGAGAAATTTTTCAGCTTCCTAAACTGGAAATTTTCTGATTGTTAGAGAGACTCTCACTAGAAGAATAGTTTTTAACTGCTTACAGTAAAATAGGCATTAACTAAAGAAAGCAAAATCAAGAGTATTTTGTACAAAACACAGACTGGTACTGTGTTCTGATTCAAAAAAAGAAAGTTTCTAACTCACCGGATTTTGAGCTCAGGCTATCGGCTTTCATAAAATACCTCACTTCAAACTTTAAACAACTTTATTCCCCATTCCCTCGGGGGTTCCAGGGTTAGTGGAAAGCCACCAATTCCATGTGCCGTTCACGTAACCCCCACTGATACGAGACACTCGAACAGACGGGCCCTGAAAAACACTTGAACTCGGTCAGACCTCGACGAGGTCTCCTGCGCCGAAAGAGCCACCGGGTGCAGTGCGACCGGAAGTCCGGAAATCTCACGTGCACGTTATTTTCTTCAGAAGCGATACTGTTCAACAGTAGTATGATAACATTTTCCAGACGCTATTCAGTGTGAAATACGCCATCGCTTTCAATCTTTTCCCTATTAGCCTAATTTAGGATAAGAAAAAGGTATTATCTCTATACAATTAGTTAATCAATTGGGTTTTGTGTTGATTTTTCTCATGAGCACGCACTTTCCGTAAGCAGCCACCTTGTCGTGCACCAGGGATGGTTGGTAACGAGAGAGTTGACTTTAATTGCTTCGTATTTATTGCATTGCACTGTTTCGGTCTGTAGTGATTGGCTGAATTAACAAATAGACTCCATGTTGCCCGCCATGCGTCTGTCGCCGATGACGTCAAAATGTGCTAGGAACAAAGAAGTGGTACACAAGGCGAAAGCCGACAGGTTCGTTCTTAAATCCATCGTTTAAACGGAAATGAAAAAGAAGCATTTGGAATTTTTTTCACTCGCCCTTTCACCAGAACTTGCGCCAATCCTTGGCGGTTACGTATCCGGTGTACACTCAGACATAGAGAGCCTAAGGCGCTAAAGCCGCTGTTACACGTTGAAACTTTTAGCTGAAACTTGTGTGCAACGGCGTTGCGAAACATGTTTCAGCAGGCGTTGCACCGTGTAACATGGTCGGTTTCGTGAAACTTTTTGAAGTTCCGTTGTGAGACAAGTTTCACGAAAAGTAGAACCGCTTTCTACTTCTGCAACGATCGCAGTGGTGACAAAAACGAGAGTTTCACCGTGCCGGTAACACCACTTTGTGAAACTTGTTCGCGGTGCCGTTGCACACAAGTTTCAGCTAAAAGTTTCAACGTGTAACAGCGGCTTAACCCACAAAATCCTTCGTTTGAAGAAGGTTGTTTGTTTTTCATTTTGTTTTGGAGACTGCGGTGTTAGTTGCTGGGAAAAAATTGTCTGATGTCTAAAATCTCAGGATGTTAGCCATTGAATTGCAAATGTTCGGTCCTTTTGTGATATCGAATCTTTACGCCAATGTTTAATTTTCTTTTTGTGTCATTCGCTCTGGTTCAATAACTTTCACTTTTCTTTATTCACAATAGCAAATAAAAAATACTTCAACTTAAACAATGGTTTATGAAAATTTCTGTTCTCTGAAAGTGGACATGCTCAGGAATTTAATGGTTGACGGCTGTCCCAGATAAACACATTTGACCTTCATAAAGAAACTGAGACTGTAGCGCCCTGTGTGCAGCTCGAGTTGACAGCATTTCATTTTAATCTTATTTCGAATTGTTTGGCTTCCACGACGAAAATGACAACTTATTTCTTGGACAGTTACTTGAAAAAGAGGGAAAACAATGCCAATGTGTGAACCGGTTGTGGATACGAAGGAATGCGAGCCTTTCTGCCACAGGCAAAGACATGTGACTTTGGGAAACCAGGTCTCTCGCAAAAAAAACAACAACAAAAAGTTAGCTTAGAAGGGAAAGTAAAATAAACTTTACATGTCCTAATTTAGGCAAGCTTTGACGGAGTTAATATTTAATGTCTCTTCTGGTGTTCTGCAAAGTACAATATCGTTGAGCCGGAACGGGAAATACGAAATGATAATAGCTATCTAAGAATATATTTGAGTGACCAAATTTGGTAAAAGATAACACCTGTTGACCAATAGGAACACTTTGTTTATGGAAAGGGAAGTGCGCTTGTTCCCAAAACTCGGCACGGCCCACTCTCGGAGATACACTCCTTGTATTCTACAGTTTTGGTGAGGTTACTTCTTCCTTTTTTGCTAGAAACGCGATCTTAGACTTCTTTCCGGCATCATGGCGGAATCCCACCTCTCAGAAGATGAAATGGCTGAAATTCGTGAGGCTTTTGGACAGGTTAGTTTAAGCTTAAATATTAAATATTGCCTAAAATTGCGTTGCATCGGGTTGATTTTGTGAGATTAGTAAACCATTCCACTTTCTGCAATTGCTTTGATGTGCAGTGGGATTTTAAATCCCGTGAATGGGAACGTTTTTCTTCGTCGCTAAAAATTTTGCGAGATATTTTGATACTTTTAAACTGCAAATAGCAACAATTTGGTTTTGTTTTGATAAATTTATTTCTCTGCAGTTTGACTTGGACAGCAATGGTCACATTACTTCCACTGAAATCGGAACAGTAATGAAAAGTCTTGGAGAGGAAATACCTGGCTTTAAATTACGCGATATCATCAAAGAGGTGGACAAAAATCAAAACGGAACAGTAGAGTTTGAGGAGTTTTTGGAGGTGAGCGTTAGTGAGTGAGAAGGAAGTGGAAAAGTTCACCTTAGCTTTATGAGTCTCAGGGGAGACTGCTGGCTTACCAACTTGTGTAAACCGCATATGTACTGACGAACTGACGAACTGACGAATGCCTAAATCGTGAATGCGTTCGAAGCAATTAGCATTGTAGCGGTGTTTCCCTTTCATTTCTGTGTCTAAGCAGATAATCAACCATTATTCAAGATTATAGAATAAGCCTTTGAAAATTGCATTCCGTGGCATAGAAAGAGAAATATGCCAGAAATGTACACATCTTTCTAGCCAGGCCTCGCTGCTTTTCAGTTGTAGCATAAACCATTCGGTTACGTGATTGCTTTATACGTTTCGGACCATGGTCATGCACCAGCTGAAATTTCAGCGATGAATTAAATTATAACTGGTAAAATTCGTTCGTTGTTGAAATGTGTATATTCGCAATTATCAGTGTCACTTTAGTTTTCACCAACAAGTAACAACAATTTACATTTCACCTGTCGCTATCTTGCTACAGTGAACTGCAGGTAGAAGGAAAATAAACATCAATGCACAAGATCAAAATTTTAATTTACTTGATCGGTTGCTATAGTTATGGAACCACCAACCGCGCGCTTGCTCGGGCCAAGGTTAGTAATAGCGATGCTCTATTATTTCAGAGCTGGGGACCATTGCTTGTGTTGTTTTTTGATCCTAAAGAATTTGAATTGTTGCACCTTATCAAATACTTCATTTTTGAAATAGGATATGAGATGGAAAAACAAAGAAAATGGAATCTCACACTGCAAATGTAAAATTTCATTTTCACCAGAAACTAAAATTATTTGGTGTAAGTTTCCATTAAAGGTATTGAATGCACTTGGACCAAAACTTGTGTGAACAAAGGCCAGTTCAATCGTGCACATAGAGTCTTTGTTTCCCTTATCCAGCAGTCAGGAATTGAAGCAAGCAACTCTGGTCTGGATATCTGGAAATGTCAGACTTCTGGTTGGGTTCAGATCATGTTGGTCTTCTGTTTAAGGCGAATGATACACTGTTCAACATTTGTTGCTCAACAGATGTTGAACCGTGTATCATTCGCTTATAACTCTCATGCAGTTGTCTAAGTATTGTCTTCAAGTGTGCACAATAAGGGTCAAAGACTTGAAAAACAAGATTGACAGTACCTCCTACTGTTCCTCAGAAATCAAGGTTTTCATGACCCTTAGCAGTGACCAGTACATAGTTTCTCTCACCATTATTTCTACTTCCTTAAGTACAGAATTCGCAAGAATAAACAAATAATTATTATTGATCACCAACGATTAAATGCTGTGATGATTGAAAATATTAGATCCCAAGTTATATGTATTACACATGGCGTTAAATCAGTGAGGTGAATATTTGTATTGGTCACAGGGCTTAATAGAACTATTCAACACAGCAGATTTTGCTGAGGCCAACCATGCATTTTTTTAGGGACAATAAATTAGAAATATTTGGAAAAAATTTCCAGACATGGTTGTGTATCTTAAAACTTTTTCAGATTATTCTCGGACCTAATTATCTCTGAGAAGTGCATCTTTATCCCAAATTTCTTAATACAACCTTGTTAAGATCTGCTTTACCCACATAGTTAATAACTGGGCAAAAAAAATTTCAGTTGTTAGTTAGATCTGAGGCGTTGCCTAGATCTTTAAAGCATATGGTAAATTGAAATGTTTGCTGAGATTGTGGCAACTTTAGGGCTTTTGTCTTTTCACCATGGAAAAAATGTGAGTATGATGATACCCATGACTTAATAATAAAAATAATAATTATAACTTTGTTTAAGTCTCAAATTTTTCTAGCCAAACACAAGTGCTCTACCAATTGGGCATACTGTAAATCAGATAAACTCTAAATCAAATCAAATGGTGGTTTTTGAAGAGGGGAAAACCGGAGTACCCGGGGAAAAACCTCTCGGAGCAGAGTATAGAGAACCAACAAACTCAGCCCACTTATAACGCCAAGTGCAGGAATCAAACCCAGGACACATTGGTGGAAGGTGAATGCTCTCACCACTGTGCCAACCCTGCCTGACCAAGTTTTTTTCCACAGTTGGGATTGTTTGTGAGACAATCTTATTTTCTTTGCAGATTTATAAGAAAAACAGCAAAAAATTTTCGGCAGGTACAGAGTTCAAGAAGCTCATAAAGAAAAGAGAACAACTGGATGTGTCAGGGGGGACATCTGAGAGCTCTGCTGAGGGCACAAAGCATTCTTACTCTGAGGCTGAACGAGTAGCCTTTGTAGACTGGATAAACACTGCACTTAAAGATGATAAAGAAGCCCAGGTGTATCTACCCATAAACCCAGCAACATCAGATGTATTTGAAAAGATCAAAGATGGCATAATTTTATGGTAAGGTTTGTTTTTGAACATAATGTTTACAGGAACCTTCCAAGTGGTTTTTATTTATTTATTTTTTTTAATTCAAAAAATATTTTTGGCATGGCATTTCGTGGGGAAATGACAAGCTTTTTGGGGCAGTTTGATTGTACTCAAGTTTGCTGAACATATCAAATTGGTAACTCACAATCAACTTCCTTTTATTCTTCCAGCAAAATGATCAACTTGTCTGTGCCAGACACTATTGACGAACGGGCAGTGAACAAACCACAGGCTGGAAAGTCCCTAAGCATCTATAAAATTCATGAAAACATGACACTGGCGCTGAATTCAGCACGGTCTATTGGCTGTAATATTGTCAACATTGGTGCAGAGGATTTGGAGAAGGGAAAACCACACTTGGTTCTTGGGGTGCTTTGGCAGATTATCAGAGTAAGACTTATTTTGCTTTTATTGTTGTCTACGTCACCTTACAGTAATCTTTTTGCCAAACCTGGGGACTTGTCAAGATCGACAGGAAAAAGCTTTTCTCTTCAATTGGAAGTGTAGAGCCATGTGGCACTATTTAACAACAATCATGATTTGTTATTTGCTAAGCAACATATTGTTGCAATCTGCCAGTAAAATACAGGATTAGGAGAATTGAAACATCTTCTTCATTTACTTTAAAATATTCTTCCTCAACAAAGAGGAGCATCAGTGTGATTTCTTGATTGTTTTTTTAATCTCAAACATTTTTTCGTTATTGTGTGGATTTCTAGGAACTGTGTGATATTGGGCAGGTTGAAAAAATTGTGCAGCACCCATGTGCCCATCAGAAACTTATAAATTAACCTGGTTGAATTGTTTTTTAGATTGGCTTGTTTGCCAACATTTCACTAACTACTGTGCCTGGTTTGGCGCGTCTGTTGAGGGAGGGCGAGACCATCAATGATCTTATGGCTCTATCCCCAGAGGAGATCCTTCTGCGTTGGTTCAACTACCATTTGGAACAAGCCGGACACCACCGCCGCGTGCATAACTTCAGTGACGACATTAAGGTAATACAGTCAAACCTGCATTAAGCGGCTGAATGGCCAACAGACGGTTTAATACAGGACTTCACGGTATAATCCAGGATTGACCAACCAAACTCATTAATCAAAAAAAGAAAATAGTGTGACAAGATGAAGTATCCATCACCTGACAAATTGACCTCAAAGAGTGTTCTACCGCCTCTTGTGCTAAAAGAATAGAAATAAAAGACTCATAAACGAATTGCACAATCTATCCAGTACACTGGTATGGTGCATTTTAATGAAAGTGACCTTGTAATAGAGGTGACCGTTTAGTACAGGACAGTTTTACTGTAACTAAGTGAAATGATTTGCAGGTTTTTGGAAAGTGACCCCTTAATGAAGGGTGACTGACTGCTTAATACCAGCTTGCTAATACAAGTTGTATTATTTTATTTAGGATTCTGAATGCTACAGTGTCCTTCTCAAGCGTATTTCTCCTCCAGAAGTCTTTGTGGACAGCCATCCAATGCAAGTAAGTCAAAGGTCATAAATGAGATGCTAAAAATATCAAACTACAATCATGGATAAAACTACTGGAGAAAAGGGCATCACAGAGATCAAAATCCTTCCCCACCTAATCTTCTCAATGTTGAATTTATGCAGTTTCATAAAACATCCTTCTCCCCCATGGATGATGGAAGGTCAGTGGAAATTCCAAGTGGTGGGGGGGGGGGGGGGGGGGGGTTGGCATAAGCACATAAGTGTTAAGAGAGGAGTATGAAATTTCTGGAGGGGGGGACATTATGGATATTGGGAAGCCGCAATTCCAAAAGAAATTAGCATTTAGAGTTTGAGGAAGGGCAGCTTTGAAACTCAATCGATTATTGTTTGTACACAGATAGAAAGGCTTCAAAGCCCAATTTTTTAACAGTTTTGTCCATGATTGTAGACAGTTGAAGGGTCCTTTTGACTCGTTTTATCCATGCATGATGCACGTGTGTAGCTGCAGTTTCTGTCAGTAACTATACCTATCAGTCACTCTATGTAGAACTTGTGGGGTACCTGTTGATGTTTGGCATAGCTTGCTTTGGAGTCACTTATCTGGCATAACTTTGATAACAGCATGTACATGTACAGTTATCTTGCATGGTTTACATATAAAGTATTCTTGACCCTTTGGAAAGTGGACAGGAGGTGTAATTGTAACTTAATGCCAGGCATGGGTGAAAACAGTGGTGGTTGTATTTTAGTGCACATGTCTTGAATAGCAGTAGGTATATATAGGGTGCGTTCATTTGGGATGATCAAAGATCATTCAGATCATAGTCATCAAAGGAACCAAGGATTCCTGGCCCAGAGTGGATTCCTCAGTTCCTTTGATGCACCTGGTATCAAAGTGATCTTGAATCATTGATCCTGATCTGGATCATCTTAAAGGAATACACCCATAAATTATCTCAGTCTGCTTCTGACCCCATTAAAATGGTGGCTTTTATACAACAGCCACTGGTGATAATAATATTAATAATTGTTTCTCATTTGTTGCTAACTTGAAACCCATCGCCAATTGCTCGAACATTGATTTTTTAATTATCTTTTTGTAACCATGTTCCTTTCACATTGAATATGCAGTAGTTTTGAGCATGTCATATTTTTGTTTTGTGTGACAGCCAGACTGTTTGTTAACTGACTATTACACATGGGCGTGAGAGTCATTTTGTCCTTCTGTAATTGAATCAGCTCGATTTTACCCATCTAGGAAAAAGACCTCACTAAGCGAGCTGAGCGTATGTTACAGATGGCAGACAGAATCAATTGCAGGAAGTTTGTTCGCTCCAAGGTAATTGAGATGTTTGCGTACCACCCCTGGTTTTCTCTCATCAGTGGTGGTTGATTCAGTTTTTGTTAATCCTTGAGACCCACTGTCTCCCTCATGATTAGCTAAATTTCATATACCCAGTCTTCAACTACAATGATCTTCTCAGTGTGGTGGTCTTTTTAATGTGTTACTCTTGAATGTTACAATTTCCATCTTTGCGACAAAAGATGGTGGGTTTTTTTGGTAAAAAGCCTACAACTAGACACAGTAGCTGTTCATTGGAAGGTGAAGGTAGCTAGGTAAATGAGGTATTTTCCAATTTTTTCCAGTGTTACTGTGACAATAACATTAAAAGAAATTTTTTTACTAAAAACTCCTTTAACACAGCCTTAATTATATATAAGATGTTCCATTCTTTAAAAACATCTTGAAGAGTACATGCACACCCAGACCCCTCAAACCCTGGCTAAAAGCATTATTGTTGGGGACATTTGATTTCCTCCTCACTGTTTCAACTTGATTAAATATACAGTCATACAGTCATTCAGTCAAGAGGTTTATAAATGCTTGATAATAATTTTATTTATATTTTATACATTTTTAGGATGTGGTGTCTGGTAATTCTAAGCTGAATATGGCTTTTGTTGCAAACTTGTTTAATTGTTATCCTGGATTACCCCCCATGGATGCTGAGCTGGAAGAAGTTCTTGAGGAAGCACGTGAAGAGACCCGTGAAGAACGAAGTGAGTCAATATTCAGTCAAACTTGTGTTCAGTGGCATCAGTGATCGATATTTTTTTTTACAGGGCTGTCATTAATATTTGGAGTAGGTAGGGATTTGAGTTGCTTTAATGAAGTCAACATGTTGGTTTTATATCAAGTAGCCAGGGATATACCTCAAAATAGGAGGGGGAAATCCCCAAACCCCAACCCTTAATGACAGCCCTGGTTTTCTTGATAACTAAGTCATTGCAGATCTTAGCTGTAATGACGTAGAGTCAACTATTTGCAACTGAACAACATGAATTGTGAGATCAGGAAACCTAGTCACTTGTTGGAGATGGATTTAGGGAGTCTGAATGTTGTTGATGTACTGTTGCTTATATATATTGCTGTTTTGTTATCACCCAAGTTTGCTGCTTTTTTATACAAAACATAAGAAGTGCTTGTACTTCTTTGTTGACTTCTAGCTAGGGGTGTAAAGATTTATTAAAAGTTAATGGTATTCAATCAACCAGATCAGGCTAGAGCTTGCACAAGATTGTGTTTAAGGCCATGACACGCTGTTAGAATATGATATGAGAACGAAAATGTGAACAGAAAGTTTGTTGAATGTGTATGTTCAAGATCCTGTTATTTCTCATATCATATTCAACCTGCCCTGTAAATCAAAGTTTCAAGACCTGAATTCTTCACAGGCCATGTGTCAATGACATTGTTTCATTACACATTCCCATTTCCATTTGCAGCGTTCCGCAACTGGATGAACAGTATTGGAGTGAATCCATATGTGAACAATCTTTACAGAGACCTCTGCAGTGGGCTGGTCTTGTTACAGGTATTTGTTTCAGGTGCTGGTTGTTTAGGCTGGTTGTAATAATTGTTGTTGTTGTTTTTCTTTGTTTCCTAAATCTTGACATTTTCTTGAAGGGATTCATGTTCTATCTGTTGTTGATCTGATGTTCTATGTTGCAGCTGTATGACATAGTCCAGCCAGGGATAGTGAACTGGGAAAAAGTCAACAGACCTCCATTCAAGCAAATGGGTGGAAAGATGAAAAAAATAGAAAACTGTAACTATGCAGTTGAGATTGGGAAGAAAATGAAATTTTCTTTAGTTGGTGTTGGTGGCCAAGACATCCATGATTGTAATGAGACGTTGACTCTAGGTAAGGCTCCAACCAGCCAGGGGGTTGCATTGGGGGATGTGAATTATCACTTTTTGGAGTGATCTTATTTTAATACATGAAAAAATTACTCAGTTCTGATTGGTTGAGAGCAGTACAGTTCAAGTGTAACACCAGTGCAAAAAGTGTAACTCAGTGCAAATTACACATCTAAATTCTGGATATCGATTGGCTGAGAGACAATAGAAAATTTTCTTATCCAATGATATAACGTAAAATGATGACGAACATTTTGTGCGGAAACTTTGAAAAAAGTTTTCTCGGGTGAGAATGCTCGCTTCCTGTCTGCAATATAAGATCTTCCGGCACTTCCTCCACTCGAATTTTTTCATATATATTATTAATAAGCAATCATACGGTTTTTTTCGATTAATTTGGAATTAATTTGCACTTGTGAGTTTTTCAAAAAGCTGAAATTGAACGAGAACAACCGTATGGTTACCTATACAAATCCAAAAACCGTGAACAATTTGATTGAATTTTGACATTTCCCATTGTGAAGCAACCAATAATCATAACCCGCCCACAAAACTCTTTCTTACAGCTGTTGTGTGGCAGCAGATGAGAGCTTACACACTTGCCTTGCTTTCAAAGTTGACAGCTGATGGGAAAACCATTGATGACAAGGACATCGTAGATTGGGTCAATACCAAGGTACAGTCATGGTCTGGCTTAACCATCACCCACCCAACTACATGTTTTTGCTGACATTCCTTGTTGAACAAAATCGAGTGCACCTGATAAATTTTGTGACATTAATTTATCGTGATTCAGGTTTGTGTAACTGTGTATACAATCTAACCTCCGCTTGTGGACACCTCCCGTAAGCGGACATCTAGTTGCGGTCCCGACGATTTCTCCTTTGAAACTCTACATTTATAACCTCCTGTAAGCGGACACGTTTTGGAAGCTCTAACTTGCTGAAACCCCCCACCCCTTAAGTGCTCCTCAATCGCCCCATGTAAGGTAATCCGAGACAGTCTTGGATTCTGGATTCGATGCTGTGGATTTCGGGTTCCAGGTACTGGATTCCGGGTTCCAATCAGCCCGGTTTGGAGAGAATTTTGAGCAACTTGGATTCCGGATTGCAGATTCCAGAGCCCAGGATTCCGGATTCCACAAGCGAAAATTTCTTGGATTTCGGAATCCGGACTACCTTACATGGGGCGATCCTCAAGCTCGAACTCGCACGACATTACCATTATATTTCCCTTTATTTCGCTCGCTTCACTTGCTTGTGAAGAACTGCGTTAAAAAAGTCATTGTACAATCCGATATGCCCGGCAACCGAGGCGTTTTCGGGCATTCTAGATGTAAAAAGTTACAATTTTCATGTTCAGTTTTAGTTAATGATTTTATGATAAGGTACTGTGCATTTTTAATTGGAAAATAAATGTTCAATTGTTAAACCCTAATTAGAAGTAAACTAAAACCGGAAAGTTAATTCAGAAGTCATTACTGACACTGCACACTTGACCTCCCATGGTGGCTGTCCGCTTATTAGCGGTTGTACTGTACGGAAGCCACTCCTTGAACGTGAATCAGGCAATACATAATTATTTTGTAACATTCTTTGTCGAGGATAAGATGACAAACTTTTAAGTAGTGGTAAACCGCGCCCTACGCCAGCAATCATCTGCAAAATTAAATCAGGACAGCTTTCACTGACAACTCTCAGCTCATAATTCGTATTTTGTGACTTTTTTTCTTGGCTTATAGTTAACGGAAAACGACAAACCCAGGCGAATTGCATCTTTCAAGGATCCTTCTATTGCTACAAGCCTTGCAGTCTTAGATCTGGTCGATGCTATAAAACCAGGTATTGTTGACTATAGCCTCGTGTCCGGTGGCGAAACAGAAGAGGTTAGTAACTTAATACTACCTGGGATTTTAATGTGCCGGGAAAAAAACTGAATAAGCTTTAAAATATCTTTTTACCATTTTTGTGCAATCAAACCAACAGGCGTAATTCTGCTACTTTGAAACGCAGAAGACAGAGCACAAATAGCGTTTGTGTAAGCTAATTCCCCACAGTATATAAAGCTCTTTATTAACTCCAGAAACTCGAAAAAACTAACGTTTGTTTTTTCGAGTTTTTTCGGACAGCAGTTTATTTGAGTTAACTTGCGAACGGTGAAACTCTGTCCACATAGACTATCAGCAGAAATTAACATTAAGTTTGGTAAAATGTTTACTTTAGTCTTGCTCTTTTCTCCATGGTCCCTGACAGTAAATGTGAAGCGTACAAAAATGGCTACACAGGCCAGTTTGCAGAGTAGGGCAAGTGCACACACGAGTCTTTTTATCTAAACGCTCATTGCGCATGCCAGAATCGTAGCATTGCGCGTGGCAGCTGTGAGGCTAAAGCTTGTGAAGAAAAATCAACCATGCCCGCAGGATTTCAGGACTTCCGGTCGTATTGCATGCGTTGCACGCAGCTAAAAATGGTTCTTCACGCACGAGATCTCGTCGAGTCCTGCCAACTCTGCAGACGGTACACAGGGCGAGAAGTTTTTTTTGCCATTTTTCTTTCGACGACCTAAGGGCCTCATTACATGAGCCGGGCAGGCAGCCGGGCTGGTGTCAGGTTGCCGGGATCTCGGCACGTCGGTTAAACGCAACAAAAATCCCGGGCTGAGATTTTTTTCATGTAATCGCGTTTGTCGGGTCAGCCCAGCTCATTAAGCCAGCGAGAGTACAGCCGGTAATATAATGCTCATGCGCAATGGTTCATAGCATCAGCCATCAACCGGGCTGGCTCGCCTCATGTAACACCGGGCTGAAAGTCATCTCGGCACAACGAAGCAGCCCGGATAACCGGGCCAGCCCGGGTCATGTAATCAGGCCCTAACATGGCTCTTTTTTGCTGACAGTTTGTGTTGACTGGATAAGGATTGTTTTATTGAGATCAATAACATTTAAATTTTCCGTCCTTAGGAGAAGTACGAGAATGCAAAATATGCTTTAAGCGTTGCTCGAAAGATAGGGGCTACAACCTATGCACTACCGGACGACTTGGCGGAAGTGAAGCCCAAGATGGTATTAACAGTGTTTGCCTGTCTGATGGCTACTGCTCTAGCAATGAAATCTTAAGAATTTTAGACAAAACGATGTACTTTCATAAAAAATATAAATAAAATAAGAAAATATTTGAGATTTCGACAGGAACTAAGATATTGAAATGTAAGAATAATTAAACCATTGCCGCTTTGAACTACAACTCGTTTTGCTTGTGAGATTTGTTTGGTTTCGGTGTTTCGTGTTGTTTCTTGCTGTAAGTCAAGTTGTTGTGTGCGCGGGTTTACTGTGTGATGAATTGCCAAAAAAGTAGTTGCAGGGAAAAGATGTCTGGGGTCCTCACCATTTACACGGAAAACCCGGAAATTCTGGTTGGAAAATCAAGGTACATACAATTCCATTTGGAGGGTTTCGGAAATTTTGGGCCATCGGCTTAATCAATGCTCTATTTCTGTTATTTTTGAGCTTTCCAACTGATACTAGTACGTTTTATGATTTATCCATTGTGCGTTTGGACAAGCTGCAGGATTGAATATTTCACCCAAAATTTCCACCCGAATGGGTCGTGTAAATGGCAAGCGCTATTGGTTAACGTGTTGGTGATAATGGCGCCCCTGGATCATTGGGTGTATTCTAGAAATAGGTGAACGTTGCCTTTTGTTATAAAAGCGGCCAAGTATATAGAAAGCTATCACAGTAGATATTATAACTTGTCATGGGTGACTTAAGATTTAACGACGTTGTAGTCTTGTAAAGTATAATCTTGAGGTGTAAAACTTTTTATTGGTTGTTAACAGTAATCGCTTGGATTTGTAGTGTATCTTTTTCAGGTTATAGATTTACGTGAACATAACCGCGTGGAATAACCTCTACTTATAATTCATCCATGCTTGCTCTCTGGTTCATAATTCAAATTACTGGTAATATCAACGCCCGTTGACGCGCAACTTGACAGCAAAATGAAATTTGTGTTAGTCAAGGTTTTCTTTGTTTCTGAATTTCAATGGGAGCCATAGGCTTTGTGTTCGGGTCGATGGCAATGAATTTCATCCCAATTCGACCGGTTTCCGACCGATTACTATCGGTTTCCGAGCGCGAAGACTACTTGGGTGCCCTGGGTATTTCCGAGTTGTACTCCATTTATTCGCAAGTGTTGCGAGTTTTGTTGGTGCACTAACTGAAATCTCAGTCACGACGGATAAAATAAACATTTTATAAATGTAGTTTTATGAAGGAAGTAGAATGGGTATTAGCCGGTAAGATTAGGATGCTAGGAAATCGCATATCAATCAATTTATACAATCAATGATGTTAACGCAATATTATTATAATAGGCTTACCCTTTTTTAAGCGAGTGGGCTCTAGTGGTGAAAAGGTGTGGTAAATCCTAATTTTGAGAAGTAATAAATATTTTCCATCCGTATTGTATTGTTTTTTGTATTATTTGGAGGTCTGTAGCCTCCATGATTAGTGTTCGTCAGCGGAGCACGAGGTGAGGGTTTTTATTCCTTCCTCGCGCTTTGTGCTCCACGCTCGTGTTTCGCGCTTGCCCTCGAATACACTATTTTACTAATGATCAGTTCCAACTGAATTGTGGGTAGATCTAGTCCTTTGTGGGGGCAAACGATCAAAATTAGAATTTCACATCACGTCTTTAAATGGCCGTTTGCCTCCACAGAGGACTGGATCTACCCACAATTCACTCGGAACTGATCATTAGTAAAATGGTGTATTCATGCGCTTCGTGCTCAGGTCCATAGACGCCTGTTTTGGCGTGATGCGCCCACCCCTCCCCTCCCCCCTTCTCCTCCCCTAAACACCACCACTATGCGTAGGTTCACCCTTAGAAATAATGGGCATGCGTGTAGAACATCTGTTGCACGCGTGACCTGTAGGCGTACTTTTTACGACGATCGGAGCCTTGATCTCCAAAAGGACGTTGCCATAATCCCATTTTCCGAATCCTTTACGTAAACGCCATGTTGTGTAACGTCATACATCTGTCATACATAATTCGTAGAAGAAATGTAGATCAATCCGGCGTTGTTTAGAGGGAGGCTTTACATGGTATCAAATCTGAGCATACAACAGCAACAACTATTTATACTCACAATTTAACGTATAAATGAAGACCACCTGCAAAATAGCGAAGCTAGTGGAGGCAGGTAGTTTGAGAGAACGTGTCAATTACATATCAGGGGCGGATCCAGGAATTTCTGAAAGGGGGGTTGTACACTACCGAAGTAGCCTTGAACACCAATGGTGTGGAAGGCGAGTAACTTGACAAGCAGTCGAATGGTAAAAGTGAAATAACTTCGTAAAAACAATTTTATTCTATTATTATTATACGAAGAATCAAGCAAATTAAGAAAAAATTCTCAAAGGGGGGGGGGGTTGCAACCCCCTCAACCCCTCCCCTGGATCCGCCTCAGCATATTAATACAACATTATTCTAATGACAAAAGATAAACAATAATTACAAATGTACAGATTTTAATTACAGAAATGAATACAAATATAATATACCGTAGTATGAGAAACGTGTCAATTACATATCAATACAACATATTCTAATGACAAAAGATAAACAATAACTACAAAAGTACAGATATTGATTACAAAAATGAATACAAAATATAATATACAACTTACGAAACCACAAGCGCATAAATAGAAACAGGACAAGCTTAAAATACTCTTTATTTTGACGAAACCTAGATTCTTGTCATTTCGTTTATTAATGTATCAATATCAGGGTAAGAATCCTGGTTTAAGGGCCTGTTTACATGGAGGTGGGGGACCCCAGGTAGGTGAGGTAACCCGCCTAGCCGTGGTCGAAAAATGGCCCGCGTTTACATGCAAACTTACAACCCCGGGGTCCCGGGGTGACGTTACTAGACGTTGTTGCGTGGTCGCTAGGCATGTAAACAGAGAAAATGGCGGGCGAACGACGCATTTTGGCGGTCAGTGTTCTTTTCCTCTCATTATATGCTCTCGCTGCAACATTTCAGTGCCGTAGCTTTTTACTGTCACTTTTGATGATACAAAGCCTCCGCCAAAGGCAGTTAACTGCTCAGGCAACTCGACCCCGGCTAGGCGGGTTACCCCACCTTGAGTCGTTTACATGGCAAAATGCGACCCCAGCTGACAGGGTTACCCTACCTGGCAGACCGGGCAACCCGCCTAGGCGGGTTACCCCACCTATCATGTAAACATGATCAAATAAAAATGAGAGATTATATGGAGAGGTGGGTTACCCCACCTAGGCGGGTTACCTCACCTACCTGGGGTCCCCCACCTCCATGTAAACAGGCCCTAAGAAGATTTGAAATAAAGATTCGGTTATTTTTTTCTTGAATCTAAATTTTGGGAGCTTTCTCAAAGCATTAGGAATACAGTTCCAAATTTTTGCGCCCTTAGAGGAAAAAGAGTTCTTGTGGTGATTCAGTCGAGAGTACAGTTTATATAGAAATTACCAGCGGTAGAAGAACGTGTATTGTAATGATGAACATCTTTAGTGGGTGTAAAGAGAGCAGAAATGTTAGATGGCACGACTTTGTTCTTGACATCATGCATTAAGATAGAGCAATTTTTAAAGTAGATTAAGGGTAAAGGCAGAATATTGGTAGAGATAAAAAGTGGAACAGCGTGAACATGAAAAATTCATCAAGCGGACTACCCGTTTGAAGAAGGAGTATCTTATTTAGGTGCGTTTTGGCTGCCTGTCCCCAGGCAGTAAGGCCATAGGAGATGTATGGAGAAATAAGAGATCTATATATATTAAGCAAAGTCAGAAAGGGAGTGAAATGCCTTAATTTGGAAATTATACCTATATGACTACTGATCTTTGACGCGATATGGCTGATATGATATTTCCAACAAAGATTACTATCCATTAGAACCCCTAAGTACTTGACATATGACTTACGTTCTATACTTATCAATCTATTTTTTTGGTTGTCATATATGTTAAGTTTAACTTCATTATCTAAGTGTTTTTGATATGAATGAAAGATAACAATATTAGTTTTCTTTATATTTAAGGATAGTTTATTAGCGCTTAGCCAGTCACAGACATTAAGTAGCTCCACATTTACAACAGATTCAAGTGATTTTAAATTCTTATCAGCATATAGCAGATTTGTATCATCAGCAAATAGGTAGAATCCTGGTTTGTTTGAAGCCTTGTAAATGTCATCAACCGCTGATTGACCGTGGAAGTTAAAATATGCGTTTGGTCGCTAAGTTGTAGGGAGTTTTTGAATGTCATCCTGAAAGATTAATTCATGTAAGAATGACAGTGGTTAAGTACACAGAATTTAGTATAGAATTAAACTCATCAGCAATAGATGAGGTTGGGGGATGGAGGTTGTACGGATGGTGGGAGTGGGAGCGGACGAGCTGAGAGCCAAGGTAACCATGGCAACCCTGTGAGCGGCAACCACCATCCAGCACCGTCACACTGAATAGGAAATCAATGGAGATAAGCTGATACATACCTACATGGGAGGGAAAGGGAGGGGGGGGGGGTGGGGGCAGACCAGCACGAAGGCTTCGCAAAATGCAACACGAGTGATTGCACAATGAGTCTCAGAAATCTGAGCCCCGTAAATACCCAGAACCCTGCCACTTACCGGGCTGCCCCGCAGTAGATCTGAGCCGCCATGAAGAAGACCGCTGCCGGCATTGCCTCGATTTTAACTTCGCTTAAATTACATTTAGCCACATATGTCGCCTGCCATCGCTTCATTACAACGGTTTTTACTTACCATAGAGGTCATGCCCACTAACGGGGCCTGTTTAATCTTTCGTTACCAAGGTTCTTAATTTTACGCGAACGTGCTGAGTGAGTTCACGACATCGTAAAGTTATCTTTGAAGTGACAGAAGACTTTTTCATAAACTCGCTTGCCAATACCCACGCCACAGAACATGATATAGAGAGCTTAAGCAACGAGGACGGCAACGGCAACGAGAACGCCACAAAACAATGGGATTAATGAGCAAAAACAATACTCTGCACGTGCGTTTTACATTTTGGTACATTTCTTTGCCGTCCTCTGCAAAACAACAACGTGAAATGACCAAATTTTAGGTTTTTTCGAGAACGTGACCGCATGATGGTAAGTTTTTCTTTCTTTTTCTTTGCTTTTACATCGTTCACAGAAATTTAGACCCTGGACAGCTCGCCAGCATTTTGCATCGTCGCTGCTTAAATTCCCTAGGCTACAGCGGGCCCGTCTCTCAACAAACAAGATGTTTTGTACATTTTTACATGTGGGCCGAATATTGAACTCACAGTTCTTTGCTATCCAGTGTGAATACGGCCTCAAGCGATGACATAAAATAATATAAAATATAAATACAAAACAAGAAGAAGTCATGAGTCCATTTCACAAAACGCCAAAGATAGTGAACATTGAATCCATACGGATCAATTTGTTCAAAAGTACTGCGCAACTAACTAGGCTTGATTTTAGTACAGAACATCGTCTAGTATGTCCACTTGTTTAAAACAAATGTGACTTGCACTTCTTTAACCAATCAGAAGCCAATATAATCAGGCGTGCTCCACAATCATGTAGTTGTTTAATATTGTTTTTGGCTTCTCGCAGTTCTGACATCAGAACTTCAGTTCCATCTACCTGCAGTTCATATGCAGTATTTGCTTAATATTTTTGCAAACTGCCTGTCTGAGCGCCCTTAATCTCCAGCAATATAAAAGAGGATTTACAGCTGCGTTTGTGAGGACAACAGTGGTAGTCACATAATAGGCACCTTCTACCCTGTTAGTGAAACCTAACAACAAGTATGCAACAAGAACGCAAACAAAAGGCGCAAAAAACAACCAGTAAAAGCTAACTATGTAAAGGACGGCTGAAGTTATCTTCTTGTACTTTCGAATGTCGAAAGAACTTGCTTTTTGGTCTTGTGTAGATCTTGAAGGTTCAATTAATCTTTGTCGCTTTATACAATAATAAATTTTACAATAACTCGCAGTGAGGATTAGTAAGCCAATAAACATGAAGGGTAAATGAACGGCAATGTATGTCTTGTTGCTTAGCGCATGGAAGCGAAGCAACCCAAGAATAAGTAACGATATCCAGAACAAAACAACTATCAGTAGAATACGCTTTACAGTAACAACCGTACAATAACGGAGCCCTAAGTGTAAGACTAAGTAACGTTCGACGCTCAATAAAGCAACAATACTGACAGAAATCCCTCCAAACAGCCAGCCTAGGCACTCTTTTATAACGTCGAGCAAACAAGCGTAGGAAATTTGTCTTCGCAGTTTTGCCACAAAAGATGCCATCGCTACTGGTTGTGCAAGAAATCCCGTGAGCGAGTCAGCAAATGCAGCGCAACTCAGCAGCACAAAGGAAGGTTTCTGAAGAGAGGGAGTTTTAAGCGTTGTCAATGTAATAATGCCGTTGCCAATTGCCGCAGGGAGGAAAGTTAAGGCGTGAAGAACAACACAGAAAATGTTCAAAGAATCCAAATGTTCCCAAGTTTGCCAGTTGGTTGTTTCGACGAAGAAACAATTGCACGTTGAAGTATTATTCGAGTTGGCGAACATGGCGTTTCTCTGCGAGTGACGATATCGGGCGAAAAAACGTGACTACCTAACGTTGGTGTAAGACAGTAACATGAGCAGGAGATGTAAAAAGATAAGCAAAGATCAATTAGCTGATATCTATAGCTTAACTGGATGGAAACTTAAGTGCTTGGCAATTGACGGTAATGCTCATTTGAAAGATGCTTTAGTAAGAAAGATTGCATTTTTTGTCCGGTTGAATGCTGCGATGACAAATCAACTTATTGGGAATTCACCGTCTTCAATAATAACTTTCGTAATTAATTTTTCGAAGCTCAAGAATCACTTTAAATCGTCAATATTTATTGTTCGTAAATCATTTTATTATAAGAAACGGGAAAACATATCAGCATATTGGGTATTACGAAACCCATTTAACAGGAAGTAATCTTGAATGTCTAACTGTGCCTTCAGGTAAATTAAATTTAGATATTTGTATTCACTAAAACTGTCGCTGAAATGTTGGCATTAAGATAACGCTAACGTGCCAGAGAGTTGCGTTAAGTAAGCTATCAGTTCTAGAATAAATATATCGACACCACTTCAACGGAACAAAATGGATGAGAATTATAATCAAGGTTTAAGGTTGTTGTCAATTAAAATTCTTTTCTCGGCAGTAACGAAAAGTTTCCAACCTTTTTTTTATATTAAACCTAAGTCCCAGATACATACGAAAACGTTTGCAAATTTTATCATTTTGTTATGACTTTAAAACAATTTCCGTCCTAAAAAGTACAGAAACTCAGTAACTCGAGTTAAACTAAATGGGTGCCAGAAGGATTCACAATTGGCTCGTTGTTGTGATTTATCAAAGGCTAGTCACGTTTTCAGCTGAAACCTGTACTCGGATGCAAGTAATTTAGGTCCAAAGTCCGTGGCATAATGGGAAGTCGTTGTTTTATCAGTGCTTTGGATATTATTGACGCTGAGATGACACCTGCGATTTTGTTTTTAACTTCAACGAGTGTTATCATTACTGGCCATTTTTAGAGTTGCGCAGGGAACAAAGGCGAGTTTCATATTTTAACCAATCAATAAATTGTCACCATCACATGAAAGGAAACTTTGAGGATTAGCCATTTGTCCAAGTTTAATGCTTTTCGGTTGAACAGAGACCAGAGGAATTTGACATTTTCGTCGAAGCCAGAGTAAAATTTCCCACCCCCAGGCACCTACTGAATGTCAATTTCCCGCCCCTGTGGTTCCTTTTTTCTATTAGAGTCAGGACTTAATAACTGAATTCCCGACCCTGGGGCAACGCGTAAATGTCAAAATTCATACCCAGGGGAAGGTCCTCTGAGTCAATTTCGTGTGGGTAACCCTCCCCTCCCGACCCTGGGGCAACGCGTAAATGTAAAAACCCCTACCCAGGGGAAGGTCCTCTGAACCAATTTCGAGTGGGGAGCTTCCTTCCCCCCCCCCCCCGTTGGGGCTTAACATTGATGGGTGCACAGGTGGGGTGCATAACGCTTCGCAAGCGCTTCGATCGAAATGCAGCCATCTTGGTTTATAAAGGCGAGCGCAGCCTGGGGAAAGAAACTGAACTACAAGGGACGACTAAGTGGGGTGGGGGAAGGGGGGAGGGGTGGGCATAATCATGGTACATTGTGTAAGGGAGTAGCTACGTCTCTCTCTCTCCCCAACTCCGCTTCCCGGTAGTCTCGAAAATCTACGGAAAAGTAGGGGAATTTATAAACAGTCTATCCTTAATAAAAGGAAGAAAAGAAATTATGATGACAACAATATTTATGGAAACTCTTCTAATTGATATGTTTTAAAAGAACCGTGGATCATCTATGGGAAAAGGCCTGTAAAATGCGATAAAATAGAAACTCTTGATTCAAGATTTTATCTCAAGCGCAAGTCTGTCCTGTATATTATCTATTTCCAGGTTTCATAAGTGAACCGACGGACTCCAATATATACCAAGAAATAAAATGGCGAGAGGGGAGGATCGGGGAGAGCGGGGGGCTTACAACAAAATCGAAAATGTGGTGCACGTACATTTTGATACCATTGTCGAAAAATTTCAAAAAACAACTTTCTACTTTCCCAGATTAACCAAAAGTGTTTTTTTTTTTTTTTTAAAGAAATGCATTCCATGCAATGGGCAGACGTGCCAAAGTTTCCGGGAAATGTCGGTTTTGATAAGCCTTTCCTGAGAATTTGATGAATCAATATGAAGGACCCCAATTAAAAACTTCCGAACCCATCCAGACCTATTTAATTTAATAATGTGAACAGCCTTTGACCGATGTGAATTGTGCGCGGACTAAAGGGCAGGGTTAATTCATCTCATTCTGATACACGTACTTTGTACACGATGTTGGATGAAACACTGAAACACACTTCGGGTTAAGTCGTCCGCCCCCTTGCTTCATGAATTTTATTTATGTCACTGTGTCGGGTTGTACAATAAACTGACATAAACTGCTCACGAGATTTTATCTTGTCTTTTACACGAAGAAAGCGAACTTTTTGATTAGAGAGGATTCAGTCAACAAAACTCTTTCTTTTCTCTATTTTGCCAAAAAAAAAAGAGAAAGAGCGAGAGAAAATAAATATAATTAAGAATATTGATCAAGTTATGTCATTTATTTCATTTAAATTCTGTCTATGCCTGACTGGAGGTTCGTAAGGTTTGGCGACGGCAGCTCCTCGAAACGATCATATTGAGCAATTCGCCAGCGCTGACCAAAAATTGACACTATAGACAACTCGAATCAGTTCCTGCTTAAAGTTTTGCTTTTTATTTTCAGTTGTGTGAATATTTAAACTCTTTGGTCGCAGTGGGTCGTAACGTTATAAATTATAAAGATGTGGCCATTATATTGTTTGGTTTAATCAGACGATTTCATTTCGAAGCCTAATCTCATCTTTCGTGGTACCTGGATGGCACTTCAATAATTATTTTGGTTTGAAACTGGAAAATGAAATAATTTCTCATGTGGAAATGAATGATAATATGATAATTCTGGATGTTGGATGTTCTATTCAATGACCTATTGTTCACTTTTTGTTCCCACTTGAGCAAAAAGAATAACCGTCGTTAATGTAAATATAACTTAATTTAATTCGTATTCATTTGACTTTTTGTTTATTTAAGATTTGATTGGACTTCGCCGGCTTGCGATCAACCTGCTACAAAAGGGAACTCATCAAATAAGTTTGAAAGAATACAGTACTTTCGAACAGGCGATCAATAAAAACATAAGTATTTTATTGTTTTATTGGTTCCCAGTCCACAACGGGCTGATCTCGTCCATTGCATCCGCGGAGTGTTCGCCGCCGCGGTCAAAATAGATACCAATGAAACAAACATGATTTTTTGACGTGAAATTTTGTGTTGGTATGGCCGATCCTTCTTCAGTTTTACCAAGTGAAGTACAGTCTTCATTTGCCAATGGAGAAAGTCTGGTTTTAGAAGAGAAAGAGAGCACTGTCGAAGACATACCCGGCGGCACCATTCCAAGGAAAGCCAGCGTTCTGAAAAAAGATGGGAAAAGTTCGAAACGTGCGCTTCAAAAGTCTGTATCGTTCATCGCTCGGCCGGAGGATAAACGAATCATTAATGGTAGGAGTGGACGAAGTATCTGCAAGTATTTGTCACGTTATTTTAGAGAAGTACTGATTCGGTTTCCTCCTTCTCATCAGCTGCGGACTGCCTAACTTTCATGCAGAATGGTTCAGAGTTAATGAAGATCCGCTCGAATTCGAGGCAGTACCAGAGGTTTTTTTTCCTGGATGAAGACCTCTCTAGTCTTCGATGGCGACCCTCTTCCAAGAAACCTGACAAAGCGAGAAGTAAGTTTTGTTATGTAGTTTTGATATGAATTATTGACCTTCGTGACAGCGTCTATTTTGAGTTTTTATTCGGATAATAATTCGAGCTGTCCTGTCTTGCAACTTCTAATGAATCTGGTGTTCGAGTTCACGGGAAGTCCTTGTCAGACTAGTTTTCTGCTAGCACTAGGCGATGTGGCAATTTTCATGGTGTTTAAAAACATAACTCGTCATTTGTCTCACAGCACGAAATATAAATAGTCATAACTTTTAACCAGAAGTCCTAAAACGAAGATAAAGGTTTCTTAGAGGAAATATCTGTCGATGGATTTTTGTCCGTCGTTCACGACGTGCAGTTCTTTATTATTGTCACACTTTGTAAAATGAGATGCTTTAGACTATATAGACGTCAGTTTGAACAAGGAAATGAGTCTTGGGTTAGCTATCAAATGCTTGGGTTGCTGGATTTTGTCGAATCACGAATACCGCAAATTCTGTACTCTTGTCCTTGCTGCATAAAGGCTGAATATTTGTCAACTGTGATACGAATATACTAATCTACATGTATATTTTGAATACAACTTTGGTTGGTGTATTCAGCATCCTAAAACCTGCACTTAGAGATCGGAATCGAAACCCCCTTTATAAAAGAGTGACTAGAGTAAACATATATGAGAATATTTTCTTCCGATTAGTTCGTTATTAGTTTTTGTATGCATAAAACGTTTCCCTAAAGTTTCGCCGCCGGCGATCGCCTTGAACAAGGAATATTTCCGCTAGGGTGATAAATTTTATCGTCATTATATATTGAGGGCTTTGCTCTTGAAATACGAGGCTCGCTTCTTCCGGATCGAAATCAGTGATAGTAGAAACAAAGTCGTTGGTTAAGGATTTGGAGGCAAGAAGTTAATATTTAAACCATATGTATTTCTGAATAATTTGGGGTTGATATTTGCTTTGCAAATTCCACGAAAATATAGCTCTTAATAATTTTTAGTGTTTTGCAAAACAGCTTGGGTCTGCGTTCCTGTTAATCTTATTTTTGTATATATGGATTAGTAGACTTTGTTCCCAATTCTTGATAATTTCCCTTTCCTGATAAAGCTGTATATGTGTTAATTTGCATTTTGGGGATCTGTTGTTTCTCATGAAGCAGTTACAAGAAAATTTGAAACTAAAATAATTGCAGCTATTGAATAATTATAGAGAGGTCTGATAGGTTGTCTGTTCATTGTGGCATGAAGGTCTGTACTTAGTGTTTGCCAGAGTTTATATGGGTTTGTGACTTAACAGCATGCTGATACGAATTATAGATTGAAATAATCGCTGTTTTCTGCTTATGATGGGGCAAATAATTTTGGGAGGTCAAAATTATTTAAAATAAAGGTCTCCCCTGCTGATTCTCTGACAAAGGAGTTTGATGCTTTGTCAACAACTTTTCCCCTTTTTTGCAGTCTAGTTAGTGAAAGTGTAAATTAACTCCTCGGAAATGATAAGCACAGTGTGGCAGGCAGGTGATCCTGGTAGATCAAACTGGCAACTATATTTTTTTATAATTTGTTATAGTCAATCCATGTAAAAGTTTTTCTGCTCCTGCTTTAGCAGTGATATGAGGATGAAAATTAGCAAGTTGGAGACTTTTCAGTAAAAATTGCATGATGCAGTTTTTTTAAGGAGAAACATTCATTATAAGCAGGGTCTATAATTAACGTTGGTGCAATGTTTGCCCTAAATGTTCTTGATTTTAAGTTGAGTTTGACAAGGTAACTCCCCATTTTGTCGTTTTACATCTGATGCCATGTAACCTTAGTTGGATATTAACTATAAAAAAAAGTTACTCCTGATTTCAAGTGGCTGGGATGAGCAAAGGATTTTTTGGGGGTGGAAACTTTTGATTTTGGGATTTTTTGGGTTTTGAAAATTTTTGTTTTTTTTGTGGCTTTGTGATTAAAGTATGGATTTCTTGGGTATCAAAAACAATTATTTGAAGATTGGGGGTATACTGCCTGCATAGTTAAGCCCGTCGCACACGTGAGGAAAGAGCTGAGCAAAATTCCTCGTGAGGCAGTTAGCTCAGCCGTTTCCTCACGTGTGCGGCAAATTTTCGGTGAGAAATTCACCTTGTGAGGCAATGAGGAAAATATCAAACATGTATGATATTTCCTCATGGCCTTGTGAGGCGAATTTCTCACAAAAAAGTCACCGCACACGTGAGGAAACGGCTGAGCTGCCTGCCTCGCGAGGAATTTTGCTCAGCTCTTTCCTCATGTGGGTGGCGGGCTTTAGGAGGCACGATGGCCGAGTGGTTTAGGGCGCTGGATTTCAATGCGGTGACCCAGGTTCAAATCCTGCTCTAGCCACTAGCTGGTGTTGTTCTGGGTTCGTGCCTGGATAACCCCTTAGTCATCCTAGTAAATAGCCAACTGGTCTGCCTCCCGCCAGATGGGATTCTTAACTCTGTTGTGTTCATTTGTATTATTTGTTTCATCGTCCCTGGAAAGCCCCTCTAGGGGAGTGGTCAATTAAGTATTAATGTAATAATTTAATTTAGTATTTTAACCTTTCTGGAAATTTTTAAGGCTTGGAGATTTGGCATGCACTTTTTTGGGGGTTAATTTTTGCTTCTTCTATCATTAAAAGTATACCTATAAATACCACCAGTTTGTACTGTGTTGAAATCACCAAATTCTCAGAACACAAAAATGTCACAAAAATGTGCAGTCAATAGAAAAGACATAGTTACTAATGTAACAAACAGTGTCTTCCTGTTCTTAGCATAAAAAAGTATTTTCGCTGACTACCATTTTTGACAGAAAAGTGTTTGTTTGGCAAAGCATTCTGAATGACTTCAAGGCACTTTGTTTTCTTTAATTATGTGCATTAATTTTATTTGAGAGCATTAATGTAATGACATTGATGTGCAGTTATTTATGTTTAATTTGTTTACTTTTGTTGCCTTGGCAACAGGCCATTAATTTGGTTCCTTGGAAGTACATGTACTTAGCCCTTGCTAATGACGACCCAAAACAGGCGAATGTTTAGCATTTTCAGCCAAAACTCTGCCAGTATTGCTTGAAGGTTTTAGCCTTTCTGGTTGTCATTTGCTTTCTTCTGTTATTGTGCTGCATTTTTGTAATGGCCTGTTTACAGTGGTATCAACTTGAGTCGGGTCTATCATGTGATGCCCCATAGAGTAAAAGTCTGCATGCAGCAATCTCATTTCTCCTTACTTTCTCATCTGCATCCTCTATCAGGGCATAATATTGTTATCATTTTTTTTTGTAATGATTACTTCACGTTATTTTTATTTCCCTATCAAGTATTAGGCTCAATTTATGGCCGTGTGTGAGCCTGTGTTCCTTGCCCCAAATTCCCAAAACAGCTGGAAAATGAGCCTAACCAGAAATGAAAAATGTAACATTTAAGGAAGAATTCTTACCTAATCATGGTAATATAAATAATGTGACAGAGCATCTTTGTGTCCAAAAGCTATCTTCAATCAATCTATGATCGATTCTATTAGTTTTTAGCATCCAAATGACAAAGAATGGTAGCATGTTGTTTCTGAGACGCATTTTAGCGAGATTAAGTTTGTACGTAGGTTTTTTAATGTGATATTCTGTAAATAATACTAAATATGGAGAAGCACTTAACTTGTCTTTTCTTTAAGTTAAAAGGTTCTCAGTTCAGGTTGAAGGAATCAGTTGTGATAATTTTAGTTCAAGAATAATTATGTTTCAATTGTTAAATTATGCAAGAGAAGTGAATGCATTATTTGTCTGCTTTAAGCAGATTAAAAGTGTTGTGCAGGTGCTGTGGTGTGTGTATCCTCCAAAATATCTCAGCCACATGTCATGGAACACATTTTTAAGATGTTTTATCTTTGTTGTATGACAGTGTTTCTTATCAAGGTTTAAGGTTCAATAAAACAATTTTAGCTGCGGTGAGTGACAATATTTTGATTCATTTCATTTTGTTTCTTGTAGTCAGTTGAAAACACCCTAAGTGTCATTAAAAACAATGCCAGTCCATCTGTAAAGTTTTTCCAGCATCACTGTAAATAGATAACCAGTAATATTGAGATTTATAATTTGTATTCAGTGATGGCTTCTTTGTGCTGTCTAGAATCTATTGTGTTGAATAATTTTTTTCATGTATAATTTAACACATGTTTTTGAGTAACTTTTCCTTGTACAATTTGCTAACAAACATGGATTTAATTTTTAGCAAAAATTAGTTGAGTGAAGTCAAGTGAACCTGGTATAACCCATGAAATTCTTCTTTTGTTAATTTTATTTTGATTTGTGTTTGGTCTCACTCAGTTTCTCAATGAAAAAAAAAATGCCAGAATATTCTTTTTGCTAATAATAACACAGTCTGGGTGTGGTGACCATTCGAACAACTAAATGGACGAAACACATTTTGATCACATTTACATCCTAATAGCGATCATCATTTAACTCACCCCTACTATATCACTACCTCATCAAGTATACAGGGCATGAAAATACAGAAAATAGTTACCAGGGATCAATTGAGTTGACATGTATATAAATTCTCCCTACATGCATCATGTTGGTGCGGGGAATCGATGGTTTAAGAGCACATACATGCATCCAAGAGAGGCAGTTTCAATTTTAATTTCAGTTAGTTAGAAGGACTGTACATTTGGATAATTATATGAAGTTTAAAGATTAAAGAATACATTTTAAAGTTGCAGATGACTGTCTTAAAACATTCAGAATGCATACATTAGTAAATGTTATCTCTGCATAAACCTTTTGAATCTTACACCATTTACTAATCTTTTGTACCTTGTGGCCACCTAATTTTGAAAGCAACTTGACTGCTGAAGTTGTTAAAGAGGCAGTCCAGGACACAGCCTAAAATTATTGTTTTACTATGACCTGTCAAAAATCTTCAAGACTCAGAATCTCATTGTGTTGGTGTACTGACAGCATTTTTTTGTAAACTCTTCTGTCAAAAATAACTTCTCTGTACCACACTTTTTTATTTAAGTCTCAAATATTTCTAGCTGAACACAGGTGCTCTGACTACTAATTTGGGAGACTGTAAATCAACTGAAATCAAATTAAATGAAATCAAATGTTGGTTTTTGAGGAGAGGGGAAATAACCGGAGTACCAGGAAAAAAACGCTCAGAGCAGAGTAGAGAACCAACAAACTGGGCGTACTTATGATGCTGAGTCAGGGAATCGAACCCAGGACACATTGGTAAAAGGCGAGCACTCTCTCCACTGCGCCAACCCTGCTCCCCATTGGTGTTTATGTTAGCTTTTGAAACAATGCTCTGGGTAGTTTTTGTTTTCACAAAACATGTCCAACTGATTATTTGATGTTATATACTCTTCAGTTTCCATTGACATGATCAAAGAAATCCGCTGTGGCAAAAACACCGATGTCTTCCGTGAAATGGACAGAGACGATTTCCAAGAAGACTGTGCATTTTCTATTATTTACAGTGACAGTTTTGAGACATTAAATCTGGTTGCCTATTCACCAGATGAGGCAAATATTTGGGTGACAGGGCTCAGGTGTCTTCTGGACTCAGATAAAGGTGATTGATTAATCCAGCTTTAGAGTCATGTTCTGTCTTTAATTACAGAGCTTGAAAAGGCATGTTATCACTGGCTTTTGACTTAAGCCTGTGTGAAGATGACTTGTATTCCTTATTCATTTCTTGGTTAATTAAATAAACGGCATCTACACTATGATACCAGTTAGTCACATTACTAACTTTAACCGAGAGTGAGGTCTTTATGAGAAAATCTCAAACTGAGGCCTTGCCATGATATTGACCAAGTAAGGACGGTCAATACAGCAAGGGTGAGATTTGTGATTTTCTGTAACGACCAAAAGTTTGAGGCGATTACAATAAGTTGTTTATTCAGGAGTTTCATTAACTGAAGAAATAGGAGGGTATAAGATTCTAAATAAAGTGGGAACCCCTAAGATTTCTTTGGCTTGCCCTTTTCAGTACCTTAACAGCAAAGATGAGTATTTTGTTCACAGTATGCGGGTGCAGGTACCCAGGTCCTGGCATCTGATAACAACCCTGGCTTGATATGTGACTTTAAAAAACAGTTAAAAGTGGTTCCATGGGCATTGTGGGAAAATAAAGCCCTAGCACTTAGCCCACCAGAGTATGTATTATACAAGCACCGACCATATAATTATGTTAAGTATTTATTCTCTAATTATAAACTGATATAAAGTTGAAGAATAATCCACTTCAGTAATCACTACAGTCTGTAAGTGTATTAATTTTCCTGTTTTATTGCTTTTGTAAACAAACAGCAAGCAGTCCTGTAGAAAACAGGCAGCAGATGCGAGACAGATATCCTTTCTGAATTAAACTATGACAGTCAGTTGTGGAACAGTGCTGATCCATGAACAATGATTTTCCGTTTTTGAGGGTTATAGAGTACATTTCTACATGTATATGATTTCTAGATAATGTTTAGACTTTGCAGACATTGTATTGGATAACTTGAAACAATTTCTCTTTATGATTTATTGGATTCCCAGTTTAAAAATTTCACCTTTCACAATGCGATGAAAGGGTTTACAGAACTGTCATCTTTTTTTATTTGGCAGTAATAAGCTGCTCAAGTCGTGAACCTCTCTTAATTAGGTATCATCATAAATTACAGTCATCAAGTTTTCCATCCCCTTGGGATACATTATTGATTATAACAGTATTTATAATATCTCTGGCATCAATTAGGTCATCACTGATACAGCCAACCTTCAGCATTTTGGTGTTGTACTGGCATATGTGAAACACAAACACCAAACTGTAAATCTTATCATTTTAAATACAGCCCTCTTACTCTGTACATTATTAGCTTAGATTTATCTTAGAGTTATTTATTAGTAGCCATTTGAATTACTCTCTCTTTTTTCAAGTGATCCTTAGAAACCCTTTTTCGGCACTGTCCGCTGTGTATTTTGTTTCGCACACGTACCTACCATGCAGGGTGAAGAAATTTTTTATTGTTAAATTTTTTTATTGATAAATTTTCTAGTTCATTTCCTGGATTCTCATGATTCATTTGTTAGATCTTTTGGTGATGTAGAAAGGAGAAATTAAATCCTGGTCACCACTAGGACATATGGGTTGGTAGTGTAAATGGTCCTGCTTTCCTTGACATTAATTATGTGGCTAAAGGAACAGTTCATCCTCGCAGACAATGGAGGGAAAGGAAGACTGAATGAACAGGAGGTGCTATCAGTGGTGAGACAACTCAATGAGCAAATACCAGACAGTGTTATCAAGCAGAGATTTAAGGTTGGTGATAACCATTCAGCTTTAGAATCATGTTCAATCTTTAATTACAGAGCTTGTTATGGCATGTCATTAACCCTTTCACTCCCAATAGTGCCAAATGGCACTTATAGATTTTACTCTGTCTAACGCCAGACAATTTTACTCGTCAATGGAGAACCCCTTGGGAGTGATAGGGTTAAGCCTGTGTGAAGTTGATTTGTTTTTCTTTCTCGGTTAATTAAGAAAACAGCATCTGCACTATGGTATCAGTTACTTACATTACTAACTTAACCAAGAGTGAAGTCTTTATGGGAAAATCTCAAACTGAGGCCTTACCATGATATTGACCAAGCAAGCAAGGTCAATACAGCAAGGGTGAGGTCAATAAGTTGTTTGTTATGTGCCTTTAAAAAGCACCTTAAAGTTGTGATTATCAACGTCAAGGTAAGCACACCAATAACTGACGGCTTGTGTTCAGGCTTCTATAAACAAACGTTAAATTTAAACTTAACTGTTTAAGCCATTGGGTCATGCAGCAATACCCTGTTTAAGACAGAAAGTAATGAAATTGAACACCCTGAAAACCATACCCTATTGGGCCACATGTCCCTGTTAAGGCCATATAAGGGAGTACCCCCCACCCCTCAGGGGATTGGTTGTTTTAGTTGTAAATAATTATTTTCCTCTCTCAAATTCCTACAGGAAGCAGTTGCAGTCAGTCCAAATTCACAAAAGAATAGTTTATCAAGAGAGGAGTTTCTCTCATTTTACAAAGAGCTCACAACAAGACCTGAAGTCTATTTTCTCTTGGCAAGGTGATTTGTCATTGATAGTACTCTATTTATGTGAGTGCACTGGTATGCAGAGTGGGTTGGGGAGGGGTGGGGGGAGGGGGAGGGGCCACATGACCTGACAAATTAATAGAAAATTTATAATGGTTTGGTTGGAGCAGTGGGAATTTGATCCATTGGAATTCCTTGTTGACACCCTGGCTTAAAAACTCATTTGGAAGCCTGGACACCACTCTTGTCATTGTTGTCAATGTCTCTGTTGTGGTGACCATTGCTTTGAGGCTCAGGTCAAATGAGGATGACAATATTTATTGTCAAGAATAGATTGACTGTAAGGAGAGTTGGTGTGGGAGTCTGGCAGCAGGAATTTTGATGCATAATTTCACTGAGTGCTATTTCCCAGACTGCTTTCTTTTCGTTACAAATTGCCGTCCTGAAATCCAGAGTAGTAAATGTTTGGATCTCTATGCTTCAGAAGGTGAAAGATAGTAAAAATATCCACCTCAATTTCTTGTTTCATTTTTTCAGCTGTGTCAGTCCATGTTTTCACATCCTTAAGTTAATTTGTCCCAGAGGTAAGGCCTTACCGTGTGCATCTCATTGAGGCTAAACCCACGTTGTGACTGCCACCCTACTTTTGTGGCTCTTGCTCACCTCTATTGGCAGTAACTGTTTTGCTGCCAAGCTGGAAGCCATGTTTCATTGGCTGTTACAAATGAGCAACAATTCTCTCTGTTTACTGTAGATATTTTCATCCGGTTTTACTTAATGACTACCGTCTTCTTTCTCTGTTGAAGGTACACAAGCAGTAGTGATTTTTTAACAACAGATGATCTTTTACTCTTCCTTGAAGCTGAACAAGGGGTATGGAATGTGTGCAGGCTGTGTTGTGTGTTTGTGGTCGTAAATTACAAACAGAGGTTTATATGTTAACAGAACCTTTTTTGAAACAGACCACAGGGTTCTGTATTTAGGATGTAGGTAGCAAATGGCTGACAATTCAAGCTTTCTTGTGACTCTTCACAACAAAGACACATATCACTATTTCATGAAAGATGGCAGCTTAGAATTCAAAGTAGTGGGTTTTTAAGCTGCTGACCGACACTTAATGAGAACCCAGAGACCATAATGTGTGAACTTTTGATGAAATGGGGAAATGGTTTCGCTGCGTAATGCTTTGATATTAGGTTCTTTTTATGTTTTAATTTTTTATGAAACAGCTTTCAAGAGTTGGTAAAGAGCACTGTCTAGAAATAATCAAAAGATGTGAGCCCACAGAAGAAGGCAGAAGATTGAAATGTTTAGGAATAGATGGTATGTCTTGATCTTTTTCAGTATTCTTCCAGTAATTTACATCTATTTGGCTCATTCCAAGGTGAAAATGAAAATATTT
>OX419339.1:34256102-34318602 GCA_948470475.1 Galaxea fascicularis
TTCACGTGGAAATAATTTTTGTTTGCATAAACAAAGGTACCAACGTAACGAACGAAAAATCTCTTTCAGGATTCTGACAAAAAGGGCAAGAAAACGATAAAGCTGGCGCGAGAATTATCCGACCTGGTCACTTACTGTAAATCTGTGGCATTTCAAGACTTTCAGTATTCTGCTGAAAACCGTGAGTACAGAATAAATGGCGTTTGTTTCAGAAGTGAAAGATTTGTTTCAAATTTTATCCAACCGGTAATTCCGGCGCAGGTTTGAATGAGCAAGCACTGCTTAACTGCTCGTGAAACAAATGTCTCAGTCCAACAACGTTGATACGAAGATTCCACACTTTTATTATCCTTCGATTTTATTACACAAAAAAGTGGTTGTCTGGGAGTCTAGCTAGAGGGGGCATTCCAGGAAACGGTTAAACATTAACAAGCTTTGCAAAACAAATATTCGTTCCGAAACACAATCAAACAAGAAAAACGTAGTGTAGGCCTTCAAATGTACACATGCTTTTGTCTGGGAGCCTCGTTCTACCAAGCTGTAAAATGTGAAACTAGCTGTTTTGTAACATGCAGTGGAACCGTACGCCTTGAACCCAGGCTGTTCAGGCAGCCCGAATAAAAAGCTACGCAATCGTGTTCATGTTCAAATGTCCTCGCTTATGTGAAGACATTTTTAGTTGTTCGCTGGTGACTGGACTCAGGATACGCGATATTGCCAGACATTTTGCTAAATTTTGTTGATCAACAACTGAAAATTATCAGAAGTTACGTTTCCGTGTTTTTTAAAGGCCTGCCTGGGTAACCAGTCGATCAGGATTGCATGCTATTCCTAATCTCCCCGAGTGAAGCCGTTGTGGTTCGTGTATGCCATTGGCCGGGCATTGGGGGCTTCGACTCCTTTTTTGAGATTTGCAAGGCAGTGCAAAAGGGAATTCAATGTGTTTGATTGAATTTCAACGATCAGTTGGCATCACTGACAAAGTTACATTTTCTATTTTGTCGTTAGAAAAGTGCTGGGAAATGTGTTCTTTCAGTGAAAACGTTGCCAGAAGGTTAACACAGACTTTCCCTGAAGAGTTTGTAAATTACAACAAGTCCTTCTTAAGCCGAGTCTATCCCGCTGGCAAGCGAGTTGACTCAAGTAACTACAACCCGCAAGAAATGTGGAATTGTGGCTGTCAAATGGGTGAGTCAGAAAATATACTGCAACGTTGAACTTTTTTCCCCTAAACACCCTATTCGTGCTTTCTTAACAACCGCGCTTTTCCCCAGCCTTCCGCTGTTTTGCCATCCCCCACCCCTACCCCCCCCCCCCCCCTCGTAAGTTTTTAATGCTCTCACTTCGTCTTTCTATTTTCAGTGGCGTTGAATTACCAGACGCCCGGTCTTATGATGAACTTAAACGTGGGAAAATTCCTCGAAAATGGAGGATGCGGATACGTTTTGAAGCCTGCTGTTATGAGAGAAGGTAGATGGTCCTGTGTGCGGGAGGCGTTTTCAGTAACTATTGTTGTGTGTTTGAGGAGCTCCTTTTACTGCGTTGAAACTATTTCATTGTGAGTTCTACAGTCTTGCTTGAGATTGACGATAGTTGGCTCCGCGTATTAGAAATCTGAAACATATTTCTGGAACGAGAGGATTCTATTTTCACACACCGACCATAAGTGGGCGAAAAGTCACTCCGTGTATTTTTCTTGCTACTGCCATTAACTGCTAGCTTTCTTTTTCTAGAAATAGCGTACTTTAATCCCAGTACGAAAGATGTTATTCCGGGAGTCTCACCTCAAATCTTACAAATCAAGGTGCGAGTGTGTTTTGTAAAGCGATTCAAATTTATTCCTGCTTTTTGGCGGTGTATGCGTCAGTCACTGATATTATTCTACTACTGTTTTGTTTTCCAACACGTCTCGCTCTCAATCTAAAGGTGATAAGCGGTCAGCAGTTTCCCAAACCAAAAGGCTCCACGGCGAAGGGCGATGTGAGTATTTGTTTTATTTCAGAAAAAGTGATAATAGTGTTTTGTAAACTGACAGTGTTGAGCATTTTTTGCAGGTGATTGATCCCTTTGTAACAATTGAAGTATTTGGTATTCCGGCTGATGCTTCGCAGGAGAGAACCAGGACAGTGCCACATAACGGTGATTACGCAGGCGCATAGGCTTAGCTAGTTACCAGTCTCCCAGAAGCCAAGTGGTTTTTGCACGGGTTTGATTCTTGCGTTGTCGATGACTCGGGTTTTCTTTTGATCCACGCTCGTGACATCCTGAGCGGGACATCTTTCTCATGTCATGGTCTAGTTTGCATTTGCCATCGTTGAGATGGTAAATGTAAGCTAGCTCAGGATTTTCTAGCTGTGTGGTCAAAAAGAGTGCAACAGGTTCTCCCTCTCTTCTTCAATTACCACCACGTCACACAATAGTACATTCGTTCCACAAAGCAATAGCTCCCTTGCTAAGCTCATTTTGGTATATTTCTCTGCCGTTCGGTACTAAGTGACTTAGTAAGTTACAGTTTTGATTTATAGCACACGGACTGAACAGACTATAAAAGACACATGCTTCCGTGATGATATTTACTTCCTTCCTCCATTTTTTTCTCACCAGGTTTTAATCCCGTCTTCGACGAAACTTTTGAGTTTCATATCAACCTTCCTGACCTTGCCTTGGTGCGGTTTGTAGTACAAGATGATGATTTCATCGGTGATGGGTTTATTGGGCAGTACACCATTCCACTTAACTGTATTCAACCAGGTAAAATTGTACAGTTTATGTTGAAAAACACGTACATAACGGGACGGCAGGAAAATTAACACCCTGTCCGGTTGGATAATCACTAAAAATAGAACAACGAAATTCACACTTTGATTATAATCGCCTCGTAAGAAAATCAAATCGCGTTTATTTACAGGCCATTATTTTGTAAGCAGCTATTATAACTGTAGCTACTAGTGGTAGTAGTAGTGGTGGCAGTGGTGTTGGTGGTGGTAGTGGTACGATACGATACGATACGATACGATACGATATCCTTTTTTATAGAGGGTATAGACATGTTTAACTCAATAAGAGTTTTCTAACACATGGCGCTCTAGGTTAGCACTAGGGGTGGTCACAGCCAGGGTTCATTACGTCCCTAGTGGTTCTTTTACGTCCCACAGAGTCAATTTGTGAAGAGTTGTGAGACGGGACCTTCGGTTTTATCGTCCTTATCCGAGAAGACTAGAAAGTCTAACATTTGGAGATGTCATTACAAAGGTAGCACATTCTCCTCAGTTATTTAAAGACCCTGAGTGTTGGTCCGGCCAGGGCTGGAACCCCCGACCTCCCGCACAGCAGTCCGGTGCTCCACCACTGAGCCAACCGGTCGGCGGTGGCCGGTGGTTGTAGCGGTAGTGGTGGCTGTAGTAGTGGTGGTGGTGGGGTTGATGATTGTTGATGATGATGATGATGCACTGTAGCATGTTTTCCATAAATCTTTCCGAGACAAGTGGAAACAGGAGCCGAGAGTGGAAATGTTTAGTCATCGGTGGTTTTAAGTTTCTTAAGGTTCGATTTTACTTTTTCATTGCCCTGTAGGTTACCGGCACGTCAGGCTTTTGTCGTTGCAGGGAGAAATCGTGGACTCTGCTACTTTATTTGTTCACGTGACTATCACAAATCTAAGCGATGCTGCAGCTGTGAGTACTTTATTGCCGATATTCTAAATTCTCCATACCAATTATCGTATTTTTGTGTTGTTTCCTTCTCTGATAATTTACTTTCATATCAGCCGTTGCTCTTCATTGTCTTAGAAATGGTTTATTGCCATTGGAAGGGAAAAATGTGTTGATTTGTCACTGGATTGAAAGAGGAAAGTCAATTCATAATTGTTTCTTTCATGTGGTACCAAGTTAATTTTTCATTATTGTTTGCAGCAAAAACCGAGGAAAGCATCACTGAGGAGGTCGAAAAAGGCGCGAGAGGTAAAGCTTGCCATTTACAAAGTTTGCGTAACAGGAATTATGCAGAACAAAGGTGATATTTTGACAAATGGGCGTTAAAAAAGTTAGTTGCTAAATATTCAGCCGTACTGTTTCTTCCGTAGTTGGTTTTGTTTTAGCACCTTTTTTTTTTTTGACCCGGTGTTTGATTAGCGTATTTATTTTAGATTTATTTTAATTAGTTGTGATGTCCTCGTTTTCCTTGTGTTTTTTAGTACACAAGTATGAAGTCGATTGGTGTCAAAGCAGTGGATGATACGTTTAAGGTGAACCGCCCACGATTTTCTTTCCTCTTTGTAGAAACCAAAACTGCTCACAAACAACCTTACAACCAATCGAGATGAAGTGTCAAGGCTGACTTGGTGGCTCATCTGTGACTTTGTTCGTACAGTTCAAGTACATTCTCAAAGCTCACTAAAAACTTACTTTGCGCTCTCAAATATACATAGCAGGAAACATCGCTCATTTGTCAGCTGAGTGCTTCTCGCACTAAGGAATATTGACCTCTCTTCATTTTGTCTAAAACGTCAATTGTGGCTCGGGACAACCACGATTTCACCCTGAAGGACACGACTCATTATCTCTCTTGTTTTCTTTTTAGGTGGCTATTCAACCTCTCAGAGATGGCACAGATCTTAGAGAAAACGTCCAAACTTCTTTGGGGAATTTCAGGGTAAGTTTTCTCAATATATCGCGACCTGGAAAAAAGCAATGACATTAAATTTATTTATTTTTATTTCTTATTCTTGTTGTATTTGCTGCAGGAGATTTGTGGTGTGGCTCCGCGGTCCAATCTGAAGCAGTGTATCAGGCTCCTGGCTTCCAGATTAGAGAGCACGACTGAATTGATAGCGTTAAAGCTGGTAATGAAAGACGAGGTACTGAAAACCAGACACTCACTCTTATCACTTACACGCCCTGCATCAAAGTTATTTATTTGAAGAATTCAAATACCGTAGAATCACCGTTTGCAGTAAAGGAGTAAGTTGAAGGCATCGAGCCCACGACAAGTGAAACTGTCCATTTGTGTAAATTAAACCTGTTACTTGTCGGGCACGACACGGAAAAGTGTTGTTAGGTTTTTGACTTTGTTTTAAAACACTACGACAATCGTAGGTCGGAGTAATGATGAATTACGACACTGAGAGTTGTGTACAAGGTTTTGCATGCGGACGCTATGGAAGCTGGATACCTCAGCCGTAAGCAATAGTCGTAGCATTTAAATCGACCGTAGCCTGTCATTCGCATTGAACTGAAGATTACTCATTTTTTTTGCCAATTTACCTCTCAAAGCAAAGTGTATCTCTGGGGTTTATGTCTCTTTTGCAAACATTTTGCGTGCGGATGCGCGGAAAACACGGGATATAAATTGGCTCCAGCTTACTTTCTTTTTTTTATATAGTATCCGTTTTTCGAGGCTCATGGAAGCTTACCTGAGATGCTGAAGAAAGCTTTGGCAGCTATAGAGCAGGTACGAAGCTCTGGTTTTCAAATACTTTTTCTTACATATTTCCATATCATTTGTCGAGTGCAGAAAGCGAGGATTTGATTGTGCGTGAAATTAGCATTGTACGTCATGTAAAATTGTAGGCTTCAAGCGCACCACCATCCCATAAAAATGTCTGATATTTGAGATGAGGGGGCAGAGGAAGTACTCTGGATTTTTCGAAAATTTGAAAAAAATTGGCATTCGAATGCCAGACAGTCCACTGCCAACCCTATTGGCCCTCTGTAGGTGGGCGGGTTGTTTGAGTGTGTATGCATGCAGTTTCCTCCTCTATTTTATTGGCTCTTAAATTCGTCAATCTTGCAATTCTAGCTATGAAATGTTTCTCTTATTTTAGGTTGTCCAAGACTCCAAAGCTTTGATTGAAATGTGCGATTCCGTACATGAAAGGGTAGGCTTGCTGCATAATGTGTTGTGTTCCTCCCGTCAGGTAGATCAGAGTTAGTTAGGTGTGGTCAGAGGGGATTGGGCGGGGATTTTTCAGTATTAAAGGAGACCTTTGTGGTATTCATTTTTAACTCGCTCTTTGATGTTTGGAGTCAACTTGTTAAGCGTGGTTTATTGTTGATTCTCCCGTGGCAGATTCTTTAGGGTTCGCAGCCTAGTTTGATTTACCAGGAAGTTTTTTTTTTGGAAGTTTGATCAAACTGAATTTGTATTTCCTGCCCTATTTAATTATTCAATTAAGGTTGTATGTTTTTTCAGCTTGTTCAGTGCGAGAGAGCTGGACTCGAGTGGCACGTAAGTTAAGGATCCCTTGTTATACTCGACTGTCAAGTTTAACCAGTGAACTAGTACAAGTAATAGTTACTTTGCGACCCCTTAAAGGGGCAGTGTCATGTTATTTCGGTCCGTTTTAAGAGGCTAAAAAAATTGTCTTCAAATCAGGAAAAATGAAAACATAATCAAGCTGTTTATTAACTCAGGACTTTATTACTAGGCCTTACTGCACTGAGACTGAAATACTATCCTCTGTTACGGAAGGCAAGGATGGAAATGGATTGCATATTGAAAAATATTAGCATAATTTTTTTCAAATTCTCGCACGTCATCTTAAAAGCATGGTCAAAAATGTACTTTGGGTGGCTTTTCCTACAAAAATTGATTGATATCTTTCTCCTATATTTCAAGGAATGTTTTGGCATGAGTAAAGGTCATAAGTGCAATTTCGGTGAAGTTTGGGTCAGAAAACAGCAGAACTCCCATGATAGTGCCCCTTTAAGATCTCTTATTGCTCCAAGCTTATACAAAAAAGTATTTGGAAAAAAACCTGTTTAGCGTGCAGTCACTTAAACAGAAGCAAAGAAATTAATTTCTTGGCTTTGAGATTGCTTTTAAACTCCGTGATCAAGAGAAAGAACGATACGCCTCCAGAAATGATCAGGATAAAAACTTCGCTAAACTAATTTACTACATGTCGATTTGTCATGTTTCGGGCCATTTTTTTTATCTATGATTTGGGTTCACAACGAACATTGTTAGGCAAACTGCTTGTGTATCCTTCAGTTAAACGAGTTTCAAAATTGCCACTGAGTAATGCACGTTAATCCTTCTGACCCCTATCAGGCTCTATCTAACATTATATCTTAGTGACGAATGAAACTCTTACAAATCAATTTTTCAAGCTTTGGCATAGAAACTGACCGAAAGAATAGTTATGCTAATTTCGTTTCAAAGACGTACTTGGATTAAAAAAGGTGATTAGTTATGGAAAATAGAGTGGTTTTCAATCGAGTCTCGCAAAACCAGAATCAAAGGTAGTAGTCTGACCAATCACAAGAAACGAAGACAGCTCAGTGAACCAATCAGAATTTAAGGTAATTACATGAAACTGACGCCAAGCGCGGGAAAATGGGCGCGTGCAACTCGCGATTGGTTTTGGTTTTGCTTCTCATTGGCTGAGAAAGTGACGCGAATTTCGTCAACCAATCACAGAGCGAAGTAAAAAAACAAACAAACAAAGGAAACGCGAATTACTTTCGATACGTAACTGAAAACCTCTCTGAAGGTTTTGTGAATGGGAATACTTACTTAACAGTAGTGGAATCTTGCCTTACAGGAAGAACTTCACAATGCATGTGGTAAAGAAGGGATTAAAGGCAAGCGATTAACAAAGGTAAGATTTCTGCTTGTTCATCTTCATGATCTAAGTATCTCTTTACTTTTAAAGTCGGCGGTGCATGTTTTCGCGCAAATTTTACACGGCGTGTATAGTTCCTTTCTGGATAATCAATCAAGCCATTAACAAAGTGGTGAATGTAGTTACGGATTAGTTGAGGTTAAACCATCGCAGAAGAAAATATCGTCACTTTGTTGTTTCAGGCAGTTGAAAGTTACTCTTGGAACATTCGGGTCTTAAAGGGTCAGGCGGAATTGTTGATGAATGCAAAAGGTGAATGCCAAGAGTACCTCAGACAGGTAATGGATGTTACCATTGTTTCAGTTTCAACCAGGGGTTTACGCTTAACTGCTCGACCTTCATCGACCCTTCCCCCTCGCCCCAAAAGTTTGCGTGTCGATGTTTTTTGTTTGGATCTGTTATTTCAAGGTAGACAAGCTAAGCAAAATAGTTGAATCCACTGTAGACCGGCAGGGCCTTCTGCACCCCAAAAAAGGCTTTGATATTTTGGGGTTTTTTGGTACTTGTATTCCCGTGTTTTTGTTGTTAATACTCCAATTCTGTAGTTAGCACTGAAGAATATCGAAACTCCTTGTGCTGTCAAGCTAGCTTTACCACGTCAGCTTAATACTCCCAGGTTATTTATCTTATCTCCAATTTACAGGTTTGTAAACTTTGATCATGCGTTTCAACCGAACGAGTGATCACGTCTCCAACAATCTCTCTCCCAACTCTTAGCGTGGTGGGTCACCCATGTTTATACCTGTCGTGATCATTTCTCATAAAAAACGCTTTATATACAGAGGCTGATTTATGAAAAGCGGCTACTTAACACAGAATCAACTACTTTGATTGCTTATTCAAACAGAAGCAAGTGACGTAGCCTCAACTGGCCGGAACACTTTTTTATCGCCCCAGATATTTGTGAAGAAAATTTACCTAGTAGCTCATTTCTTTTCAGATTCAAGAAGCGACGCTATCCACTGGTCTTGTGAAATCCGTTGGCTGTAATTTATGACTGAACGTTTCTTCTTGCGATCTTTTCCGAAATCTGCGTTTGTTCACCGTAAATGCTTTCTTCAGCATTATTGTCATGTTGTTGTGTGTCGCTCCTTAAAGTTTATTTAGTTTTCTGTCGTTTATTTTGTTAAAAAAAAAAAGGGTGGAACTAGTAAGATTTCTTGCGTTTTGACATCGAGTAGTATTTGTATGGTAATGCTTCACCGTTGCTCGTAAAACGACACTGCAATTGTAGGTCTTGTTTCTGAAAATCATACGGAGCTGTTATAATCGATGAGCGTAGATTTGTAACCAAAAAGGCCTCTATATAATTGTAAATATGAATTCATCGGTAATTTAGAAAGTGGTCGAGTATCGTAGACAGAATGGGTAACGATTTGTGCAATATCAAGAGGCGAACTAGCGTGTACAAAAACCTTCACTTTCAACTTGGTGTTGGCAGGAACTCTCCGTTGCACGCGCGTTTTAGATTTTTTAAGATTTTCAGCGCCATCGGTTACTGTAAATAAATGAATAAGTGAGTTGGGAAGTTCCAGAACCGCACGAGTTTTCTCCCCCGACATTTTTTCGCTTGTCCGTCGTTTGTAGAATGGGTAAACACTGTAACAAACTGTATACATATACTGTCGCTAGTTAAGCTTGCGGACATCACAGTAAATCAAGGTCGCCTGAGATAACCTATCTCATTAAAGTTTTTCGGGTTTTCATACGTAAATCGACGTTTGAATTCTTACTAGTTTCTAACTTTCAGATTACCCTTTCTCGGAACAGCCTATGTAAAATGAGCTCATCCGTAATTTTTTTTGCGGGAGCGCGACAGTTCGTGTCATTTCCATTGACTTGAAAAATGACCTTGCATTTGCCTACTGTAAGGACGGCGAATGTAACGTTAATCTTAGATATCCTCAGAGTGGTTTTCAATTGAACGTCTTAAGGGAATTGCGTTTGCTTTGGTTTTTGGTTTTGCTCTTTGATTGGCCAGCAAAACTCGTGCCACTTTCTCGACCAATGATAAGCTAAACCAAGACCACACGTGACTTGCACATTTTCCCGCGTTTTGCGGTAATTACATACAATTGCTTCGAATTCTGATTGGCTCACTGCTCTGTTTCAGTCTGCTGTGATTCGCTGAAGTAATTGGTTGTTTACCTTTTACCTAAAAAATCCGGAAATTTCGGATGAAATGTAAATGGGAAGACCATTTTTTTCTTCCGGAACGGAAATTTCCACGGGAAAACGGGATTTCTTGAAAGGTAGTCCAAAATTTCCAACCGAAATTTCCGGACGGAAAATGTGTGTACCATTTGGGATTTTCACTAGTTCCAAGCCCTACTCCAATTTTGATGCGTGTCACGTGTTATTTAGTAGGGGTTGTGCGAATCTACACGCCAATCCTGATCGGAACTTTTCATTGGGGGTTTCAATTTGCTTACCATTTGTACAGACTGTCGACCAACTGGTTTTTCCATGTAAATGGTAAACAACCATTGTCTTCCGGGTTTTGGGTTTTACAAGACTCAATTGAAAACTGCTCTTTTCTCTCACATCAGCATATAACAATTAACCCTTTAGTTAGTGATTACAATACTTATGTATGACCAGTCGAATCAACGATATGAACGCATGCCACAGTGTGAAGGGAACGGCCTCGTACGCCTTGCGGACCTACAAAAGGGTATTTGGTTTATTTTTAGACTGTAACATAGTTCAGGATATTTCTGAATGGATTCTTCGTGAGATTTTTTGTGATTATTTATTTTATTTGATATCCTGTACATACTAAAATGAAGTTTACTTATTTGTAATTAGTTTAAATACCGGTAATACTATGAGTTTGACAAGGCTCCTGGTTGAACCGAAAATAAACTGTCAAGTATTCTATACGTGGTTAGTTGGACCCTCTTTAACAGACATTTCTTGGTCTCTTGGTGGTGTAATCAGCACCGGTGTTTGTCGTCCTCTGGGTCCAAATGCAGGTTTTTTCTTTCTTTACTAGTGGGGCGGGAGCATTTAAAAGCATAGCCGTGTGACCCGAGTCCTGTGTGGTACCCTCCACGGTTTAACGCGCTACCCCACGCTCAAGTCCCGAGACAATAAACGGCAGTCGGCATCAACTCTAAGGCGATGCCCCAAGAAAGCAATCCCATTCACCACTGCGAGCAAACCTCTCAAACCCAGCTCTACGATCAGACAAACTTGAAATCTCAGAGTGCTCTCATCTGCACTGACCGGATAGCTCAGGGAGTACCGTAGAGTTCCGAAACAACATATTAGATCAATTTTATGTGCAAATTAGTCGCTTTTTTGTAAAAACTTCATGTTTTACGCGCTCATGAAGAGTCTGAGGAGGCCATATGATAAAATGCTTATTGACTGAGTTAGGTCGGGCCGGACGGGAAAATATTTGGCTCTCGGTCATGGTGCACGGACCTCACTGCGCTTAGTCCGTACCTGCCATGACCTCGAGCCAAATATTTTCCCGTCCGGCCCTCCTACTCAGTACATTTTAATGTACATAGTACATTAAAATTTTGACTGTTGATTGACAAATTAAAGGTATACGGAATACAATTAAAAAAAAAACTTGGTCTCGCTACTTTTGGGAGTGGGGGGAGGTGGTGGTCACTACTTTCGGGGGGGGGGGGTCGCTACTTTCGGGATTTACTAGCAGCCACAAAAAAATGACGTTAATTTCGGGGGGTTGCTACTTTCGGGGGGTCGTTACTATCGGAACTTTACGGTAGATTCCCAAATGATGGAGTCCTAGGTAACTAATTCGTTCAATTTCCAGCCTGAGTTGAGCATTCACCACACAGCCCAGTAGATCATAGTCTTCTCCTTCCATTTGTGATTCTTCGGTATTCATGCCTTCAGATATCCGTTGGGAATGATCGTGACATCAACGCTCTTAACATTTACATCAAGGATACTTAGAAAAAGGACGTGAAAGAAAAACATGCATAGCGTAAATGTAGTTTCGACTCCCAGCCCGAGGATACTCCGGACCCAGCTGGTGCAAGAACCTTTTCAGTTTTAACCTCTTACTAACAGAACGCGAGGGCCGTTCTGGGGAGCGACCGAGGGTCAGGTGAGTAAGTAGTTCATTGTATGACTTGCTAATTTTTCTGTTAAAAAACACTTTCGGTCACTTGAATTTAAGTAGTTCAATGTATGACTTGCCCCTGGACTTGCTTATTTTTCTGTTAAAAAGCACTTCCGGTCACTTGAATTCAAAGGGTTTCCGCCGTGACGTGTACGTGTTTGATGACGCGAGCAACTCAAAAAGAACAAGCTTCCACGAGTTTGAAAACAGATGTTTTTGAACGTTAAGTCGTGGTGTCCCCCTCTTTATACACCGTATTCTTTCGGCTAGCTTCCTTCCTTTGCCAAGCCATAGTTTTTGCATGCCTACCTCCAAATCCCACTAGCCCTCTACGCTACCTCATAAAACATGAGCATATACTCTATATATTCTCGTATATTCTAGACTATTTTAACCTTGTTGTAGCGTATCTGTAGTTTTTTTTTTTTTTGTTAATTATGCGACAGTGGAAATCCACTTTGAGGTTAATCGATCTTAATTGGACGCGCGGGAAAGGAAACTTTCAAATTAAGCGGGTCGTACAGTGAAGTGCGGCCCGCTAAATTGACCAATCACAGCGCCCGTACTAACTGAGAGATATAATAATAACGGATACATGACGTACCTACGAACAACATAAACGTCGAAACAACGAAATTTAGTATTATAGTGGATGTCAGCGTATTTTGCTTTGTAATCATAAAACGTCAGGCTAAATTCAACGATGAAGGCACTTATCACTAAACTGTAGTTTTTATCTGGGTTGTGGCTGTTTTATTTTTCGTTCAAAAATGCGAAACCGCTTTAAGCCGAACCTCACGAATTCTCGAACTGGTCGCAACAGTACTTCCTCTTCAGATGTGAACGCCGGTGAAAATATTTCTTCTGATGCTTCCACAGCAAATATACAAGTGCCAGAATCTCCGTCGAAGAATGACGAAGGTACGTTTGTTGTATGCGTTTGGTCTAATTTCATTTTGGAACAGTAATGCTACGCCTGACTGACAAAATAACACTCATTAGCTAACAGCATCACAAGCGGCCACAAACTACTATACATCGACAATAGTGGCTTACAATTTCACTTCAGAGTAAAGAATGATGGAGAAGGTGTGATTCCAGGAAATACCATTACCCTGCTCCCCAGTGGAAGGTTTTTGGGTTACACCCCGCCCCACTGGAACTTCTAATTTAGCTCCATGCAAATGAGAAGCTTTAATTCTTGGGATGACAAGCTTGTTCGTACGTCTTAAGTTCATCACATTATTTAGGAGGATTACCAAGTCACACACAGATATTGCCATATTATACTAGTGGTAATAACTTTGAAAATTAATATGGTAAGGTGATAATACATCACTTTGCTAATGATCAGTTCCAAGTGAATTGTAGGTGGCTCCAGTCCTTCGTAGGGGTAAACAGTCAAAATTAGAATTTCAAATCATGTCTTTAAATGGCAGTTCCAAGTGAATTGTAGGTAGCTCCAGCCCCCCCCCCACAAAGGACTGGATTTACCCACAATTCACTTGGAACTGACCATTAGCAAAGCAGTGTATTAAAGAAAGTTGTCACTTGGAAGGCACATGTAGTTTTATTGGCTGCATTGCATGTTGTGATTTCACAATGTGACCATTGCTGCATTAGCAGGGTTGTGGCTTCTTCTAAGAAAATGTATGGTCATGTCACTGGAACACAAAAAGTGGCTATAATAATGAGGTGACCATGACTAGGAGCTTGTGTGGTTGTGTTTCATTGTATTTATACTTAGGAAGTGTCCTCTCATCATTAAAGTGTCAATAATTAAGTTATTTAATTCCTTTTTTTCACCAGATCCAAGTTCAGGAAATGCATCAACCTCAAAGCAAGAACAGGACAAGGCTGGACAACTTAAAACGGCAACTTCATCCTCTGTAGCTGTGTCTGGATCAACAAGAAGATCTCGTATCAAACCTGCAGTTGTCCCAGTACTGCATGCTCGAACAAACAGCACCATCAAAGATAAGACTATTAAAGCTGAGGCTAAGCATGTTGATGGTGACACAAAGGGAACGAATGTGTCAAGTTCACAAAGTCATGCAATCTCAGGCACAAATGATCAGTTTCCATCCAGTGAACAGCAAGAAAGAAATGGTACTACTATATGTTGTTTGCACTGTACATGATTCAAAACTGTAATCCATAAAATTATGATCAGTGTGATGCTTGTATGTGGCAACAAAAAAGTTATCCATATACTAGGATAATTAGGGTTATAAATGAAGAAGAGGACATTCTAAATAGACTCGAGTGTGTTTATAAGCCAAACCTCTGGTTAACAATCACTTCATGCAGCAATTATTGAGAGTAAAAGTTTCCCCATGAGTTTTGTTGCTGTTCTTATGAGAATCACCAGGTGAAGAAAAATTTTTGTAATGCCTGCAGGCATAACAAGGAGTTTCGGCCACTCAGCAGCCAATCAAATCACTCATACTATTGTTGCCAAACAGTAAATCTGAACAAAGAACTTCAGTTATCAGGATCATAGTCAAACTAATTATTGTAATCATGATGTATACACAGTTTTTCAGAAAGCTTAAAAATGAATTCATTGACAGAATGTCTCTTGTTTAGTCCTTTAGGTAAAGTTGAAAAAATTGTCAAACTAAACTGATTACCCCAAAAGTGGTCATGGCTTTCAAGAGATTCCAATCTTAGCGATTTGACTGGTAAAATTGTGTACATTGAAAGGTGGTTGCTGGTGAGAAGTGGTCATTTATGGAAGTAGTCATTTAACTTTATAGCAAGTTAGCAGCAATACTCCTAGATTAATCACAGCTCTATCCATTCAGCTTATGCTAGTTCACTAAATGATCTAATTAGTATGAATATTAATTTATACTCTTTCTATTTGTGTTGTTCTTTTTCAGTATGTGAATCTGCTGAAGACGTTTTCAGGCCTCCCTCTCTAAAGGAAAGAAATCAACAAACTAATAACCTAACAAAATGGCCCTCATCGACAAGTCTGTCTGTAACGAATAATGACCAACACCCTGTAAGACCAGAGGTAGAAATGAACCAATCACAGGAGAAAGGTGGGAACACAGACCCTGACAGTGTTACCACTCAGGGTAATGACAGCGGAGGAGCTCCGTCACTACCGCGCCGTAAGCGCGTTTTACCTAACTTGGGATCAGCTTCAAGAAGAAGACATTCTTCTATATCAAAGGAAAATATTGAGAGGACCGTTGAATTGGTGGAAGTAAGACACGAGGAACTAGATGTGTCTGGAAAAGATCCTGTTGACTTCACCGTGAGTATTTCTGTTGAAAATCTTTGATCCTGTAAGCCTAATAATATTATTATAGACAGACATATCCTCAATTTCTCTCTTTTGGTTGTCTGGTGCTATTAGCCCTGGGTTATTCCAGACAGTAGGGTTGTTTCTAAGCGCTGGCTGCTGGTGAAATTGGCCAGCTGAGAAAGAGGTGATCACCAGCTGGATTTTGGCTGGACTGAACACATAGTAGCCCACCCCCATGTCGGCTTTAGCCTGCTAAACTCCTGGTCTGCATTTGGTTGAAAATAGTCTTTGTCAGGGTCAATACGGTGGTGGTATTTGGTGGTGTTAAGTGTTAAAAAAATTAATGGCCCTTTAGTAGTTTCCAGTTTTGTGGTCTTTTGAGGATCATCAGATCTCAGCAAGTTTCATATGTTGGCAAGCAGGTGCAAATAAACATTTACGTACATGTAAATCTTTTATCAATGCTTTCAGTTGTGGAGGTTTTAGTAGACACCAAAAATTAGTCGTGACAGCAACAATTTTAGTCTTAAGGTCAATATCACAAAAATAAGTAAGCTGTTTACTCTGACTGTATTGCTAAATGGTACTGCATTGTATGTTGCACATGCTATTCTGCGCCATGGAGTGAATACATTGTGAAGCAACAATGACCTTTTAATTACCCACAGATTGTAGTTAGCATTTAGTGTGTGTTTCATGGTACATTTTCTTACCAAACTTTATTGCTGTTCATTATGTGAAGGACCAAAGCTCTGTAGAGGGCAGTGGAAACTCAAACAAGAGATTGCGTTCTTTGTCTCAAGGAGAGAAGACTGCTGACCATGGGGCACCCCCATCTGCAGCCTCAGATGCACATAGCAAAGAAGATGATGATGTTGAGCAAGAGAACAGTAAAAGGAAGGTAATGTTAAAAATTCACTTTGGATGGACATGCTCTATTTTCATGTTCAGGTGGGTCTCTTCAAATGAAGTTAAAAGCAGTGAGATTTTATATTTGCCTTGCCATTTGCTTTGAGTGAGAATTTCTTTCCTTTGCGGAATAACAATCAGTGAATGTCTGTTGTGGTTCCCCCCATATGGTGAAATGATATCACATTTCTTGATTGGTGAAAATTGGCTTGTGATAATGGGACAGTATTGCTGCTTTTTCTATTGTTTTGGATGACTACCATCTCTATGCCATGTTGAATTTAGCAAATTTTTGTTTTCCTCAGGGTGTGAAGAGAAAGCGAGCCACAAGAAGTCGTAAACTGAAAGAGCCATCAGATCCAAGTCAGATGACCATGCAACACTTGATCTACTATAATCCTAAAACTAACCCCATGACGTAAGACAAGTTTTCATTGATTCAGTCTGGTCTTGTTCTTTACTCCAGCATTACCATCAGTAGCTTATTTCCTAATTAGCAAGGGAGATTTCTATCTACTTAGAGCTTGAGAATGAAATGACACCAAGTCATTTGAACTAGAAAGCTTTCTGTTGTGTACTGCTGGCCATTCCTCTGTAGAGCCAGCTTCTCTAAACCTCTGAAGCCAGCCTGAATTTGCTCAGTCATCTCCCATGATAACACACCTCACTTCCCTCGGTGCTTTCTTTTGGTGTACTTGACTCTCTTCTGGTGAATATTCAGGTTGTGCTGTACAGCTGTAAATTCTTTGACAATCAGCAGTATTTCAATTTCTTTGCTATTTTGGGTGACATTCCCTCTGAAGCAATTTTTGTCACATGTGAAAAAAATGAGAGGCATGTGGCATGCCCCTCATATTTGAACAGTCCATCTAACCACACAGAACATGAATGGGTCCTAATCTGGTAAAAGGAAAAATAGTAATGATGACGATAGTTATGGTCATGGTAATGATAATGATAATGATAAAATTGTGATAATGATGATGATGAGCAGGAGAGCAGGAGGGTGGTGGTGATGATGATGATGATGATGATGATTTATAAACTGTGACAGTGCTTAGCCACTACTTTTGCTTAATTCTTTGAAAAATTGCTAAAAAAAATTCAAGAACAGCCCAAAATTATAAATTGCTAGCAAAATTGTTATAAATCATTGTGGTGAATCAGACACCTGGTCTGAGTGGTTCAATTCCCAGCTCGTACTAAACCTAGGTTACTGTATAAGTAACCATGTCAGTGAACCCTGATTTGTACTAATCATTCTTGTAACAACTTGAACCTCAGTTTGGAGGTTTCCTTGTTTGTCTGTGCCTTGTTTGACTATACTTGATGTACTAGTTGCTTACTATGCTTTAGATCAAAAGTGGAAGGCAACAAAAAGAGAGATGGAAGAACTGAAACCATGAAACACAGTGGGTGAGTATTACAGATGTCCCTTCCCATAGCCTGCAGCAATTTTTTTGCTAGGTTTGTTTTTCCATTGTGGTGAATGTGAACATGCCTGTGAACTACCACGCTGACACAAATACATTCTAATTTCACCAAGTTTGCTGGGGATTGTTTATTCTGTGGAGTGCCCATTGCAATGTGACTTAAGACTAAGTACTGGCATTCATAAAACAGTGCTTGAAACAACCACTCTCTATAGTGGAGCATTTTAGTGCACTCTCGTAATTTTACTGGTATTGTTAACTGGCACGGTAATATTATTTGGCTGAGAGCACTACAGAAGTGATGAAAAATTCATCCTTGCAGAACTGCACAAGACCTTATTTTTTATGGCAAAATTTGTTTAAAGCAATCTTGCGAATGAACCCTTTACCTTTGTCTTCTGTTGCCTTTACAAGGTGCTTCTTGACCATAGATTTTCACCAGTCGTACTTAGTGACTGTAAAGCCACAGCTACATGTGAGCTTTTTGCTTGCGAAAGTGATGCAATTTTTTTTTTCAAATTGTTGTGCTGCCAATGCACAGTGGTGGCAACATGAGTGAAAATTTCTTGTGATTTTTTTTCTGCAACTGTTTCAGCTGTTGCTATTGCATCACTTGCATAATGGTGGCCACATGATTTTCACCATGTGCTGTCAACGCAGCTGTTTTAAAAAAAATCGCATTGCCATCGCAAACAAAAAATCACTTGTGTAGTCACGGCTCAACATCTCCAAATGACTGGATATGAGTCCTCAAGAGTAGTTATTGTTGGAATTGACTGATGAAATTGATACTTATTTTTAGTTGTTGTTGTTGTTTTTTTTTCATAGAGACAAAGATTTAGAACAAAGACAACAAGGGGAAGATGGTTCTCAGGCCAGCACAAGTTCACCACAGAACAGCAAAGAGCCAAGTGCTGGTGACACTGAAGGTGATGATGCTGATGGTGCATCAGTAGCACCTCAGGTCAAGCTTGATGCAGACGGCAATATAATTTTGGATGAAGAAAGGTATTATGTTCATCAATTAACAGTTGAACAAAGAACTTGCTTTATTTTTTGTACCATCTGAGCTTGTTCAATGGCATTTGACACTCAAGGAAAAAACGTAAAAATGATAGTCTGTATTAATTTTTGTTATGTCCGAGAGACCAGCATCAAATTTCTCCTTGTAATTAAAACGCGATATGAAACAGAGTGGTCGCGAGAATAGATGAATTTTCTTGATATTTCAACAACTTCTCTCCCCATTATTTCTACAGGAAATGTGTAGGAGTAACAAATAAGAATGTTCATCTTAGGGTTTAGAATGTTAAGCAAGTGGTCAAGAAAACATATAGAGTTTTATTGTCTCACAACCAAGCTGGTGGCAACCTCGTTCCCAGGGGACAGGAAGAAGAGAGGCCCTGGGAACAAGCTGGAGCTGGTGGCAGTTGTTCATGGACATCCCCCGGCTGATGTTTCCTTAGTGTGCATATCTAATACCCCGTTCACACCAACTAAACATGTTTAATTAAACCAGGTTTAGAAAAATGAAAACCGTTAAAGAAAAACTGGAACTCAGGCTTTTATGCAGGATTTAGATGAACTTAAACATGCTCTTCAATTTGCGCTGAATTTGTAGTCAAAAAACATCGGTAAGCAGCTTTTATAAAGAAAATAATTTTAAACCGCGTTTAACTAAACAGCTTTTAAACATGTTTAAGCTTTGGTGTGAACGGGGCATAAGACGGTCACTATATTAGTTGTTTACCTGTGCATAGTCAGGGCTGTCATTAAGGGTCGGGGGCCGGGGATTTTCCCCTCGTATTTTGAGGTATATCCCTGGCTACTTTGATATAAAACCAACATGTTGACTTCACTACAGCTACTCAAATCCCTGGCTATTTTTTGTACATCCCCATCTACTTCAAAACTTGGTGACAACCCTGAATATAATAAGAGTTAAAGCGTTTTCCAGTTTCAGCGGGCTCATTGGACTTTCTCTCACGCAATCTTCCTGAGGGACCCTTTTGGTTGGCTTGACAACGTTTGAAGCAAGCTGAATAAAAAGCTTGATTTACGTTTAATTCTAGATTAGCTTTAATTGACTTTTGAAGACCCAGGTCCTAAGAACAGAGACGTCATAATTACCGCAGATTATGATTACTGACAATGTCCAATTCATTTTCTTTTACAGCCTTGTGATTGATAAATCATCAGACAAAACTGTTGAAAATAGGTGAGTGGTAAAGATTTGTGAAATACAGTAACTAATATAATTGATACAAAATTGTGTTGGACGTAAATTTTTGCATTTCATTTTATTGCGGTGTAGCAGAATACAAGATTAGTGGCTTGATAAGTGAACTTTCGATAAAACCTGTGTTTTTCATTATTTAGTCGAAATGTCTTGTCTCGTTTCAGGGAAATTGTTTATGAGGATGCTAATGAAGTCAACTTTGGTGCTTATTTGAAGCACAGAAAAGTAGGGAGGTGGTCACTTGAAGGTGAGGTTTGTGAAATTGATACATACACAAAACTTTTGAGAAAACACGCACGTAATAATTTCATGACTTTATCGAACAACGCTTGATTATGATGAGAATGTGAATACAAGATATACTTCCGCAGATTAGAACCGAATATTTTCAAAATTGTTTTGTAAATAGATGTCATTTTAACTACATTTAATTGCCATTGCCTACATCTTGTAATTTTTTGTCTTGTTTCACTGTTATCTGGAACATTTGGTTTTTGAAAAAAAACCAAATGGTATGAAGATCGTCTGTAAGACGTTCGGGTTAAACCTCGCAGTTAAGCAGTAACCAAGACAACGACTAAAAACCCACACATGGGTTAATTTTTTCCAGTCTTTTCCGTAACTGTTTATTAAGTTGCGATAGTATGTGCAAGGGTGAGTTACTTCTTTACAAAATGTAATAGCAAGTGAAAATCGCGTGATGCACCGCAAAGAGCCGTTTTTCCTCAAAGTGTTTTCTTTGGCTTGCAGAGACGCAGAAGTTTTACAAGGCACTGAGCCAAGTAGGAACTGATTTCAGCCTAATGTTGCCACTATTTCCCAGCAGAGCAAGACGAGAACTAAAAGTAAGCGACAAAAACCTGAACTTGGGATTTAATTCAGACAGGACATCTCGCAAGCAATACTGTGAGGGCAAGGTCCTAGTAGCTCAGGGCACTTACCAAGAAAGGGCATAACTGGCCAGCCAGACCGGTCATTTTGAAAATGAAATATTAGGTTTCTTTGCAGAGTTTTCGCTAAAAAAAAAAACCATCCCTGCTATGCATAGTATGTAGAAATAAACAGATCTGTGTGGACAGTTATTGTTAATAGAGGAATTCTCTTCACAAATGGACTGGTCTGGGTGGTTGGTTTTGACTAATGGTGAGCGCCATCAGTGTATTGGGGAGACACGGTTCTCGTGTCTTCATTTTCAGTTCATTTGTTTCTGTCACTTTCAGGCCAAGTTTAAACGAGAAGAGAAGTTGCACAGAGACTTAGTGGAAAAAGCACTTCGTAAGTAGGAAATCAACTCTGAGGCAACTGTTAGCCGTGTGAAGGTTGGAAGGTGATGAGCAAAGATGCCCTGTTTTTCCTACCAGCTCAAAGACAAATAAGGGATGCACCATTAGGAAAGTGTTGGGGGGTGGGATACTTTTTAGCTTGCACGATTTTTTGCCATTTGTTTGTCCATGATTTTTTTTTTGTTTTCTTTCATTGTTACACTTGTTTTCTTTTCTTTTTTCCTTTTATGAATTTCATTTTTGGCTCTCCCCCGCCCCTCCAATCACTTTTGTAATGGTCTATCCCTCCATCCTAACCTTTTCAGAGAGACGTTTGATTCGGAATTTGTTCAATGTTTTGGTTACATTTCGTCTTTTGTGGCGCAAACTTGTAAATGTAACGCCAAATCATCTTTGCTTTCTGCAGGTGTTCGAAATCCCATTGACGTGGAATTGTTTACACCCAGAGTTGAAGGGGAAGAGATAGACGATGATTTGAACTCTGAAAATAACAATACTTAGCAATGGACTCAATGTCGGGAGATGGTATAGTATTCAGTCAGATGAGGGTTACCAAGCTACCTGTGAGTCCACGAGCACGCCCTTCTACGGCAAATTGCTAAGTTCGCCTCTTGTTTCGGCTGACAAGCTGATGCCACAGTGTTTGTTTTCTCAGCTGCTGCGGAGGGATCGATTGTTTAGGTTCCCATTCCAACTGCTGCACGTTTTGAGGAAATCGACTTCAGTTCCTTCAGCTGGTGCCACGTCCTCTCTTACACGATGGTCGATGAAGAAGGAAAAAGAGTCAATTTATCTATAAACATATACAGTTAAATGTAAATAAAATATGGTCACACTAAGTCGATTGAAAACATGATTAAAATATAGAGACATTTCTTGTTTGCCGGCGTGTTTCTTGCAGCGGGAATACCTTTTTTGCTCCGCTCAGGCCAGCTATTTATAGCGATGCTGAAATTCCCTCTTGGGAAAAAAGTACCTTTGTTGGCGTAGAGTGAAAAGAAACCGATTCACGGAAAAATCTTGTGTTTCGCTTTATTTTACTTCACGGAAATACGTTTAACAATGGTGGTCTTGTTACGCTACGATCATTGATGTGGATAATGCCTTCACTTTTGGAAATAACTTTGCCCCGCATAGAGTTAAAAGTCGTGGTTAGCCAAGTCATGTCTTTTGTTAACCCTGAATGTGTTATCTGCTTCTTTGTTTTTCTGTGTTGTTTTAGTCACACTGTGGGTGAGCTTGTGGGAACCGGTCCGGAAACGCAGCGTTTCTACAAACTAAGCATTTAGTACAAGAACCATGCAACAAAATAAGAGTTAAAGGTCTACATCTACATAGTTGACTTATGGCTGTTTATGTGTGGCCTCATACACCATAAGCCTTTTTTGAAAAATCACGCCAAGCTGGCCACTTGCTGAATAGAACAGAACAGAAGGGTTCCTTATCCGAGAAGACTAGAAAGCCTAACCATTCGCAGATGTCATTGCAAAGGAAGACGTTTTTTTTTTTTCAGACAAGCTTGCGCTTAAGATGGGCTAGGTTATTTAAAACGTGAATTCAGCCTTATTAAATGTGCATTTTTTTCTTAGTTACAAGGGTGTAGCTAGGGGGGCCCTGGGGTGCCTGTGACCCCCCTCCCCCTTTGTAAGGCTTTTTTTCAGCAAACAACCTACAATATTCAGGTGACAATCTGGTGTGTACCCTGTGTTTGACACAGTGTGACCCCCCTTTCAAAACTCCTGGCTACGCCCATGTAGTTATTTTACTTAATTGAATATTAGTTCTTCTAATCTAACGTTAGTTTTGGTGTCATTGTTATTGTCGGCAAGGGAATTTTCGTCATAGGGGTTTAGGCCCCGTTTTCTGTTTCTTGAAAACGCGTAACAGTATTTACGTCCACATTTACGTTTTCACAGCGTTTTCCACGGTCCACACTAGACCACCGAAAACTGATAAAAGCCTCCGTTTTCGATCGTATTAGTGTAAACGGAAGGCAAAAACAGTTGTAACTCCTCTTTCTAGCTAAATACCAACACTGGATAAAAATATTTCAGAGAATAATCAAGCCATTTTTAATTGTATTTTGGTTCGGCTAACTACTTAAAATACCTAAATCAGCTGTGACATTGGGACCGTTAAGATATGACGGTTTCTGGAAATATTTCAAATTTCAACTTACTTGTCATATCATAGGCCTGTTAAAGTACTTCTCTCCATAAAGTACGTTAAAAGGAATATACGTCCCATCAGGTACCCACTGAGAGTACTCAGAAAGAAAGGGAGTATTGCTATGATTTGTATTGTGTCCATACGTTCCCAAAAGATACACCGGTTTTGCTCTTTCCTGCGCTATCTACACCACGCTTAGTGGTATGCGAACAAAAGATAGTTCTTGTCACTGAGAGGAAAACTTGGGGAGGATCACGCGTATAAAGGCACCCGCATTCACGATGAAAGTAGAGTCATTTCTTTATTACACCTCGGTGAGTAGGACTGACTGGGACAACATTGTGAAATCATTCACGCGCATGGGCAATAAATGGGTTATTGTAAGTACAGACAGTTCGGGCCATTGGCGTCAGTAGGAAATTGCGTAGAATGACGTCCTACTCAAAAGGCGCTGAATTGAATTTCGTATCAACATCGTCGATTCATCGTACTCAGCCATTTTAAGTAACAGAGTTGAGTCTTTCATGTCCTTATTTCATTTTCATGATCAGCCTCATTTGGTAAGTACGCATGCAGTATTTGCCTTTTTTGCGTTTGATCTTAATCACATATGTTTTACCACAACTGTAAAAAATTCTTGTGTGCTGATTGGCTGACTTTTATCACCAATAAGGGTACAAACGTAAATTTGTGGCAAGCAGGGCAACACGCTGGACAGGCAGCAAAATCATTAGGGTTCACAGATGATAAATTCAAGACTTAGTGATTTGAAGACTATATGATGAAGCCACAATCTTTTCCTTTGAACTTGATGCTGTTTTAGGCTTTAGAAAAGGATTCGGACTACAAGATGGCTTTTCAAAACAATTTTAGAATAGTGACCTTCGAGATTTGATTAAACTTTTTACAAGATGCCCTTTTTTAAAGACCATTCCCCCACCGCTGATGTTCAGTCTATGTACAAATTACACATTATTGTACATTTCATCATCTTTGCCGCCCTGTAAAACCATCATAAATGACCAAATTATAAGTAAATTTTTCATTTTATGCCGATGGTGTCAATGGTTGGACTCATTGAAATAGTTCATTGAATAAATGGAAAAATCACAAAGAAACGTGTCGTTCACCGCACAAAATATCTACACCTCCCCATGGAGGGTCTGTTTGGTTTGCACCCCCCCACTCCTAAATTTCCAATTTTGCTCCATGTGTTTCTTTAAAAACGTTTGATTTTGCCACCCCATCCCCCTTGGAATTTCCATTGACCTTCTGTGTGTGTGTGTGTGGGAGGGGGGGTTGAATATTTTCTGGAACCTCACAATTCAAATAACATGAATCTGTATTTCTTAATTAAATTTTCATTGGCTACTGATGTTGAAGACAAAACAAATTGATTTGTCCAGTCTCACAACAGACTTGTGAGCACTTTCATTACACAGATACCAAATTCATTTTTTCATTCATTTTTTCATTCTTTCATTCATCCATTCATTCAATATTTATTTATTTATTTACTTTACAATACTAGCACTTACTTTATAATAAAAACTATTAATTTATAACAACTGTAATAATAATACTCACTTAATAAAAAACTAATAATTTATTAATTCTTGTTGCCAAAAAAATCGGACATCACGCACTATTCAAAGAAAAAATAATTGATTTATCTTTTAGGAACTATTTCTGACAAATTATAATAATTATTAATGAATAATAATGTTATTATAATTTGAGTTATTCAGCTTTTATCTTTCTTGTGCACATTTGGGAAACACAGACAGTGAAGTGCTTCAGGCAAAAATAAAGCAAAACACTGAAACCAAGTAGAATGACAGATATAAGAAGTAAGACATCAAAGAGGTAAACTTGAAAAAACCATAAATTGTCAGCTTGACTCCTCAAATGTAATCCTGCATTATTATGCAAACCATACTCAATCCAGTCACATGACTCTTCAGTTGGTGTGACACGTCTATGACGCATAATTTTGGAAATTCTTGCTGCATTCTCTTTGTATTTGGCATTTGTGAGTACCTCAGTTACAACAGTTGTGATAAGAGTTGGAGTCAAATCTTGTAATTCAAGCATAACACCAATCCCTGCTTCAAGCACTTTCATGGCATTACCAGGCTGATCACCAAAGAGTGGCAGCACCACCATGGGTATTCCATGATAAGCTCCTTCAAGAACACTGTTTAACCCGCCATGTGTCAGAAATACCTTAGTAGCTGAATGACCTAAGAGATCATTTTGTCTCATCCATGGGACAATTCTAATATTTTCACTGACATTCTGATGTAATACCCCTTCATGCCTCCAAATTACCTTAGCAGGTACATTGGCCAGTCCTAAAGCGACAGTCTCTGCAAAGTCAGATTTAAAGTTTGAAATAACAGTTCCAAATGAAACTAAAACCAGCTCTTTGGGATCACCCTGAGAGATGAAACATTCCGTTTCTGTCGAGAGCGGTTCAGGGGGGCCTGGAAGGATTGGCCCAACTATTTTCACGTGAGCTCCAACTGGCCTGGGAAAATCCAGCGCAAAGTCATTGGGAATCAAAAGCAATCCAGTGCTCCTGAAAACTTCGCTTAGACTTGAGAATTTACTATTTTTTACGTAAGATCTCCAAAGATCTTCAAAAGGTGGCATAAATACAAATTCATGCATAACATAGCCAAGAATGTAGAGCATTAGGTTTTGTGCCCTGTGAAGAAAGAATAACCTCCTAGGAAGTTTGACAGTGCCATGAGGGACATAAGCCACAGGCGAAGGAAAGTTATGAATAAAGCTCAAATAAGGATCGACGAAACCAGTAGGAGCCAAATCAACCCGACTAATGTTAAAAAAATCCGTCACAATCGCGCAGCAAATACTCGTGATATCGCAGACTATCAAATTGGCTTGTCGCAAGTTTTCCAGTAGCTCTGAGCTTCTCATCAAGTTTTCGCAAGTAGCTTTCCAAAAGTTGTTTCTCTCAACGAAGTTCAGTTTTCCTTCTGCTTCTTTTACTATGAGTTCTTCGAGGTCTTCAGCCGTTATTGTAGTTGCATACGACCTCACGTTAAGCCGCATTAACTGACTTTTCCTTGACTCTTTAAGGTTTTTCTCCTGCCATTCTGGTACAACTAAGGTGTATGTATAACCTCTCCTCACGAGCTCCAGCCCGATTTTTGCGTAAACGAGGATATGACTTGTGCCTATACTTGGTATTCCAACGATATGAGAGTTTTCAACTTTGCTGAGAGCAACGGGAAGAGATATGAAGATTAAAAATAGAAGAAAGTCGTTCATTTTAACAAGCTGTGTTACTTATCCCTGAAAACTTGCGCCCGCGATGTAAATTGTGTCACGCAGACTGTCACGCAAAAATTATCACGCATCGATTGAGCACAGTGTTAAGGCTGCAACGAATTACGAAGTAAGTTTTAGGAAAGTTTATGAATTCAAAGTTTATGAATTCTTTTATACCATATTCGAATATAGTATAAAATACTTTGAGCATAATAATAAGTAAGAGAAATGGCGGATAGCTAGATGTTAATAATACTATTTGCAGAAAAAATATTTCCTTAAGAAATGCATACGTTTTTCACAATGAGAAATATAGTTGGGTAGATTTTTAGTTATTAAGAGAAATTTCTAATTTGAAGCACGGGACAGCTGAGAACACTGTCTAGATAATAAGGAAATCATGGACAAAAATGATGGAAAATATGAGAACATAAATTCATTTTAAAATATACTTCTTCACCTCAGTTGACTTTAAAAGATACTAAGCTTGAAATAAATCCCCGCGCACACATGGACGAGTGGGAAGGCAGGCAATATGGCAATTATTTCACAGGAGAAAATATTTTACGTATTCAATGTTATATGAGTACTTGTTTACTCAATACTTATTATCTTGCGTGTTCGGTATTTTTCTTACTCTTCGTTTCCGGGTTTGCGCCAAGGTATCAGTTTGTGCACGAAGATAATTTCGCCATGTGAAGTAAATGAATCTCAGTTGTTTACAGGGCGTGTTAAGTCAAAAATGTCTCCCTTCAAAGACAATGAATAATCCGAAAGAAATTTGCTGGTTTCACTGCGTTCAGCCATCACTCAACGGGCAAACCCACGCTATATCGGTGTTGTTCAAATATGATTAGAGATGCTATCTTAAAGGTCAAACATAAAATCAGGAGCTGAAAAAAATGGAACGGAAATGACATTTCTGATCATGGAGATTTTTTACCCCGGGTTTTTTACAGGCGCAAAGAAATATCCAGACAACAGGATAATGTGGCTTACATGGGTCTTACATCATCACATTTATTTATAGTTTCATTGCACTTGTGGAATACATGTAGTTTCAAACAAATTAGGAAAGCAATTTTCCGGATATACAGCTACCTGAAGCAATTACCTTTACGGGCAGTCGTGCGTTTCTGAACACCCTGGAAATGTCTGGAATGTATTTCTCAATTTTATGGCATATTTTGTTAAAAGATTAGTTTAAGCAACAATTGTAATAGCAATGTTTCTGGCCCGAAGTTTTGTAAAACACGAGCCAGGTTAAGTGTGTTAGCGGGTTTCCTCGGAAACGTGACGGGTTCCTCGAAGAAGTGTAATACAGGTTTTTTTTTTAAATTGGTTGCGAACCTTCTTGGCGGAGATATCCTTCTGACAGCCACTATATCAGTATACGTTTTTGACACAGAAAACTGAACCAGTGACCACAACCATTTCCTGATTGACAGAAGGGCTCTCTTGGGGTTCATCCATCCCATTTTAAATATTGAAGACAGTTAACTTTGTTCTCTAATTTGTTCGCAGATTGAATTTCAGCCTTCTCCATCACTCACGAGTGAATTTTCGCGGGACGGTACGTCGCGAAGACGACTGAAATTCAGGTTATAACAGCGCCCAATAGAATTGAAGTGCCTCATTACTAGATATTCCTTTTTATTATCTGTGGAACATGCCATCAGATGCCGACAGTTGGCACTTTTTAATCATTTAAGTTCAAGTGATTTTTAAACGATTTAACTGCATCGTTACAAGTGTACAACTTTCCATCGCGTAAGGACTGAAAACATTTACTAATTCTAATAAACAGACTGTTTCCGTTAATGATCAGTACGAAATAAAAATGTATTCAAAAGGTAATCATTAGAAATCACAGTTACCGTCCTCACTCACCTCTATCCACCGGTTTTACTATTCCAATCTAACTTGTTTCCTCAAGTTCTGCAGCGCTATGTGCCTTCCATTGACGGTATTGTAATGTGAGACGTTTCGCCAACCATTTTTTACTGGTAACTTGATGATGGAGCACAGTGAAGGCCTGGTAAATGTGCTAAAAGTAAAGAAAAAAATTGCGATTTCATGACGTGGAAACACATTAATATTTTCTGTTGTTGTGTACATCCCGACGGCTCTATCTGCCCTCAATACCTCATTAATTTTTATAATAATAGATTATTATCCATTGCTTCAGTCTTAGGGCCTGCTCGCGCAGGGGGTGAGTACTAAGTTGAAAGATTTCGTTAAAAGCTTTTCTGGTCTTGTTTTTCTAATGTAACTCTAACATCCTGGTAGTGTGGAACAACAGCTGAAAATCGGGCTGTTTTCGCAGGCTATGTGCGATGCAAATATCCATACATGCGTTTCCATTTGTGTTCAGCAGCCACCCCGGCCTTGTACTTGAGTGACTGATACAAACTCATTGGGGTAAAAAACCGCTGTTCTTTCTCAGTTTTTATTATAACACGTGTTAATGACGTACTGATAAATAAAACTTGAAAACTTGACATACTAACTACGATATATCAACACACACTGATTTTACACCTTGACATAAACGATTGTTAGGCTTTTAAGGGTTTTACAATATTTCAATAAATTACTGCTTTACCAGTTGGTCTTTCTCGACATCTGTGCCAACCAATTCGTAGGACGATAGAAAATCCTTTTGCCAAAGGTCTGCGTTCAGTTGATGCCGGATTGAGCAGCGGATATGATTTGTTGTAAGAAAGTAATAGATACTTTCTTGATTTAAAGAAACATATAAATTTCTCACACAATCTCATTGTAGCCACATTTTGCCCACAAGATGTTTGGCACTACATAAAAGAACGAGTTGCTTGCCATTGCGCGCGAGTTGAGAGGAAGAGATTCGCGCGTGTACACGAACGACCGCCACGAACCGACGTCGAGGGTCTTCTCCGTTATGATCGCCTTGGGCAGGTATTTCAATAGAAAAGACGCAGACAAAGGAAATTGAAAGCGTATTTTCACTTTCTATAAACAGTAATTGAAAATTCTTTTATATTCAAATCACACGGGTGAAGGTAATGTGTCTAAACAAATGACTCGATGACGGAATGAACATGTTTATTCGAGCATTTTTTCGCGCGCGCGCCAAAAATGCACTGCTTCAGTACGCCAGCGGCACCGAATGGTAACGTTTAATTTGGCGATACATGAAGTCAGCTTACTTTTCTTGGAGACAACTTGAATAAGCCTTTACTGTCGCTGTGGCAAGTAGAAGAATGCTGCACTTGGCCGGTAATCTAATTTTAGAATAATTAAAATAATTATACAAATTAATTGAGTTCATTATAAAGCAAACTTGGCGGGAAACAACCTGGGTACGTGTCAACGTGAAGAAAATTTACTTTTGCTGTTAAAATGGTACCTTGGGATGGCTAAAATTGTGACAATCATAACTTTCGCCAACTAATGAAATGGAGCAACTAAGGCAGACAGTGGCTTCTCGCAGTTCTCCCCAAGAGGAACGTTCTGGCTCCGAATGGCGGAAAATTACCTAATTATAGCCCACGATACTGGACGATACTCCTCTCACAAAACATCTCCACAACAAATAATTATGTTTAGGAATGATTAACCAGAAAATCATCTTGTGAGTTAAAGTGACAATTCTATGTATGCTGGCCAGCCAAACGTTATCTTTCGAGAGATCTCAGTATTCAAATTCAAAGGTGACAGACCGCAAATAAATGTTATTTCTAGAAATATCTGAATGTAATAACTGTTCATCAGTAGGATACCTAAAATGTGTGCGATTCCACAATTGGTTTCGGCTCCATTAAATTGTATACCAATTGCAGAATATTTTAGGAGGAACCACAACAATCAATATGTTATTTTCGGTTTCCCCGAGGTTGATATTAATATTAATGTGATACACAAATTACGTTTGAAGAATTGACTAGAACCTCACTGGTAGCGGCAGGATCGATTTCCGGATCGATTATCTGACAAATCTATTTAGAAAAAACTGTCGTTTTTGGGAAGACACTATCTGTGGATGAATTCTGATTCAAAATCACAACTTCAAGCCCGTAGGGAGGGGGGGTGGGGTGCGATGGGTGCGCCCGCACCCCCCTCCCCCCACAGGCTGCGGAGGTCCACTTTTCAGTTGACAAACAGAGCCAGCATGACACAAGAGAGGCTCTCCTCACTGGCCCTTATACACATCCACTATCTAACAGACATTGATCTGGAAGAAGTAGTGGATGTGTTTGTTAAGAAGCACCCAAGGAGGCTTGAGCTTGGGACACTCCAAAAAGATCGTGATGATCAACAGAAAACCTAATGCCACTCGGTTTGCTGTTGATCACGATCTACTTTAGGGAATAATGTCACACAAAAGAATGTGTCACAATTAATTCGGAATAATACGAATTTGCAACTTTGTTTCTATTTTTGTTCCTTTGTGACATTATTCCCAACATTATTATTATTATTAGTAGAGGAAATCGCACGACCTCGAGTACAATTCGGGATTAATAGGTACGAGTGATTTTAAAAGTTCTCAAAATTGCACGAGCCTCAGGCGAGTGTAATTTGAGAACTTTCGCGCCGTTGTCATGGAAACTCAATAGGTATTCCTCCGGAGTACTATTTGGGGTGCTCTCGAGCAATCAGAATTAAGTAATTTTGTTGAGTGTACAATAATAATCATTATTATTATTGTCATTATTCTACTTCTTTGCGAAAAAAAACATTTTTAAGTTGAAAAATTTGAGTATTATTTACGTCTTTAGGTTTGCTTTCAGATCAGACTGCCCTCAAAACGAACGAAATGCAGTTTCAGACAACATAATTTTACAAAATTTCACAAATCATACCCTATTTCAGACCAAAATAGATGCCCTATTTCAGACCAAAACGGCTAAAAAATATTCCCTTTGTGCCCCACATACCTATATAACCCATATAAGGAAGTACCCCTCCCCCATTCCCCCGAGCTTTAGCTTCGTGAACTGGCATTGGTGTGAATTAATTAACCTCTACTAACTATGGCCATTAGAATAACATTTACTTGGCTGAGCGTCTGCGTGGTTAGTGTAACTTCCATATCATTGTGCCATCGACACATGAAGAAATTGATATTTTGTTGGGCACCATGACAGGGAAAGCGGGAGGTGACTCAGATTTCCGGTTAATATAATGACCGGGCATAAGTGAAATTTCTCAACTTTTGCAGCTTTACCCGAAAATGCTAAAATTTCCTTTGACTAATGGTTTCCAACTGTCAGACGACGTGCCCCAATTAAAAAATCTCCATACAATTTTCAAGATCTTCTTGTGCCCGCAAGGAACGGGACGTATTTTATACCCCCCCCCCGGAAAATCGAATTGTTCGCAAGAATGGTCCGTGTAAAATAAAATTTTAAGAAGCTCTTTCCACTGCTAACTGCGCTAGGAATGTTCAGCGTTGGGTAGATCTCGTAACTAACTGTAGCAGATGTCTTCGATGGCTATTATCGGCCGTGAGTCATGGCTGACTTCACCCAGCTGCTATGCAATCAGCGAAGCATTTCACAACAACGCAAGGGAGCAACGCTGCAACTTGAACCATTTGTAAACATGCAGAACTGCATGAAATATGCATCTCACATATTTACCCCATATTCCCTCATAATCAAACTTCTCGTTAAGATACAGGTGTTATCTTTGTAAACCGTTTGTGGACCTCACCCTTCTTCGTACATAATCTCGGCGACACGTCATTTGCCTTACCTAGAACAACTAAACGTCAGCTCACGCATAAATTTATCCTGCCGGAACGTGGAAACTATCTGATGTACGAACTATCAAGTGAAAAAAAAAAGAAAAAAACATGACATTTGAAGTTTTAATCGAGCTATTTAAATTATGGAGTCGTTTCGGCGGTCAATTCCCACGAAGTCGAGAATTGACACGTTACGGTTTCAAATCAAAAGTCTTACTGCTTCAGTGCGGGTGGAAAGGCACCATATTGAAACATCGTTGGAAAAGGAAATATATATTCTATTCCATCCAATTTGTTCATCATAGGAGTTTTGACTTTTAGAATAACGGAAATGCTATTTTTGTGTCTCGAAAGTTAGTGCAAAACCAATATCCTTATTCAAACGGTAGCTCATTTCTGAATAAACGCTTGTGTACAATGATCAAGGACAGTGTAGGTCTAAAGAAAAAGTGATTTCATTTCCACGCACGACCACGCGCGAAGTCTTGCATACGAAATGAGTGTAATCTTGTACACGTAACAGTTTTCTGGAAGAACGGGGATACGATGAAGGTTTAACAACCGTTTTGTAAAAAAATCATAGTACATATTTCACTAATTAAATGCAAACTCAAATCCACGCGTGTAATCGTCTGAATTCATTATTTACACGATGACTCGTAATTTCAATTATTGGAGTCTCGATCGACATTTGACACGTTCAAAACACTTCATATATTGCCACGCGATAATTTTTCCTCGCATCTGGATATGCGCTCAGTAGGGAGCACCCTCCGACAAAAATATTTCATTGAATTCCGAAGGAAAAGAAAGTTCTGAGCTCTTTGTTTTTAAACAATCCCAAACTGAAGCTTTTAACTCCAGTGAAAGTTGCTCGAGGGCAGAATATGTTGCAACGCAAACAGGAAAAACATACAAAGTGATTTAGGGACGAGGAGAAATTCAACTGAAACACTTTCGAAAACACGGATTTTCTTCTTCGTTCAGCAGATATCTGAATTTTGCTTTATTTCAGGCACCTTGAAAGAACTAAAACTGTACAAAGCACGAACCAACAGTACAACCTGCCACTCAGTGCTCACCGCAAATAATTTATTCCAAAGTTCGGGGCAAGAACAAAAATTCTTCGCTTCGCTAGGTTTTGCCTGTCAGGCCTTGGCCACGACAAACAATGATCTTCATAGATATGCTCGTAAAACTTCAGGAAACTGCCACTGAGTATTTGTATACAGCAAGAGGAAACTAAAAGAACGAAACAAACTGTGACAAAGTAAAGTTATGCGATGACGGTAGACGATGTAGCCGAGCACAAGTTCACGACGACATATTCAACTTTTTCACAGTTCAACAGGTTTGAGAGGAGGCGTCAGCATTTTACATTCGAATAGAAAACTCATCTCGGTTCCACTTGACCTCCTTTCCAAAGGAGGTCAAACATATTGAGCATCGGTTTGTGTGGTACAATGGTGTTCTCAAACCGCGAGATTGTTTTCAAAGAGTTGTACCTTTGAGAGTTTCGCACGAAATCTTGTCACGGTTTTTTCATAGTATAGACCAGCAACCTCCCGGTCAAACTTTCTCGACTTACTGTGGTTTGTCTTCTTCAGTTTGTAAGTGGGACTACTTCAAATGTACCGATAACATTATTACAAGACAAGTCACAGCATTTTAACTTTAGGAATTATTGGTTGAAGTTTCGACACAACAGGTTATCTTTTCAGTTTCCAAACTGAACCCCCAAAACCGGAAAATTAACGCTAAGTTAATCAAATTAAACCTCATTTGAAATTCAAAGAATTAATTAAATGTCGAAAATATTGAATAAGGGCAGTGAAAGGGCAAAGCCAGAAAGACATTTTACAATCCCACGCCATTACGTCTGCACGTAAAAAAAATTAAGGGACTTCAACACTAGGGAACTTATATCATTAAAAACTGCGGGGACCTGAAAAAGTTTTGAACCGATTCAGTTTTTAATTGAAGCAAAACCTTCTACGGCGCCCTACGAAAAAAAAATGTTGGTTCTAATATCGCTAGAAATTAATGTCGAAGCACTGTTCCAAGACTTTGAAAGCGCTGTATAGTGGCTCATCCAGGTTGGAAATTCCTGTAGCGAGATAGCTCTAAAGGCGCACATACACCAAAACCAAATTCGCCGCATTCCTAAATAATGTGCTCATTTGAAAAGGCATGCATAAGAATTTGTGGCCACAAGCTAAAACGAAATTTGCCGGAATTTATTTGTTCCACTTTTAACCACGAAAAATCCAGCTTTCTCCAATTTTGTAACTCAAAACTTTTTGTCAAAGCTGCAAACATCGATATCAGCATTAATTTTCGTGTGTGGGCTAAAAAAGCTCGTCGAGTCGAAATTAAGGGAGCCAGCTGACAATTCGAAGGTATTATAGATACCTTTAAATCAGTCGATATCACACTGTCGGTGTTGATTTCACGGGAAGGTTTATCTCAGGACATTTGTTTTTATTTAGTACCAAAGACACCGAATACTTATCGCATTATAAATTAAAGAACCAGCGTACAGTCGTACATATTGCAAAGGCTAAATGAAAAAAGTTGAGAAATGTTTGGAAACCTCAGAATGGACCGACTACGTGATGTTTTGTCGTGGTGTCCGTATTGTGTTAATCTCTGGTGAACCGTTGAAAAAATGTTGCTTTTTGGAGTGTTAAAACGGCTGAACTCCTTTTAAAAGCGTCTCTAAAAGATTTTACATAACTAAAGCGTAAAGCGGGACATCTTAAGCGTGATCATTGTTCAGTGTGGCGCGAGACCGTTTTACCGGCTATCGCAAGAAATCCGTGTATATATTGGCTCAATTCTTTTGTTGACAACCAAAGCCACTGAATAATAGAAAAAGTCCCAATAAGGCTCATTATGGTTTATGATAAAAAAATAATTTAATGCTGGAGGGTGTTTAAACCGTTCCGACTATTTAATGGGTTTTTAAATAACGTTCGGCTTGAAAATGAACCGTTCAGTGAAGTGTGAAGTAGACGTTGCAACACAGATACAATACGCCCTTTACAATGCTAGAAAACTTCTTCAAACTCATGGCCCCAGTTTGTTCGAGACCTCTTAGTCGCACATTTTCGGTATTTCTTTCTTTTTCAGATGGTTCACAACAAATTTGGCAAAACAGAACAAGAGTTAATTATTCTTTTTTTGAGAACACACCCCATTCATATGTAAATCACAGAGAATATTACTGCTTGCAGAAATTGTACGCTTCAGCAGTTTTGCGAGTTTTTTGTTATTTGGGACGCTTAGGATCGGAAAAGTAGATCGAAGTAGGACTTTTCTAACCGCTGAATTTTACCAACGACACACGAAAGTGTGTTTGCAGTTACCTTCAGTTCGACAGAAGCATTGCTGTCGAAAAATCATCAACATTCAACAAGTCATGTTTGAAAGCGGAACTTATTTTCGCACAAATCACATCTAAGCGTGGGTGGAGTCTAGGTCAAAAGGACCGAGATTATTAGATTTGTATTGTATCCCGACGTGTTTATCGCTTTTAGACGCTATGCAACGCCAAAGCAATGCTCTTGGAATGATCTACCATACCTTTCCGATTCAATCTCATAAAATGGCAAGGCCGAGCAATGTTTGAAAGTCTATTTCACATAATGCTGCGATTTATCTCATATATAGCATCCACACTGCGACTCCGTTAGTTGTTTACCGCGGCGTTTCTTGGTAGCGGGCCATTAGTGGGTATTATATTGGGCCTCCTTGTTTGACAGTTCGTCATACCGGAATATTTGATTCATAGACTGTTCATTAAGACTGGTGGTATGTTTGTTCCTTGGTAATCACCTTTTGAACCATGGATTAACGTTTTACAGCTTTTACAAAACGTTTTCTACAGTTTCCGTTATTTATTTTTTAGAACCCACTGACTTGCATTCCACTGCAGGATGCATTAAGTTGTTTAGATAGAGAAAGTGTTTTACGAACTTTTTATGGCTCACTTCTCCGCCCTGTTAACGGTTGACTAAAAAGTCATCTTATTTTGCATTTTAATTATATTGTGCAGGAAAAGTCCAACGGATAACAAACGTGTATTGTTTCCCAATGTTTGGATAAATTGCTCGATCCTTCACACAATCGTCCTTCTGATCAACTCCGCATTCCTACATTAAGAAAACGGTTACTTCTTCCGTTTTTGGATCTCATTTTTACCTCTCCGTTGTAAACTGAGATATTTTTCGCTGTTAGTCTCACGAGAGAACAGAGTGTGCGTTTGTTATGAAACGTTAGAGAACAAAAGATTGTTTGCTGTCGATCTTACGATGATGTGACCTATTGTGAACAAAACACATCCGAAAGTAGAAAAGTAGAAAGGCTCGGGAGGTAAAAATTTCTCTCGCGAAAAGCGTTTGACATTTTAAACTTCCTAGATAGCGGTTTCAATAGAAAAGGGCACTTTAAAACAGTGTTTTGGTCAGAAAGCTTTTAATCATACTCATCTTTAAACATAAGTTTAATTATAGTGCATTCCTTCAGCGTGTGGGAAACTCGATTTGAATACAACCAGGAACTTTTAAAACACTTGGACGCCACTAAAAAATCCATAATTTGTTGGGAAAGTATTATCACGTTTCGATGTTGAAGGGAAATATTGTTTCTATTGGGAAAACGGGAACTCTATACTCTAGTGGCATAGAAATCTAGTTTGATACTTGTTCAGCAACAGCTATTTCAGATCTGAGAGCAAAAGTGTAAAGTTTGTTTTCCAAGGGGCGGGCTTTCGGTTTTCAAAAGGTTTCCAAAACATTTGAAAACAAATAAAACAAGATATTTTGAGGCAATTAATACAGCGAATAATGAACTCAAGAAACGAGAAAGCAAAAATATTTTTCCAGTGATACTCCAGCCTTGATATTAAGTAACGGATGTAGACAGAGTGATTTCTGATAAAACGGCCGATAAAATGTGTGTGCATACTGCTATTTATAGTTTTCATCCGCGGTGAAAAAAGTCAAAGTTGTTTGTTCCACAGTAATCTCGAAAAACTAGTTATGTTAATTTGCTTTGCAAGTGAGTACAATAGTGGTTGTCACCTCTCCTCAATTTAGCAAATTCGGAAAGGGGGCCCTATTTGTCGTCACAGAATATCCCTTCCAGATAAATCCTATAGCTGCTGAAAGTTTTTAGCGGGAAGAGGGGATTTGTGGCTCACTCACTGTTTTCTACTTTATTTTGATACAAGCACGAGCTTCATTGACGTCAAATGATTTGCCACGGTTCAGCGAAGGTCAATACTTCAACACGTGTCAAACTTCGAAGAACTAAAATGCTAATTTTCAGTGAGACGCTGGGAATTCGAGCGCACAGGAAATGTTAAAAAATACGTTTTGGCCTTCCGAAATCACTTCATCTAGGCAACACTTCACTGACAAGTTGCGAAGATGAAGAACTTTTGACAGAAAAACGTGTGGGCACGTGCAGGGAGAAGTTTCGTGCGTGGAATGAAGTGTCGGAATTCAGATCGCCGAATCGTAGCGAAATCACTCGTTTCCGGTGAAAAATAGAACCGGTAGGGGTAGCGCCAGTGAACTAATATTGACTCGGGTTTCAGTCTCCGGATTTCTCGCTTGGTAACAACCTCTGTTTTCATCTCACCAGCATACTGTTTACGGTTCGCTGGTGTATGTTATCAGCTTTAACCACTGAAATAAACTAGCCCTCTAGGAAATATTTTCCATGTCAGAATTTTGACACTTGCGCCATCCCGGGTGAAAATTGTGGGGGAGTTACATTGTGATATTTCAACCATGTGACGTCACCCAGCGGAATTCTCCTGTCGAATGAGCATTGAATTCTAATAACATACCCGCATGCTAATATCCTTAATGCTGTGCCGAGCAGTTAACGGCCGCATTTGTCAGCATCCTTCAAGTGCAGCGCAACGTTAGAAATCGCACCGTTGGATTTTCTCCAACGTCGAAGGTGTCGCCATGCCCCGAGCATTCCTCATCAAAGCCAAGAAGGAGAGGAGGAAAGATGATGAACAGGGCACTCAGTTGGTGCTTGAGACGACTCATTCGTCCACCGTAGTTGTTGCTGGTGAGTCAAGCTTCATATTTAAGCGCCTTTGATGCTGCGTAAATTTGTCGTGTGGACTTCCTTCCATGGTTTGTCCTCCATTTGAAGGAATATCACTTTCTTTCGGCCGTTTCGAAAGTCGGGGGGATACAAGTTAATATTAACTGACTGTACTTGTTGCGGTTTTCCAAACTTCCGCAAACTCGACGAACTTTCGAAGTTTACTACCCGCACTTATTATGTTGCGTTCTCGTGCAAGGCAAACCCTACAATTATAAGCCTTCAGCTTCTCAGAAAGGGAGTTCGCTAGTAGTTACTTCAGCCTCAAGATGTTTACTGCATTCCAAAACGATTTTCAGACGCTAAAATCTGCCCGAGTCGTCATTTTTTTTTTTTTGCTCTCTAACTAAATTAGCGCGCTTTCTTTTATTGTTCAGATTTTGAATAGTTAATTAGCGCGCCCATGCAGTGATTTATTCACCTTGATTAAAAGCACAACAAATCGTCAGTGAAGTCAAAAGTTTCCTCATAACCACGAAAGGAAAACTTTTGTACTGCGGTTTCTTGCAAACGTGCGATCTCGCTGGTTATTTTCACCCACGGTATTCTCGTCTCATATTGCGACTTTTATTTTTCTTCTTACAGATCCCCACAGCAACGAAAGTGCTCACTTATCGAAAACCAAGGGTCAAATTTCAGCCCCTTTGGACTCAGAAACGTCGCCCGCATGTTTTCCTGCCAAGCGAAAGCATTCTCAAAGCACAGCAGACGAGAGACAGGAAATATATTCACAGCCTTCTGCCCCAGGCAAGCTTCCTAACCAAACAAATGAACTATCCACAAATAAATATCCCTTTACTGAAATTCCACGCGCAGCTACCAAGGTGCAAAGAAAAACACGCAAACGAAGTCCAAAGAAAAGCGTTGTTTATTACTACCAAGCCTCAAAAGAAGGCACCGAACAATCGCGAGGAGCAGAAAACGAAATCTGTCATTTCAAGGATGTTTCACTCGACAGACAAGGGCGTCCTAATAAGCTTCAGCGAAACGGTCAAAATTATGCGGCGGCGGATTTCAAGCGAGTCACATCTCAGGGGAGCCCCAGTGGCGGTTATTATTACACATCCGAACATCCAGTGAACTGTCAAGAAAGGACCGCACGATTTGAATATGAAAAGAAAGTCCACAAAGAAAACTCCACGCGAAATAATTATGGAAATCCTTCGGCAAAATTCCCGCGCGAGAAACGCGAAGTCGCGCAAATTACGAGCAACGTTGGCCTCGACAACGTGAAGATAGTGGAAGTTCACTCTATCGGGCAAACGACGAACGTTGCGTATCCTGATGAAAAAAGAAATGGTCCACCACACGCGCGACAACCAAGTGAAGACTACCACTGCAATACATCAACTGCTAGTGAATCAACTCATGGTCATTACATTCCGAGAAATAAGGAACCTGCACCACAAGTTACTCCTGCAGTTCCAGCTTCTGCCCCTTCTACAGATCCAGTCGTTCATTACCTGCCAGTATATGCAATTCCTAGCTCCAACGGAGTGCAATATCAGGCTGTCCCTGGAGCAGCTATTCTGGAAAAAGTTCCTGGCTCTTCAAATCTGTACTCACCAGTTGGTAGAAATGGTGAGAGCAAACCCAAGCCTGACTACCAGCAACAAGCTCCTGCTGCAGCTCCACAGCAACCACCATCACAGCCACAAGTTCCTCAAGGAATACCTCCACAATCACAAGTGCAGCCTCCACCACCCCCTCAGACCCATAGACCACAACCTCAGGGACAAGTTGTTTATCAGCCTAGAATGATGGCTAATCCTGGACCTAATCAACCTTTGCAAAATCCTATTCCACAACCAGCCTACCCACCACAACCAGATAATCCTCCAGTCACTGCTTTGCCATACCCCACTGCTAATCCTAGGGTCATCCAAGCACAGGCTTACCCACCACAAGCTACATCGCAGCCAGTGTCAGCTCCACCTTATGTTGTAACAAAGTCAGAAACAGCACCTCCACATCCACTTTCACCTCCTGGTCTCCCAGTAGCACCCACTCAGTCATATCCAGCCACAAGTCCAACAGTACGTCCACCTCCACCCCAGCACTACCCACCAAGTCAAGTTGTTCAAGGGCAACCTCCATATCCAACACAGGACCAGAAACAGACAAGACCAACAATGTACCCCCCTCAGTATCAAACAGCACCAAACCAACATCCATATCAAGTTCACTATGTGCCTGTAGCGTTACCATACCCACAACCTGGCCAGCAGGTACCCACCAGCCAGTCTGCTCCAGCAGCACAAACAGCTCCACATCAATTCACAAACGAGAGACCACATCAGCCACAGCCTTACTACCCACCACATAGTTCAGCCACAGTACATTACCAGCCTGAAAACAGTGGGCAAGTGCAAGTTCACTATTATCCAGCCAACAAACCAACCAGAGAAGTGTCACAGCCATATCCAGACCATAAGCCAGCTGCTGTACCTGCTCTTCCCTACCCTCCTGAGAATGCCAGTCAGCCACCAACTCCTCAGTACACTCCTGACGGTAAAGAAGTACAGAAATTCATTTACACACCACCTCCCCCAGAGTTCTTGCGCAGTCCAGTGTACCGGGTTCCGGTGACTGAACCTCAGTCAATGGTTCCAACTACCCAGCCTCCAACTCAGCCGCCAGTCCAGATAGTGGTCCAGCCCCCAGTCCAAGTTCAGTCCTCAGTCCAATCTGCAGTGCAGCTTCCAAACCAGCCACCAAAGGGTGCTAAGAGAAGAAAGGCAGCAATGCCTCATCGTGAAATTGTGTCATCACCAAGCGGCTTTCCAGAACAGAGTTCAAGTGCAGAGGCACCACTGCATTGCCGTGAACAAATTTCCAAGTCTCCTGGACATAATCCTGTTCTGAATAAATCCAGCTGTATTATAACGCCACCTGGTTCACCCCAAGATGACGACGAGGGTTCTTACACCGTTGTCATGAGAGATTATGGCATTCAGGCTGGTCCACAACCTGAGCAAAATGCTTGGACAGTCAAAGTGGAGTCAGCTGCTCCGCGTGTGTATATTTCTGAGGAGGAAGCTCTAGCTCATGGTTGTGCAAAGGCAACGTCAGAGGATGAGGACGAGGATGAGGATGAGGAAGATTACAGTGACATGGACGGAGTTGAAACCTACAGCCCAACACAGAAGGAAAACCTGTCGCCAGAAAATTTTCATGAAACTGATGAAAATGGTAACCAGATTTCAAGAAAAAGCAGGAAGAGAAATGCAAAGTACACATGCAAGTTTTGTGGCAAAGGATTCCAGTGGCATTCTCACTTGAGCTCTCATGAACGCACACATACTGGTGAGAAACCATTCAAATGTCCTGAATGTGCACGTGCATTCACCAGGGCTGATGGACTGCAATGTCACATGCTTGTACACAATAAAAAGAGACCATTTAAGTGCCACTACTGCAACAAGGGATTCAATGACAATACAAGTCTGGAAAAACACATTTACAGCCATACTGGAGTGAAGCCTTTCAAATGTGAATATTGCGGACGTGCATTTAGTGACTCTCAGTCAATTGAGAAACATTTGTTAGTTCACACTGGCACAAAGCCTTACAAATGCCAGTTTTGTGTAAGGTCATTTAACGATTCCCAAATGTTAGTCAGGCATATCCGCAGCCATACTGGTGAAAAACCATTTAAATGTCAGCACTGCCAAATGGCATTCAGCAAACAAAGTGCTCTTGTCATTCACACCAGAGTGCACACTGGGGAAAAGCCATACAAGTGCACTCACTGTTCCAAATGCTTTTCAATTTCTGGCAATTTGCAGCGGCACATTCTTATCCATACTGGTGAGCGGCCCTACAAGTGCTCTAAGTGTCCAAAAGCTTTTAACAACCCCAGTCACTTGTCTCGTCACATAAGTAAGCTCCATGCTCCACAAGCAAAACTTGAGGGGGTTATTGACAATCAAGCAGCTTTCAGAGCACAGGAAAACAATGCAAGTGACTCTATCCAAGCATAAGTTATTTCATGTTTAATGTAACTCAAGAAAATAATATAACTAAGTTTTCTAGACCAGTAGATTTTTTAAAAAGTATTTATTGATTACTGCCATAGTTCAATTATTATTTGTATAGATTTTGAAATTTTACCAGGATGTGAGTCATGTTAAACTACCCTGCTAATCAAGGTAGGGTTAGCGATGGAACTGTACATTTCAAATTACTCACATTTTCTACTAAAGACTAGAACACAATATTAAGAAATTCTTTAGAAATGCAATGACAACAGCTGAACATTGCATTGATTTTTGCAAGAATATTTGATAAAAAAACAAAAACAGGTGTAATAATGTTACATTTTCTTCAAATAGCTAAAACATACTGGACACATTCTTCAAGAAAATATTTTTTTAGACCCAAATATTAGTAAACTGGTGTGATGCGATTTCCTTTGTTGGTAACTTATTTATATCATGGCAAAATTTGTTCTTGAAATTTGAAAAAGGACAGAGTTGTGGATAGTGAGTGACATTGCATGGTTCAAATAGTTCATAGGCATTTTGCTGAAGGTGTACATACCAAGGGACACTGAGATTTTGTAAATAAAATGTATGATGGTGAATTTGTCTTGTAGTGCAGTACATATCATTTGTTCTGAAGAAAAATTCATAGTTTGAAAAAGCAGGTTTTGAAACATTCCACTGATGTCTGCCTCAGGTCTCAGTTAATCAAGCAGTAGATACCTTCACACGGAGGACAAGTCAATGTGTTGGTTGCAATACGTTTTATCCACTAAATAAAGATATCCTCTCTTTGAATAACTTTGAAAATATTATTGCTAATAGTGGTTCTACTTGCCCCGTGATGTTGCAAGTTTGTTTTTGGGCAGGAGTTCTTCACAGCTTCATGTAACTGCAACAAAAAGGGAGAAAAAAATTAATTGCCCTCAGATATCAAACTTATTTATTCATAGTTTTCCAATTGATCTGTCGTGGAATTTTATGGGTTACCTTGAGCAAATTTTTAGAAAATATTCATCCATACTGCTGAGACTTGCAACCCCCCCCCCCCCCCCACTGTAGGCAAGATACAACCTTCCCCTTCATGTTACAGGGTCCCTTTCTCTGAAGTTCACTTTCTGCATTCCAGATAAACAAGGTGGTCAATCTTTATTTTCTTGTGCACTTTCTGGTTTGTTTGTGAAGATTAGTTGATATTTAATTTTGTGAGGGCTGTAGAGTTTGTTGCTCCTTATTGGACTTTGTCAAAATAAACCAAGAGGAAAAGTCGGATGTGTATTATAGGTAGTGTCGACCGATGATGTCAAACAGCACATTGACAGAGTGTTGACCAACAATCAGTAGATCCCCGGTTGATACTCAGCTGAGGTGTTGGTCGCCTCTTCACTGAGTATCAGATGGGTGTTGACTGACATATTGACCAATACTCCATCAATATGTTGCTCCTCTCTTGGTCAACACTATTGGTTGATATGTTTGTTGCAAGTGACAGTCGAGTATTTACTGGGGGTTGAACTATTGTTGGTCAACATCTCTCTTGGCTGATATGATTAATGTTTTGTCAGCACTCTGCTGATACTTTACCGATACCTTACTGGTAGTGTATCTCATCCGATTACTATTACTACCCTCTGGGTAAGAACCTGATAAGGTTTTATTGTTTTCTTAGCTATTAATGGAGGTGGGGGTTATGTTTTAACTCTTTTCTGTTCTGTGTTCTGTGTCATCCATAAGTTTCATGGGTTCTTACACTGAGGATAAACCCTTCCCGAATTGGTTCAAATAAATACAGTTTATGTTTGGCCGTTACTACGTGTTACAGTTAAGCAAACTGAAAAAAAGTCACGTAACATTGGTGCATACCGTGTTGTACGGGTCATTTTATGAATCACAATGGTAAAACTGCGACACAATACTGTTTCAAAATACTAAGCCTGGTTTACAGCCCTGTCTTTTATTTGATACTTTTAAACAGTCCACTGATAAATCACCAACAACCTGTCTATAATCCAGTTGACTATTGTGCGGGTGTCATCCAACACTCATCCAACATGTCAGTCAAGTGTCTGCCAACACTCGGGCGATAGTTGACTGGGAAATTGGCCAACACATTAAGCAAGTATCAACTGCACATCAGCCGAGTCTCAATCAACACTACCGGTAACCCAATATGTTGGCTGACACTACCTATAAGACACATGATCTGAATAGTCTTGATACTTACCACCAGCTAACTAAATTCATCAGAAAAGAATTTTGATAACTTTATCATGGAACAATTTTAGAAATTATAAGTTTTTGCAGGAATTTGACCAAAATGATACTTCTCTCATGTCTCTCAATTTCAAGCTTTTTTGGTATTTTACATGTTGTATTGTCATGCTTTGAGTTTAGGAGTTGGACCAAACCCATATCCCTCCCCAAGGCTGATACCCCAAAAAGGGCTGTTTTGGTCCTCACAGCAGCCTCCCTCATACCATTATTAACCTTTTAAACCCTATCAAACTTAAAATTCTCATTTGTTATACCTATATTTCCTATAGAAGAAGTGGGAAGAAAATTAATATTGTTAAAATATTGAGGAATTCATCTTAAACAAGAATTGAGGACATGATCACACAAGATAAATGCTACTTGAATGATCTTAACTCACTCCCTAGCTACATATAAATACTTATAGTTTACATGTATTGCCTATACATTTGGTCTAACTGTTTGCTTATGCTAATTTGTAGTCAGTATCTTTTGTAATGTTGCCTTCAGTTGAGTTGAGTTAAATAAATTATCCTAATAATAAAGCATTGATATCACAAGGAGAAATTTGATGCTGATCACTCTTACGGTTTGAAGGGTTAGTTAATAATGTACACAATCATCACAAACTACATCTCACATTTGTTCATGCTTCCATCGGTGTCGCTCTAAAGACCTCCAAGATAAAGGGTCTCACAAAATGCCTCTTCTTTTCCAACTCACCGCGGAGCCTCTTAAGGTCCGTAGGAATGTTTTCCACTCTACCGGATAAAACCATTCCTGTTTTGTCTTTCAATCCTTCTTCGAACTTCTTCACCTTCACCGGAACTCGCGTTATTATGTGCAGAGCAAAATACTTTCCTTTCACACTACGCCAGGATTTTAACAGTACTAACTTAGCAATGGGGAGTTTTTCTCCACCAACCATGGCCGTTGTAGTTAAGTTCAAATCGACGATTTGGTTGAACTTGACTCTGAGGGCAACTCGTGGTGTGAAGAAAGTTAAAGAATATGAAGATGGGAGTTTTGAATTTTTAAGGCAAACATCTTCGCAAGCTTGCTGAAGAAATTCCGATGCAGTAGTTTTCAAGCTATATATTGTGCCGATATTCTCGTTCTTGATTTCCAGCGGAGAACACAGATAGACTTGTAACGTCGGAAGAAGAAGCACTGAAAATAATACTGGGATCGCTAACTTTAACAACCCCCGAAGAGGTTTGAAAAAATATCCTGCTAGCACAGGAATCATTAAGGACCCCGACACGACAAAAGTGCTGAAATGACTCCCAAAAACGGATCCAAAATTAGAAACGACATCACTGCCGACAGCTACAAGCCAAAATAGAGAAGGAAAGACCAAAAGGCAAAGAAAAGCCAGGTTCTTGTAGGAACTTGTCGAATCGCCATCGGTTGCGGGACCGCCATCTTTGGTTCTTGTACTTTTTCTCTCCCTGGGGTTTGTAGCGTCTCTTCTTACCATAGTGGGGGTTAAGTTGCTCTTGATTATTAGAAATAAGCGCAGATTTAAAACAACGAAGACGTAAATGTTTGATATATTCTGCCAAAAGTCAGAATGTTGATTCGGGCATTTTGTTGTTTCAGCTGATATTGAAAAGAATGTTGTTGGTCTCCCCCAGGAATTCACGTGGCAACAACGCAGAACTTTGGTTGAGGGGAGGGATCGGGAATGCGCCACTCAAGCAAGTAGTATTTTAACCTTTTTTGATCGGTAGTTGAAAAAAATTTACTTCCCCTACAACTCAAATATCTCTGTCTTGTAATTTTCAAATTGACAATTTTTAGTTACTTTAGAAAGAGCACTCCCTTTAATTTGGAAGACTGCTCTTTATGGCAAACCCCTAGGTCGCAAACACCCCACCCTACTGGAGGCAAGAGTTACTGTCATGGTAGCGGCTACTAAGCAGTTTTCGAAAAGGGCGGGAATCCAAAATGGCTTCCATAACAGACCAGACAATTTCAGCTTGTGATGGCCTTAACATTTCCTCAATTCCCGCGGATTGGGCCGAACAAGCTTGGAGTTCTGATTTTTGTGAATCATCAGAGCTTCCAGAAGTGTTAGAAAATAGACTTCTGAACTGCAAATATTTTGTTCACCAGCTGCAAAGTTTATTAATGGTCGCGAGGAAGTGGTTGCGCAGAGGTAACGACAGTATTGTGAATGAAGGTGGGCGCAAAATTTAGTTACAGCTGTGAACTTAGTTCTTTTGTGGATGTGATTTGAGTTGAGACGTAAAATAAGAAAGAGACGAAAACCAGTCGAACAAAAACCTGTTTTCTGTCCTCGTGTACCGGTTCACAAGGGAATGACCATTGTTCTTTCTTTGTTTAGGAGTCATTGGTTAGCTGTTGTGTATTGTTTGGTCTTTTATATCGGCTCTTATGAACCGGTACACGAGGATAGAACCAAAAATGGTTTCGACTTGTCCTTGTAGATAATTAAATAAGCTTCGCTCTCTTGTTAACTTTTCTATACAGGGTTGTGGAAAGTTCTTTCGGACAACAGTTTGTCGCACAAAGTCCTGATTGCAGTTCTGCACTCGTTTATTGAGTCGTGTGATAAGGTATGGTTAGTGCAGTTACCAGAGGTCAGGGCAAAATTTCCGCTTACCCCTGTACATACGTTAATTGAGTTGTAACTGCATTTTCCCGCTTGGCTATGCGAAACTCTTTCCGCACATTATTTTCAGAAAGGTTGTTGTTTTTCAAAGTTGTGAAAAGGTCAAATGTGTCTAAATCCAAAACATGATCGTGGACGTCACGTTTTGGTTTAGCATAATTTCACGACTATGATTAGGAAGTAGTAAGTTTACAAACAATTAGTGGATGAGATGTTTGTGATATCCACATGATAATCAAGGTTGAGGTAAGAGTTAACAGCCTCAGCATTGAGCTTCGACTTTGGCATAATAACTCTTGATACCTTGACTTTGACGCGATTATTCTGGATATCGCAAAAACTGAATCTAATAATGTTATTGTTTTATTATACATTGCATGAAAACAAATGGTGGCAGTAAACATTCACTTGCAGACATTTTGCCTAGAACAAAGAGAAGAAATTGGAATTGATGAGAGCTTTAATTTACTAAAAGTAAAATTCAGTTTCTCCTTTCCTCACCCTGTCATATGTATCTTTCTTTTATTTATATATACTTGAGGCCAGGAATCGAACATACAATAAATCTGTAAGTCTGGATGTCAGTCAATCTTGCGTAGGGTTGTCACTAAGTTTTGAAGTAGGTGGGAATATACAAAAAATAGCCAGGGATTTGAGTTGCTGTAGTGAATTCAACATGCTGGTTTTATATCAAAGTAGCTGGGGATATACCTCAAAATACCAGGGGAAAGTCCCTGACCCCTGGCCCTTAATGACAGCCCTGTTGCTATTATTTCCCTCATATAATTATTGATTTACTGTGTAAACTAACTGAGTTTTAAATTAATTTGTTGGTATAAGACATCAATTGCTGGACCCAAACTTGAGAGCTGTATACTGGCTGCCAGTGTTTATATTGTCCTGGTACAAGTCCCAGGTAAATATGTGTTGCAGATAAAAATTGTTTAACCTAGGTTGAAAATCAATTTCCTTTGTCTCCTAACCCATAGTTTTGAATAATTAAGCTTAGGAGACAAAGGGATTTTAGAATCAACCTAGGTTAAAACTTTTTACCTGATTTAATTTTCAGCTGCAATATATGCTTGCTGAATTTCTTCTCAGACTACTTCTATTCTATTACCGGTAGATTTAATTGCAGAGTAAACCTAAACCAGAGTTGCATTTTGTCATAAAGGAATCATTCTCTTCAATTCTTCATACAATAATTTTATATACCAGTAATAGTAATAAAGCCTCCAGCAAAGCTTAATTGAATAACTAAGAGCATAACTGTCTAGTTATGTTGATTTTTGGTCTTTAACCAAACTTTGGGAAAACTTTTGACAGTCATATACATAAATTGAAGGTATTAAATAAAAGCATTCAGTTTTTCCCCTCATGATTAGCATGACCTTTGACATTTTATTCCAATAACCTTTCACCATTTTTTGGCATAGTCACAGCTTGCTTAGAAAACAAAGTTTTTAAACCTAACAATGGACATAAGACTGTTGTGCTCTCAGGTGTTTGTTCCAAAAATATTCACCCTCCAAAATGTTTCAAATTTCTGAGGGGAAGGGTATTTCCCAGAGGCAAATTCATGAGCATTGAGCTAAGTTTATTGGAATTTCTGAATAGGAGAGGGGGTATGTCCAAACCGAGAATCTTGAACAGCACTGCTGTCAATGACCCGAAAGCCTGATTTACTGTAGATGCTGCTTTTCAGTAACTGTTGCATTGCCTACCATGGAAGTCACAGGTAAGAATTTTGAGCCTGCAAGCTATTTGAATATTCAGGCTAATCACCAGGTAAATAATGTGGTACTTGGTATTTGTGTTTGACATAAAAACATAAAAAATGTGACAAATTAAAAATCATCATTTTCTAGGGAGTGGAGCGTACAAGATTTTTCATCCTTTACTGTTTCAAAAGGCCTTGGATGTCTTACGACTTTGGCCCCAGAAAGGTACATTGAGATGATCGTACTTATTTTGTTCCAATATCCTGCTAACGACTCAAAAAATATTTGAAGTGTTTATCTACATGGAAATCATAACTTTTTGTTGAAATGTCTAGAGAATACTGTGCACCGGTAGATACCAAATTTTTTCTCAATATTTCTATGGAAGTGCATAAGTGCTTTGGGTCAACCTTCTCAATTGGTTATTTTATTCTTTTTAGAATCAAATAAGAGGAAGAGAGGGAATGAGGCAACCTCAGGTGGTCGTAATGCTAAGACAAGAAGAGGCAAAGATGGTAAGGAGAGTTACATTTTATTTAGTAATTCTTCAAATAACAAATGAATCCAGTCTTTTTGTTGCCCTCCACTATGATAGCAATATCTTCTCAGGGGTTTTAAAAAGGAACTACCATGCAAATCAAAGAGGCCTTGTCCAGTCTATGCAGTAAAAATATCTAATGAACGAATGTGATTTAATCAACACTGGTTGTCTTTACATTAGAGAAAAAGTGAACTTACAGCTGTAGGAATATTTCAAGTCAAGGAAAGTTTTCATACTTCTTGTAAATGTTTCCAACTCAACACTTCACACACGTGAAGTGATTTTTTTACTTCAAAGATAACCTAAGTTTATTTTTCCTGTGCAGTTGATTAAGAATGACTAACATGCTTCGCCTGCCTCAGATCTCTAGAAACCGCAAGTTGGCTAAGTCAGTTGTAAGGATGGTTTTCAAGTCACTTGAAACTTTCTTCAATCGTTTCAACTCTCCAACTTTAATGAGATGCAAAGTAAAGTGACTTGAGATTTTACTTGGGCCTTCACACATATATTTTGATAAAGTAAAAACTTAGCACCTCTTAAGTCTTACTTAACAGCCTAGTGTAAGGACTACCACTGCCACGTACAAACAACTCTGAATAATAATTAAAGAACTCTGACTTGTACCTTCCACTGAGCTACAGGAGACTCAGTGGTTGAACATCTGAACTAGTTAATCATAGGGTCACAGGTTTTCTCCTGTTGAGAGAGCTAAGAACTCTTTTTTCTGAGTTTGCATGTGACAGTGTTGATTAAATCACATTTCATTCATTTACCATGCTAGAACTTTAGCAGATTTCAGTCCCATCATAACAATATCTAGTCATAAAGCTTGTGATTGATGGGGGATTTCCCTTCTTTATTTTCCAGATGAAAATGATGGCATGGAGGTTGACCATGTTTCTGATAATGATGATGATGATTATGGCAGTGGTGGTGAAGATGATGACAGTGATATGTATGACCAGGTTAACACAGAACAAGCAAAAGCCAAAGTGAAAGACAGACTATTGTCTTTGATACAGGTGGGCCTTAATTGAGAATACTGTCCGCTTGAAGAGCACTACCGGGTATTAATACACTATTTTAGAACCAAAATGAAAATGACATAATCAAAAACATTTTACTATGCAGGATACAGTCACACTTTTAAACAGCTACTCCCTTAAAGATTCAGAGCAAGCTCTTCACCATGTTATTCAGTTGTTCGTGGAAACTACAAGACTTGAAACTTTGCCAGTTGATCAAATAACACTGGACTTCCCGGGGTATGATTATGCTATTTACCAATAATTTACCAATAATTTTGTTTTTGTTATCAATGATGGACTGTCATTATTAGTTCTTCAAACTGATTCTATTTTGTGTTCATTTGAATGTCTCTCTAGGAACCAGATTTATTTGGTCAAATCCATTGCCTTATTGGCATACATTGTAAGTAGTCTATAAAGGTGAATTTGCCAATGTAGTTTTTAATCCATGTAAAATTGCCAATATGATGAGTCAGAAAAAATTGACTATCTGACTAACTTGGCCAAAAAAAATCCCCCAAAACCTCAGGAAGGGAACATCAAACTTATTTCTGGTATGAAGCCCTCTTGAATATAAGCTGCTGTTTGTTAGCTATTTCAATCTTTGAATTCCCAGGAGTGATTAAAATGTAACTTCTCCTCACAATTATTTCAATACACTATAAAGCAAACAGTTGATGAGAAAGCTTAACATATCATCAAATTCTCTTGACTAATTTACAAGGAAATGTGTGACAGCTTGAAGGGAGAATCGCAAATCAGATCTTTGTAAATTTAATATTGTTTTATCGCAGGGTCTTAACTGTCTTTGCTCCCCTCTTCATGGTGATACTGGAGTGAATACTCGTACTGTAAGTTTGTATAGCTTGAATTCAGCAAAAAATAATAGTATTTGTTTGACAGTCTTTTTTGTTGGATAATTTCATTTACAGCGGTGTTGCTTTTGGGGATTTATTGAAGTTACAATCCTTTTTTTTTTTTCTTTTACTTTGGTAGGTTCTAAAGCATTTGATTTCAAATGTACTCATGGTGTTTGGAGGTTCAATAGCCAGTAATGGTGTGATAGCAAGAGAGGTTCAAACCATAAAGGATCAGGCTGTCTATTTCATCTGGTGAGCTGTGACTGACAGTCATTGTAGTTGGTCATCTGTAGAGGCATAGAGTTGTATGCCTGCTTCTTCAGTTATTATACAAGTAACTCAATGGAACTATGTTAAGTAGCAGGTCATAAGTAAAGTTCATTCACGCATAAGGCTTCTTCTGGAGTTGATTTTGTGACACGCCTCTAGAGTTCAAATCAATATACATGTCTTAGTGCTTGCTAACGTTTTAGCTCCTAGCTGCTCTGATTGTTTGTGACAGTCCTTAACTTTACCTCATGGTTTTCACTGGAGGATTGGTTCACTACACACTATAGGGTAATGGTAACGAATCTGATCCAACCAACGCATTGGTCAACATGTCAGCCAACGTGTCGGCCGGTTGGCTTTTGTATCTAACGCGACCATTTTGAATTGTGCTTTTCTCTCGATCCAATCTCCACGAGGTAGTGTGACCTCGACCCAATCCCCTGTACAAAACTCTCTCTCTTTTATTGTGACATTCATTCTGAGCAAGACTTGGTACCCAGTAACAATCATCAGGATTGAATACCCAGCAGATGTGGTGCTTTGTTTAATTGCTGTATTTTCAAAGTTATTTATACATCCACATCGGCTAATGCATGTGTGAAGTGTCGGCCGACGCGTTGGTTGTGTGTTGTTGATACATTGGAATTTGGGAGGCAGGGTGGCCGAGTGGTTAGGGCGCTGGATTTCAATGCGTGTGACCCGGATTCAAATCCCGCTCTGGTCACTAGCTGGTGTTGTTCTGGGTAAGTACCTGGTTCAACTCCTCGGTCATTCTTGTAAAATAGCCAACCGGTTTGCCTCCCGCCGGTTGGGATTCTTATCATGTTAAGTTTATTTGATAAATGCTCGGAGATATTAGCTGCATAAGCTACTCTAAAATCCGAGGGTAAATAAAGTAATTTATTATTTATTATTATTATGTCGGCCAACACGTTGGCCAACATGTTGGTTGGATCGGATTCGTTACCATTACCCACTATAGGCAGGGGTTCCAATATCTTTTTTGGAACAGCTGTCTGAGCTAACCAAAGTAGGTGGCAACTTGATGAACACTTTTGAGCGGATTCCAGCTTCTATTGAAACCCCTGTATAGATGCACTGACTTTATTTATATTGTTAACTTAAAAACTCAAACTGCAGTGCCAGGGTTAATCTTTAGGAATTACATTAAATGTTACGAGGTTTGTTAACTTAAATTAAGATTTTGTAAATCTCAGTCCTGGTAAGATGATCATTGTTGATCCTCTATGCTGTATGAAGTGTTCAAGGCTGTGCTTGAAGAAGAGTACATGTAGTTGGGTGCCCAAAATCCCCATACCCTTGAGATGCACACACCCAGTATATACATTGTTGTGTGAAAACTATTGTTTCCTGGTCACCCAAAGGCAAAAGTAAGTTGCCACGGGCAACCAGACACCAGTAGAGCACAGCCCTGAGTATTGCTATAAAATAGTGCGTTGTAACATTGATGCGAACGATACCTGTACTTTTCAGTCACATTGCACATAAGGAAAGTGAAGAGATGCTTAATGCAGTCCAACTTCTTGTTCAACACCTCTGCACAAAATGTCCTGAGCGAGCTGAATACCGCAATATAGTGGGCAAGGTATTGACGAAAAGTGTATTTTAAACATGTTTCTAATGCCAGCTGTTTCATCTGAATTTAATTTTCTTTCAAGAAACACATCTGTAGGAAAAATAAATTAACTAAATAAATCAGGAATAATGAAAAATAGAAATCATTTAAGGTGGTTATTGGCGGGGAGGATAAGAAGAAACCTCAGGTGGGTGATTAAGAAAAGTAATTGTTGTTGCAGTCAGTTGTTAATGGTTGTTTTTGTCTTGCAGGCGGTAGTTGATATTTTGAAAACTTTACCAGAGAGTGTGTATGCCAGTCTCATTGAGTGGATCAATAAGTATTCAAAAAATGCCAAGGTATGTTTAAGGCTTCATAAACTTTCAACTTGTTTCTTACTGTTTCCAGCATTTACACCATAGAGCATTTATAATTTCAAAAATATATAAAACAAAGAAACAGATTTCATGTTCAGAAATATGTATTCAGAATAAAATTTGATCAAAATACCTTGTTATGATAACTACATGTAATGACATTTTTCCCTCTGCCAGACATATTTCTCACACTTATTGAATGATATTTGTCGTAAGATAAGCTACAGACTTTTTGCTCTGGATGTCATTTCACTGCTTTTGGCTGATCCAGATATATCTTGTTCACATGGTGAGTACACTGTACATCTTGCTTACAGAAAAAATCAACTTAAGATAAAATAACATAATATAATAACAATACCATTGTCATGCCAATGGCTGAATGTAACAGATCTATTACTTCCCAAAATTTGCCCCAGAATTACCAGGAAATTGTGATAGTGATCCTTAGATTGTAAATGGACAATGTTATGGTGATAGGAATGCTTTATGAATTTGCATTTCCAGAAAATTTCTATATCCACTATATTGAAAGTTGTCTGAAAATATGAGTGGGTGAGAGCCTGACAAATTTCAAAGTTTATAAAGGAAATTATGCAACCGAATTATTGGTGGTATAACAAAAAGAAATTGTCATTAGAAAATGAACTGACTTTAATGACAAAGTTTTATGTGTCTAGCCCAGGGGAACCACACTGAATAAACAGTAGGAGAAAGCACAAAGAGAGGGAATTTATGGAGAAAAAAGGATGAGGGAAATTAGCTCTTAAGGAAAACCACAATCCAACTGTCATGCTGAAAACTCTTGTGACAATTAGTTTGGATTACCAGAGTACTGTTTTTGGAAAGTTGAATAGGCTAACCAAAGTTTTTATTAATTTGCTCATGCATCCACATTGCCGGTATTTTTAAAAGTAAGATTTTCACTTAAGGTACCAATTAATATAGTTAAGCTCAGGTCTAAATTAAGTTATTGGTAAAAATCTTGTAAGATTAGGATATTATAGGTTAACAGTAATTTAACTGGAATCAGAGCACCAATTGACTGGCAGAATTGGCTAAATCGTGCTTCAAACAACTTCACCCAATGTGTGTTTAACTGCTTGCCACTTGATTATTATAAAGATGCCCAACGTTTTCTTTCTGAGCATTGTCAGTGCCAAATTAATCAATTTGTTAAATGCAACAATTGCGTTAAATGCACAGTTTCTCATTATTAAACAGAAAATGCAACAGATGAGAACATTAAGAAGCTACTCAGTAAGACATATCTGCTGGATATTGTGATAGCCAGATGTTCTGACCGAGCACCAACGTAAGTACAGTAAACCATGCTGATTTAAATTCTCTACTCAGTTGTAAGTTAAAACTATTTACCAGTCTATTTTCCTGTAGTACCTATAGACATAGTTCATTTGTTTGTTTGTTTGTTCACTTGCTCATTGATTTGTTCATTTGATTCATTTGTTAAGAACTCATATTCATACATTCAGGGTGCGTGCTAAAGCCTTGCAGTACTTTGCTCAGTGTGCGACATCCCAGGACAGTTCACTGGTGACACATGTCAAAGAAACTCTTCATGAAGCATTAGAACAACCAGCTGGTGGTACACCAACATTAACCAGCCAAAACAGTGGTAAGATTCCATGAATAGCAACAGCTTTTGAAAAATAAACATGTTTTTGACATAACATAATCCCAATTTCCAATACTAATATTTATGCACTGTTCCCCATTTTTCTCCAAAAGAAAGCATATTCTGCTTCTTGCAGTGTTATTTAAATATGAGATTTCATAGTTTTAAACATGTTATTTTGAGTTTAAGTTGATGAGGGTCAACTAGTACTTTTTGTTTTTGGTAGGCCAACAAACAGAGATAAGGAGCATTGGTTCAATAATTCGACGAAGAACTTGTGATGAGAAAGTTGGTGTGCGGAAAGCTGCCTTGCAGGTGAGCGGGAACAACGCGGGATCATTTGGGACAATACCCAGTCCAATACTTAGAGAATATCGGACTGGCAATAGAGCAATCTTATTGGTCAATTTTAGTTGTTGGCCCTCTGACTGTCTAAGTCATGTAATAAATGTGCATATGACCAGTGTTTCTAAAATTAATGTAAGTGTGCTGATAATGTCTCCTTTTCAAGGCTCTGGAAAGTGTCATCAGTCTTAGTCTGGATTCTTTACAGAAAGCGGTGAGTACAGTTTGTATGGAGACAAGGGCTTCAAATGACTTTTTCTTCTTCCAATAATTATCGCCCCCAAAAAATCCAGGAATTTTGCTTTAATAATGATCATTTGGTATGTGGTATTCCACTGAAGTTCTTTCAGTGTGACGGTGCCTGTTGGCAGCTGCTCGTGGGGTGGTTCCTGCTCACAGGGTTGCCATGGTTACCTCCCTGCTGCGCCTGAATTGCTTAGGATCCTGCCAACTTCTCTGACATTAACTCCTAAGCTCATCAATTGGTGATGAGTTAAATTGTGTATTACACCTGTATGTTGTATAATTATCCAGGATGTACTGACCCTGCATGATCAGTGTCTCGATCCAGCGCTGTCGGTCAGGAGACAAGCTATGATATCACTCACAGCCCTTCTCCAAGAGAGACCTGCTTCTAAAATGGTACACAGGTGAGAGATAACTTTATTCAGTGAATTGTGATAAAAATATAATACACATTAATTATACACAATAATAATTATTATTAAAACTAGATCATTGAATAACGTAATTCTAGAGTTTTGATTGGCTCAGCCATCGTGGTATATATAAACAATACTCTCCATTTGGGAGGAAAATATGCTCAGAAATCTGTCCACAGACATTATCTGTTTCTAGTAGCTCACAGTTTACCGAGAAGCTCAAGGAAAACTGTGAGCTATAAGGAACTGGCAATATCCAAGGACAAATATGCAAGCATATTTTTAAAGGCAATTGGAAGAAGCTATTGTGTTTATTATCCTTCAAATATTTTTTGCCATTATACCATGCTCTACAAAATGGTGACTGTATGCAGTTGCTTTTACTAGGGGAGATTTATCCATAATTTGGATACAAGATGATTGTGGAACCATATAATATTATTGTTAATAAGTAGGAATGTGTGATAGTGTTGTAGTTAGGTTCTCCAACCCTGCTGAAAATTCCTGTTTCACTTCAGACTTTTCTTTAAAACTCTGTTGTTTGGCACTGCATTACCTAAGTGATATTTCAGTGTGGGGTGGATAGTTTTCTGTTGGTGTAAATGTTAAAGTAGTCAAGTCTGTAGAAAAATTGTTTGATTCCCATTTATTGCAAATCAAGCTTTCTTTTTTGTATCATAAGCTATGACCACAGTTCACACTGTTTCTTGTATTACTGACTTTCAGTCTGTGGTTGGATGGAGTGTTACCGTTAGTCATGGACAGAGAAACTACTGCACAAGAAAAGTGTTTTCAGATCCTGGAAGAAGTGCTGCTCAGGAATATTGTACCTCAGTCAAAGTGTGTATACTAGTTGATCATCAAAAGATTATTTTATCCTGTATTTCAGTAGTTAAACTAGAGTTTTCAGTGGGTGAATTTATACTGGAGATTGATAATCTGTCTGGAGACTGTTCATCTGTCTGGAGATGGGTCATCCATCTGTGACAAACTTGAGCAAAGAAAGGTAGTTCATCTGATAATTAGTCTCTATATAAACACAGGAAAAAAACCAGATCATCCATCCAGACAAATTATCCACTTTACTTAGCCTGTCAAGACAAACTACCATGATAGTTCATCCAGACGGATGATCAGTTTTTTTCCCATATTTATACACAGATGAATATTTCATTCGTCTGATGTATTATTATCAGACGAACTTCCCTTCTTTTCCCAAGTTTATCCAGATGGATGATCTGTCTCTAGTATAAATTTGGCCAGGGCTCTCATAAAGGCATTGTTCCAGTTAACTTTCAGAGTTAGGGAGTCACGGAAAATTTTTAAGGGGTCATAAGACACGGGTCTTCCCTAATTTTCTTACTTAACAACTCTGTGTGTCGGGTCAGGGAGCCAGATTTCTCAGGTTTTTGACCCGAGACCCGCTGCTTATCTGGAACACTGTAAAGGGCTGGAGCAGGCTTCAAGATTTCCCTGGATATTTGAGTTTGATCCTCCTTTTTATGCTATGACACCAATTTTTGATGTTGTTTTCTAGGTCAACTGAACAGTGTCATGTCCTCGCCTGGGATCTGCTGGATAGAGTTGCCAGTGCAGATGGGCAGGAAGTCAGGTATCTGGCCACATGTCTGAAACGCTTATTTGCAAATTATACATGTTCCTCATGGCAGACACCACAAAGAGACCCAAAATGCAGTCCTCTCACAAGCATAAAATAATTCCATCAGTGTAGATTAAATTGGTCAATTCAAGAAGTGCTATTACAGTATGAAGCACAAACAACTGTAGCTGTAGTCTACTGCATTACTCAGAATTATAAAAACAGAAATTTCAGAACTAATATTCTCCTTCTTTAGAGAAGGGGCTTTGGAACCATTTTAAGTGTAGTTCAAATTCTTGAAGGGGTTACTGCATTCGGAGGCCACCTGCTTATTGACAGCTGGTCTATAATATGAGTTTTTTTCCTAATGTATTAGGTTTTGCAGTCTCCCAGTGTTCAAAATTAAACACAATAATGATAGTTATAAAACTGTGTGGATAGAATGGTTTTCTGATGCAGCTGTATTTTGATTTCAGGCGTTACCTTCATTTTGCCTTTCAACACTGGTCAAAACAGAACAGGCTTTCTGACAATTTGGTCAAATCACTCATGTCTCACATTGATGGCCAACACAGTAAGGTAAAGTTATGACATGGCTAACTTCATGGTTTTGTTATTTTTTCATTATGACTTCATATTGTTTTACAGATGCTCATAACTTCTTTTTCCAGAACATCTTCTTGTTGACAGGGTTCTCAATCGAAGGTGGCACCTGGCGATCGATCGCCACTGACTTTGGGATTTATAACTGCTCACTTTGTGTTTAAGTCGCTTTTCTTTTCTTTGTTTTATTTCTTCTGGCTTTGCTGGAGAGCCTCCTACTATATCAGTGATCACCTCCTACTTAAAAGTCTATTGAGAACCCTGGTTGAACTTGTGAACGTACATGCCTGGCAGTTTTGGAATTGATAGAATATTTTTAATTTGCTTTTTGTCATTTTATAGATATTTATTTAGTAATTTATATATCATCATAATTTAGTTAAGTCTTCTTACTGTAATTATGCACTCTATTGAAATAATGTTTGTTGTTGTTGTTTGTTAAGTTTAGTTCAGTCAATATTTTGCCCATAGTCCATACCATAAATGTCTGGAAGTATTATAAATTAAGGTCTATTCCTCTGTGCTCTTAGGCTGCTTGGCTGTGTTTAGCAGAGATTGGATCATCTTCAAATAAACTGGATCATTCCTTTGTGGTGAAAAGTTGGAATGAGTATTCTCAAGGATTAAAAAGTAGGCCTCATGTTTTAAATTTCTTAGTCTGATTCATCTTAGAAGATATACAATGTAGTTGCCAACGTTTATATTTAAGTGGCTTAGACAAGACTTTTGTATATGACTGATCCACTTTTGTTTGCTTGTAGAGTATTTTGGCTTTCTCTCTTTTATGATAGCCACCCATGAATGAATAATTCATGAAGTTCTTTATTAAATAGAAGTGTGAACAACTGTCACAGTTACAGTTAACTCTATTAAAGCAGTAGCAAAAAGATAGTGAGCCTAAAAAAAACTATTAAATGCAAAATAATTCAAAATTATATATTAACATCAGTGCTCAACCTTACCTTTTTAACAAACTAGTCCATGGGCTGGTAGATACTAGCCAAATGGTGTGATTTGGTGGCCAAACATCGATCATCTCTCAACACCAATGTTGTGAGATCTGAGCTTGTATCAGTGATTTTTTTCATTTTATTTTTGGGATCAACTAAATTCAAAACTGGCTGAACTTCTCTTCATCTGTCTTATCTCCAAAACCTTATCTATTACAAGTAGCCCAGTTGCAAGTGGTTCTTGAGTACGAGATCAAGTACGAGTACCAATTTCTAATTTCAAACGAGTCACCTCCCCTGAACCCTCAGTCTTCCTTGTTAGTTACCAGTTGATCTGGAGATTGTAGAAACAAGATTGGTGTTACTAGTGATCATCTAAGGCATGCAAACAGGATTTTAAAAGTCGTACTCATACTCAAATCTAAAGGTCCCTAATTTTACCAGCCCTAACCAACTTTCTACCAGTCCTGGGTTAGTGGACTTCTGCTCAGGTTGAGTATTGTAACTGTATATGTGTGTTGCACTATTCACAGCAATTGTCTTGTCATTCTAGTGTATGAAATTGATATTTACTTTTCATTTAATTTCTATTTGAAAGGTTACGACTGTGAGACTCTCTGCCGCATCCTTGCTGTGTTAGGAAGCACTGCTCCTCTTCTGCTAGCCAATACCGTTAGTGAGCTCATAGGTACAGTACTGTGCAAAAGTAATTTGATAGAGAATTTCGACGAAATTCATGCTTTGTTCTCGTCAAAATTTTTGCTGGAAATTTGGCACAGTTGACATGCAAAATTTTGCACAGGACATCAAAAAATAAAAAAACTGAATTTTTCAACAAACATAATGTCAATGAAAATTTGTGCTGAAATGGCCCAAGACAAAGAAGTTTTTTTCCATTGTCAGTGGTTTTAACTGAATTTTTTTTTTCTGAGAGGATTATATCGCTTGAGCATTTTTATATAAATGAAAAAAATATTATAGTTAGTTAACTATTTGCTGTCCTTCCTAGGTGACCTGCAACGTAAATTAATAATGTTTGATTGTTCTCCTGATGTCATTGCTGCTATCATAGCAACTCTCTGCAAGGTATTTCTCTTACTCCCATTCTCTTTAAAAATCTGTTTTCCTTTAGCTTTACAAGTAATGGCAGGCTCTCTTCTGACATTTCCTCTCTTAGTGTCGGTGTATTCATTTGTTTAACTGAGTGTTTATAGTCTTCTGTCTAACATCTTAATTCTGCATGACTAGCTTGTGTCCATCTTTCACAGTAACGTGTAAAGCTTGATTTAATTATCAAGTGGTTTAGGTGACTGGTTCATTAGAGGCTGGCAACTGACAAAACTGACGTCTACTTTGCTTAGATTTTCAATCCGTTGGTTTATAAATTTGTTGGCTCACCACATACTTTGGCTAGCTCAGATGGTTATTTAAAAAATTGAGACCCTTGTGGATGGCCAGGTTCTCCTACTTGGAGGAAAGGATAAAGTCAAGTCAGGTCACCACCCTTTGAGGCACTGTTCTACTTGGGAGTATTGAATGGTAAATTCAGACTTTTGAGACAAGAGACTAGCAAGATCTCTGTCACGCTTTCTCAACATTGCAAATAAAGATATCAACAATCTAAAGCAGCTCTGTTAAGACATCCCTCCCCCTACAAAAATAATAGCAAATTTGACTGTAGTGCTTTCAACACTGCTGCAGAATTTTTGATGTCAGCCAACTTAATTCCATTTTTCAATGTGTCTCTTTTAGCTTTGTAAAGTGCATCCAGAGGAAGGAGTAAGTATAACCATGTATAATAATGTACAATTTATGTATAATTTATGTCTGCTCATTACCTTATCACATTTTTGGTGCCATTGTTGTGCATCCTTATTTTGCCAGGGAGACAATGATTACTGGTGTTCAGACTTACTGAAAGCTTCTGAGGAATTTCTTTCCAGTGTTACTCTTAAGCAAGACACTATAGACGAAGAACTTCTCACTCGACATTTGTTTACTGTTGGGGAAGTAGCACAGGTTGGTCATGGTTTGCTTAGATGCACAAATTACTTTGTAGTTGTTATAAAGTGCTTAAATTTCAAGATTTAGGACTGAAGTCTGAAAAGAAAGGGATTGAGGATCTGGCTTAATGCTTGTTGATTCTGTTGTGTGGAAACAAGTAACAATGAAAAGAAATCAACCATACATTTCCTTTGCTGATTTAACCTCCAGAACAAACTTAAAAGCTAAATCTTAGAATAATATTATATTTTTTAGATAAAAGGTAAACATGGACCTACCTGTTTAAGCAGAATGAATTTATAAATATTTGGATTTTAAATTCCCACTTCTCTGGCAAGCTCAATAATATGTTAAAAATGCAACAATTTTCTAATTTTCCTATAGCTGGCACCAACCAAAACCACAGAGCGTCTTTTCATGTTTGTGGAATCCATGTTGATATCTCATAATGACAAAGAAGGTTGGTCTGATAGTATCTTCCAGATTTACTGTAACTTGTATCTTTTCAAAAAATGAGCAAACAAGAAGAATCTTTTCAGGTAAGGAGGCAGTGAGGTAGAGTGGATGGGCCACCTTACTTGCTATCTAGAAATGCATAGTCCAAGTGCAAGTCTGGCATTGGAGTTGCTATGCTTGTAAAATAGGCATTGCTCCTATTGTACACTTCCAGAAAATACTCACCCATACACCCACAGGGAGTCAGTGGAAAGTCCAAGGGGGAGGGGGGTGCCAAAAGAAGATTTTTTTTTTTAGAAAACACATGGAAGTAGATAATATTAAAATTACAAGGAAGGGTGGGGTGGGGGGAGAGGTGCAAACCCAAAACCCTCTGTGTGGGTGGTATGGATATTTTCAGGTACCACCCATTATATTTCTATCACCATCTTTCTTTGGCTTTCTGTTGTACAATCGCTATGATGAATAATATTATGTGTATTATGTTACATAACACCCTTGCCTCTCTTTCAGATCCTCTTCAGAAATTAAATCTGTCATTGCCAGTAAAAGCCCATGCGTTTGTCACCCTAGGTGAGTACTGACACCTTTCAGCTTTCAAACGTCCTAACCTTATTGCATGTATATGTTGTGGTTCAATTTTATCCTTGGCTTTAACTTTATTTCCTTTTTTCAAATTGATCGTCATATACATTGCCATACCCAAAAATAAGGAAAATAGAATTAAACCAACATATACACTTAGATATCATAATAAAACCATGGAAAAGATTTTGGTATCCACAAATTCAACTATTTTACTGTAGGAATAAAACTTAAAAC
>OX419339.1:34326102-34353602 GCA_948470475.1 Galaxea fascicularis
TCGATCATTTTGTTAGAACACCGAACATAAACCTCGCTCTGCTACCAAATGTTCTGACGATTTCTTACTTATTATTCACCTAATCCTAAACTGTAACAAAGCTATCTTTACAAACGAAATGAAACGAAACGAAACGAACTTAAAGTTATAAAAACTCGATATAATACTAACTTACGAAAACTATAACTTACGAAGAACGATGAGAAAAACAAAAAATGACTGGTTTATATAAGCGGTGCTCCCAGAGGGGGCGACACCTATGTGAGAAAGATAAAGAAGTATGATTTTCCCAGTGGGGACGACACCCATGTGGCAAAAACAACATGTCCGATAAAAACAACTCTTATTTGTCTCTTTTCAACAGTATCCAGTGCAAATGTTTGAAGTAGCCGGTGGCTTGCGTCAGGTGCCGGCTTGAATTGAAAACCGTGTACTTGGTTGTTTGACCCATTCTAGGGATACCTAACTATATATCCTTGGGTTATCTCTTTGATGCAGGACAATTTGAAGTGATAAATTTTCATTTCTTTTAAGAAGTTACTGGTTTTCTTCATCCTGGGATTAAGTTGTGTATACAGATCAAAAAGGAGTTTCCTGTGTTTGTTTGATTAATATTCCTGGAAGGATTCACCCCAATTTGTTTGCTTTATCTTACTCAGCTTTTCTCGAGTTGCCACTTATCTTCAGGCAGTGTCTAGTGCTATGACAGTCCTTATGTTTGACATGGAAATTCACATGTATCCCACAGATGATTTTTTATTTATTTATTAGATGTCTTTGTTTCTACAGCTGATTTTTGCCTTGTCCATCTTCTGCTGTCCAGACATCCAGGCATGCTGTATCAACACTTTATTGAATGTATATTCCACTTCAACTCCTTTGAAAAGCACAAAGGTGTGACATATATTTTTACAAATTTTCTTCATTCAAGTCAGCAAGCAGTCCTTTTATTGGCTTAAAATTCAGATGAGTTGTTATTTGTTCTACACTTAATTATTATTATTATTATAGATTGTGGCAATACTCTTTTCTCCTCTTCCTATTTTTAGTGTACAACAAGTTTCCTCAGACAACCAGGGAAAAAACACTCTTTTCTTTGAAGGGAAGTCACAATGCTGGGTAAGCTACCCCTTATTCCTTCTAAAGTTATTAATGATATTTTTACAGTTTAAAAAAGGATAGAACATATACCGTCATGTAATACCACAAACTTTTTTTTTCAGTAGTTTTGAACATTAAAATGTTTAACCTTAGTTATTGTGATCTCATATTGGGTATTTAATTTGAACTTTGAATCTGACTGATGTTTTTTACTAGCTGGTGATCTCCCAAATTAATGAAATAAATTTTCTTTTCTTCCAGCAAGCGGTTCACCATTTATGAGTTCATGCTATCTCATATGAGTGATGAACACAGGTTTAACCTTACAGGCAAGCTTTGCCAAGAGGTTTGTCATAACTATGATTTGTTCACAGTAACCGCATGAAAACTTCAGTGAAGTAATAAAGTAACATACTTGCCACATTTGAAGGGCTGAGAGCATACTGGTTTTATGTTGATTTAAAGTTTCCTGTTGTAATCAAATGTGACCAAACTGCATGTGAGGAAGAAAATAATGATGCAAGGTCACTGAAATATCCACATCTATATTCCTGATGTCCATACGTGGACAGTGTTACAATGCATTGAATAACAGTTAATAAGCTGGTGTTTTCCATCTCCTTCCAAAGGTTCTTGGTGCTTTCAGTGATGGAGCTGTTGAGTTGGATCAAGACTCAGCTGCAGTCCTAAAGGATGCTTTGCAAATCTTAAGTAGCAAGGTAGTTACTATATACTGTGACACAAGTGATATTTTCTCACATTTTCTTCTGAACATTAAAATTGCAGAAGGGTCCCTATGGTACCTTGCTGGGTTATGGATGATGGAGGGTATAAATAATTCAAAACAGAATGGCCACTATTTTTCTGCAAGCTCTTTTTCAAGCTGAAAAGTGTGATTATAGCATCCTGATTTTGATATTGATACCATCTTAGATAAAGTTTTAATCCTACATGAATGATGTTCTGAAAAAGTACCATGTAGGATTCACATTAACTCAAGACACCTCTGTGAATTTAGCCTAGGTCATATAATTCTCACAAACTGTTGTAGACACAAACTATTGTAACCTGCAAGCAGATGGTTTGGATTTAACTGAGGAGAAAAGAGAGGGAAAGTGAAGAGGTTTTGATCGGTGTATGGTTTTTAGAACATCAAGCTTTCTTCTATGAGAACCAAGGCAGCTGAAGACTTAGCTGATGAGGGTGATGCTACAGGAGCTGCTATTGTGCAAGCCAGGAACAAGTTCCTTACTCAGGTAAGATCTAATCCTGTGATTGCAACCATGAACAGATTTGAGATTACCGACATTGCATAAATAATTTATGCAATGCTGGTAATCACAAATCACAAATAAGGATTAGGTTCATGTTATTATGGAAAGATGTCTATCTGACTACAAAGTAAAAACCCCAATGAATTGTATACTGATGATCAAGTGATGAACATAACGACCATTTTGGTTTGTTGAGTATGATTTTGAAGACACTTCTTTCCTCACTTGTTTTGTTGCCTTTATCATGGAAACTCCACTTTGTAAATGAAGCTGCACAAGGGTATATTGAGTAGATAAAATATTTATAATATGGATATTATGGTGCTTACGAAAATAAATTAAAGCTATCATGAACTAAAGAGAAATAAGGAGGAAGGAGACGAGAAAGTGGAGGAAGGGAATCGAGGGGAGAGAAGAAATGAACGAGGAAGCGATAAAAGGAGAGAAAGAGAAATTGAAGAGGGAAAGAAAAGGAGCGGGAAGAAAGCAAAGTATGGAGGAAGGAAAATAGAAATTTACAATAGACACCAGACTGTCCAGTAAAATGAGGTCAACATAACAGTGCAGAACTGACCTTGATAGGTAAAAGAATTGGTTAAGCTTACAGTGATACTGTTACCTTCATGCTAGTTTGATCATTTCACACAGGTAGTCAAGAAGAACATGATAGAAAACATCATACCTATTATCATAGAATTGAAGCACATGGTAAGATTGCTTGAATGTCTTTGTCTTGCTTTCAATGATGTATATTTTTTTATATTTCAAAAGGGTTTTTTGTCATGTGATTATGCTCCAACTGGTTTTGTTATATTGCAGCTTGAAAAACAGCACTCACCACTGCTCAAAGATCTCATGTCCTGCTTAAAAGAGGTGATGAAGGATTACAGATCTGAAGTTCAGGATGTGCTGTCTGCAGACAGGCAGTTAGCTAATGAAATTGAGTTTGATCTAAAGAGATTTGAAGAACAGCAGAAAGAGCTTGAAGAATGGAACAGGAAACAGAACACTCCAAGCAATTCTCCTCAGGTCTGAAAAGTTATCTCAAATCTGTGACTTAAATGGGGAACTTTGAAAAGAGGGGTCAGGAGAGAGGTGGATGCTAAATAACAATTAAGTAGAATAGACAAACCAAAGTCATTTTATGATTCAGTTCTTGATTCTGGGTTATTCCACCAAGACATGATTCATGTAGCATGTGGCAAAAAGAAGCATTTTCATCTTAGCATGAGCACATTAGATAGGTTAGTGACTCGACCACAATCATAATAGTTTTTAATAAGTTAGAAGTCCGAGGCCATGAATCATCGGTTGACCTTTTGGGCCCTGCAGGGATTTATTAATCACAGTTTTTCAATGTTTAAGTCACTGAGATTATCAATAGACTTTGATCATGAAAACTGTGATCAACAAAGAGTTAATTAATTTTAACTTTCAATCACTGATAACTTCGTTTTGAGACATGGGACTTCTTGTTCATACTTATGATTGACAGTGTCATGATTATTCCCATAGATCAATCTAGCAGGAAACACACCTCCTGTTCAAGCTGTTGAATTTGTTACTCCACAGCTTCGGAATGCCACACCCTCTCCTCAGCATGGTAAGACAGAATAATTATCGTGAAAGGCTTGGCACAGAACAGCTAAACTTAAGTCTGAACCACCTCAAGCTACATGTACTTACAAAATAAAACTGTAACTTGAGGACTTTCTGTAACAGATTGCCAGGGGATGCATTAATTGTTCAAACAGGAGGGTATGGGATTTGAAATACCGGTAGGCATGCAGCTCTGAGATTTTGTATGATTGTCCTTTTTTAATGGGAAAAGCAGGCACTGTGTTTACAGTAAAGAAATGCTGGTAACTTGGGTACTGGCTTCTAAAAACAACCCTGCATTGCAACTTGTGCCATTTATCTGTTTTCTGAGTTTCACAGAAATATGTTTCTGTGATCCATGAACTTGTTTTACTGGTGCAAATGCTGTTTATTCCTTTTCATGATTTCACAACAGGTTCTAATGCTACCCCTCTGGCTGCTGCTATCAGACAAATGCAAATCAGCCGACGACACACAATGGCTTGTGATCCACGAAACAAAGCAAAAGCACCAACATCAAACCTTACTGTCTTGGTCAGTCCCCTTCAAAATAAGAGACGACACACACTGACCACTGCAGCTATTCTCAATTCTGCTCGCAAAGCTGTGGATCAGGCACAGAAGGTGGCTGAGCAACATCAGAGGAGGAGCATAGCCCAGATGGGAGGTCCCAAGGAAGGCAGTGCTGTTCCAAAGGGTGCAGAAAAACGCACACCTCTGAAGTCCATTAATGCAAGGGCCTGCGAAAGTGAACATGAAAATCGCGCAGCCAGCACACCTGAAGGTAATGTACACTTGATGTTCTGACCTAGCTATTCTGCTTCTTGTTCTCTTCAAATTTAGTTTTATTTATTATTGATGGCCCTTAGTTAGGAGAACTTGTTCTAAATCACAACATCATTTGGCCAGGAGTCGCTTATTTTCTTATGGACTGCAGTTGTTCATGAAGTTACAATATTGTGTGAAGGGATAAGACGGTGAGTTAAGCCTTAAAGGGTGGAGTTGTGCTCTTTGAGCTTTTATTTCACATGATAAAATGGCAAGAAGTGTTCATGCTCAAATAACAGATGTGAGGGCCATCAACAACAAGGTTTTCTTTACCATAGCAATTTGTACTCATTAAACTTTTGGGAACAGCTGTTCAAGAGAGTGAAGTCATTATAATCACATTCAATGAAATTTAGTCTACTATTTTTGAGTTAACAGCTTGTAAGGAATGCTGTTTCCCAAACTGACAACAACAACAATTATAGCACAAAAATCACTTGGACTGCCAATCTTCTCATTGGCTTAAACAGGGTTTTCCTTTTCAAATGAAGTTGCATTTGACTCGAGCAAAGCAGGTGGAGATGTATGGGTATGTCAACAAAAATTATGCATGCAGTTGCAGGTGACTGAACTGTTCACAGGCAGCAAAAAATCACCAGTCACCAGCTGAAAAGGAAAACCCTTTATAAATGGTTTGCTGGGTCCAAATACAAATGTCAAAACAAAGAAAGTGTAATTTTGTTAGTGACCATTATCAATAATTTATTGCAGGTGAAAGGAGTCATTTGTCCAGGATTTCATTTGGTGTGACAAACACAAGTATTTCAGTGCCACCATCTCCTATCCCGACATACCTACCAATCAGAGTGTATCCTAAAGACCAAGGTTTGTCAGTCATAAAATGCAGAGTATTTACAGCCCTTGAAATGTTTTTCCTCCTTTTTCATTTATATAAAAGCATGGCATCTGTATTTGAAATTTGAAAAATTATTGTTGCACTGAAGGCTAACTTTTTTCTGGCCGAATAGCAATAACTATTATTGCTGTGTAGTTTACTTCGCCTCACAGAATTCTATCCTTATTTCATGCATAGTTTTGTTTCATTAATGTAGTTTTTATTAAGGCAAGATACCCAACTGGCAAAAGGAATCTTTATTAGAGCATTTTTCTAAGATATGATGTTCTTGTCGCTTTTAAGTTTCAGTTATAATAATAACAATCAATTTCAGAAACTCCACCAAGTTGGATAGAAGGTCATGCTTCTGAAGATGGTGATGGAGGAGGAAAGGAACAGATAATCTGTCTGATGTCACCTGAACAAAAGTATGTGTATGTAACAAGTTCAAAAACAAGTTCAAGGGCTGAAGTATATGCCCAGCTACTTTGATATAAAACCAGCATGTTGACTTCACTACAGCATCTCAAATCCCCCGCTATTTTTTGTACATCCCCACCTACTTAAAAAAAATAGTGACAGCCCTGTATGTTTATCCTTGAGAGCCAAACTGTTTTGCAGTCACCAAGAACAGGCTGCATGAATTTTGCAAGTGAAAGTTAATTTTCAAAATGATTGATTTTAAACAGGCTTCCAAAACCCAGGACATGGAACATCAAATCACCGGTGAGTAGCAAGGTTTTGGTATGACTTAGTATTTAATTGTGTATTTTGAGTCAAATATCTTTTTGGCTAGCTTCTTTCTTGTTGACAGAGTAACTGTTGTTTAAAAAATTCTTTTTTGATTACTGGTTTCTTTTTCTTCATTATCCTGCCTTTATTACCATGGGTAGTCAGTGAAAATTAACATAATGCAATTTTTATTGCATTGAATGGTAGCACTGAACTTAATGTTTCACACACATTCAGCACAACCTGTTGCACCAAAGCAATACAAAAAGAAGGCACAACATGTCTTGTACACCACATATTTTGCAGGATCCCAAGAAGCCAGTGTCTAGCAAGAAGTCAAGTAACAAACCGCAGAATGATTCTGTTGCTGGTCGAACTCGGTCCCGAAGACGGAAGTGATTTGGATTAACTTGCAAATTCCACTTGAATTCTTAACCATTTTTAATTTTTACAACCTAGCAACCAAGAATAAAACTAAAGGTTGTATTTTTAAGATATGTTTGTCAGTTCTTAATTGCAAAATGTGATTGCATGAGATCACAGCTACCAAGGAGATGTCCTGCTGGAGAAAAAAAAAATTATCATTTCTGGGGGCTCAGGAAATGTACTGTTTAAGTCTTGGTGATTAAAATAAGTTAATGCCATCTTTGGATTTAACCTTACTGGCTGTTAAGAACAGTGTCCCCTATTGTTACTGTGCTTTTGCTCTGCATATCAGAATTACCCACAAAAATACAAATAATTTTTTTTAACTTAATTATTTCTTCAGGATGATGCCTTCTAACACAAAGCTTTCTGCAGAGTTTGTATTATGTAAATTACCAAATTTGCACCGAAAAATGCATGGCTACCCCCACTTTCTTTCTTGATTCCCACATGCCTTGTCAAGAGCTGCTTTACCAATATTAATGAAAAAACTGCCCCAAAATACCTCTGTATTAGAGGGCACCACCTGTAAACCAAAGCCAGAAATCTAATGTTAGCTAATGCAAATAGAGACCACAGGAAGTGGCAACTTGTTTGAATTAGGCGATTCCCTACACAAATGGTTCTACTGGTAAAATACAAGTCTTCACTAATAGCAGGTTAATCAAGGTTTTATTAAAAGTGGTAGTGAATGGAGGCAGAATTAAGTTACTTAAGTATTTGATTGTATAGCATTTCTTTGAAGCCAGGATAGCATAACCTTCATGGAGTATTAATTTGTGAAAATTTTCTCTTTTGTAATCTTTGTTTTAATTGTGCTCTCTTGCAGTAGTCTGCACCACAAACAAACTAAACATGAGTTAAGTTTGTCTACAAATCAGTGCACAATATCATCTTCCAAAGGCCACTGTGTGGATCGCGCATATGTACTCAAATTTAATTGACTTGTTCTCCCCAGAATTCAAACATGCTACATGATTGTGTGCCCAATTGGTGTGGTATCAGATTAGCCAATCAGGTAGCATGTTTCTGGGGCAACAAGCCAATCGGATTTGAGTACATATGCCCGATCCACACAGTGGTCTGTGGAAGATGATATTTATGCACAGATTTGCAGATGGTAGTAACTAGCATTTAATTCACAGCCAACGTCTGCATGTAGGCTATCTTGCGGTAATAATTTTAACCACATACATTTATTAAACTGAGAAATACCACAGCATTGTAGCATATGAAAGAATAAAATCAATTTCTTTTGTTGTGTCCAATGATAAACAGCTTAACTATTTGAGGAATGAAATAAAATGTTTTTTCTTAATGATCTTTTTATTACAGAGAGTTGTTTTGAAATGGCATTAATTGTGTGCAAGTAAAAGGGTTGTGGATTTATTTCATTTCTTTAAAAGAATACAGTTTTCAACTCAAAGCATCCTTTCTTGTTCTTCCTTTGTCTCAGACATTTATGCGTGTGCTGTGTTTTTGATCATTATGTTATTTTGGTTTCAAATGTTTTGAACAAGTTTGATTTTTCTTTCCTATTATTCCAGATCATGGATGTGAAGAGAAAGGAAAGTCAACATTCAACTAATATAATCTGAAAATGTTTCACACCAAAAAAAGTTTAAAAATCTAACAAGAGCAGGAAAAATTGCTGTCTAAGAGGAGAGTAAGGCTATGTTCACACAGGATTGTCCCAAATGGATCTGACCCAAAACTGAAATGGACCACTTCTGTTCACACAGAACCATAACATGTTATGGTCCAGTACTGGATCAAAGTGAGCAAAGGAGCTGTTTCTAGCAGTTAATGCGCAGATGAAGCTTTAAACATGGGGCCTGCTAGTACCGAAAGGAACTTGTTTGAGTGTTTACACGGTTACAGATCCATTTGGGACCGAAACAGTTCCAAAACTGGACCTGCTTTTTTGGATGTCCAGAAATAGGACCTGATTGGGAATGGATTGACCGTACAGTTAGCAGGTCCTGTGTGAACAAAATGCCTATCCGGAACAATTTTTAGATTGGAACCATTTGGAACCAACCCTGTTTGAATATAGCCAAGGAAGTTTCAACCTACATGGACTTACAACGTACTGGTAAATACTGTAATGAAAGTTCACAAAGATCTACAATCTACAAACCAGTTGATTCTTTCAAGCTTTATTTTTCTGTCATCTTAACAGGTGATGTTACTTTCTCTTCCTTCTTCTCTAGTATCGATCTTATTCCAGAATCAAGTGGTGGCAAATAGGTTAAATAGATAAAGGCTCATAGCGAAAAGAAGTCTCCTAATTTAGTTTTGATACAGAGCACAGACAGTAGGTGGGACTGTAATGTCATTGCATTGATTCAGTTTTTCATGATTTCAGCATTATGGCTTTTGCTGTGATCTTTAAGGAAAATGTGATTGTGAAGGTTCAGTTTACTCACAAAATAACAAATTTGTTATGGTTGCAAAGTTCAACATGTTGCTTAGTGAAAGGGGCTGTTAATACTGTATTTAATCAAATCTATTCTAAGTGTGTTTACCAATGTCTTATCCTTGACAAAAGAAGCAATGATCCAATCACAGAAATGTTCCTGGAGGCATGCTGTATTTGACACCAAAACTCCACCTGACTAGAACTTCGGTACCAGTACTTGGTGTTAAAATCCACCATAACTGAGATAATTACCAACAGCCAAGCAACAATGCGTCCAAAGTACCCTGCTTCGTATCCGCCATAGATACACAGCCCGGGAATGACATAAATTGCAATCACTGCAACTAGCATCACCTGACCACCGGGAATATTCTTGATGTGAGCAAGGCGATCCTCTTCACTAGCCCAAACCATATATGCATTACAGAAGAGATAGAATGCAAGGATTTGACGAGCCAATTGCAAAGCTTGCATTACCACTGTCTGGCCTCTCTGGGTGTCAGTTAATCCACCAGCTACAAATAGATATCCAGCACATACTGCTGCAGTTCTAGATGCTAGCCTGACCTGGTGTCAAATGAAAAGATACCTTTAGACTCTTACACAGCTATCACCTTGACTGGCTGTGTTTGGTTGACCATACTTCAGAATTAAAATAAATAGAATGTCCTTAGACAATTTTTGTATAACTTAAATTTAGCAAAACATGTCCAGTAAATCTGTGCTCATAAATGATAATTTATTTTCCACTAGAATACTCAAAATCTGTTCTGTGATCACTCTATGCAAATTTTGGTGAAAAAGGTACATGAAGAGTTGTGGAGGGGCGGGCATCCACGTGTTCCCCACGCAAACTTTGATTAATAATTATTAATTATGCGTTCATGTATGTCGGCGGCATTCACCACTTAAAAGATCGGTTCCCAACACGATCGTCATTCGGATACCATGTGGACTGAATGGTAGAATAAACCACTGTTATTACGCTTAAAGCCAAACCTGTAAAATTCAAAAGGACAAAAGTCGAACTTTTGACCGATCACCCTTTTCTCGAAGTTGCGCGTAAGGTTACTTACAATCAAGTATTCTGAATAACGCTTCTGTTGGTAAAGAATTATCACAGTGTAGACTATTTCATGCGCAGCTGCAGCAAAGCCGCATCTCCTTCTCTTAAAATCCAAGGTCATCCCCGTTCCACAAACAAAGAAAATCGCGGCATTCAAGTACACCAGAAAGTATTCTTGTCTAAATGTGTCTTTGAAATTGGTGATCCTGCCAAACGGTGTCTTTTCGGCTTGTTCCCCAGTGGCCATAAGAAGCATAAATAATTCGATGAATGGAAATCGCGTGATGATGAAGAGGCCTAAAACGTCTAGAAGACGAAGGGTCCTTTCTAACGTGCCCATAGTGCCGTCAAAAAGGTAGGTAAATTAACAAGATCTAACAAGGGGATGTACTCTATCGAGGAATTGAACAAAAAGTGGGTACGAGCCCGCGATTTGACAATTAAATCAAGAGCGGTTGTACCTTTTTTAGATTATTTAGGCAAGGGTGGGTGGGTGGGTGGGTGGGCAGAGCGATGGGCAATGGCAAGATATTGGTGATAGACGGGGTACCATAGTCGGTATCAGACTGGTTTTGTTCTTCGTTGTCTTATATTGTTTATTGTGAGATGACAATCCAAAAATTTGTGCTGTTACTCATTTATTGTTTTTTCACAACTGCTTTTGATCGATCCCGGTAGCAATGAAATACTCAGGGGTGTACCCCGAGACGTGTTTGTCTTCGCTGAGCACTTGGAAACGACGGAAACGTCTTCAGCCTTTGCTACGATGTTGACATCTGTGTGTGTTTTCTGAAAGGAAGATTTTGAGAAGAAAAGAGAGCGTTCTTCTCCAAAAGGTCGAGGTAAGCGAGTTAAAATATGCCACTAAGAAAACAAGTTTCGCTTATCAGGTGAAGAGCAAGACGTAAGCTTGCATTTAAGCTCACTGTTAAGCCGTTGTACGTTCCCATTGTTTTTCCGTTGAAGGCACTTTTCATTTCAGGTGTTACTTGTTGTCATATAATAATCTTTGACCTTTTTTGTATTGAAGACAAATTCGCACCTTAAAGAAAAGAAACGCGAACGAAATGGGAGTCATTGAAGGGAAACGTTTTCAGACTGATTTTTTTTCTGATTTGTTTGGGTTCCTTGTGTCCATTTCAGAATTTCTTCATTATTGGCTTCGTTTGAATTTTTTCAACACATCCCGAGAGTGTGTTTTAAGCGGGTTGTTGAAAGGTACGTCTGTATTTCTTACCTGGTCCCTTTCTGATGGCTCTAATATTTAACATAATAATCAACTAAACATTAAACAGTGCATTTCAATTTAAAGCACCTCGTTCATTCTTTTCATGGTTATGGTAAGTTATAATTAGCGAAGTTTTGTTGGGAATAGAGCCCTTGGGTGTGTGTGATCTTCTTTTAACGTTTAAGTTACCTAAAATTTCCGGCCGTAAAGCTGTATATACAAAATTTCATACCGCCTTTTATTCAAATGGTGCAACTACGTATCCAATAAAGTATAATTATCTTAAGACAGGTACAGCAAAAAGTGTCAATTAGTTAATTATCAAAACTGATTTTTTTAGATTAAATGGGTGGATGTTTCTGGTCGTTTAATTATAAATGGATTATCTGCATGAATTGGTGTTGACACTTCCAAATCTTAATGTTTGTCTGTTCAACAGTATTTGATATTAAATTTTTAATAAGGCCATGCTGTTTGAATTCACTAATTGTTTCACTGGTTTGTTTGTGTCATTGTTGTACATATGTATTTTATTTAAAACTAAAGATAATCTTTTGTGACAATTCCTTTGTCACTAATTAATTGTAATGCCAAACAAGAATGGGAATTCGTTTTCTAAAAACTTAATTTTCTCAAATTTGGCATCTTGCAAATAAATTTTAGGTACTGTAACTTTTGAATGAAAATGCAATACCTGCATTTTTGGATTGCAATAGGCACAATTTATTATGCAGTTATTTAATAATTTAATTGCAATCACAAGATACAAAAATGATTTTAAAGTAGTCTACAGTACTGCACAACTAAAACTTTAATTAAGGTCTTCTGTGTAACATATGAATAATTTTATAAATCATGTAATTGAAGCAACAGTCCATAGAACTGGTTACACTTTTAAAGAAGCATAACTTTTTTTGAAACAACGGGTAAGTCTAAAAATTTACAAACAGCAGAAAGCATTATTGACAGAATTTGTTAGCTATGTTTTTGGCAGATACTTTGTAGTTACACCACACTTTTGTAAGTGGACAAATAATTTGGAATTGCTTATAAACCTTGTTTCCTAATTGCTCTCAGGATTTTTTGCCCTTAACTATCCCAGTTCACACTAGAAACTATGAGCTATGATCTAGTTGGTTGGAGGTTATAGTGGAAATTCAGCCAACATTGTTGTGTAGAGTAATATTTACTGCAAGAAAATTTTTTTCTTTAGCTATTGTGACATTTATATGGTGCAATAGAAAATACCTGTTGTAGAGTAGTAGTGGGTTGTGTTTTGATTTCCTTGCTAAAAGATCTTTTCTTTTAGAGCAACATATACATTACTAGCTAGTTGTAGTTTGAAAATGTAAAGTCAGTAAAAAGTGTTTTTGCCCTCAATTTTGCAACAATGTTTTGATCACCTGACTACAGATGACCAAGTAGACTGTTTTCATTCCTTCCCACAGGATGTCAGTGCCGCCTCGTCCTGATCCTCCTGTGGTTGGTAAGGTGACGCACAACAGTATAGAACTTTACTGGAAAGCTCCTGAAGCAGTTGATCAAGGATGTGGTGACAGCAGGGCACGATACTGCATTCAAGAGGAAGAACTGGGTCCAAAATCCAAGGGATTTGGCAACGTGTATTCAGGATACAGTACAACGTGAGCTTAAATTGCTTGCTGTTCATTATCCACCTTTGATATATTCAACTGTATTAATGGTGCAAGCTCATGTTAGTCCCCTTACAGCCTTATGGTCACGACTCTTCTCAGGTCATATTGACTGTTTTTAAAAGTTAGTCTCATGACCACCTGGCAGAATTGTCATTAGGAGCTGGTAGTCAGCAGATTTCCGCTTTAGTATCTTGTAAGTAAGGAGTCAGTGAACCACATGGAATCCGCATTGCAACTGTTTTATTCTCTAGCACACTCCCCATATATACATTACTCACGTGCTTCTTAATAATTTGATTACGTCATCACAAATATTATGTTACAACAATTCACACAAACACTAAATCCCTCTCTTGATTGAATTTAAAAATCAACTATAATCAGCATTGCTATTTTCCGGTAAATAAGCGAAACCAACAGAACTCATTCGCATACTAAGACTTGCAAATGTTCAGTAGCAGTTCAGTGACAACTGTTCAGTGCTGCTTGGAGTTTATACACTATAACTGATAGTCCCTCAGATGTGTCGGTGCACGTCTGACACGAACAGACCTTCGCATATCTTGTTCTGCTGCCCATGGAGGATTCATTGCCTGTGGAAGATCAAAATCCATCGCATAATCATCTTCCTCCCGTACAGCAGTGTTCTGATGCAACTTGTGGACATGCGACACATTGCGCATGAACACACGTCCATTACTTCGTTGCAGAATAAGGCTCGGTCCCCTTCGTTCTATCACCGTGTAAGGTTGAGGGTCATACAGCGTTGATAACTTGTTCTGCCGCGCCTGCTGTAACAGCACTTTGTCTCCTGATTTGATGTCTGATGGACTCGCTCTGTTTCTCTTGTCTGCATAAACCTTTGTGCGCTGCTTGGCTTGTTGGTCCTTACTCTTTGCAGACTGTATTGCAGCAGATACAGCATTAGACACCTGTGTCTCAACTTGTGGGACCTTGGTTCTGATCTCACGTCCTAAATGTAGAAACGCCGGCGATGCTCCTGTAGTCGCATGAGGTGTCGCACGGTAGTTAAGTAGGAAGGTAAACATGTCTGTGCGCCAGTCCTTTCCTTCAGCATGCGCAGTGCGGATTGCTTTCTCAATTGTCTTGTTAAATCGTTCAACCCCTGCGTTTGCCTGTGGCCAGTAGGGTGTGACCTTCCGATGCTGGACGCCATGCGTTGCCAGGTAATCCTCAAACTCCTCCGACACAAGATTTGCTCCGTTATCCGTTACTACTTTCTCTGGAAGCCCATGTACAGCAAATATCTTTCGAAGATGTCCGATTATGGCTGCAGAGGTAGTTGAGCGTAGAATCACTACTTCAGGCCAACGCGTACACGCATCTTCACAAACTAAGAGACTTTCCCCTGTGGGAAAAGGTCCACAGAGATCAATGTGTACCTCTTGCCATGGTTTATCAGGCATCACTGTAGGTCGGAGTGGCTCTGCAGTAGACTTGCCCGCAACAGACTGGCAGGGTAGACAAGCCTTGACCATTGTCTCCACTTGATGTGCGATACCTGGCCACCAAACCTTCTCCCTGACCATTTGTTTGGTTCGCACAATTCCTTGGTGACCCTCGTGTGCATTCAATAAGGTTGCTTGCCAGAGGGTACTAGGCATGACAATACGAGATCCTCGCAGGATGATTCCATTGCTCACGCACAGTTCATCTTTGACCCGCCTGTAGGGCCTGAGCTCTGGGGTGTCTGGCCACTCACAGTCACTCAAACAGCATTGTACTTGCTGTAGTATTGGGTCGGCCTCAGTAGCATTTGCAATCTGCTCAAGTGTGAGCGCTTTTGGAACCGCATTTACTGTGACGTAGTTAATGTATTCTTCTGCAATGTTCCTTTCGCGGAACGGCTGGTTTTCCAGTGGCAATCTTGAGAGGACATCAGCTGGGTTTGTCTTTCCCGCCATGTGTACAACATTAAAGGTGTATGGCTGCAGTCGAAGTGCCCATCTTTCAATCCGAGGTGGTGGCTTGGATTTGGGGTTGTAGATAACCTCAAGCGGCTTGTGATCGGTGTACAGGGTGAACGGTTTACCATACAAGTAAATATGGAATCGCTCGCAAGCCCACACAACCGCCAGTGCCTCCTTTTCGGTCTGAGAATACCTCCTCTCAACATCTGTTAATGTGCGACTCGCATATGCCACAGGATGAACACAGTCACCACGTCGCTGCAGCAAAATGGCACCAAGCCCAACTGGACTTGCATCAACTTTCAGTTCCGTTTCAGCTGCTTGATCGTAATGTGCAACAACACAGTTACTGGTTAGAATGACTTGAAGGCGGCTAAATGCATCTTGTTGTGGTTTACCCCAAACCCACTCTGTATCACTCCTTGTGAGCATCCGTAATGGCTCAGCGAGTGTTGCAAAGTTCGGGATAAAACGCGCGCAGTAGTTCACCAATCCGAGAAAACTCCGCACTTCTGCTGCATTCTGAGGTGTTCGTGCATTCTTCACTGCTTCAACCTTCTTGTCGTCCGGTGCGATGCCATCTGCAGAAATCTTAAATCCAAAAAATACTAATTCCGGAACACTGAAAATACACTTCGCTCGGTTAAGCGTAAGTCCCTTGCTCTCAAGGCGTGCAAGTGTACGTTCCAAATTCCTGTCATGACTGTCTTGGTCAGAGCCAAACACAATAATATCATCAGAAATGTTCCTTACTCCGGGAATTCCTTGAAGAGTTTGCTGAATTACATACTGGTACATTTCCGGTGCTGATGACAAGCCAAATATTAAGCGTTTGTAACGCTTAAGTCCCTTGTGTGTTGCGAAAGTGGTAAGCACTCTAGACTCTGGGTGCAGTTCAACCTGATGATAGCCCCATCGCAAATCGAGCTTGGAGAATACAGCTGCTCCATTAAGTGCTTCCAATGTTTCCTCCAGTGTTGGTATTGGATGTCGCTCTCTGATCACAGCTTCGTTTGCACGACGCATGTCAACACACACTCGTACATCACCATTGGACTTTGGGACAGCGACTAAAGGCGAAACCCAGGGCGTTGGACCTTCAACATCTTCAATAATGTCGAGATCTTGCAATTCATTGAGCTTTTTCTCCACATCTTTACGAACATGAAAGGGAAGGCGGCGCTGTGGTTGCGCAACTGGAGTAATTTCTGGGTCGATGTGTATTTTCAATTGATAATCCCGCAGTTTGCCAACGCCGTTAAACACTGCCTTGTGTTTGTCCACAATCGCTTGTACAGATTTCACTGTAATTTGGTTAACTGTACTCGGGTACTCCGGTCCAACTCTTAGTAAACCAAGCTCCGTTGCAGTTTTCTTGCCCAGCAGTGATCCCGCATTTAAATTTTCAACAACCACGAAGTCGGCCTGCGTGTGAAATTGAGATGTTGACACATTTGCACTGAATGTTCCTTTGACAGGGAGCGGCGTTTTCGAGCCGTATGTGTAAATTTTGACACTGGAATTTCTGAGGACAACTCCTGTATTCGACAATCGGTTGAATGTAATACTGTCCAGTACATTGACACTTGCCCCCGAGTCAACAATAACCGAAATCGACGTTCCTTCAACAGTTATTTGTACAGTATTGTCTTCCATGTTGCCCCCAATCGCCCACAAATATTCGTCGTCTGAACCGGTGTCATGTTCGGTTGTCACATACCGAAGGCCATTTGCATTCCGTTGTTGTGCAATGTTCTGAGAACTAGTAGCTCGTTTCGGAGCTCCTTTGCAAACTCCACCAAAGTGCCCTTGCTTTCCACAGTTACTGCAAGTTTTTCCAATCGCAGGACACGAAGGATCTTTCGCGCGATGACCCACGCGTCCGCAACAAAAACAGACAATTTGTCGCGTGTCATGGTTCTGGGGTCGTGAATTCCCTGCATTCTTTGGTTGACGAGACCGTGAATTTCCTCTGTTTTTTCCTCTTGATCTTTGAAATCCGCCCGAGACCTTGTTGACCTGTCCTGAAGAGCCAGGCGCTGCCTCCATTGTAGTAGCATGTAAGTCAGACGCTTCAATTGATCGAGCAATCTGTAGAAGCCCATCCAGTGTTAGGTCTGTTTCTCGTAGCAGTCGACGGCGAAGACTGTTCGAGGCGCATCTGTCAACCACTTGATCTCGGATCATTTCGTCCACATTTCCATACTCGCAAGATTTCGCAAGGCTTCGTAAACGCGTCACGTATGAATCGATGTTTTCATTTGGCCCTTGCGCTGCCTGACGAAACACATGTCTCTCAAAAGGAATGTTCTTCTTGGGTTCAAAATATTCTGTCAATTTAGCGAGCGCCGTATCGTAATCATCTCCAGTAGCACTGAGAGTTTCAAAAACCGTTTGGACTTCAGGTCCTGCTAAGTGCAGCAGTACAGCACGCCGTTGCTTCTTTTCAGTAATGTTGGACGCCACCAGAAAGTATTCCAACCCTTTTACCCATTTCGACCAGCGCTGCCCGAGCGTCGTTTGATCGCTTGAGACGGAGAAAGGGGGAATAGCAGGTAATTGTAATGTTGTGGCCATCACTTCTTCTTCCAAAACCTCAGGATTTGACATTAAATCCTAGCATCCTCGTCGCCAAATTTAGTATCTTGTAAGTAAGGAGTCAGTGAACCACATGGAATCCGCATTGCAACTGTTTTATTCTCTAGCACACTCCCCATATATACATTACTCACGTGCTTCTTAATAATTTGATTACGTCATCACAAATATTATGTTACAACAATTCACACAAACACTAAATCCGCCATCTGTCAGAACACTTTGCACCAGCTACTTTTGCCCCAGAATACGGGAAATTGCATCTGTGAGCTTTGAGCTCATTATATAATCTGTAGCCACCTACTTCAACCCATTTATCCATTTACTTAAAATCCTAATGCCAACCCTGACTGATATATTTTCCAAGCTGTTTTTAATATATTTCATGCAATATTAATTTGTTGTTAGGTCTCATTAAGACATCAAGACATTTTCTAATATTTAAATCTGTTTTTTTTTTTACCAGGAATGTTTTTAGTGGCCTGGAGGCACGTACCCAGTATCGATACAGACTAAAATGTATGAATGATTTTGGCTCAAGCGCTTGGAGTGCTGTGGTTACTGTATCAACAACAAAGAAACCAATGACCAGTGAAGATCTGCAGAGAGCTGTTACAAAAGGAGATATAGAAACAGTCAGAAATATTCTTCCTGGTGAGTGTTGTTACGCCAGTAGGTCGTGGAGTCTTTTTACCTTGGAAAATGGTTTTGTGAGGCTGATTTCACTCCTTTGCTTCTTTTCTCTATCTTTTGCCTCTTTGTACTCTATTCTTTACTCTTGCCCTCATGTGAATACTGTTAAACATTTTGTACATAACACTTGGCATATTCCGCATATGTAATAGGCCATTTCCGAGTTCATGTCTGCCTCCTCTTCAAAGCGAGTTTAAGTGCGAAGTTTTTGTGATGGTAATTAGTTCTACTTTACATATGAATGAAAACTAATTTTCATAACTTGGCACTTAGACTCGCTTTGAAGAGGAGGCAGACATGAACTCGGAAATGGTCTATTGGAGCCAAGTTGTGATAATAGAAATGGTTACTTCATCGAGATACTACGAAAGACAAATGAAAGATATACAGAGGAGGAAGAACTTCCTTTTGATAATTTTTATTGTGGGATAGGTAGAGTAGATAGATTTGAAGAAGACTGTTACACTTAAATTTGGCCCAACCAAAGACTTCTCATGATTCTCCTACAGAGCTTCCATTTGCTTCCAAGGATTCAAAACCTTATACTTGTGTGGGTTATTATTCATTTTCCGAGTTCAGTGGTTTTTAGCCATTTTGATTTACATTTGTCACAGTATAGTCCTACTGATGTTATGTGACATTTACTTGACGGTAGACGGTGGTATGTTTTCATCCTTTTGGTAGGCTGATTATTTCCATTAATATCATGGGTGACAAATTACTCCTTAATTTTGGCGCGAAATTTCAGAGTTAATTTATAATTTCACATGTGAAATTACAAAATTGCCATGGCAACGTTTAGTGCCAAGATGACGCTCCAGGTTCAAAGATGTTATGGATGTGCTTATGAGCTCTTAAAGTTTTAACTTTGTACATTTTCGCTTGAATTTCATCTATCCCAGTTTGCTTTGGCCATATAATAAACTTTTAGCGACAATTTATACTTCAAAATGTGTTAACACGGAGACAAATACACAGATGACCGCGATCGGATTTTACACGGGCGCCGCTTTCAGTTCATTCATGACGAATTATAGCGAATCATGTAACGAAGATTTGACAGTTGACTCAACTTTGAAACATTTTGTAAACAGCAAGAAGGATTTCAAAGGGCTGTTTGTCGAAAAATTCAAACAATTGTGAACTTTAGCCGAAAGTATGCTTTAAACATTTGAATACGTGGAGTTCTCGATACAATAAACAAGTCAAAAACCCACGATTGTGAGCGTAATTTGTCACCGATGATATTAATAGGTAATCAAATGGTATACTCGTGAAATTAGGGAATAATTTCACTTGCGTTTTGTCCAAATTCTAATAATTTCCCTCGCCTAAAGGCTCGGGAAATTATTAGAATTTGGACAAAACGCGCGTGAAATTATTCCCTAATTTCACTCGTCACCATTTGATTACACATACATATTGGCTTAAATCTAAATTGTGTGAACAGAAAGTTGTTGTGTTACAAAATATCCAAGTGCAATGGCTTTTCTGTCCATTTGAACTGTTTAAAATTAATGCTAAGTGTCCTTTCCATTGAAGGTCTGAGCTGGCAGGCTGTGGATTCACCTGATAAATTTGGTTTGTCCCCTCTTATGATTGCAGGTATTTATGTCTTCTGTTTTGTTCGGCTTATTCATTATTAGTAGACTACAAGTATAATAAAGTTAGATTAACTGTGCAGCGCAGATGTTGATGATAATAATAGTTATAATAATAATAAATAAATAAATGGAAAACGTTGTGAAGATGCGCCAAAAGAGACATGGGTGGGGTGGTGCAACTCTCTCCAGGCCTGTTTCATGAGAAAATTCGTTCAGGAATTGGGAGACTCAGGAATCTTTCTGGGAAATATGACACAGTTCTGACCTGGGACATTGTTGTTAAAAAATCGGTACATTGAACGAAATTTGTATTTTGATTGGTTAAAAAATTGGGAAGATCTTCCAAATATCTGGGAGGACTTAAAGTTACACATACTGTCGCTCAAACAATGTTTGTTAGAGTTGTCCCCCCACCCCCCATAAAAGAATACCACTACAACTATCTCCTTATTTTCCTGACGTCTGTGTCTTTACTTCCAAAGAAACATCACATGTGCCTTTTTTTGCTTTTTTGTTGAAAATTGTAACTTCTGATGATTTTTTCTTATTTTACTGTCCCAAAGGAAAATTTAAGAGTGCATTCTCCATAGCTTGTCTGAGCATGCGAATTTCTGGTGCTGACCAGCCTGGATATGGATTAGGGCTGACCAAAAAAAATTTTTTTGCAGCGCTTTTCAGAGCAATATAAATTCAGGCGATTTTTAATCTCAATCTTCAATTCCAGGCATTCATTGTCATTATAACTGTAAGTTATAATAATTATTTCTCGATCATTTATTTGTTTTAATACTATGGATCCTACGTTGCTTTGTTTTTTTTTTTATAACGTTAGCTCAGCGAGGTTACACAGAAGTAGCGAGAGTCTTGTTGGAGAATTCTGCAGATGTAAACTTTCAGAGTACAAGCGGAAAAACAGCTCTTATGATGGCGTGCTTCTCAGGTTTGAGGGATTTGTTGTAGAAATCATTTGTAGTTCGTGCGTGTAAAAGAAGCAAAAAGGAAAGAAAATTAATCCTCATGAAATGCAGATCTCAGGCTCAAATAAAGCTAGAAGACTTACTCTTTTGAATTAGAAATCGCATCAAACGTCTTGTTGAAAACTGGTCCTAGTCGTTTGGAAATGTTGTGTTACTGTTCCAAGAGAGGGCTCGTGGGTCTCCCCTCGTGGGCACTGTCCTCGCTGCGAGCCGTCTCTAATTTAATCTGATTTTGAGGTTTCCGAATTTATGTATCTCATAACTGAAGTTCGCGCCCTATCCGCCACTGGGCGCGGAAAGGACCAGTGATGATCAGTGCTTTCAATAAGCACCGACGGCCGACGAAAAGCGTCGGCTACTTCGCTTACAGAAGTCGGCTACTTTTCCCCCTAAATTTAAGTAATTAAAGAAAGATTCTTTGTATTAAATTAAAGTAAAGTCGGTTACTTTTCTCTAACCAGCTGTCTACTTCAAATTTTATTCTCAAACTCATTAATAATTCATCAAGTTAAAACAAAGGAAATCATAACCGTTACCGTGAAGGAGGTTTGGATACCCGGTCTTAATTACCATAGTTTTGACGATTTTACTTCTCCGTTAATTCCTTAGTTTTTGTTTCAATTGAGAAGATATATCAAACACTCGAGACAGTGTTTCATCGGCCATCCAAACACCTCGAATTCCGTCAAAAATACTCCGCTGCGCGTCGTATTTTCAACTCTCTTCCCGGTGTTTGGATGTCCCGATGAAACACTGTCTCTCGTGTTTGATATATTACTTGAAACTCCTGGATGATGATGATAACTTAATTTAGAGTTTAGGGTTTTCCCCTTACATGACATACCTACCATTTAAAGTTGTTTTATCTCTCAGGAAATTTGGAGGTTGCACAGCTGTTAAGACAGCATAATGCCAGTTGGGATTTGCTTGACAAAACAGGTTCCACAGCGCTTCACTGGGCGGTGGATGGAGCTAATTTAGATATGATACGCTGGATGCTTCAAGATGGCTGCAGCGTGGATGTTAAAGATGAAACTTCAGGTAAACGGACCGCAAACGCTGCTTTAGTGAATTTGTATTTGCATTCAAAAGGCACAGAGCACAAATGGTGGAAGTAATAAACAAGATATACAGAAAAAAAACATACTTTAGGTTTAGTGAGCTTGTATGCAAAGAAATATCACGAGAGTGATATGATTACTGCGGTCAGCTTGGAACCGACCTACTGTATCAAAACTCCAAGCATAATATGAAGCCATTACCACTCTGGAAAGTGGTTGATTAATGCTTGATGAAGTGGAGTGATTTCATTGCTTGGTAAAACATCAAAGCAAACGAGAATTGCTCTTGAAAAGCGCGCTAATGTGTTGTCATAATTAAATCTTCAATCGTAGGTTGGACGCCACTCATGAGGGTGGCCGCTGTGAGCGGGAATGTGAATGTAGCAAAGGTGCTGATCCACCACGGAGCAAATGTTCACACAATGGACAGAGAAGGAAAAACCACACTCATGAATGCTGCCCTCAATGGATTTGAGGCTCTTGTAAAACTTTTGGTCAAGAAAGGAGTACCCGTGAAGCTTAAATCCGAGCATGGAAAGACTGCGCTGGACTTTGCGAGGTCTTTTGAACGCGAGCGTGTTATCCAGTTCCTACAAGAGCATGTAGAAGCTTTGAGGAAAGCAGATAATGAAAGAAAACTGGCTGAGGCGAAGGAACGACGACAAAGCCGTGAGCGGATGGACAATGCTGTGAGGCCAGTTTCAAATGGGACTGACAGCTTGTCGGCGTCTGTTTTGGGTGGAAAAGAAAACGGACCTGTCGGCTTACAGATGTCATAATGATCGTTTTTGAAAACAAGTTAAGTCTTTGTTCTTACGGCCATTTGGGAAAAGTTTGGAACGTTTCTATTCAGTAGATTTCATTTGATGTGCATCTAGAGCGCTTTCCTTCTGTATGGAAATAATGGTCGTTCCTGTGGGACAACAAATGTCCGAAACAGTCCCACGGAGGGCGGGGGCCGGGGGGGGGTACTCAAGAGATGCTTGGTTAGCCCAGGCGCTCAAACCCTGACCCAGTTTAAGACACAAATACCTGATTTCCCTATCCCATTTAAGACAGAATTCAGATTTTTCAGACCCTATCTAAGACATTTAACCCAAAATCATACCTTGACCCCGAAACTCTCTCGCAAATGAACAGCTACAGCGTTTTGTGGTTACCACTTATCTTTTTTGTTGTGTAATAAGTTGTGATTATCAACGTCAAGGTAAGCGCACCAATAACTGGCGGCTTGTGGTCAGGCTTCTATAAACAAACTTATCCTGTTTAAGCCATTGGGTCATGCAGCGATACCCTGTTTAAGACAGAAAGTAATGCAATCAATTCCCCGTTCAAGACAAAACACCCTGAAAATCATACCCCCCCCCCGTTAGGGCCATATAAGGGAGTACCCCCTCCCCCCTCCCGTGGAACAGTCCTTCCCGTGGAAATTTCTCGGATAAAAAGGAATACCGTCAGAATACCTTCAGATGTATTCCTCTTTTCTAGTTTTTACCGAAATGACCAGAATATCACTGAACATTTGCTTCATAACACTAAAACCATGGGAATTGGCGGAAAACTCTCACCTGTTTTTCTATACAAATGGAAAGCGCTACCAGTCTTGCAGCTACGCGATTTTGAGAACGGTGACGCGCATTCAGCTGCCGTTTCGCTAACTTTACTAAAAGTGGAAAAAAGCTAACCGGCATAACAGCGCAGTGGAGAAGAAGAACTGTGTTCACCAGCTTTCGTTTTACTGAAGTCAGAAGTAGAAGCACTTTGAAGGTGTCATAAAAAACATCATATGAAATACTACTTTGTGAGCGGTTGTTTTCTCAGCTCAACAGCTTTCATTTCAATGCCGGGTTACACTTTAGGATTTCATCCACAGCCTCAGAAGTTAGAACTCTCTTAAACAGCATAATAAACAGCACCAAGTACTGTTTGGTAGAGTACAAAGTCGTTCTGGAGAGACCGGCTAAAATAGATAAAAGCATGAAATTAAGTATATCATATCTACCAATATATCTACTGCATGCTTACCTTCCTTTGGGGGAAAACAAATATGATAATTTGGTGCTATTTAAATGGGTTTTGTGGCTTATTTTCCTGGGAAAAGGTGAAGTTAATTTCCTTTACCCAGCCATTATATTGTTACATACGTTTTGCTTAAAACGTTTTGAGATTGATAATATACAGTTATGTTTAATAATCAGTAATATATTTTACATAAATTAAAGAGTTGTTCAGTCTTGAGCAACTTGTTGAATAGTCATAGCTTTGCATCTTGGTCATCTATCAATTTCTGTTTCTCTTTCAGTAGAAACTTAAACTGAATATATGTATTTCCAATAAATGTAGTAAGTTACTGCTGTGTGGTGTCGGAGTAACGAGAAAGCGCATCTGTTATTTTGTTGTGTTAGGTAGCAAAGGGTGGCTTATTGATAATCAAAAAGTTTGAACAATTCTCGCTCGAGTAGTGCTTTATAAGGGATGCCAGCCTACAAGGAAGCGATGAAGACAATTAATCTTGGAGATTAAAGGGTAGTTACATTGGTTGGTACGAAGAAAAAGCACTACCAGGAACGATAACTTGTTTCTCAGACGGTCCGTGGTCACTGGCCTCCTACGCTCCCTCCTGGCCAGTGGAAGTAGGGGGGGTTGGGCAAGCGACCTCGGACCTTCTGTAGATCGGGCGTTCGGGGGGCGAAACCCAAAACAATCCCTAGGGCTTCCAACTAAACCACAACAATCTCTGGACCAAAAATGAACCCCCCGAAAAAAGCCCATGCCGAATCTGGGAAGCCTTCAACGCGGCAGGGATCGATACGCGGGTACTACTCCCAGTCTTGAGATTGTTTTGAATGCCCAAAAAAATCTTTACTTTAATGAAGTCAAACAAAAAAATCTCGGAATGGTAAAACTTTCAAATCCAAAAAGTCCTTTGATCATCCCTTCGTGCCCACCATCCCCCCCCCCTTTCACTCTCCCCCTGGGATCGGGCTGTAGGCACGAAAGCATCTGGGGAACGTTTACGAGGCGGGAGGGACTTTTGTTAACCCCCGTCCAGGGAATTCTTCGTCCCGTCCCTAGTGCCTGCCCCTGGGGCTCCGTCGCACTAACGGACAATGGCATAACACGATGTGCCCAATCTTTTCACGAGTCCACGGAGTATTGGCATATTTTTGTTTGAAGGGACAGCATTCATCCAATCGTTATGAAACTTGGTGAGTAATTTTATAACCGCATGCTTATCTATTTCACTTGCGCTCTGATCTTTTTCTTTCTTTTTTTTCTTTTTTTTTTCACTTTTCCGCCTTTATTTCAGACTTCCTTTTTTTTAGTTCAAACACAATTATATCACATTAATAATAACACCTACCATTATTGATATTTATAATTTTACATGTCCCATTAATGAAAGTAATTAAATGTTTTAATGAAGTATCTAATAAACTATTAATGTAAGGTTGCCATCTAGCCTGAAAATTACGTTCTGTATTATTTATCGTAGTTATATATTTCTCCGTCCTGAATTTAGCCTTAACTATATTCTTAAAAGCACTTAGATTAGGAGTTACGCCATGATTCCTGCTTATCCAAATATGTAGTTTAACAAGTGTAATGAAGAAATTCAACAAATTTACTTCTACATCTAATTTACCTAATAACACATCTTGTAAAGTGAGGTCCACACGTCCACTTGCGCTCTGATCTTCAATTTAGTCTTGAAGCATTTTTAACGGCGAAAAACAACGAGAATCTTTAGTCAATACGGAGAAAGGAGAGCCATCTTATATCAATCTTTTTTGTCCCTTGCTCTATTACCACTAGTGAAGACTTTATCATTTCGCCTTTTAATCAAGTCCGCATGTCAACAAAAATAAGTAACGTGACATACCGTTTTGTCCAAATATCTCGCAGTGATAATGACCGATACCACATTAAAAGGAGGGATTACATTGAAATATTTGTTCTAAACATTTTGAAGCAAAAATATTTCAGAATATTTAAGTGCAAACGTTCCCCATTTCGCAAAACACGCACTGCGACGTCATTAATCAAGAAATGGCACGTGACACAAAAGACAACTTTCACGTAACCAAGCAAATTAAATTTATAATGCGAAAAAGTCATTTTATATGCAGGAACTGAAGCACGAACAAATCTTTTCTGGGGTTCGTCCAATTATAGACATTCAAGCCTAACCGTACATGAGAGCCAGCGCACAGCTGTAGGTTAAAATTCCTTGCTGTTTTCACTGTTGTAATACCAAAAATGTCCGCGAAAGTAAGTCGATTTTACGCTGAAACTTCACCGTGAATGCAATGGAAAATACTTGTCACACCGGTCTTGCGTATCAAAAGCTGATTTTTTTTTTTCATAAAATATATTTCACATACGATTTGCAGAATCTGAGGTTAATCTTGTCTCAACGCATTTGTCATTTAAGTAAAATTACAATAACTTCATTATTCCTTCCTATTCCCATTATCTGCTAGGAGGAATTTAGTTTTCAGTCAGAGCCTTGCAATTATGAGCAAATTGTCTGTCCACTGAGTTCTGAGAAAACTGTCAAACTTAAGGGGCGTTAAGGTGTCGACAGCCTTCCCTCTGATGATTGGTCTTGCTCGCTGGTTAGGATCACTACAATAGGAAGTAGTATCTGAGGGCTGCCGGGCTCCACTAACTCTTGGACAGCTTTCCTCTGAGCTAAGGGGTTCCCCACTACATTGCAGAAATTAAATGTGAAGATTGTTCCAGGTGGTGATGATTTAGTAATTGTGTCACCTGCGAGCTGCTCAGTAGGGCTTGTTGGACCGCCGAACGTCAGCTTGTTTGGGCTTTTGAGAGAACTCGATTTTGTTCTTCTTCTTCTTCTTCTTTTGAAAAACGAAAGGCAGCTTGCTGTCGCCATTGGGATTTGTTATGTGCAGATTTGTGTTGTACCTTGCGTTGCAAACTGTAATTTAAAACACATTTGATGCAGCATTTTATATTGTTGGTGCTACGTCATGTTTTCGCAGTCGTCATGGACACCGGCAAAACATAATTATGGTCCAAAGGTAGCTGTATGAATTTTATTCCTGGTATCACTACTTACGCAGTAACCATCTTAGAATATTTGTACCCATGGTAATCAGCGTGATTGACGCGGTAGTTACCGTAAGAATCCTCAAAACAAGCCTAAACGTTTTTTTCAGAGCTGCAAAGATGAGATCGACGCACGTCAAACAGGATTATTTACTTAATTAAGGGAATCTATGTATGGCAGCGTGTCCGTGTCTAACATCACGACTGTGCCGAAGACCAATCGCATGACGAACGGATTATTTTTTACCAGAGTATTTTCATCATAGTATTTTTTTTATCATATACTGACGTTACACAAATCTCTTGACTCTGATGAAGACTTCAGCGCAGGTTGTCGAGAAGTCAATCTCACTTTAAACAGTCGTTCTCAGGACTACAATCACCGAGACGATCG
>OX419339.1:34358602-34386102 GCA_948470475.1 Galaxea fascicularis
TTAATACAAGTAAGGTATCATATTGAAGTGTGTATAATTTTGACCAATTTTTCATCCTCTAAGAAAATATATTATATTTTGTTTTTCAGAACACAGTGCTTACCAGAGCAGACATTGTCCATATCTTGACACTATAGACAGGTTGTTGAAATTTAACATGATCAATGCTAATTATGCCATCTAATTCTTTGGTTTTATGTTGTGTGAAATCTCAGAAATAAATTGTGTGACTGTCATTCTGCAGGCATGTCCTTGATTTTGATTTTGAGAAGCTGTGTTCTATTTCTTTGTCTCACATAAATGTTTATGCCTGCTTGGTGTGTGGAAAATACTTCCAAGGTAAGCACAGGAGTTGCTTTAAATATCGTAATAGAAAACAAGAGCAAAGTTGTTGGTTGTGACTTGTAATTTACAAAGCCTTAACTTGGAGTTGTATTTTTCCGTAGCAAAATTACTCATAATATTGTTCAGTCTTAAACAAATAGGGAAGTATAATAGTTTTGGCCACTTCCCAAAATCACTGATTCTTTTTTCCTGGTGTTACTTCATGGTTGAAATCTTGTTTATTATCTGAATTTTGCATGTTTTTTGTTACCAGGTCGGGGTCGTCACTCTCATGCTTACACACATAGCGTACAAGTTGATCATCATGTGTTTTTAAATCTCCATACACTGAAGGTATTTTAAACACACCCTTGGAGTCCTAGGGACAATTAGATAGGGGAGCCAAGGTGAAAATTCTATATTTAATTTTGGTTTATTGTTTCTTCCTGCCTCTGACAGATAAACATCATTTGAACAGTAAATTTAGTCTTGAGCATTCTACATGTAAGAGGAACTGAACATAAATCCAAGTTTCAATGACCCCTAAGGACACAGATGTCATGTGAATACTCTTGTAAATATAGCGGCTTCTCATTTACGTGTTGTGTGGCAGTTGTTAGGAGATTCGTGATGATATCCTTTACTCTCATCAAGTGTGAGAGTAAAGTAAGTTAAATTTGGAGGGTAGAATGCTGGATGCTTTGTGGGGTCTTACAACTAAGGTTCAAGCTTACCAAGGAAGTGCTTGTTTGGTCAGATGACTGGGTAACAAAACAAAATTCAAAATCTGTTGCACATTGACTAATTAATAAAATTGTTTATACATTAACCTATTCTATTTTCAGTTCTACTGTTTACCAGATAACTACGAAGTTATTGACTCCTCTTTGGATGACATAAAGGTGAATAAAACATGATATTAATTGACTGGTAGTCAGAATTGGCTGCACAATTACACAAGTAAAATACAGCCACCAGTAGACCTTGGTGTAAAAATTAAAGGAATGTGACATAGTCACTAATGTTATTGAATTTTGTGTCTTTATTTCTTGATTAGTATGTGTTAAATCCAACATTTACCAAAGATGAAATTATGCAGTTGGATCAATCAGCAAAGCTTTCAAGGGCATTTGATGGGACAACTTATTTACCTGGTTGGTAAAAAGAATCCTTACTTACCAGTATATTATAATATTAATTTTTTTTATACAAGGGAGTCAGTTAAAAGTGACATCTCTATATACCCCTTTTTTCAGGTATTGTTGGCCTGAATAACATCAAAGCAAATGATCACTTGAATGTGGTCTTGCAGGTGAGATAAGCTGTGTATTTAAAGATGATGTTCTAATTTGGAATTTAAGGTAACATGGCATGTAGAAATCATTCAGAATACACATTAGAAGAGTCCTTATTATATCTCTCAGTTAATACGTGCACTGTGATTGGTCAATTTAGCGGGCAGTACTTCACTGTATGGCCCCCTAAATTTGAAAGTTTCCTTTCACAGGTACCTGATTAACCTCAGAGATATAATAAATATCTTACTCACTTCATTTTCTCGGTCTGTACTGTAAGTTACAGATCCTCATTTTTTCCCGTTTTTTTATCGCCCACGTGCTTCGCGCTTGGGCCATAAATGAATGGGAAAAAACTTGGTCCGTAACTTACAGTACAGACCTCGAACTTGGTTGGTAAGAGGTATATACATGTTATTTGTTTGCTTTGTTTTGCAGGCATTGGCATTTATTCCTCCAATTCGGGATTTTTTTCTGAGAGAAGAAAACTACCAAAAGATCAAGCGTCCTCCTGGAGATATTATGTTTCATTTAGGTAGCTCTTCTATCTGTCTGTATTGTAAAATTTGGTTTCTCCTTAGACAAATTTCTTGTTAATTTTGAAAGGAAAACGTATCTCTTGCTTTTCTGTGTCATTAAAGGTGTTAGGGTGTGAGCTTCCTTTTTTACTCCAAAGTTTTGTAGTGAACATTGGATCTGGAATGTAGCCATGTGTGCTACAAGAACAGCAACCGAGGAGAGAATCCTCAATCAATATGCTTCCCCCTTTTTTTTCCATTTTTGCGTAATTTTACTTTCTCTTTGCATGAGGCACACAGTTGTCAAAAGTAGGCAGCAGTCAGTGAAAATTGCCACTAACTCTATGTTCCTGGCCTGCTACTTTGCTGGGATATTCATCTGATTCTTAAGTCCTCATTTATATAAGATAGCAAAATGGCCACCAAATTCAATAATAAAGCTGCCTACTTCAAAACATTCTGACAACCCTGGAGGCATCTGAAGAAAATTATGTTTGCACACCATCAATAGATGTAAATTTTGGTTTGAGTAGAAGAACAATCATCTTTGAAGTTCACCATGTGAGGTTAATGCAGACTGTTGTAGAAGATTAGTGAAGTCAACTCCCTGTCACAGTCAACAGGTTTGGTGAGCTGATTAGGAAGATCTGGAACCCTCGTAATTTCAAAGCCCATGTCAGCCCTCATGAGATGTTACAGGTTGGTGTTTTAGATTAGTTGCAGCTCCCAAATTCATGGTGAACATATTTCTGGCTAGAGGTTGAAGCATCCTGTCTCATGGCGATGTCAACTTTGTGTTACTGTGTTGCAGGAAAATGCCAGGGAACATTTCCCTGGCAACCCTACACTAGCTGCTGCTATCTGTTTGCCGATCTACTGCAATTGAAGTTTGTTGAAAAGTTGTTGTTAGTGATGTTGCATGTTGTTGTCATATTGATATCATGCTCAAATATGTTTTATGGCATGCCCCTAAAAAAAAACAATAATGACAATGACCATTTTCTCAGGAATTACAGCAACAACTCAGTGGTGCATTTCAAACTAATGGGTCCTGTGTTGTATACAGAACAGAACAAATTGATCACAATTATTTTTTTATTTTAGGCTGTAGTTTTATGCAGTAAGAAAAGATTTCAGTTTACTGAACAAGGTATGTGAAAAATTCCAAATTTCTCTTTTACACAATTTACTTTAAGTTAAATACTTAATAACAAGATCACTCCAATTTATAAACCTTGGATTATAGTGTAATAATGCTTTCTATGCAACTGACTTTGTCTTTGAAAATACTCATTTGATACTCTGCTATTTGGAGGGGGATGGAGGATGCAGTGTACCTGTACTTAGAAAGGTCCTAATCAAAGTAAATTAAGACGTCTTTTAATGCTGAACTCACAACGTCAAGCCAAAATAGCAGAAAATGAGCAAATTATCAAATTTACCAGAGTGCCTATGCCTTCCAGTTTGTTTTCCAATGAACATTTTATTTGTAAAATTTGGCAAGTTTGATAACTTTTTACCTGAGGCCATGTCCACACTGATGCGTTTTTGTTTGAATGCGTTTTCGATAGGTGTAAAAACGCATCGATTGATCTGCGTCCACACTGATACGGATGCTGTAGCGTTTTCAATACGATTCACTTTCAACAGCGTTTTCAAAAGGATCCATTTTCGATGACAACGCTCAGCGTTTTCGAGCGTATCAGTGTGGACGGGAGGCCAAAACGCATACATATCAATGCGTTTTCAAACAAAAATGCATCAGTGTGGACATGGCCTGAATAATGTGATCCTCATCTTATATAAATGAAAGGGTAGTTCAATTTAAATTGTCAAATTCTCTCTTAGTTACATGTTCCTGATCTACATGGCTTTAATAATTATTTTATATTCCCTTAATTATTTCCATCAGCTGTTGTGTTTCTTTTTTATTCAAGATGACTTTGGCTGGTTTCTATGATTGCTTGATTTCTTCATTTTTCTATTAGGTGACCCTGTGGAATTTTTATCTTGGTTTTTAAATTCCCTTCACACCACTCTTGGAGGAACAAAGAAATCAACAAGTAGTAAGTTTGATCTAGCTTAATAATAATTATTATGTACAGAAAAAGATGCTATCACAGAGAGTATTCAAGATACCTTCTTTGCTGACTGAGATTAATGACACAAGTTCTTCCCAATCTACAAATCATATTTTATCTTTCTAAAATGTCAGACTCTGTGTGCAAGTTAATATTTATTTAGTTATACGTGTTTGGGGTTACTGTAGAAACATCATCGACATCATTTTGCAGTACTGTACATGTATTTAGTAAAATGCAGGTTACAAAATTTGGCAGCCGGTAAGGCTGATGTAGACAAATCACTAAAATAATGAAATGATATGTCCAACACTACTAATAAATATAAAATTGATCTAAAAGAAGAGGGACTATCTTGGAATTTATAAAAGTTAACTAATAAAATACCCTAGTTGACCTAGGTCAAAGGTCATAATAATAACTACTTAATAACCCAGAGTGAGGTCGTTACGGGAAAATCTCAAACCGAGGCCTTGCCGTATTGACCGAGCGATAGCGAGGTCAATACGGTAGGCCAAGGTTTGAGATTTTCCAGTAACGACCGAACGGTCGAGGTTATTAAGTTGTTTATTATAATTATGGCTAACATAACGGTTCTAAAGGAAAAAAAGTTAGTTCAAGCAGAAGTCGTTGCTTCACTGTAATCTATTCATTACGTTTTCCAAACCCAGGTCAAACTTTTCACTAACAGTTTTCCTGGTCGTGTTTTCAGTTTTTTGTTCTAGCGGCTACAATTTTCAATGTAAATAAAAGAAATGTGGCCTTTGGATGACTTTTTGTTGTTTTTGTTCCTAATTTGCATCATCCGTAATCGGCCCGTGGGCATTACGGGAGAATAATGCCCTAGCGCTTTGCTTCGCTTAGCCAATCAGAGCGCGCGTTATATCCTATACAAACACTAGCCATATAATAAGTATCTAATAATAAACATAATCACTGTTCTTGTTTCTTGTCATAATAGCTTCCCTTATCAAAGGAAAAATTATGGACATCAAATGAAAAATTTTCTGAAGATATCTTTAAGCTGATTTGATTTGAAATGGTTTAATTTGTCTTTCTAATTTTTTCTTTACATTTGGTATGAAAATTATTTGTTTCATCTTATACATTCCACATTTTAGTTTTTATTAATTTATTGATTTGAATTATAGGTGTAATTTATAAAACATTTCAAGGCAAGATGAGAATAAGCTCCCGAAAACTTCCTCAGACTGAGGTAGGTTTGCAAAGAGTTACCAAATATCATAAACTGGGTATAAAATTGTCATAAATTTATCAGGAATGATGTTATTAATCATTATAGTTCCATCATGATTTATATTGGCATAGGACAAACTTAAATATAGTTCAAAGATAACAGATTTGGCGAAAGCTTGGGTTTTTTTTTTCAAAGCAATTATATGGAAGTACAAGGACAAGGGGAAAAGTAGAAAAGAAAATATTATAATTTATTTTTGTAACAAGGAAAATTTGCCCACTTGACACTTCTGTTGACATTTTTTTGTGCAAATTTGAATAGACCCTTGGTTTATATGTCTCTTAGGGAAATATGTTGTGCTTGTGATGAAAAATTATTGCAGAAGTAGTTGAAATTTATTTGAACATTGCTTGTTTGCTTTAAATTGGTTTTGGTTATTGCATGATTTCAGAATGAAGAAGAGATTAAAAAGGTGGTAGATGAGGAAGAATACAAAGGTTGGTTTACACTTTTATCTTCTGTTGAGTCCTACGTTCTTAAGTTATAACCATAGTAAGTGGTGAGTGGTTTTCCTGGCAGAGAAAAAGGGAGGTCTTTGTAGTCAGTGCAAGCTGTTGTGTTATCACTGCAAAGTCTGGTGAGGTTGAGGTTAACTATACACCTGCATATAGCAAATGTATCCCTCAGGCTCTTACAACTGGATGACTCACAAAGTATGTAACTGTAACTTCATTCTTGTGGCTAATGGGTTAATTAAGTTTACAGCGCATAGTATTGTGACTGTTTCTGAAACTTTCTTATCTGTCATCTTTGTGTGTACTGTAAGTACCAAACTGTTGGTTCCTTTGGATGTAATCACTTGCCATCTGGCAAACATTTTCAAACAGTGTTTACTATGGCAAAGAGCCAGTGAAGAGTAACATGATTTAGAAGGAAATTTCATGCTTAAGTGATGTAGTTGCATCACATTCTGTGAATTGTTTCACTTTCCTTGTTTAGAGACCACAACTGATTCTCCATACATGTACCTCATGCTGGACATTCCTCCATCACCTTTATACAAGGTAGTGTGGCATTTCCTTGTTGTTGAGTTTCTGATAAATTCAGATATCAGTCACTAACAAGACTCCCTCCTTTGGCTGTACAGGCCTCTATCTACAGTATTGGCTTTCTTTGTACAGTCTAGTTCCATTTCTTCTTCAAGTGGCTTCCTTATATCAATGCCCTCTCGCTCACATGTGCAGGTATCTTTTTAGAGAATGTGGGTTACCTTGGAAGCACTCAACAGTTATCCACACCACCCGCAATAATTATCTTTTCTCTTCCCAACCTTCCTCTTCCTTGAAGATCTAAGATGGCAGCGATTGAATCAACTGAGCACATGTCTACCAAAATATGCCTGTGCGACAGGCTAACACGTACTTTCCATTCTATTGAAAGGGACAGCTTTAAGGCAGTATTTAACCTATAAATATTATCACATTACATCTACAATCACATTGTTCTTCCAGTGCTAGTACACAGAAATTTTCTTTTACCAACTTTACTTATAAAATACAGCTGCTGTAATGCACTGTTTTGTTTCTGTTCAGGATGAATACCAACAGAACATAATACCTCAAGTATGTACTTCTTGTTCTGTCTAAATATACAGTGATTATGATTTATGTTAGCAGATATTATTACAAGAAATAATTTTAGATTTAGAGACTGTCCTCCTCTTTCAATTCTTTCTGTTGGCACAAAACCATCGCAAAAAAGCGTCAAATTTACATAGTTCATCTACAGCGATGACCGTAATGGAAATTCTTACCCAGAAATCTTACAATATATACAAGAAGACTCCATAAAAGTCTTTCAAAATTCCTGCCCAAAGATAGTAAATTGTTATTATTATAGCTGTTGTTATTATTTGAACTTGCCTTGTTTCATTTGATGAAATATCTGTCAAGAAGCAATAAATATTATTATTGGGTTATGCTGAAATCAATTTCTCTATTTTAAAAGTCTTCTACTTTATGTCAGGTTCCTTTGTTCCAACTTTTGAGCAAATTTGATGGCAAAACAGAAAAGGTAACTACGTAAAAATAAATGGTGAAAGTTAGTCGATAGTTAGCCTAAAACCTAAGAATGTGCCATTTACAGTGGCTTCCTTAAAGCTGTCTTACATTGTTGTAGCTTTGTGCTGTCAATATTTTTACAGTTGGTTTCCATTTGTCACTGTAGGGCTGTTAAATTTAAGGTGTGAAGACAGATGAGATCTATGTAAGGGCACTTACCATTATTAGTCAGAACTGGCTGGCCAGACCAGCCCATTTGTAAAGAGAATTCTACTTTTAACAAGAACTGTCTGAACAGATCAGTTATTTCTACATAGTATGCATAGCAGGGATGTTTTTTTTTTTTAGCAAAGTCTTCAAAGAAGTCTATTTCATTTTCAAAAATGACCAGTCTGGCTGGCCAGTCCTGAGAAATGCAAAGCACCCTGAGTCAAAAATCAAAGAAAGAAAATAATTATATTGAGTCAACTTTTTTGTAGGAATACAAAACATACAAAGAAACATTTGTCAAGAAATTTGAGCTTACAAAACTGCCTAAGTACCTCATTATGTGCCTAAAGGTAAGTCTCAATATTTTTATGTAATGTTTAAAAAATGAGCAGCAGTGTTTTTATACCCGATTAAACACTGCTGCTTGTTCTTTGAACAGCTTCAAAACCTTTTGTGGTAGATCTATTCATTTGTAGGATAATCATTTGGTATATTATTATTTTTCCAGATAGAATTGGCTGTAAAATTTAGCCATGTCTATATTAGATATAAAGACTCTCATTAAACATTAAAATATGTATGTGGCTAGGTTTCTCCTTAAGAAAATTACAAACTGAAATAGCAAACTGTTAATAGGTAATGTCTGAGCAAATCTCTGTAATGTGTGATTCCTAATTAATGTATCTAGTATGTTTTGTTACTGAGAGTCATCAGAAATGTAAGAAAACTCCAAAGACTCCAAGTTTTATTGAACCTGAGTTACTTTCAGGGTAGAGAGGAAAAAATGTTTATAGATAGATAATTATTATAATTATCTACTTTTCTTCTTGAACTAATGGTATTTTTAATTTGAATTTTGTTAATGAAAATGTTTGTTATTTGTACTTGTGTATGTCAGATGTCATGTAGTACATTAATTTTGTTTCTTGACGTTTTGGGACACAGAGATTTGCCAAGAACATGTTCTTTGTGGAGAAGAATCCTACCGTTGTAAATTTCCCAGTCAAGTAAGTGAATAAGGGTGAAACATTATTTTGCTATCATAATAACTTTTTGAGAGGTACAAAAAACATGTTTTGTGTTTTAATATCTGTTCATTCATAAGACTGCATCCTAGAGCTCAGTTTTATCAACTGAAGATGGTCATTCAAGAGAAAATTTGGCCAATTTGCATAGCAGCAAGGTAATAGGGCATTAAAGCTGTTAAACAGGATGATCTCCATAGAAGTCTCGTGCCATTTTAAAATATTTTGCAAATCCTCCCCACACTTTTTATGACATTTATTGTGAAATGCAAGTTAGATAGTTCAAGAGTTAAAGGTCTATTGGGACCTGGTTTAATGGTCTTTTTCAACATCATTGTGCTTAAAATGTGCCTAAATTGCCAGTAGCTTAGTAATGTAAACTATATTATTTTAGTATGAAGACTTATAGAATACAATGTACATCAAATGACACTGTTCACCTTTAGGTCCCAGACTTGAATTTTTGGACCACTCTTCCTCTGACATTCCTAGATTAATGAAGCATGTTTCATGGATTCTTTGTTTGCATCTGAATCCAAGCATGGTTTAAAAACAAACACTGGATGGAAGTGACCCTGTACACGTAGGGGATTTTACCTCATTGCAAACACTTTCTACTTTCAGGGGAGTAGACATGGCTGAGTATTTGGTCTCAGACCCTGTTATACAAGATACACATCCTCACACCCAGTATGACCTAATAGCAAATATTTGTCATGAGGGAGAGCCTGGCAAAGGTAATATTAACTCTCTTTGCAAGTTGTCATTATTCTGGTCATTGAGGGCAGTGTGAAGGGAAAATAAATTTAAAAGCATTAACTGAAGGTTTTTTCATGTTTCCTTTGGTCACCTTCATTTCTGGCATATGACACAGTTCATTCAATAGTGTAGCACTATTTTTCCCCAGAGTTAGCCTCCGACACAGATATTATTTTGGTTTGTCATGCAATCATTCCTCCTAAGAGGAAAGATTGCATGGCTGGCAAAAAGAATGTCTGTGTAGGAGGCAAGGTCATGGCTTGCACAGAAAAAAAATTAGTTTAAGGATGATGTTGGTTGTTTAAGCAGTCAGCCCTTCCATTGTAAAACATATTCATTTGATTATTTTGAGTTGTTGACATTGGTGATCCCAATCCTATTATTGTATGGCTCCCACTTTGTGAGCTAAGTCCTCAGATATTGATACATTTCAATTTCTACAGGTGCTGGTAATTTCAAAGTTCACATTTTGCATAAAGTAAGTGTTTAGCTAATACATAACTGTTAATGATCATTTGTCAGATGTCCCCAAGTTTTTAGGCAGTGAATAGAATGAATACTGCAGTATATTTAATTGTTTATTATACATTCCAGGGAGCAAACAAGTGGTATGAGCTTCAAGACCTTCATGTGAAAGAAATCTTGCCGCAAGTTATAACTCTGTCAGATTCTTATATACAGGTATATTGTTACAGACAAATGGGCTACTTTCACATACTTCATGGAACTTGCATGGTGAAAGGGGCATATTTTGCCACAGTGTGAAAATATTATTGAAAGATGCATTGTTCATGGAGTTGATGAAGCCATTTGACTGTGAAACCTGAATTTGGAGGCTCCAGAATGGACAGACTTTGCAGTTTTTTCCTTGTTATTGAAAAAGCAAGGGTTGTACATTTCAGATGACTAGATAAAGGGTTTTGCATAGATGGAGTTTGATAGTCTATATACAGATTTTAAGACAACATTGAACCTCTTAATTATCTAGTTTTTGTATTCCATATTTAAAGACTTGAATTTTATCCTGTCTTTGACGTGATAATTTTTATTTCTTGGAGTGATGTCAAGCAGTATTTTGTTGCTCATTGTGATAAAATGCTTGTAAACATGTGCTAATTATGGTCTCCTAATTGCAGATATACGAGTTACAAGAGTAACAGACAGGATAAGCCAACTGAGACAGCCAATAAATAATAATTTACTGGGCTCAAATTCATGTCATGACCCTGCATTGCAAAAAGTGAAACTAGTAGAAATTTGCAGTCTTTCAAGAGACTGATCATTTTATCCCTAGTTAGGAAACCAAATGTCCAAGCTTCTTGCACTAGGAAATTGTCTTCCTTTTCTGCTTCAAATGTTTTATCTCTTTAGACCAAGTAAACTTCATTGTTAGTGGCACAATAAAGCAATATACGTACCAATGGATTGGTGTTATTTCCTGTACAGTTCTAAATCAGAGCCTCTTTTTACAGTGAAAATTTACATCAATCTTTTTTGCATCTTGAGCACGATTCTTACAAGAATGCATAAAAATGTTACTTTTTAAAAGTGTTGGAAAAGATCTTTTACTAGTATGAAGCATTCCAGATAATTTTTTAAGGTGAGGTGTATCTTTGCTTAAGTTTCTCAAAAAATGCTATGTCAGCAATTTTAGTTTTGATTATTTTATAAGCCACAAGAGGTTCATGTCAATTTAATGACAACCTACACTTTCTCCCATTCTATTATTCAAAAAGGAAAAAAAAAAACAAGGTTAACCCTCACAACCCTATACCCTGGGTGCCAGAGATTATTTTTTTCATTTGGTTGCGGGAAATTATGTGGCGCAAAGCGCCGAAAGGAAAAAAAAATAACCTCTGGTCTCACAAGCAATCAACCTCATTTCCATGTGACAAATTTGTTCAGAATTTGAACTAGTTCGTTGATTGGTTCTTCAAAGGAAACAACAATTGTGATTGGCTTACGAAAAGCGTGGTTTCCCAGCCGACATGAAACAAGAGCTATGATTGGCTTAGTAAAAGCGTGGTTTCCCAGGCGACAGCACAGCAAGGAAATGAGGTTCATTATCCGTGCGAGCAGAGGTTATTTTTTTCCTTTCAGCGCTTCGTGTTGCGTAATTTCCCGCAACCAAAAAAATAACCTCTGGCACCCAGGGTAACAACCCTAATGCTGGTATGTACATTCTCTGCACAGTTCCATACATTTTCTATGGTAATGATGAGGAGAATTTGTTGAACAATCAAGACCTTTGTTACTTGATCACTTCCTTTTGCCTCACACTCCTCCAATCATGCTCAAGATGCAAAAATGATTGATATAACAAATTTTAATTATTGTTTTACTGTTCTGTGTGAATGTTACGTGTAAGTTAATTGCAAAGAAACATACAAGTCATAAATGCAATCTTTTATTTGAAAGAATACTAGTAACATGATAATCATTAAAATGTACAATATTTTTACTGGCAGTATCAGTGGTATCTGAGTTTTCCTAGTTTTTTCTTGATAAAAATAAAAAGCTAAAAGGACATTAGCTTTTACTTAAAGAATAATCATTGTTAAGAACTTGCAGTAGTGAACTTTGTCTTGTGCTGCAACAATTAAAGCAATATTATAATATTTTGTCACAAATACTTTTCCAACAAACATAACAGATTTCTTCAACCTATTTTATAAAACTGTTCCTAACTTATAATGAATTCAACTGCGTGCCATACTTTGTACACTCCTGACTCCACCAAAATCAAGTAAAAGCTAGAGAACTAGATGCTTTACTGAAAAAAAGATAAAAACAGATCTGACTCCAGCAACACATCATGCAGTTTAGTAAAGGAAAGGCTTGATGCAAAAATCGTGCAAGTTACAGAGTGCCTTTCATCAAATTAGCTACCATTTGGTATAGAGTGAGGATTATTTATAGTGCGACGCACCTTACCGTGGCCACCCAACAAACATCTTTACAAGTTCGCCACTGATCAAGGTACGCGAATTTGATTCACAGACATGCCTCCGTAGAAAGTTAAAACGCACAACAACCAAATGGAGGTGTGCCTGTCAATCAAATTTGTGTACCCTGATTGACAAACTTGTAAAAAATGTTTGTTGGGTGGCCACGGTAAGACGCATCACACTGTAAGAGAGTCAGTTTCTTTTCCTTTTTATGAGGCTTGCCTCAAACGTAAACCTAAAAGCTGGTGGGCCATGTCTAAAAGTGGGACGGGGACGGGAATGCAGGGACGCATGTTTTATGGAGGCCGGGATGTGATATCAGCGATGTAATATAGACAGGCTGATGCAGTTAAAAATAAAGCTGAAGAAACATTTTCGATTTACGCTGTGAATGATATGACTGGCAGCCGGTCAAAATTTTCAGAACAATAAATGACTGGAGGTCAGATAGTTTTTTAAATTTAAGCCAATTCTTGCCAATTTGTCCTTAAAAATAATCTCAATATCCCTAAAGTTTGCTCTCCTCGGGCCTACAGCAGTGTTTTCAATAAGGCAGATGGCTGGCGAAACTCGCCGTCTACTTCACATGATTTCACCGCCTACTTTGATTAAGAACTTACCTCAAATGTTACGAATAACATGGAACATTTTGGAACATTTCTCCGCCTACTCCTAAACTTTTGCCACCTACTCTGATTCTTATTGAAAACCCTGCTACAGACTGGTCAGAAACACAGGTCTGCAGTTATTTTGCCATTTGAAGGCCTGAATTTGGAAAATTAGCATTGTGAATTTAGCATCAGATCCTTTCTTCCTCTTTCATAGTTTTTGGCAACAGTTGTCTGTCTGGTAATTCAGCCTTCAGGCCACAAAGTAAATATGGATCTAAGATTCTGATGCGATTATTAGTGATTTTAACGAAATCTAGATTTTAAAGCCACATCGTCACTGACACTCTTTTTACACTGAGCTCTTTGTTAACTAATAAATTATAAATAATGACCAAGTTCATCCAAGTTTGTAAAAATATATTATGTAAAATTTTAGTATTTAAAAAATGAATTTAAATGTACAAAGAAACAATGTTCCTACTCATGATGATCTCCCCTTTAAGGCGTTAGTGAGGCGATGATAGAGAGCATCTCGTAGCCTTGCATCTAAGCCGTTGGCCCTGCCAAAACTGCTCACAACCTTTTTAAGGTCTTCACCCTAAGGGGGAAAAAGCAATAATAATGTGGTTACAAATGACTATCTTACAAAATGCATGATGTGTGGAGCTGTGCTGGAAATCTTGCCCATAAAATGTGGAAATGACTTGAAAAACTGTTCAATTTTCATTCCACCTCAAGTTTGGTAGGCAGTATTTCCTTCAATGCTTGAAGTAAAAAAATCCCCACTAAGTTAAAGGAGTACAAATTAATTTTGCAAGGGATGAAATAGTAAACATGCTCACCTCACAAATGTTTAATTCTCGCACTTCTCCATCTTGCCTTACAAACTCAAGTTTCATTCGTATTGGGACTTCAGACTGTGTTGGAGGAGATGTCACAGGTGTCGAGTCTTCCCAGTCCTCTTTAGGAGAAACTTAAACATGCACAGCGAGACCATTTAATAGAGAGTAGCTAAAAGTTCTCAAAACCAGTCTAAACAATAATTTTCTCATTGTTATCTGTGTCTCTAGAGATTGCCTGAAGACTACCTATGTTCTTGTTTAGGGACAACAGGACAACAAAAGGCTCAAAAGAATCGCACAACATCAAAATATTCCCTTATTCGTCAGTGACACATGAAGGGTCTTGCCAGTTGTGTCGTAAAACTTGTATTTCAGCAGAATTTACGTAAGATTACGCCATAAGATTGTTATCCCAGATTTCGACGTAAACAAGGTTTATTCCGACCTGTTCCATTTCAACGCATCTGTCACCCTTCACGGATCACATTACACTTTGCATTTCCCGCCATTTCAACCAACCCTGCTTCTGAATATCACCATAGAGGAGCGTTTTAAAATGAAAAAAATAAAGTTACCTTTCGTTGAAGAATCCTTATCGTCGTTGGCTGTCTTTGTTCTCAAATGGGGAGGCACATACATTTGTATGGCGGCTCGCTTCGGCCGTTCTTTACGTGGCACGCTATTTCCTTGACTCTGTATTTTCAACAGCTTCTGCTCTTTCTCATATTCGTCTCTGTCCACCTGATTTCTTATGATCGACTGCATGAAGCCATGGTCCATGTTTAACTTGGGAGTTTCACGAGAAGTCATTCTCAACGTGCTTTCCTCTCTTGATCTGTCTTGTTGACACTGAAAAGAACCAGTAATGTCACGTTCTCGTTTTATACGAACGTTCTCGGTGGATACCGAAGAATAATTGATTGAGGTTTTTTGGAAACACGATCCACAGGCGATTGAGAAACCACGATTCTGATTGGCTGGATTTAAACTATCACCTTATTATGGTCTGTTGGCGCCATTCGTTTCATCAGATCTTTCTTACCCACGAGTCGTGAAATAGACCTTCAATTGTTGTACGGGTTATTTACTGTTTTATTTTATAATAGTTCATTTTAAGGTTTTAGTTTAGTTACCAACAGAATGGCTGGTCGTGGAGGACGAGGAGCTGCACTTTTGCAGGTAAGAAGCGCCAGCACAGCTGCAACTGTCTTCTCGTACAATAGGTTTCTTTGTCAGCTGAGGGCTGAGAATGTATTTCATGTAAACAGGGAATGGACATTCAAGAAAACACTACCGCAAGACCGCAGGAGCAAGAAATTTGTGCCGTTAAAAGTGGGCTGGGTGTTCTGCAATCGCTCCTTTCTTTGTTTAACTAAGTTTTCGCTATCCCGCTCGTCGTTTCGTGAACTTGATGTACGCTGCTTTATTTTTGGCGCGGAGTGGCATATGAACGACTTGAATCTGATACTTACCGTTGACCAACATTCGCTTTAGTTTCAAACCAACGTAACGTGGTTATTTGAATTGTTTAAGCTGCCATGTGTGTCCGTAATTGTTTTTTATTTCTACCTGTTGCAATCTTTCTTTGGGGAGGCGACATAAACCTGCAGTCGTGACAACATTTCGTGTAAAGGTCAAGCTTATGTTTCCTTTACGTCAGAGATAACAAATTCTGCGCCTTTTCACGTCACACTTTGTTGTCACCAATTGATGGTTAAGCTTAATTATTTACATCGCCATTTTAGTTTTTGTAGGTAATTTGATGTCCAAGTACCTCAGTCTGTAGTTACTGTTTTTGCTGAGGGTAAACATTTATTTTTCGCGGAAGGTGTTTCACACACGTTTCGTTGTTTTTGTTTATATTAACTTAGGTAGGCTAAACGCCACGATTGCGTGACATTAATGTTCTGCTCCTGCAGTCCTGCAGTCAATATTTGCATATGGAAACAAAAGAGTGCGCCCTAGCACAACAATGTATACATGTATATATTCTTCGTTCTGTTAATGTAAAACCCAAAGTCAGCTTTTTGTATATTCACTTAATATTTCTTTTACCTTGACTGCGGGAGTGCGGGACTGTTGGAGCACTAGTTGTATACTCAATGTTCCCTTTTTTTTCGACTATCTGACTGTGGGACTGCGCGAGCACAAGTTGCTTGCCCACACAGTCAAATTAATTTTTTAAAGATGGTGTTTGTCCCTTTTCTTTTTTTGGAGCAATTTCAGAATACCCGGCCACTTCTGACCACTATTGTCTTCTTGTAGCGGCATCGTTTGAAGAACGAGACAGATAAAAATACTCACTATTCACATGCAAATAAGTGGCCGGGTATTCTAGAATCTAGCCTCTTTTTTTTACTTAAATGATTAACATGACTGCAGCACTATGGGAGCAGGAGATTAATGTAACACTAATCGTGGCCGGGTATTCTGAAGTTGCTCCCTTAGTTATGGTTATATTTGATGAGGATACAGACAGTTTTTTTCAAGTCATTAACACAAGAAGTGGTTGACCAATTTGCCGAGTTGTGTCTAACTGGTAAATGTGAATGTAATAAATTTGTTTACCCATAGAACACAAAAGGTTCAAGAGAACTCGTTCAAAGATGTCTGTGCATGCCAGATCAAGGGCTCGAGACTAACAGTAGCCAGCTAGCCACAGACTGGTAAAAATCCCGGTTTGGCTTGTAGGTTTTGCACTTCACTAGCCATTTTGCCAGTGGAAATGTTAGCACAAAACATGTGCACTAGCCACTGGGCTAGTAAGCTGAAAAGTCAGTCTCAAGCCCTGCAGATCGAATTTTTTAATAAGCAGTTTCCTAAAAAAAGTGTTGCTGGTTGCATGCATTGCAAGAATAAACCTGTCTGAACTAGACTGGCCTTGTCCAAATTTTTGTTAAGAAGCTGCAGGTCATTCAAAGGAATACATCTTGCATCAGTTTTACTCTCTGACCAAGAGACCCATGACCTGCCTTTTGTTACTCTGTAGGCTTTGGAGCAACCAGCAAGATCTCCAGGCCAAGCCGGTCAAAATGGACAAGTAAGTGTGGTTTGAGTGTGATGGTTGAGAAACGAAAGAAAAGGAGAACATTTTTCTAACACATGGCTGGGAGTCTGGGTACAGGTGTGCAGGGGGTTTCAGGTCACGTGGCTTGTTATGGTTTCAGCTTTTGTTGTGCCATCCGCTATTGACTGATGTGCCTGGCCCGCCCGCCCACCCACCCGTGAAGAACTTGTAGAATGTGTTAAGTTAGGTGAAATTATTCTCTAGTCACTTTTTTGTGTTATTGTAAGACAGTTATGTTCTTATGTTAATAAAGGTCAGGCTGTGTGGTTTGGCTTGCTGTGGCTCCCAGCGGTGTGTGAGAAGTTAATTTAGATGGCTCCAGTTGTAACTTGGTCCATTGTGAAATCCTGGAATTCCTGATGGACAATTAAAGACTTCACATTGTTTTGTTCAAAAAAGATTCAGTGAGCCACAGATGACAGTGGCTATTTTATATTTGCTACTTTCAGTTTCTCCCTTTTAATAAGATTAAGTGCTTTCCAGGACTTTCAACGGAAGGTGGCTACCACCAGAGCCCTGGTGATTGTGACTCATCAAGTCACCGGCTACTTGGCCGTTTGGTCAAGAAATACTTGAAAAATATAACTCTTAAAAATGACCGCTTTAACTGTCACCGCTGCCTAGTGCTACAAATCTTATTGAAAACCCTGCTTTCTCTTAAGCATGATTTTGCCCTTTCAGGTGACATGTGTAATGTTACTTTGCCCCAGTTTAATGCTGCTCAGTCATGCTGAAATTTGTAAGAGCAATACCTGGGCATCTCTCTGACCTTTCTTTAATGTTTATTGGAAGAATCCGCATTCAAAAACTTAGTCATAGTTGGCATAGAGAAAGAAACGTACACTTTAGGTACTGAGAGCTTTGAAAAAAAGATTTATTTTGGAACAGTAAGTGATCAAGTTGCAACATTTTTCTATTAGAATGAAGCTATGTGACCTCTTGAAGCAAGTTGTCTATCAGATTGTACACCTTTGTAATGTGTTGTCTTTCTCGTAGCAGAATGGTCAGCCCTCTCACCAGGGTCCTCCACAACCAGGGCCTGCTCAGTACGGTCAGAGACAACCTTATCCACCACAGTATCAGCAACCACAACAATTTTATCAGCAGCCACCACAGCCTTACCAGCAAAGGCAACCACATCCTTACCAACAGCATCCACCACAGCCCTACCAGCAAAGACCACCCCATGACTACCAACCAAGGTCTTCATATCAGCAAAGACAACCACAACCATACCAACAACAAGCCCAGTACCAAACTCAGCAATATCCACCACAACAACAATATCAATATCAACAGATGCCTGGTATGTAATTTCTTACTGTGTCTGGATTCATAAAAACAGCTAAGAGCCTTGCCAAGTGCTCACAGTCCTCCTTATTTCTCAGTAGACACAAAGGTTGCTTGCTTGGGATTTTGTGGCAGGGTGGAAGTACTCAACTCAACAGCTTGCAAACTTGCCATCAAAATGCCTACATATAGATTCTCTTTAATAGCAAGCTTTGGTGAAGATTCAAATGTAAAGTATGCCTCATAGATTCAGTAAATTGTGCGAGACATCTTTGAAAGGCTGATCAGTGACTAACACCAATAAGAAAGTTGCCCATACTTCATTATTTATATGCAACTCTAGATCTATGTGAATTTAAACTTTGCACTTTTCACATAACAGTCAATAGGACTTGGAAGGCCATATACGTTTGTACTATTAGAAAAGTTGGAAAAAGCTAGTCAACGCAAGTTAAGCATAATGAAATTCAAGAAGCCCAATCTGTAGGGTTCATATGGCTCCTTCAAATGCTTGAAAGTACTTGAATTTAAGTGTAACACTGGGAATCTGTAAACTATAGCTATGAAGTTTTCTTGCAATATATAAGCAGCCAAATGGGAAGATCCAGCAACACTGAAAAGTACTTAATGGAGCTTGTCAGAATGTTTTTAAGTAGGCAGCTTATTGTTGAAGAAGGTGGCTTTTTTGCAATCTTGTACCAAATCAGAACTAAAGAATAATAGGAATATCGTGGCAGCCAGGAACATGAAGTTAGTGGTGATTTTCACAGGCTGTAGGCGTCTTTTGACAACCCTGCTTAATGCACATTATGACTCTTGGAATAAACTTTCTGAGGCCTGGAGAAGTCGCTGGAAATGTGTTCTGAAAAATGGTACAAACACTGTAATGCTCTTCCTCTGCCTCTCTCTTTGTGCTTGCAATATTTTATAAAATAAATAACGACCCATATAAGTGACTAACAGAAGTGATTAATTGTTTTAGCAGGTCGTGGTCAAATGTATGGACGAGGTGGGCCTATGTATGGAGCACCAGCCTCAGATTATGGTCAACGACCTTCTTCACCACCACCACCACAACAGGCACCATCTTACGGAAGAGGTGTGTCAGTTGACTGATTTCTTGATAAGGAAATTGGTTTCTGTTAGTTGTTTTGGGGTGTGTGAAATTGTAGTCAAATAGTGATTGTTTTCATCATCAAGTTCCCATTTCTCTTTGATCCTAAAATAAAAGGTGTATTAATTTCTGATATAATGTGTGTTAACAAGATCTGTATGATCGTTATACAGTGTCTGATCTAGAATTTCTACTTCAGAGGGACAGAATGTCTCCATTAACAATTTTCAGGGGGACGCTTCCTTTTCTTGGGTAGACACGTACTAATTTTCAGTGGATCATATTAAGTCATCTATACTTTTCTGACCAGGAATTTGCAAATTTCACTTTGATATCTTTGATTGGGGTTCATTATACTGCCCTTTTGTAGCTACAATTGTTTCTTTTTCTTTTGATTCTGTGTGCTGTTCCTCATCTGCTTCCCTTCTTCCTTTGTCTTCCTGACCCTTCCTTTTTCCAAAAACAGCATTTATTCTTTAGTTCTACTTGAACAGCACAGTCCAAAAGGGATTCCGATTCTTCGTGTGTATTACAATACACTGAAGCCCCTCTCTGTGGTTTCTTGTTTTCATCTTCACTCACTACTCTGACACCATTCTGTTTTGACTGTCTTCTGTTGACATCATATGTAAAAAAAGAAGGCTGAAAGAGCAAAACTTTAACTGCACCCAAATGACCCAGACAACAAAATTAAAGGGTACATTTTGTCAATTTTTGTGCCATTCCATAATGGCACACACTAGATAAGACACTGTTATACATTGTGTTTAGGTGCTCAGATGGCAGCTATGTATGGTCGAGGTGCCCCTGCACCAGCTACACAGACTCCCTATGGACAGGTAACAACCATGGGGGATGTTCCACAGCACTCCCTGTCCACAGCACAACCCACTGTTCCACTTGGCAGACGTCATTCACCACCTCAGTCACAAGAACAACGTCCCTCTCCACCTCAAGCACAACAAAGCGGCTCTGAGGTGAGTACCCACTGAAAATCTTTAAGCTGGCTTTCATGCGTGGGATTAAAGTTTTATACTATTGATCTTTGCAGGTGCCGACAGGACAAATGGCTAGAATGAAAGTGTCAGATGATGTTCCAAGAACGTATGTTTTACTTTAAAGTCGCTTTTAATGTAGACATACACTATAAGACTGCCGACCAACATGACCAAGTACAGTAGCTGGTGATTCGATGACTCACAGCTGCTGGAGTTCCAGTGATAGCTGGCTTCTATTGAAAGCCCTGGCACACTAATGTGTTTGTCACATATATGTGGTTATTGCAATTCTCATGAAATAAAAGAGATGCAAGTGACACTCTGTACCTCTAGAATATTCAGTGATGTGGTTCAATTTTTACACTTGCAAAATTAACATTGACAGTTCTCTCTTACAGTCTAGTGATTATTAAAGTTGCTATGACTGATCATTTGAACTGTGACATGAAAATCTCTTGATTTGTTTGTGTTAGTGATAATGGATAATAAAAAACATGTTTTTGGAACTTTTGGTGCTTTCAGTAGGATCCATTGTCAGCTTATGCTAAGTAAGGCCTGGTTCAGATTCTTTACATGTACTTTTCATGAGCCAACTAAATTCTAATTTAGACCTACCCAAATAACAATAGTATGCCTGTTGATTCAGACGTCAAAGTTAATTAGCTATTCCACAGCTGTTCCTAATACAGTTGCAGGAAAACTAATTAGCATTGTCAGTGGTTTTGAAAATATATACCAAATTACAATTTATGAATTAAGCTCGGCACACGAAAAGTTCGGTGTCTGAACCAAAGCCATTCCAAAGCCAAAATTTGTGGTCAAGCCAGGCAAAAAGAACACTGAGCCGTTCCAAATTAAAATAGCCATTCGTTATTGATTCAGACGCTGAACTTTTCATGTACTTAATTCTATGAATTAGGTTTGGCTCATAAAAGAATGGCATCTGAATCGGGCCTAACAGTTTTTTCCAGAGATTCATTTCTGATTTGGATTGAATGTTTTCACAGGCAAACAGGAGAAAAAGGAACTGCTGGAAAACAGTAAGTTATCTGGTGACACTTTATCTGTATTCAGTAAAACGTTCTTATATCTTCAGAGTTCAGAGTTGTTCTCTAGCTATTTAGAGATGATCTTTATCTTGGAAAATGGCTGTGCCATTTCTTAGTTGTAGTTTTAATGACCTATTTCCCTTTGTGCAGGAGCACCTGACTTGGTCAGTGATAGAGGCTCTTGCATGCCTCAGGAATCCAGCCTTAATGGTGTGTTTGCTAATGGTTTATCTCTCATCTTTTTTTTAGGACATCTCTGAGTGCCAACTTTATTCCAATCAGATTTATAGAAAGAAAGATTTATCAGTACCATGTTTCTTATAGGTAAAACAACTACCATTTTTATCATGTTTGTTCCTGGGTATCATTTTCTTCTCCCTTGCATGGTATTCACATTGCATGTTGTGGGCCATTTTGAATATTTTTTGCAACTACAGTTGGTGCAGTTGTCCTTAGCTTTTTTCTGTTGTCTGTGGCAATAAACTGTTTTTTTCTTTCTCAATGCAAAACTGACTGTCAAACAAGAAAGTGAAGAATGATCAGGGTTCTCAGTAGAACTTCAAACAACCATTGCATGCTGTGTTATTTGTAATTAATTCATTCCTTTTCATATGCAGCCCGGACATTGACAGCAGAAAAGCCAGGCATGGTCTTCTCAAGGCCCACAGTGACCTACTGGGACCAGCTAGTGCTTTTGATGGAACAATTCTCTTTCTTCCTAAAGAGTTAGAAAAGCCAGTAAGTTTGTAACCTGTTGATTTGATGTTTATAGCATCCTACAGCTTGAATTGAAAATATAAGGGTGCCTTGCAATCATAGATCATCATCAGTCCTTTCTGTACCCATTGTCACAGAGGGTGTGATGGACAGGTGATAGGTTTTTTTATAATAGTTGTTAAAGAATAACTAGTTTTCCAAAAACACTCAGGCATTCAGATTCTATTAAGTTCAGATACACTGTAGATGTAGTTTTCTGTTGTTGACCATCCAGTACGCCCTTTGTATCAAATTTTGGCAACAATGCTGGTTTTATGCATGGAACAAAGCAACACAAATCATCCAGATAGGTTGGTGTGATAGAAAATTGTGCAAGGAAGCTTTATGTGTGGTGCTCATTTTGGTTGCCTCAGCTATTTTGTCCTATGCTCTGCGGAGTTCATTTCCCTTTTGTTGTTTGTTTATTTCTTAAGTAGCATGTGAAGCATTGCTAGTTAACCAATTAAAGTATAATCTCATTTGTTACAGACAACTGTCCTGGAATCTGAAAGGACAAGAGATGGGTCGAAAGTTACCTTAACAGTTACTCTCACAAGAATAGTTCCCCCAGACGACTGTTTACAGCTACTTAACATTATTTTTAGAAGGTAGAGAATGTTCTGGAATAGGCCATTTCCAAGTTCATGTCTGCCTCCTCTTCAAAGCGAGTCTAAATGCGAAGTTTTTGTGATGGTAATTAGTTCTACTTTACATATGAATGAAAACTAATTTTCATAACAAAAACTTCGCACTTGGACTCGCTTTGAAGAGGAGGCAGACATGAACTCAGAAATGGCCTATTGCATTTTTGGCATTGTTGTCCACCTTAAAATTGTCTGGAAAAAAGGCTAAAACCTCAAGGGTTTTCAAGTGAAATCTTTGTCAGCTAGTTGAATTTTCTCCAGATTGCATTTTAGCCACAATATTCAAATGCATAATCATTGAAAATCTCTCTACTCTTCCTTTTTAAATTATTCTCTGTGTTACATTATGGTTGCCATGGAAATGCAATGGATCATGGTTACATTTTTATTTCACTATCTGTTGAGGTTTGTGTGGGTATTACATGAAAGGTAATAAGTTCTCTTTCAAAAGTGTGATTTGTCTCTAACCTTTAAAATAGACAAGGTAAACAATGAATTGGAGAAAGCATGGAAATGATGGAAGTAATTTGTTTAAACCCTGTGACCAATGAATTAACACAGGCTCCTTCTGACAGGCTTAAAACCACAGCAGCAGTCATGTGTAAAGCTAAACATGTACCGGTACATCTATTGCATTAACTGCATCATACTTTTTAAGCTTAAGGTGCATCCTGTTTCACTTTACCCGCAGAGTTATGAAGCTTCTTCAGTTAAAGCAAGTCGGCCGGTACTATTATGATCCAAACAGACCTGCTAGCATACCACAGCACAAGATTGAACTCTGGCCGGGCTACATCACTTCTATCCAGTGTTATGAAGGTACATGTGGTACATTACAAGGAAAGTGGTTTGTAATAAAGACCATGAAGCAGCCCTCTTAGCTTTCTTTTTTACTCTCGATGACCAGCAGTTTCCTGCCTTATAATGTTGTATTGACAAGGCTTTACAGATGAAACAACAGCAGTATAGTAGTTCAAATGTTGTGATCCACGTCTCTTTGTGACCTTAGAGAGAGAAATACTGAACTCATTTCTTGTCATTTCTAACAATGGTGACAGACACTTTTCATTATAAGAATATGGTTGTATCCTTTATTCTGGAGCTCTTTCCTTGTGACATTCATTGCAGTCTGGCTCATTTTAACACCAATTTTTTCTTGTTTTGAAGGTGGCATGATGCTGTTATGTGATGTATCTCATAGGCTTCTTAGAACAGAAACAGTTTACGAATTTTTGTAAGTCACCTTTGATGCATTCTGTGAGTATATTGTGTTGTCCATGATGCTATGTTTTACCTTTCAATCCCTAATATCTGCATAATTAATATATTCTTTTAGAATCCATGTATGGTGGTCAATTTGCATTATCAACTCCACTGATAAAACCATATTCTTATATATTCTCTGCAGTGTTCTAAATATATTTTCTGTGGTAATGCTAAGGAGAATTTGTTAAACAATCAAGATCTTTATCATTTGATCACTTTTTCTCTTAACCTTTGTTTGATTGAGCAGTTTTACTAGAACAAGAAATTAAACATTGGCCACTCTTAGGGGTTTAAGGGTTAAAGCAATTTTTGTTTGACTGTGATGTTGATATAAATCCATTCTTTTTATTTAATCAGGAATGAGTTGTACCAAAGGAAGAAAGAACGTTTTGAGGAAGAAACAAAAAGGCAGCTTGTGGGAAATATTGTGTTAACCAGGTTGGTTGAGGGACAAATCTGGCATGTTAAGTTGATGTTTTCCTCCATAGCTGATAACTGTAAATACATATATAGTTAAATTTATAACACTGCATAACAAACATTTTAGATTGGAATTTCTCTGGTGGTGTTTCTATAACTTCCCATCAGCACTTGTTGATGGTTTTTTGTAATCTGGAACATTTGTTTTTTGGAACTAATAGAGAGCATTATTTATTTGTTTATTTTATGTGACAGTACTGAATATCATTCATCTATTTAGGTACAACAACAAGACATACAGAATTGATGACGTGGCATTTGATCAAAATCCAAGATGCACATTTACATTCCACACAGGAGAAGAGATGTCTTATATGGACTATTACAGGTATGAGGATCAGACTGAGGGCTAAGTGTTGCTACCAAGATTGTAACAACTGGAGATACCAGTACAATATATAAACTGATTGGATAAATCAATAAGCACTGACGGCCGACAAAAAGCGTCGGCTACTTTGCTTACAGAAGTCGGCTACTTTTCCCCCTAAATTTAAGTAATTAAAGAAAGATTCTTTGTATTAAATTAAAGTAACGTCGGTTACTTTTCTCTAACCAGCTGCCTACTTCAAATTTTATTGAAACCCCTGGTTAAATGAATGGTCTGGTGGCAGTATAGAGATTTTACAGATTTCTTTGTTAACTTCAAGGCTAATAATAATTGAACTTAGGAATAATAATTATGATGAGGCTTTGTTACTCTTGTTCAGGCTAATAGAAGATTTTCATTGGGAGGTTTGTTATCCAAATAATATTCATGAAACATCTCAAATGCATTATCAGGGTTCTCTATAATTTTGGGAGTAGACGGCTAAATACATTAAGTATACAGTTGACAATTCAAGTTTTTATTACTCTTCACAACTAAGGGATGTATTATTTCATGATAGTAGGTGGCTCAGAATTCGAAGTAGCCAGTTTTTAACCTGGCTGCTTGCACTTAATGAGAACCCTGCGTTATACTAAGTTCCCCAGTGAATCAAGTGCATTGAAAAGTACTTTACTTGAAAAATGCAGTGATAGCAGTTTTTTAAAACAGCTGTGTGATTTCATAACACTGTAATGTTGCAAACTTGTTTTTAGGAAAGTCTACAATAAGGAATTGCAAGACCCTGAGCAGCCATTACTTGTCCACAGACCAAAAGACAAAGAAATTCAGCGGGTACTTTTCTTTTTGTGTATGTTTTGTGGCACTTATTCAAAATAGCAAGTTGGAGGAAGTCATTGTCTCTCCTAACTCCACTGAAAGTTGAAAAATATATGATGTCTTTTTGTTCACAATAGGGTAAAAAACCTGGTCTAGTGTGTTTGATTCCAGAGCTGTGTTACATCACTGGTCTCACTGATGCTGTGAGGCAAGACTTCAGAGTAATGAAGGTCAGTAATAGGACTTCACGGGACGATATAATGGGTCAAAACTATTATTAAGCTCAGTCTTGGGGAACAACAAGCCAAACAACATTCTATAGAAGGAACCCTCTTGTTTTTTTAAGAACACATGCCAAAATTAATATGAAATTTCCAGCATTAAGTTGAAGTGTTATTGCAATCAGTAGTTTTGAAGAGAATGTTTTTGCTGGAAGAAAATGAAGTACTTGTCAGTACCAACCTGATTTTAATTGATATTGTTGATTTGTCTTGTAGGATATTGCAGCTCACACTAGAGTGAGCCCAATGCAGCGGCAGCAGGCCATGATGAAGTTTATAGACAATATCAATTCCTGTCCAGAGGTAATTATTCACATTTTAGCCTCAAGTTGTTGCAGTGTTTTTGATAAGGTCCAAAGCTCTAGAAATCTGCCTTCCTGACCCAACTTACTTAGTTGGTTAGGAAGATCCCTCTCTATGGACACCTTAAAAATCTTCCATGACCCTCAAATTCTGAAAGTTATCTGGAACACTGTGTTGTGGGTGAATTTGTGTTGTATTAAGAATGTTATCATGAGGGCATTAGCATTTGAAACAGATAAATGTCGAGAAAAATGTACAGATAATCTGTTTTGTAATTTTCTCATTGTGTTGTCATTTCTGTATTCTGTTTCAGGCTCTTCATGAGCTAACATCCTGGGGAGTTCAGTTGGATCAGACAATGCTGAGAGTAAGTGGATAAACTCAATTTTCTGTATTTTTAAATAATAGTTCACTTTCATATTTACATTTTGTAAAATGTTTTAGTATTTTAGATTAGTTTTGAAGTAGATAGGTGTCCTCAATAATGACTCACTGTATAGCTTAATACCTTGACATGGAAATAAAAGTTGTTATTATTATTATTATTATTATTGTTGTTGTTGTTGTTGTTACATGTATGTAATAGTAATAAGGCAGGTGAATGGCATTGAATTTTACTGGACTAGTTATTGGTGCTATTTGCATCTTCAAACAAGTTATGTATTTGTTGTTAACATGCATAAATAATATATTGAGATGTTTATCTTTAAGTGCTGTTGAGAAGTAATTTTGTTATTTCTTCAGACTCAAGGGCGACAATTACCATTAGAGAAGATAATACTTGGGAGCAACCAGTTTCAATCCAGCCCTCAGGCCGATTGGGGCCAACAAGCAGTCAAAGAGCAAGTCATTACTCCTGTTCCACTTCGGAAATGGCTGGTATTTTTTGTTAACAGAGATAAGAGCAAGGCTATTGATTTCATCAATATGATGAAGAAAGTTACTCCAGCCATGGGCATCCAGGTGAGGGTAATCTGTGTAACTGCAATAATAGACCTTTGGATTTAAGTACGAGTATGAGGTTGAGTACGAGTACGAATTTCTAATTTCAAACCAGTCACCTCCCCTGAACCCTCAGTCTTCCTTGTTACTTACCAGTAGATCCGGAGATTGTAGAAACAAGATTGGTGTCACTAGAAATACTCTAAAGTACGCAAACAAATTTGAAAAGTTGTACTCCTACTTGATCTTGTACTCAAATCTAAAGGTCCCTAATATTAACACAAAGGAAAAAGTA
>OX419339.1:34391102-34433602 GCA_948470475.1 Galaxea fascicularis
ATTATAATTATTGCTTGTCGTTAGTTTTATTTTTCTGTTAAATCTTGTTACAAAAAAGTATATTTATCTTAGTTCCGAGTGCAGCGATTGAAAGTAACCACTGAACATTTCCCTCTTTAACTAATAGTATTTATTTCTTTCAATTTTCATCCTGTTTCAGAAGTATGAATGCGCGTTTTAACGATCATCATCAACATTTCTTTTTTATCGCCTCTCTGTTTGTCAGTGTATTGTACACGAAGATCATAATTAGTACAAGACTGCCAGTAATTCCAGTTTTGATAATGGACGTGGGGCTGCCCAAGACATGTCCTTGGCCCATGAGATCATTCGAATTCTATTCGTTTGCAAAATGGCCATCACTGTTATGTATATATTTAAATTATTTTTAATTGCAAGTACTTGCCTTTACATCATGTTAGATCAGAGTTGTTTACTGGGATTCAATGTTAGTAACTATAATTTCGTTTTCAAAAATTACTGCAAAGAAATCATTTCTGTGGCTTCATTGCCCAAGCTTTATCTTGGGTGATCAGTGAAAATTTGTGATTTTTGATAAGTCTGGAATATGTCGCGAAATTTTTTTCTATTCCAATGTGTGGTAACTCTGGAGGTAGTTAATGAAACTTTGTTACACTTGAAAGTCTCTCTCTTGTTGTGTTCAATAATTTGTTAAGTGACGAAAGTTCATAAATAAAGTACCTGGACTCACCCTTTTGTTGTGTATTTTATTAAAAGAGGGCCACGTACTGGCGAGGCGATAAACACAAAACCGTCCATTCAGCAAAGTTTATAGAGCCTTTCCCCATCCTGCTGTTACTGGCTAGGGTGAAGAGATTTCTTTTTTCATCCAATAAGGACATTGGGTAAAGCTGTGTAGTCAACTTTGACAAATACTTGAAATTCACCTCCAGAAATCAGAGCAAACCGTCATACTTGATTTCTTTCCATTGTTACAGCTGTTTCGGAAAGAGTTGTTCTGACGCGACCATCTCTAAAGGCATGATGGGTAGCACTGCTTCCAAGGTTACGAAATTCCACGGGCAGGCATAAACTATTGGTCGTCCGAAATTTTTCTGCGTTAATACATCTTAACAAATACAATCGCGTACGCGTGCCGAGTAGCCGCCGCCAGAAGCCGCTTCATTTACTTTGTATTCTAAACACCCCATCATATTGCTCACCACCGCAAGTCTTCGCTGTATGGTCGCGTCTTCGTCGGTTCATTTTCATAATACCAGACGATCGGGGATTTCACCCTTGCCCGACCCTCGGGAAATGACAGACGCCATTCTCATTCGTGAGGGAGGGACTAAACCCAAGCTGTTTAGAGGATTTGTAAAGAGCCAAAACTGTCGCCGACGTCCCGAACAGTACAAATTTGAGTTTATATGCAGGCCCACAGCAAGACTAACATCACTGGGGGGGGGGGGGGGGTAGGTGAGCAAGTTTGCCAAGCGAACGTCCCCTCCCAGTCGTAGACATGAGGGATTTTGTGGTGGCACGGCAACTGCGGCAGCAAGCGGAACAGTAAAGCAACAGGTTTTATAAACAAAACATCTGCACATTCATCGTACTTTTTGGGTACATTTCACAAATTGGGTACATTTTTTCAAAATTTCACGTTTCGTGGAGGACGTTAACACCCGACAAATTTTTATTCTTCTTTATAGACTTGCATGGAACCGTTCCTTAGAATTTGACTGTAGGAGAATTCGCCTAAAATTAAAATATTTAGCGAGTTGGAAGATTCGCCTTGAAGTTCGAAAGAACGCGAATTCACTTAATAGGTGATGTTTTCGCTACCTTCCTCATTGTGGTATCTCTTGGTAATCACGCCAAAACTTCTGGAGGGGGGGGGAGGGCTTGAGCCCTCCCCTGCCCTTCCCCCTGCTGTGGTCCTAATATGTCGGAAATAAGGGGAGCAGAGATGGCATCTTTTTGCTTCAACCTCTCTTTAAAAGAACAATTTCAGATTTTGAAAGCATTGAAAAATACTTACCCGTTTTTCAGGGGTTTTGTTTGAGGCCAGACGCCGGACGTTAGTAACGTCCGATGGTTCACACGAAATAATAATTTTTTTTTTTAAGTCTGACGTCCGCTTGTTTAACCTATGAATCCGATAGCTTAAAATGTTACCGAAAACCTGGTTTTTAGGGAAAACCGCGTAACAAAACAACATCAACGACAAAATAAAAATACACCCGAGAAAGAGATTACAGATCTCATGCGATCCCGCTGTTCAACCAATATAATATCCTCGCGCTAAATTTCCAATATTGTAAGTCAGTTTGCACTATTATGCATGACGTCTCTGACAGTATTTTGTCGGTAAACATTTCTAACCTATTTCTTCATCCTACACAAGTGCATAGTTATAACACTAGGGATTCAGAGACTAGTAGTCTTGACATTAAATACTCCAAGACAAAGCAGTTAAAACATTCATTTTCTAGATTTGGTGCAATAATTTGGAACAGTATTCTTCAAAATCGCAAACGGTTTGAACCCAGGAGTCATATCATAACTAAGTAGAGTACGATCGTCCTGGTGAGTGTAGTCCTGAGAAGACTGACGTTTCGACAACCTGAACGGAAGTCATCATCAGAGTCAAGATTTGTGTAACGTCAGAAGGTGGTACAAATACTCAGGTCGTTGATGTGATAGGTCAACGAAGTCGTGATGTTATTGGTCGACTGTCAGTTAAAAGTATCCGTGTACTCCCTAAACATAAATTCAAGGCTTCTTTACATCAGCTCCTTTTACATATTTTGGAATTGGAGGATAGTTATGTTGAATGTAAGCTAGACTTGTAATTTTATACCCATATGCTTGTTTTGAAATAACTTTAATTTAGTTCATCTAATATGTTATGTTTTTCCTCTGCCCGCCTCGACTAGCTAAGGTATATAGCGAGCAGAGGAAGTTGGTATGTATGTTTATGTAATAAAAGATTCTTCGGGAATTTTCGAGCAGCATGAATTTTTTTCTTTAATGTTTCCTTTGAATTAATATTTATTTTGTCAAGATGTTGTGTTGATGTTGGTCTACTCTGCATGCATAAATTTTTTTCACTTAATTTTCCCTTGCATGAATTTTTTTTGTACTTCGCTCACCCCCCCTCCCCCCACTATAACTTTTCTAATGATCCATCCCTTAGTTAAATTTCTGTTTGATTTATATATTTGGATTGCAAGTTTTATATGCTTTTCTTTGTTGATCAATATTTCTCTTCAAAACAAGCTCAAGCTTTCATGTACTTAGTATAAGAAGAGGAGCGACTTACTAGTATCAAGGAGACATAACTGTACATTGATTACATATCAAACATCTGAGCATATTATTTTACAGAATTATATTTCTGTTGACAATCAATAAAAGACAGGAGGCAAACTGTCGTTTATTATCAATTGATTTTCCATGGCTATTTGCATTTCTTAATCGCGAGTCACTGAACCGAAGCAGTACAGTCGCGTAGCAACGAGAGAGTTTATATGAACCGCAAGTCACTAACACAAATGCAACTTGTCTCGAGTTTCACGCGCGTAGCCTGCATCAGCCATTTTGGAACGAATGGTGTGAAAACAACAAAATCGCTCGCGCTTTCGAGAAGAAAACTACATCAAGATGGCAACAACTAATCTTCCAGCAATACAGCATCCACTTTCGAGAATGGATGACCCGACAAACCTTAACGTACGAGGTTTATCCCGAGACGGATCGCGTGCCGCTTCCCGTCAAAGTTTGACTTTCGGACAAGATAAATTGAACGTTTTACGTCCTATAACAGCGGATCAAGTGCCTTGGAGGCTAACACGGTCTTCGAGCGGCTTGGGAGGCCAAAATAGCCCAAGAAACAACGGTTTTATGGGTATGGGACAAATTCCAGAAGGTGTTGAAGTAAAGCGAGCTGAGGACCCTAACAAACCCAGTATACCTATCTTTGGTAAGTGTTGATTTGCCAGGCTGTATGCCTTTTACATCTACAGTTGCGGAATTTCTCCTTACAAAAAAGTCTTAAAATAAGAACCGCAAAACCTAATTATGACTTTGCAACCTCACGCCATTAACACTTTGCTTGCCACTTTTGGCTCGTTGCTTCAAAACTGTAGTCGTGAAATTTTGACAAAAACATGTAAGTATAGTCAACGGCGATTACATAGAATGATCATTTCTTCCTTCATACAAAAAAAGGGACTTAATTTGGTGTATATTTAGGGTATCTCTTTGCATGGCTTAGTGCTCCAAGAGATAGGAAAAGGGATATGTATTGTTTGATATTCAATACATTAGGAGAAGTCGAATTTTCTCATTGTTTGCCTGCACGATGAACATCTGCTTGTAGATCGAAACATCTGCTCGCGAGTATACATTATAAGAGATGTGGTGTCGAAGGCCTTTAGAACAAACTTGGTAAAGTAAACAAATGCAATTTTTAGACGAGTCATCTCATACCATATGATTTATGCAATAAGGCTGAACATGCAAATAATAAATTATTATTGTTTTCTCATGCTCAAATAAAATAATCATAAATTTGGAATTGACGTGCGTTCAATATTTAAATAAGAAAAACAGAAACAGACATGACTTAACTGATTAGAACCGTGGATGTCTTTTATTCAAACACATTAGTTTTCTTTTCTTTGCCATATTTTAGCTGAAAACTTTCCTTTAATAGTTTGCATGTAAAAACATTGTTTACATTAAATCTTCAAAAAACGAATAATATGCTGATGCGTTTGAAATCTTGAATATTTCAAAGGAAAGATTTATTTAGTTTCAACACTGTTGTTAGGGAGCAGAGCTGACATGGCGAGCCGTGCTGAAAGCCGCTTGTCACGTCTTAACAGTGCAGCTTCGTCAATGCAGGGGCCTGACAAAGCTACAGTTGATGAGGTATGCTGTCACTTTTTTAATTAATTGACCATTTATGGTTGTTGGAAAGGAGGGATGTACTATTTACACTGCAATGGTGGGAGAGTGTATTCATGATCATCTTAGTTTGTAAATCCTGTGGTAGCAAATCCTCACTGATTTACAGGGAAATTTCAGTTATCTCATTTTCATTTTCCATTTTAATTTCCCTTTCCTGACAAAATTCTTCTCAAGTTTTTAAAGGGCATTTTATCAAAGGTTCATAATTCTGCTGGATTTTGGAGGTTTCTTAGTGAACTTAGTGGGTTCCTTAAATATAGCATAACCCCTTTATGGTTAATTTGTTTTACTTTTCTGTATAACGGATTATTATTGGGGAATAAAATTTAATGAACTACAAAGAAAGCATTTTGCATTGCTATATTTGTGAAAATTATGAGGAAGACTGGTTGTATGAACTGAAAAATATCTTTATTTTGCAAACATACCTCCTAAACTAACCAGCCCAAACAAGTCATATAACGAGCAGTTTCTGTTGTCATAATTTGTATTAAATGGTCCCTGTGTAAAAGAAAATTACTCAAATGTGATACCATTAATAGCCTCCCAGATAATAGAATTCCATGATTATTTTCACAAATCATTAAATTGGGGAGAATCGATGTTTGTACTTTGCCAGGTCTCAATATTAGACCTGACAAAGTCCTTGTATGAATAAATGGGTAAGCTGTTTTTCATTTGGCCTCCTCCAGATTGAGTTTCTTTTACGAGAGAAGATGAAAACTGGATATTATACAATAAAGAACACTTTTAAAAAGTTTGATCCAGAAGGCAAAGGAACCATTAGCAGGTACTAAATATGTAGTTTTAAAAAATGCCAATGAAAATAATATTAATACTGACTTTAAATGCTGTATTTATTGTGCTGTGTAGGCATATTATAGGAGACTGTTATCTTTTTTTTTCTTTGTAGTATGTAGATCTTTTTAGAATTTTTTATCAATTATTTAAATATTGTTAGCATGTTTAATTTTTTAACAACACTGTAAAGACTTGATTAGCCCGAGTGCTCTGATCAGTACAGGCACCACTTCTGTATCAGGACTCCACATCCTCAATATTTTTATTGCTATTGTTATTATTATTATATGTTTTGTTTGCAGATTAACCCTTACAAATTGAAATTTTTTTGTTAATGATTACTTGTTCTTTATTGATGCCACACAGAGAAAGTTTAGCAAAGATTTTGGAAAATTTCTTGCAATTGTCAAGGTCTATTAGTTTGAGCCAGTTTAACAAGCTGATGGTTCGGTGAGTAAAATGTTGTATGTTTTGACTAATGAAACCAGAACATGGCTCTTTCAATCTACTTTATTTCAGCTTCCAGACTAGATATCACATCAGTACATGTATGTATAACAAACACAGTGCATGCATGGTTGGTTTACTTAACCTTTTGTTTTTCTTACATTTCTTGCCCATGTAAGGTAATCTGAGACAGTCCTGGATTCTGGATTCTGTGCTGTGGATTTCGGATTCCAAGTACTGGATTCCAGATTCCAATCAGCCCGATTTGGAGTGAATTTCAGCTTCTGGATTTCAGTCTTTGGGCAGGATTCTGGATTCCGAGAGTAGGATTCCAGATTCCAGAGGCCAGGGTTCTGGATTCCACAAGTGAAAATTTCTTGGATTCCGGAATCCGAATTACCTTACATGGGGTGACATTTCTTTTTTCAACACTACAGTATAGTCAAGTTTTTTCAAATTAGCATTCATTTGAAATAAAATTATTTATCTCAAACCTGCAAGTACAATGAAGAGTGCTGATTATAATGTTAAAGCTCTAATGTCTTGTACACGTAGATTAAAATTGGATCACAAGAAGATGATATCATATGATGAATTTTATGCATCCTTCAGGCCACCAAAGGTGAGACAGAACAACTACTTTTCTTTTTCTTGGAAGTCCTGAGCGTTAATTATTTGTTGTTCAGGGCTGGCTGAAATATAATTTATTATTTTAAAAGTTTAAGTTGAAAACCTTTTTCCTTTATACACCTATCAATGTTAAGCCCCAGGGTGGGGGGGAGGGGCAGACCCATGGGAATTTGACATTTTCAAGGGAGCCCGAGTCAAATTCCCCACCCCTGGGCACCTAGGAAATGTCAAATTCCCGCCCCTGGGTAACCATTTTTGGTCTTCCAAGATAGCGGCCATGTCAAATTCCCAACCCCAGGGCAGCACCCAGATGTCAAAATCCCTACCCAGGGAAAAGCTTTCGGGGCTTAACATTGATAGGTGCATTAGTAATTAAACTAGAATTCTTGTTGTAGTTTGATTGTGCCTTTAGGCTTCTTAACTTGTTGTTCACTAAATAACTACTGATCAAATCAAACTCTTAAGCCTACGTTCTTACATGTACGTACAGACTCGTGAAAAACATTATTTCTCTGATTAGAAAGCCGATGAAGGTCCTGCTTGGTTGGAATTGGAGAAACCGGACATAAATTACATGTCTGCTACACAAGTGCATGCACATCTCAAAGAAAAGGCCAAACAAAGGTAAGGCTTAAGCTTATTTACAAAAACATGGCTCCTGTACATGTCAGCCAGTATACCGGCCGGGCACAGTGTAAGACCAATAGCTATCGAAAATAACAAACTTTGGGGCGTTTTCTAAAACTTTCCAGAAAAGGAATGCATGGCGGTAATCATGTTTTTTGGGACCTTCTCCGTCCACAGAATAAACAGAAAACGCAGAATATATGATTCTTTGGGAAAACTTTTGGCGGGACATCGTACGAGGCTTTTGCGCGACCCACCAACGGGTTTACACGTTTGGTCCGACTATTTGTATAGGAAATCGCACGACCTCAAGTACAATACGATTGATTTTGAAAGTTCTCAAAATTGCACGAGTCTTTAGGCGAGTGCAATTTTTTATTTATAGTACATTCATCAAAATTACGAACTTACGCACCGTTGTCATGGAAACTTAATAGGTACTCATACAGAGTACTAGTTGGGGTTTATTATACTGCTCTCAACCAATCAGAATTGAGTACTTTTGTTGAGTTTACTATAATTTTTGTAGAGATATCAGCGGCAATGTGTGGCGTATTTGTAAACTTCAGTTCTACTCTAAATGAAATTAAGTGTATCATTCTCACCTGTTTGTGCCGTCAGGTTTCTGGATGTAGCCGATCTTATCCCTCAAATGAACCCGGGAGGTTCGGGACGAATCCTGAAGCCCGAGCTCAGAAATGTTCTCAATAAAATGGGATTCTATATGGAGGATGATGAGTTCGAAAAACTCTGGCAAAAATACGACACTGAAAACTACGGAACGATTCGAGCAGAGAGACTTATGAGCAAACTCGGAATTGCCATGCGAGATGGCAGCACTAGAGACGAAGGGAGCTCGCCAAGGAAACTTGAAGCCGAGCGAAAACAATCGTTAGATGTAGAGAGGTGGCTGAAGCAGAAATTTCGCGAAGGTTTCTCTGATATGAAGCACGCGTTCATGGAGTTAGACCTGGATCGCATTGGGAAAGTGAGCCGTGATGAATTCCGACGGGTTATGGAAGACTTTGGACTGCAGTTAAGCACGGATAAACAACTGGATGATTTCCTGGCCAGGTTTGTTGGAAAATATTATACGTCAGCAACTGATGGGTATTATATATGTGTTTTCCGGCCTTTTTTGTATACAGAAAGTTTTACAGAGTATCAAAAGTTATTCGCGGTTTTACTTCATGATTAGTTATTATTTTTCTCACAGATGTGGTGTGGAACCATCAAACGGTAAAGTTTCATACAAGGAATTTCTGCGTCGATTCCAGGACCGCAGTGAAAAGGGAATGCCGCACAAAATTTTGGCCAATCCTCTTCACAGGTGAGCTCTTGCCCCTCTCTATCTTGAGCGTTTTTAATCTCTTTAGTTCCGAATTGGGCACTAGCATAACCTGGTTGAACGTCTTTGTCAAGCCTCGATCAGTGCATTAGACTCTGGGAATGAAGAGGAGTAACGGTGTGTCCATTATTCCAGTCCAGTCAAGAAAACACCGTTATTCCGTGTGAGAAAAATTTTCCGGTGCAAATTTCGCTATTCCGTTATTGCCTATAAACAATGCCCATTATTCCATCATCCCAACGCAAAAATTTGACCTTTGCTGATCTTTATTTTTATTCTCGGTTGCCCTTAAAAGTTCGATCAAAGTTGTGACATCATGGAGAAATTAGATTTTGAGAAGTTAGTCTGACTGCAGGCATGGTCGTAAAAATACTGTACCGTAAGGGTCAAGTAAGGGTCCGGACGCACTGGACTGACAAAATTTGTTTGGCCCTTCCAAAAATGCCAAATTTTCAATTTGTCAAGCGTCGGTGCACTGAGACACAACAATATATTTGTCAACCACAAGTGTCAATCACACGGAAATAAACACCATCGCTTGCGCTCTGTTTAATACCTGTCTTCCTCTGGCTCAAACGAGTCGTACTTTGCCGCTTGTTTCTTTGGACCTTTGCCCCTTTTTTTGCTCTCGTCTGCTCTTGAATCCTCAACTTGACTGCTTTCAATTTGATCAGTCGTGATGTAACTTGTACATGTACTCGGCTGACTCGGGTGGTTTGCATACGGATGTGTATTTGGTCGGTTTGCATAGGGATGTACAAATTGAACAGTACTTGGCCCTGGAGATTCAGCTGGAACCGTAATAGTTGTAGTCTGAGTAAGGATCGTTATGCAGCATACCGAGGTACGAATCTTCCATCTTCACCGTTTGATTGTCGCGATGAAATAATTGTGGCGGCCTTCGGACTGAAGTACTCCGACTACAAACAGAGATCAAATTTTCTTGATTGACATTTTCCTGCAATTCATGGCGTGTGAATTAAATCTGTCAGATTTCACGCCTGACAAAAATCTGTCCTGCTCCGAGGCAGGACGAGGGCGTCTTTGAAGTTTGGTAAGCCTTGACAAAATTTGGTAGATCTAAAAATCACCGGGCGCACTTGTCTCAGGGAACTGGTGACAGATTTTTTCGGAAAATAAACAAAAATTTGCCCAGTGCGTCCGGGCCCTAATATCGCGAACAGTCTCACTAAATTGGTCGTTGTAAAGTATTGCTTTGCAAGATTTGATCTGGCTGTGGGAACATAAAAGCATGTAAAAGTAAGGAATCGAGAATTACGGAATCGTTATTTGTCTTAAACTCGTGTTCTGTGTCTACCAGGTATCATCACAGTGATGCGGGAAGTAATTACTCAACGACCTCTGCAGTCGAGGCGAGGATAATGGACTTATTTCAAAAAGATTTCCTGGCATTGTTGGGTACATTTCAGTAAGTGTTATATGACACGAATGCAAATCTCGTTTGGTTTGGTTTTGCATTGCGCCGCTCTGTGATTGGCCAGCAAAACTCACGCCACTTTTTCATCCAATGAGAAGCAAAACCAAAACCAATCGCGAGTTGCAACAGCGCACTTTCCCGCGCTTTGGCACCAGCTACGTGAAATTGCTTCGCATCCTGATTGGTTCATTGGATTGTTTGCATCTGTTTCAGTGATTGGTCAGAGTAATTTCTTTGGGTTTGGTTTTATGACACTAAATTGAAAACTCCAAACTTGGCTCCGATCTAATAGTGGCGAGTGAGAAGTACGCCAACTATGCTATTCCAAGTTCTTGCAGTATAACGCATTTTATTCACCAAGCGGAAGGCAGGCCATAGGTTTCTTCTCCTGTTGGAAGAACTCGGATTTGTTTCTAAGTATGCGTTCGTCTTTTTGAAAAATACTATGATTATCATCAGTCTTAACATGACAGCCCGAAAAGTTGCCAATGGATACTATTTGCGTTCCCCTTGGCAACAACGTGGTTTCAACGGCATAACTTGGGCGCCAAACTTCTCTCGGTCCAAACTCAACTGATAATCGTAGTAGTTGAGGCCCATTTATTGGTTTTAGGGATAAGGGATAGCTGGTAAAATAATCAGTTTTAGGGATAAGGGATAACTAAGACAGTTTTAGGGATAACAAAAAATACCTTTGATTTCTCAATTGGCCCCCCTTTTGGTCACTTTTGCCAAGGATTTGCATTACCGGCGACCGGTAACGAACAGTAACGGGTCATTTTTCAGTCCAAATTCAAGCAAGATGGGTCAGATGTCAAATTCCAAAGATAAGGAGTTTTGGGGATAACAGTCTCGGTAATTTTAGGGATAAGGGATAACTGCGCCCTGGGATTTTAGGGATAAAGGATGACTAAACCCCCCTAACAGGGCCTCAGTAATATGCCTTTCGTTGTTCTTAAGTTATTTTCATTATTTGCTTCAAATTTGCCGTCACACCTCCGGGGCCATTATCTTATTTTCAAACAACATTGATCGGAAAGAGTCAGATCTTCACTTATGTACGTTAGCCTCGTTTCATTTCTTTCTATCGTTATCTTTTTTTTGCAGCAACATTGACCGTAGGGACGCGGGTCTTCTGACTCAACAGCAGTTCCGTGCAGCTATTGAAGGAAGATTTGAGCTGAATATGTCGGATCAAGACTTTGCTATGTTACTCAAGAAAGTCCCCATTGATAGCGAAGGCATGGTAAAATACGTGGAATTCATGTCCAAGTTTGATACTTTGTAAGTGCTTAGCAACCTGCGTGATTTACCGCAATGCTCGCCGTGTTTTGTCTTGTTAGCCGCTAAGGGGGACTGAAACGTGAGTAAACTTGCCAACTTTCAAAACACAAACATATCTTAATGTGGAAAATTCAAGTGGTTTCAAAATGGAAGCCACATAAAAATAGGAACTCAGAGGAAGTGGTGGTTTCTCAAGCGCGAGAAGAGACTATCGAAACTAAAATTTTTTGCTATTTAGAAGAACTGTTTGGCATATGTTCTGTCGGAGTTGTTTAAAAACAATTAATTGCCGTGTCTTACGCTCGCGCGTTTGTCAATGTTGACGTGCAACTAGAAAAAACGAGTTTCTGAAATCAAAGAGGGTCATTTTCTGGTTACGGACCTTGGCGGTGGCTGGTTTTGTAAACTGTCAACTGAAAACCAGAACGATATTTCCTCAATTCATGCAGAACAAGAGAGTATCCAAATATCTGTACACTCTTGATGAATGGAGTGTTGTTTGCTTGCATTTACGCTGTTTTTTTTGTGCTGCTTTGCTTTAACACCAGTGAAACAAAAAGCTTGTTTGACCGGTCTAGCATAATGGACCGAAAAGAAACTCTCCCTCCATTACCGGAAATGGACAGTCCGCCAATGTCGCCCAGGAAACAACTTCGGCCGATCAAAGCCACGGATTCTCAGAACAGCCAACAAGGACGCAGTGTGGACGAATTGAAAGAACTTATTAGGAAGAAGCTACAGAATAGTTACCAGGCCTTTGAAGAGGTGAACTTTGTTTCATTTTGTTATGTAAATGCGTTCCGTCAGCCTCCGCTCAACCTCGCTCTTTGTCACTGTCCAGTGTCGTGATCATCTGATCTGAGACAGATGTTGACCCACACAGCCAGCATGATCTTGCCAGCCTTTAATCTAAGATTTTATGTAGATTTGCCGAGGTAAAAGCCTTGTAGAGAAGCGAACACTTGTTAGAGATTTTACTTAACTGTTTGTTTGTTCTTTCCAGGCTTTCAACGAACTTGACGAAGTGAACAGTAGAAAAATGACAAAACACACGATGATGATCTTGTTGAAAAAGTGAGCAACTGTCTTTTAAAACGTGAAAGATACTTTATTTAATATCCCGTGTACGGTTGACATGCCATGTCCTCCATTATCGTAGAAACATTCCTCTTTGAAAGTTCAAACAACGTACGTGCATAAGAGCAGGGTCGTAACGAGGTATATTTTTTCATCGCTAATCCCGTAATTTTACCCAAATTTTTGATCCCTCATTCCAAAAGTGATGAGAATTTTGATCCCTGATCCTTGATCCAATGAAAAACACCGCTGATCCCGATCCCGGGGGTTGTGATCCCAGATCCCGGGGCTGTGATCCCGGATCCCACCCTTTTTTTTGGCCTTTGATCCCTGATCCATTTACCTCGTTACGACCCTGATAAGAGGCTTGTGGCGCCACTGTAGAGTTTTCTAGGTCCTTCTAAGTACTGGTTTGAAGTGAGATTCTAAAGCTACTGTGCATGCAATACAGTTTCCTGTGGCACTGTTTACTATGCTGCAAAAGATGATTGCAACTTCTGTCTTTGGGTGAAATATCGAAGGTCGCCATTCAAGTGGAAGCTACATAGTAGCAAATTCCTTTGGTATGGTTTGTGATAACGGTTTAAGTTTTGATGCTGAGGGTGAAATCCCACTGTGTGACTACGCAAATAATTACTAGTGATTTGTACTTTCCTCTGGTGCCGGCTTCGGAAGCACCAGAAGAACGTACTGAGGCTTAGTACACTGTGCAATGTTCCACTTTTTAAATTTATGATCATATTTTGTTGTTGGTTCTCTACTCTGCTCCGAGAGGTTTTTCCCCGGGTACTCCGGTTTTCCCCCTCTCCCCAAAAACCAACATTTCCAAATTCCAATTCGATCTGGGATACACGGACATGTTTGAACGAGTTCTCTCGAGCCCTTTGGTGTTCCGTGGGTAAACAAATTACAAATTACATTACATTTAGCTGAAACTTGTTGACTCGCACTGTCTAAAACAAGAACGTTTTGAAATAACCCATTAAGTTTAAATTGTGTGAATGTTTCTCTCTCAGGTTCGGTGTATCTATAACCCGCGACGAAGTCGAGCGAATCTGGGATACCCTGATTACTGACTGGAAGGGTTATTTAGAATACATGCAATTTGTACGCACATTTTTATATTCACAAAACTCCGCAGGTACGTCGATTTTTATTACATTAGTTGTCAAATTATTGTAACCATAAAAACTCTTTTCTACCTTGGCGCTCTGCATTGCAGAGTTTGTCTATACCCTTCTCTTCTCATATCTCCTGTCCTCTAGTCGTTTTCCCCGTCTCCTCTCTTCTCCTTTCCTCTCCTCTCCCCTCCCCTCCTGTCCCCTCCCCTTCCCTTTCCTTCCTGTCCCCTCTCCTCAAGTCTTCTCTTGTTGTCCAATTCTAATCTCCCACGCAGTCATTTTTTAGGGGAGTCGTATTTCACCTGAAATACGACGCCCCTAAAAACGATTGTGTGGGAGGCTGGTCCAATTCGCGCGCACGATAATTTAAAAGTAGATTGTGTTGCATCATCTTTGACTAAATGGTGTATGCTTTAGGCCAAGACAAAATGATTTTTATTGCAATCCGACTGACGACCAAATCGTTTTATAAAAACAGGTTTTATAAAAACAATTATTTAGCAATTCCGCAACATATTTTTTTCTTTGTTTCAGCTTTTCCAAATGCTAAAGTTTCTCCTCCAAAAAGGGGCGACAACGATTTTATGATGCGCTCCAACAAACTCAACAGCGACAAACATTTACTCTATCACTTACTTAAATCAAATATCGACCATCACTGGGAAACACTTTGGAACGAGTTCACCTCCATTGACCACCAGGGCACTGGGAACGTGTCTAGGAATGATTTCAAGGTGAGCCAGAAGTTACTTATCTCCAGCTCTTCTGTTTTTAAACGTCCAAGAAGCATCGCTCGGTTACACAGCCAAGTCTGAGAGTTTCCGAACTATACCAAGAAAATTTTTAAAATAAAAGGCCCCAGAACGTTCAACTACACTTAGGTTAGTTTCACTTGGCCAATTTGCTGTGTCCTCCCCCTCCCCCCCCCTTAGAGTTATTTTGGTCTTACTACGGACTTGCTGCAATAACTTTTTCATGGGGCGTTTTTCACTCCTTACATTTCTCTTGCTCGTTTCTGCTTCTTTCTCAACCTTCCTTCATGAAAAAACACTGAAAGATTACGTCGTTGATTCGGATGCGTTGCTCAAGCTCCGAACAAGCGCCAGCTTTTCCAACTAACAGTTACACTTCTTTTGCAGAATATTTTGCAAGATATGTGTGTTGAGCTAACGGACTATGAGTGTCAAGTATTATGTGATAAGTTTGATCCCAGGAAAGAAGGAAGGTGGGTCTTTATTTATGATGTTGTTTCTCTAGAAGACAGTATTCGGTTCTTCACAGTGCTGTCCACGATTAGACTATATATCTTTTTCACCAAGCAATTTCTAATCTTAAATCAGTTTAAGTTGCCGTTTATCTACAAACAGTAACCTAATGAATAACTTTTAACCTTTACGTTGTTTTTCCTTTCTCAGAGTCAATTATATAAAGTTCTTGGAGCCGTACTCTAAACACCGCCGAGGTTTCAGGCATGGACACAATATGCGAGCTGTTATGAAGCATCCACAGGCTGAACTGGTATTATATCATCCTGTCCTCGATTGACCTCCTCCCTCATCCCGGACGCTAAAATCCTTATAGTGACGAATTACGCCCTTCCAAATTTAAGCCCATGGACTGTGGTCGTGAAACGATTAGGCTGCTTCCTCAGTATTTCGAACTGTCTTAACGTTATAACCAGATGTAAGTCTTTTATCTATTAAAAGTCGTACCCAAAAGTAAACTGCTAAAAAGTCCTTAACCCAGGTCTCACATTTGGAATTTCACTCAAAGAAAGGAATTCATTTCCGAAGCTTCAGCCACGAACAAACTCAAGTTTGCGTTTTGGAAGCTGATTTTGCTTCAAACACGAAGAATGAGCCAATGCCCTTTTTTCAAACTCAATACTATACGGATAAAATGAAAATACGAAAAAATGAAAAATTATGTCGTCAAAGCGTTTCCCCTGTGCCATAAACAAACGTAGAATGATAACGGTGTTTTTGTCTTTTGTTGATAGCCAATGGATGAAGTCGTTCAGAAGCCGAACAAAGGACTGTCAACCGTGACGGCTAAACTTAGAGACAAGGTACTGACCGAGCATGCTAAAGTCTACATTGTTGCATTGTTAGCGCTAACCGAGATTGAATACCATGACAACCTATAGGTTTTAATACAATTTAACCAATGGTTAGCGCTAACCATTCTTCGAGTAACTCGACCCTGATGTTTCAAGAAAGGAACCTCGTTCCTAGGGTCCTACTCGGCCGAGTACGAGAGGACCCTGGGAACGTCGTTGTCAAGACAGGCGCTATTTAAACAATAGGATGGTTCCGTCAAGGGACACCCGGCTGATGGTTCTCCCGTAGGAACTTTATTTTTTCATTAGTCCGAGAGGCACAGCTTGGGGTATTTTATATGCTGGTTTCAAAATATCGAATTTTCACTATCAGTCAGAAACACTTTGTTCTTACTGTTATCTGTGAAATTTTCTTCCCTAAAAAAGCCATTGAAACTACCTTTTGGAATTTACAGCTTTAGGCAATTAAGGGTTGAAATGAAAACTAGAAAGAAAGAAAGAAAGAAAACAGACAACCAGATAAAACTGTAACACAAGCAACCCTTTTGTAAATGATTCCAAAGATGTAACGAAAGTTTCGGCGCGTACTTCAGCCTATCACGTCACGTGATCATTGTACACCAATCAGACTTTGAGAAACGCTAGTGGTGAAATATACATATTCGGTGATAGTTCCGTAGAGATGGTAAAGAAAAGTTGGCTCAATTTCTCTTGTAACTTCTTCTTTCAGCTGTCTGGAAAATGGATCAATCTGATGCGAGCTTTCAAAAAACTTGACCGCGACAACAGTGATTTTCTCACACTCCAAGAGTTCCGGCACGTCTTAGAGCTGTGCAATGTTGTTTTGGACGAAGAGGATATCTATCACATTTTAACGGAATTTGACGACACGAAAAACGGCGAGAAAATAAGATACACCAAGTTCTTGGACAAGATAAAGTAAATATTGATACGTGTTGCGTGACAAGTGAGTGTGTATGGCAGGGACTCATTATACCACTTGCTGCAGCCATCAACGTGAAGATTTTATTTGCAAAGAAATTGTCAATCACTCAAACGGTTTTAAAACAATTTCAGAGTGACGAATGAGTTGTTATTTTACAGTTAAGTACCTGTAAAAAATTCGGCAGTTTGTGGTTAGATTTTCTCTTGTAATAGACTGGGAGCAAACCTCAGGATGGTCGCGCGAGAGCAAATCAAGCGAGCAAGTGAGCGAAAATATTTTCTCTAGTCCTGTCGAGCCAATGGCCGACTAACTGAAAAGGGCTGCCAGCAGTCCACTTTTGTAGTCAATAACAAGTTTTATAAAATTGTACACATTTTAGCTGTGAGCTTTTATTGTGGTGTAAAAAGATATTTCAAATGTAAAAATAAAATTGTAAGCCGTGTTCCGGAGTATTTGCAGCGAAGTTGGCTTTGGGTAACTGGTTACTGTGTGGTCTTCATTTCGTAGCATAACCGCAATGGAGAGTATGAACGCACACATCCGAGGCTCACTTGCTTCAAACGACCACGGTTAGATTTATCAGTAGTCTCTGATTAATCCGTGCTGAGCGCTCAGCTCCAACTGAACCCACTGAACTATGGTGGCCTGGATTTGTTTTGCTAAAGAAACCGATCGATCTCTTTCGATTTTTTCTTTTGTCTTTTCTCCTACAGTTCACGGATGTTCTTCAACTGTAAGAGAAGAAATGAATGGTGTCTTGCGGCTCTGGCTCTCCGTCAAGCCCTTGCAGTGTTAATTTTTTTTTCTCGACACCCACTTCTTTGAAGATCCGCAACTGCGAAAAACCATTGATTCCTTATGTACAGCAAAAAAAAGCAACTGATACGCGAGTAGCGTGATCTTTTACGTCTGGGGCCACCCAAGTTTTTCAGGAACTGGCAACTGATTATTTACATTTCATCACGAGCTGTAACATACAACTTCCTGTCACGAGGCAAGCGGTTAATTAAAGGTTAATGAATAGTTTGTCATCTCTTGGATAAGGCAGGATTGATGATGATCTGGTTAAAGTATTTCTGGTTCACAGGTCGAAATGATAACAATCACCTTACTGGGACATTTTCAAAACAGGAATAACGTTATCGATAATGAGCTCAAGATTTGGTGTAGTGAAGTTTAAATAGATTTTTGTTATCTTGATAAAATATTTCACGCCCAAGTAAAAAGTCTTAAGTACTTCCCATCAAGGATAAACGTTTTTCCCCAATATAAGCCCTAAAGACACATTCAATCCTTTATCCCCTGAGAGTGACCATTACTTATTTTCTCTTGAAAGTAACACAGCTCGATTAAACATGAAGGTTGTGAGAAAAAGGAAGCGATCAACAAGTGACAAAGGCCTTGACTGTTTAACAAATTCTCCTCATCATTATCATAGGAAATATATGCAGAACAGTGTGGGGAATATACATGCTGCTTCTTAGAATTTAAAGACCAAACTGTCAATCAACGCCTATGGCTTTCTTTTTGTTTTTGGCTTATTTTTTTTGTGGGGTGGGGAGGGGGATGGGAGTGATAAGGAGAAAAGTAATTTGCGTTGGAAAATTAGTTTGACAAAGTAATGAAAATAACTTGAAATACTGACGGATAGAATATTGGTCTTCTCATCTACGGGTTTCTTTTTAACACGAAGTAATGAAATCAAAGTATTCTCACTTCACACTAAGGCTCTGCAAACTTCTCAAGATTTTGCCACTTTTAATTTACTTCTCAATAAATCTGTGATTTTTTTAAGGTGAAAATGAAGTCGTGCCAGGTATCACATTGAATTGTCCTCGAAACTTTTATTGGTATTATTGCTCTTCTGTTTGTATTTCAATTAACTAAAAGATTGATTGATGGACGGATGGATGGATCTCGGGATGGAGCCACGGATCGAACATTTTTCCTCAAGGTGGCTCCAATTTTTGTCTGGATGGAATTTGTCAAAAGTAAACATTCAAATAAAAGCACTGACGTCAAGATCGGGACAAGGAGTGTTTTAAGCATGTGATTCAGCCACGTGAGAAGAAAAGCTTTCTTCTTGACAGCATTTTCAAATGAATGACGTCACTTCAGTTCCCACCACAATGACGTCATTGTATTATGTAACAGTTATCGAGTGGTATCACTGAACGCCTCTTTATATTTGTTTCACGTGAAAAGGCGATTGAGAGATAATAACTTTCAACCTTCTAGCGCAGGAGCTTACGTGCTGCTGACAAAGCTCTGACGTCACGATTTCAACCTCTGACAAAAAGTATATGTTCATGATTGTAGGCGGATAAATACAAGCCAACGAAAATCGAAAATAAACTATTCCTGGTCTTTCAGCAAAAATGTTGAATAAACATCATTTAAGGTGGAATGCTAACGTTTTGTCATGGTTAAACTGAATGATGTCGTAATGTTAGAAGCAAATTCAAAGCTGAGAGCGAAGGTAAAACATTTGATTAAATCTGAGGCTTCTTTGATGCCTTGATAAATTGTTTCAGTCTGATCTGCTTAACATGAGCCCTCAACACCGATTTGAAGGTGCAACTGAAATGCGTGGTTTACTGGCTCGTACACTCCACTGAAATATCGCTTGACATCAAAAGTCTTCAGTTGTTGAGCTCAAGCGCATAGGAACAATGAGTGCTATGGGTCAGCTATTTGTTGAACGTTCAAATTGTCAATAACGCCACCTAAATTGTCTAAATTGTCATTTCACTCATGCAGTTCATGCATGACATGGCATCGTTAATGAGTAGCACGGAACATCCTCTTGAGTGGTCGTGACCCTAATTCCGCCGGCACTTCGTTGAAAAATCCCTTTCATTCAATCAACTCGAATGGAGTGGAACATGAATTTTCAGATCTTCACACCAGACTTCTGGCAATTGAATCAAATAAATGCTACAAAGGACAATGTTGAACCGTTGATGAAGTGATGCATTAAACGAGAAAATCCCAATTGAAAGTCGTTACCGACGAAACATTTTAGGAATAATAGTCAAGAACGACAGAATAATAAAAAGACTGAGAGAATGATGAAGGATAACCCGATTCAAAATGGAGACCAGTTTGCGTGCGGTTTGCGTTGTCTTCCCAAATTGCGAACTTACACCGCCCAGAAACCGTTCTTCAATACTATCGTTATTTCAATTATCAGTTTGTTTTCTTTATCATTTTGTCAATGCCTTAAGACAGAAATATCACATACGTGTTCAAGTGTCCTGCTTCCTAATCTGACCTCAGACAACAGAATTAAGCTTTGATAACCCCGTAAATTGCAAGCTGAAAAAACATGCGGGACAAAAATAGTAACTGGTAGTGACCGAAGGAACCCGAAGGTTCCAGTTCAAATCTCGCCTGAGTCACTGGATTCTTTTATTTTTTTTGTCTTCAAATGAGAACTGGGGAGGAGGTCAGTGTTGCAGTTGTCAGAATATATATAAGGGTGTCTTTTACATTTTCCTATCTTACTTTTGCTATTTTAGCGAAACCTTGGTTTAAGGAAAGAGCCCAGGCGCTACCAATGGGTCCAGTATGTATGGAGTAATAAGCCAACCTTTATTAATTAACCATGCACTGCGCGTAAAATACAGTTACTACTGGATCTAGAAAACGGATTAAACCAAAAGTAAATGACTTCTTTCTTCTCCAATTTGAGGCTTGATTTTATCGTCACCGGATAGCCTTTAATTCAAACTCAAAAAAGACTTGTTGTGAGTTAAACAATGGCAACAATAGCAACATGTTTTAAAGTTTGCTTATTTACAGCTAATATTCCTGGCTGAAATTTAAAAGAAACCCGGAGTTACACCCCAGTTACAACTGATGGCATCTTTCAACTGACTCAAAATCAATTCAAACTCCTTCAATATCTAAAATAGACGAAATAAGTTTGTTCTCTTAACATCCATTCCTCGCGTTGTGGTTCACTTCTCCGCCGCTTTGTTCAGGCGTTCACAAACTGAAGTAATAATCACGAAGACTTATCCAGTTTGACAAAACTGATAACTTCAGAAACTCAGAACCAGCCAGTCGCCTTTCGTAAAATGCAATCATGAGCTGGAGAAAAAATTACGGTCCTTGGGCAAAATTCATAGCTTGAAGAGGAATTAAAGTACAGGTGGAATTTCTGGGGAAGCGGTGAAATCAGTGATAGAATAATGAAGGAAAGCTGGCTTACTTTTGAGTTCAGCTCGTTTTGTTTGGGCGAGGAATTTGTATTTGAGAACTTTTACCGGCCCTTAATGAAGTATACACTGGCGATAATAACAACAATAATTTTAATTAATATACGAGAAAAAGCAATTTAACGAGATTTTAGTCATGTTTGTTGTGATTCATCAAAACTATATTAGAATCGGGAAATGATTCTTAAACTTTTCCACGGAAATACTTAAAGAACGCAAAAGCAATTATGTTTAAAAAACGAAAAAAAAAAAAAAAAAAGAAAAAAAAAGAAAAGAAAAGTTTGCCCGTCAACAAAACGTTAATCTCATAAGATAAGCGAGTGCATTGACCCGCTGCAGTCAACTGCTGTGTCAGTTGGAGCGCAAGTTCCATGGTGTTCGTGAATCTAATTTGAAGCGTGCGCGCTCTGTGTATAAGCCTGTTTTCTTTTTACGCACGGCTCTTGCTTCCTGACGTTGCTAAGTAGAAATCCAAGAAGATAGAGGCCGGTTTTTCGTTCGTTCTTCCTCGTATGTTATGTAACAGCTTCTTGCCTTCTTTTTCTCCCTCTAAAAAATCTGAACAATAAAGAAACAGTTTGAATTCTATTGAGTCTTAGAGCTGTTAAGTATAATTTGTATAGTGGACAATGCAGGGAATGTGGGAGCAGAGAACACTTGTATTAGCATGACGTCCAGTATTTTTAAACTTTGAGCCTCTGTTGTCTTAGACACCATGAAGTGGAGGCCGATAGAGTCACACGCCCACAAGTAAAAGGGAAAGTCCATTTTGTAATTTCTTGTAAATAACTTATAACTGCACAACCACCAGCTAAATAGTTACTCTTTATTTTTGTTCTCACAAAAATTACCAGAACGCATGGGGTCTGAATGAATTGGTAGAATTGGTGACAATGTAGCCACACCGGTGAAGATCTGTGAATATTCTTGCGCTTTTGAATTTGTAAACGTTTTGGTCGCTTCTGAATGTTCAGTGAAACATGAAAATCGATGCCCCGGTCAAGCGAGGTAGTCAGGACTGAGCCGTGACAATAAATTAAAATAAACTAAGTCTTGGCGTTCACCAGGCTTTTAAAGATCGATTGACGGTATTTATTAAAACTGAAGCAGTTGAAAGGTTTCTTGGAAAATTTATTTGCAGTTTTCATGAACGTTGCATGACTTCGACACGAGCTGCTGCAAAGACTACTCTGAAAACTAACTTATAAATACATTTTTTCCAAGAGATCGTTTTAAACAAACCAACCACTTTGCAACAATATCTCTCGAGTAAAAAACATTAATTACTGACTGTTTCATGTGGTTTATATTACGTGCATTTGCCCATGATTTATTAAAGGTATAGAATGCTCCGTAAAAGAAGTCTGTCAGTTTTCACGAGTTCGTTATGTTGTCAAATCAATTATTTTAGGAAATATGAAAGCTTTCCAAATCAGACTAGACACGTTAAATTAGGTGAGATTTGTCACTCACGATGTAGTTTCCGTCAAAAGGGCAAGTTCTTTCGTGTTATTTGCCTTTCAGAGTCACTTTCGAAGAAATAACAATGAAATTTGCAGCCAGAATTGGAGTGTATTTTCTTTTATGAAGAGAAAAAACGTAGAACTTAAGGGTAACGTTCACGCTCTTTTTGAGGGTTTTGTATTCTGAGGGAAAATCCAGATGTGTTATATTGAATTGATAGATGACCTCACAAAGCCATTTCCAACACGTTCAGACGCGAAAAATGCAAGGTCATTTCTAAATAATATTGGCTGAACTCAGATGAATAAACAATAGAAGACGAAATGCGTTGTAAGCTGAAAGAAAACATCGATTGTTTGTTCTTTTCAGGTTAAATTCTTGCATCGGATGTGCACCAACTGATCTTTACGCGTGAAGTTGGGGCAGCTCTCTGAAACCTGCGTTGAAAGCGACTTTCTAATTGTCGTGATTGACAAAACCCTTTTAAGAACCTTGTCAAATCTTTGAAACCTTGGTAAACGAGGGAATTAAACCCTCGCTAACACTCTTAGCGTCACGGCCTGCAATCAAACGAACAAACAAACACAAACTAGTCTGTGTAATAACAAAATTACATTACATTTCGTTTGTAAAGGGATCTGCGTGTTCATTGGTTCTTTCTTGATGGGGTCGCAACATCCTGTCAACTCTCACGTGACACAGCTCGTATTTAGCCAGAGCGCTTGCGTACGGCTTTTTAGTTTGTACTACACGTGATGACCATAAACTCGCTTGCGAAACGGGGCTCTCAGATGGGAGAAGAAATGGCGACTAAGATCGAGGAGGGCCCCGAACGAAGCACAGATGGAGTTGCGGGAACTCCCAAAGAAGCAGCTTTACGCGAGCTAATGGAGAGAACGAAATATCCTATCCGTCAATTTAATGGTCAACGCAGATATGGCCCTCCACCGAACTGGGACGCACCACCCCCTCCACGTGGCTGTGAAGTTTTCGTTGGAAAAGTTCCTCGAGATTTGTATGAGGATGAATTGGTGCCTGTATTTGAGTCTTTAGGCAAAATTTACGAAGTTCGACTCATGATGGATTTCAACGGACAAAATCGCGGCTACGCGTTCGTTGTTTACACTAATAAGGAAGACGCGAAGAAGAGTGTCAAGACATTGAACAATTACGAAATCCGCAAGGGAAAATGTATCGGGGTTTGTAGCTCGGTCGATAATTGTCGATTATTCGTAGGAGGCATCCCTAAGAAAGTTAAAAAGGACGAAATCATGACTGAAATGATTAAAGTTACGGACGACGTTGTGGATGTAATTGTTTACCCTTCGGCTCAAGACAAGACGAAGAACCGAGGTTTTGCGTTCGTTGAGTACAGTTCTCACCGTGCTGCTGCAATGGCGAGAAGAAAGCTTATGACTGGTAAAATCCAGCTCTGGGGACATCAGATCGCTGTCGATTGGGCAGAACCGGAGCAAGAAGTGGACGAGGAAATAATGGATCAGGTTAGATATTTTTCATTTACGAGCGAGAACTCGTTCCCCAAATTTGTGGCCCCTCCCCCAATCTTCGCAATGCGGAGGGTGCTTGCGATATCTCCGACCGTTCGTTGCTTTCTTTATAGTTAGTTTTAGCTTGGGAACCCTGAGTTTATTTAGATTTAACTCTTGCTGAAGTTTATAGCAACAACAGTCGGTGCTCCTTTATGTTGAGTTCAGCGTTGTGTAGAGAAGTTTATTTGTTGATGTCGTGTTGTTTCACTTCCTTTGTTCGACGGAGCTTGTCTTTGTCGTTGTTAAGCATTAGCTTTTATTGGAGTAATTAGTTACTCTTTGCAGTCTTTTGTCGTTTCTCGACGATTTGGTCGGGGGCGCGATGTAATGCAAAAGCTTTAAGCAGACGCTATACTTCAATGGAACCGCAGGCTATCGATTTAATTCTTTTTGTTTTTGCTTTGTTTTGAAGGTGAAAGTTCTCTACGCCCGAAATCTTCTATTAAGCACGACTGAAGACACAATAGAACAAGTTTTCAGCAAATATGGCGAGGTTGAGCGCGTGAAGAAGATCAAGGACTACAGTTTTATTCACTTTCGAACCAAGGAGCAAGCGAGGGAAGCCTTGGACGCCATGAACGGTAATAAAACTTTCATATTTATGTTTTGTGGGTCGATAACTTTTTAACAGGTACAGGGAAGGTTTTTTCAAGTTTGTGAATGCATTCCCCGCGGTATGCCAACGGAAACCCGCTTTTTAGTAACCAGAATCAATTGTTTTCTGTTTTCTTTTGTTTAAAGTAAATGTAAAATTTCACACTTCAGTTACCAACTTTTGTTTTTTCGCGGTATTTCCCGGGGGATATCGAGTTGGCCGCGCGGCTTTCAATGTTCTTTTCTAAATTCAGAATCCTTGATCGCTTCCTTTACAATCTTGTGGGAAAAAGATCATTTTCAGCGTAGATTAAAGCAGGTAGAAACCCTCGCTTGTCTGTTGGTAGCTTGAAGTTTTTGCTGTCTAATGTGTTTTCCTTTTTAAGCAGTTTCCCTGGTGATTTGTAATCGAACACTCAGCCAGCAGAACGTGCCTTGTGTTTATATTTTACAGTCATTCGATCCAGATGTTATTTCTAACTGGAGGTCCAATATTTTGATCTTTCCGTGCCGTCGCCCAGTAGCGTAAACCACTTAAAAGTGTAATCTTTAGCTGTAGAGTAAATTCAGTGATTGCTACTGTTACAGAACACAAAATTCATCACTGAAAACCGTAAACGGCGTCGTGATTTACTTTTCTTCCTAACCTACGATCACTACAGTGTATTTCTCGTTTTACCAAGCTTCTTTGATTAGAGAAATGCGAATTTATGTGCTGGTATGCTATGTTTTTACTGATTGTAAGTATTCCCCTTTTATGATTTCCTGGCCGAAGATTTTTGTCCCTAGAAATCTGTGACCAACAGGAACACCGGAAGCGTGATTGTCACAAGAGAGCGGCGTAACTCTATCGCTAATAATAGACCTTTTCCGTTTTAGATCTCGCACATCGCACATTTCAAGTTAATGTCTGCCATATTTAGACCTGACCTTGGGAAAATTTTCTTTACGCAGCTCCATGCTGTTTGCAATCATGCGATCTTTTTAGATGATTTGCTCGTAACATCTTTTCTCGTTAAAGCTCATTCAATCGTTTTCCATTTTTACAACTGCTCAATTCACAGGTTACTTTCACTTAACGGTGAAAAAATAGGCTGCTTATGTAAGAACATTCATCCTTTTTTAAATTCAGAGCTTTTCTGCATTGACGTTTGGAATTCAAGTGTTTTTAGTTGAGAACTGTCTTTTCTTTAAAATAGATGGGTGTTTTTATCCATAATTCTAGAGACTGCAACGAATTTGTTTTTTGGTAAAACGAAACTTGTTTACCTTCATTTTGTAGCTTGTTTAATGTTGATAATTACGGTAAATTTTTCCAATCTAAACAGTATTAATATACAATGGGATTTCTGTTTTAGTAAATACTTAGTTTCGTTTTTCTAAGTCCTCTGATGTGTTTTAATTTTAAGAAACATTCATTCTTGAAGAAAGCGCAGACTAAGGTGTAATAATTAAATATCACTTTGTGATTGCTAAGTTTGGCAGTTTTCGCATTAAAAGTCTACTCCTGTATTACCATGCTTATCAGAGACTTCAAACGCATAGGATGTACTTGCCTACAGTTAAAGCAGTTGCTTCTGTCACTCTTAATTTAACAACTTGAATGCAGGAATGTTGCCTGCAGTTGGAGCACCCATGCACCTATGTCTTGGAGTGTATATCTGGATTGTATTCACGGCATTATATGCTATTTGAATAAAACTCTTTTGCCCTGTGATCTGACTATCTTTTTCCAACAAAAACTTCCAATTTCTTGTTATGATTTTCCCATACTGCAATCCAGTGTTTCTAATAAATAAGTGTCCTCAAACATATGCTTTTGAATGGTAGCCTTGATACAAACGTTTAGTTACAAGGACAATATGTTCACTCTCACTTGGAGAAGTTATACTGTTGACTACTTTTGCCCACCAACAACACTGTTTAGGAGCCTGTAAAGTGAAAGTATTGAGTTAGACCCACTCTTACAAGAGATTAGGTGAATAGAGAAGTTTTATCAAGGTTAATGATGATGATTTTTATAATTATTAGCTTGTACATGAGACAGCAATGTAATGAAATTTATGGAAGAAATGGATGAAAGCTCAGACATTTTTTTATTAGTTGACCCATAACATCATGGCTATCACAAAATTACAGGTGACATGTACAGTGTTTAATTAATGTGAATTAGACTAAAGATTCTTTCATTTGGGAGTAGGTTTTATTGTCATTTTTGTGTTATGATTTCTCTCTGTTTTTAAATAGTATATTTATTGGCAAAAACATCGAAAGCAATATCCTGAACATGACTGACAACTATTAGCTAGGTTAAATAACAGTGAGGTGAGGGTTGAAAAAACTCAAGAATCAAGCTAATTAATAAATTACTTCAAGTACACTAGCTAAGTAACAACCTTTGCCGAAATGCAAGATGAAAATAAGTAGAGAATGTTTTGATTTGTCAGGAAAGTAGCAAATATTTCAAGAGTAACAGGCGGGCAAACAAATGCGACTACAACAGACAAGAGACTATTGTTCAAGTTTTCATGAAAGTAACTTTTTATCTTTTATTATTGTTAATTTCATAATACAGCAAAAATGTGCTATTATTTGTCAAAATATGCATTTTAATTAATGACGAAATGGTTGAAAATGCTTCAATAATAATTAATAACACAAAAGGAAATATCCGTGACATAAGGTAAGAGATTAATTAATATGGAAAAGGGGACAAAAATTTGTAACTAATAAAGGTAGTCCAGTTTACATTAATTTATTGTTACCTGAATTTTAAAGTCAATTTTTCTCTTCAGAGTATCAGTGTAAAAAATTCATTATCATTCATTATCCTGTAATTTTAAGACCACTGTAATAGCAGAACTGAAATGATGTGATCACAGCTTACCCGAAAAAGAACGGACAGAATGAAAACGAAATTGAGAATGGCAAAAGTTGCATGGTTCATACGAAATTTATTCAGTTCTTAGGATTTGTGTTGACTCGCAGTCTTTCAAGTCTATATAAACAGAAAATCAAATACATTTTATGCTCACTCACCTGCATCTGGAAGCGACCGTGCTTTCTTTGAAAAATATGCCAATATACTAGGATTTCTATCGCCCACGGCGCGCTTTCTCTCAGCCAGTTTTTTTTTAAAGCACGTGGAAAACCGGAAGAGAAAACAGCGTGTAATTGAGGCATTTTTGCCACCAGTCCTTCTTGCCTCTGTAATCAACATGGTGGACTGCGAATGCCAAAGTGTCGATCGGCGTTGATATACATTGAAAAGACCTTACTTAAAATCATCCACAGCAAAAAATGAGACCTAATATCAAAGTAAGGAACTTTCATTTACGAGTGCCTTTGTTTATATAACTTCAATGCAATGTTAAAAGCCTTCAAATGAAAAAGTAAACTTTGAGAGTTCGAATGGCAGAAGTCAGCAAAAGTAGGTGGCGCTGATATCGAAAGTAGCCGCCAGAGTTCGCTGGTTGCCGGCTTCTAATGAAAACCCTGCTGGTTGTGGCCAAACAGATTTAGATATTGAAGGAATGGTGTTTGGTGATTGCCACTGGTGAATCTGAGCATAAATTCAGTACCAAGTTGCTCAAAGAGTGGATAACTCTATCCAGCAGGTAACTTGCTATGCGATTGATAAACTGTGTTAGTTCCCATACATTTTATCCGCTGGATAGCGACTTGCCACTGTAATTATCTGCTCTTTGAATAACTGGGGCCAGACCTGTAGTTGTTAGTTAAGGGAAATGAGCAAACTGAAATTGCCAATATCTGTAATAGCCACTGAACAAGGTATGAGATGGCATTTTTTCCAGTGGGCATCAAGAAGTGAATGAGACAGCAAATCTGTTTCTTTCAGCTTATATGACTTTCTTCAAAATTACTACAACTCAAGTAAAACTGCTTTTTTAGTCCTGTGCTTCAACTTCTGGAAGTGTGTGACTGAATCATAGCAGAGCTGAAAAGAAATTGATACAAAATATTTTCTTAAAACTAACTCTGAAGTAGAAACACAGGAAGACTTTAACATGGAACATCTGCTAAGCCAAGTTTGACCTATCTGCAAGTTTTGAACAAGAGCTATGTAGTGATTTGCTGCTCCCTATTGCAAGTTGACTGGTTGGCTCAGTGGTAGAGCACCAGACTGCTGTGCGGGAGGTCAGGGGTTCAAGCCCTGGCTGGACCAACACTCAAGGTCTACCTTTGTAATGACACCTGCAAATGTTAGACTCTCTAGTCTTTTTGGATAAGTACGATAAAACCGGAGGTCCCATCTCACAACTCTTCATAAATTGACTCTGTGGGACGTAAAAGAACCACTAGGGACGCAACAAACCCTGGCTGTGACCACCCCTAGTGCTGAACTATAGGGCCATGTGTTAGAAAACTCTCATTGGGTTAACATGTGTATACCCTCTTTAAAAAAAGATATTGTATTGTATCGTATCGTATTTATTTACACAATATCACACAATATATTGAACAGGCAAATACAATTGCTTCTTTTTATCCAGGCCAAGAAATTGATGGCAATGAGATAGAAGTTACCCTTGCTAAGCCTGTTGACAAAGACCATCGCCAAGCCAAAGCAGCAGCAAAGGCAGTGATGAGTGCCACAACATACCCTGCAAGCTTTACTCCTTATGACTACTCTGCAAATTCTGCAGCATATGGCTTCCCAGCATACAGCAGCCAGTACTTCATGTATGGGACTCCAGTGACTACAGGAATGGGGTAAGAGTTGAACCTGTGCCTTTGAAACCATTTTTTGCCTCGCTATTGTGTAAGCTGCCTCTGAGCGAAAAAATGGCCACACAGTAATGTGTGGTTCCAGAAAATATCCATACCCCCCCCACGGAAGATCATTGGAAATTCCGAGGGGGACGGGGGGCTAAAAGGCAGTAATTTCCGAGGGGTGGGGGGGTTTCGTGGGGAGCTACTTTTCCAAAGGGTCACGAACCATGTACAAAACATTGAAAGCAACATACGATCGATCTGAAGCACAAAAACATACTTACGTACGTTGTTTTAAAACAAAAGTCAGTACTCCTGGCCATTGTGATAAAGTTCTTATTATTAGCTTCAATGTTTCTTTATTTCTTTGAGTTAGCTAGCGCTACAATCTCTCGAAGCTACTTTCTTCTTCAAAACTTTCAAAATGGCGGTCTCAACTGGAGTCTTGTCCCCAGACTTCCAGCTTTGAAGTACTTTTGTTCGACCTTCAGAAGGCCTGGCTACCTGGCTAGTACATCGTGACGACGTTCACGAAACCTACTGTGTTAACATGTGTGTTAGTGAAGTTTTCGGTCCTTAAATAAGGATCAACCCGAAGAAACTGACAAAATGTATAGACAAAGGAACCTTGTAAGTTTCTGTTTTATTTACTATTGTTTGCGAAGTTGTTTAAGCGAGTGAAACGTTCTCATCGGAGTTTGTACAAAAACGCGAAACCGTCGACGTGCTACCCAAATGTTGAAGCTTATAAATCTTACATAAAAACAACACAAACATAATTTGCCAAGTTGATGGCGAAGAAGCTAAAAGTTTAGCTGGATAATAAACTTAACAAAGCGTTATATTTTTGTTAAAGTTAATGTTTACACTGTTGTAATAAAATTCTATCGTATTTACGTAACTAAGTTGGTATTCCCTTTCTTTTTTATAAGTACAAAACTTCTGGAAATTCCGGAGGGGAGGGGGGGGGGTCATCAAGGACTCCCCTGGAACGGAAAATCCTGGGGGGAGGGGGGTGCAAATCAAAAAGTCTTCCGTGGGGGGGTATGGATATTTTCTGGAACCACACAATATGCCCCGTAAGGGTTGCCTTGCAAGATGCTGGACACAACTAACATCTCTTTTAGGGGTTGGTGACATAAGTTGTTTGTTAGCTCTGTGATGGCAGTTACCGGAAAAGAAACTGCAATCTTTGTTTATAAGGTGTGCAACATGCAAGGGATATTCTTCCACTTATCATTTCAAAAAGGAACAATCATTTAACATATCAGTTTTGTCTGAATCAATGTGAATTAGTTCCAAATGTACATCTTTTGCTGTTCCAGTTTCTAGTTGAGACAAGTAAGCATGCAACAGAAGTCTTCTCCATTAAATTACAAGGAAGGAAAAGCTTTCCTTTTAACACCACTTGTTCTTTTGTAATGGCAGCATTATGTGTTAAAAGTGTTGCAGGAATTTCTGAATTCACTGAATTTGTTATGGTTTCCCTTGGTTCTCATACAGCAGGAGAACATCTCATGTTGCATATTGAATAATTTCTAAACTACTAGAATGACATTTAACTGTACTTAGTAATTTATTCTAAAGAAATTAAATAGACACTTTATTATCTTTGTCAAATCAGGGATTTTTATATGTTGTTGTGAGTAAAAAAAAATTCAGGTTAAAATTATTTCAACCCAGTTTGATTCATGAAATCATTTTTAACCTGAATTTCATTTTGACCTACAAATGTGTTATATTTATATGTGAAGGTCAAAGTTGATGTCTCCTAATCCTAATTATTCTTAGGAGGCAAAGGAAATAAATATCAGTCTCAGTTAAATAAAAAATAACCTGAAATCAACTTTGACCTTAACATGTATAGATATTTGACCTACAATATGTTCCTGATTTGGACTCCCAACTAACTGATAACTGCATTTGACATATGAGGTATGTGTGGTGATTATAGGAAGCCAAACCATTACTTAGAAATATTGTATTTCACTTCTGACAATACTGAAATAAAATGTTACCTTCAGTGGTGTAAGACCTCCCTTTGGAATGGTCCGGACAAGAGGGCGAGGTCGTTCTGCTGCTGGTAGCAGGGCAGCAGGAAATAAGGGCATGTATTTACCTGCACCTGGTGGTTACCCATTCAATGGCTTCAGAGGCTATTACCCTGCAGTGCGAACTGGATGGTATGGAGATGGATATGGCAAGAGACCAGGCAGACAAGAGGTAGGAACAACTTGCAAATTCCCATTACTGGTAGGACACACTTCTCATAATCATCGCTGGGAGAATTTCTTTCATAGGCAGACCTTGCATAGTAAAGTAGGCATTACTTGCATTGTTCCTTTGGGCTGAAAGAAGAAAGAATTTGTTTTAGTTTTCTGTAAGTCAGTTAAAAAGAAAATAAATGTGTTTTCAAGCGTGGATGGCTCCTATTTATGTTTTGCTAGGGAAAAAAAGTATTGGCAGATTGTAGTGTAAATTTGTACTTTTTGTTAAACTGGAAAGCAGTCAAAACATAGTCATGAGTATTAATAAAAGCATAAATAATGGCATATGATGCACAGGTAGGGCACTTAAATTGTAAAATAGTTAGTGATTTAATAAAACTTGTTGCTTTAGGAACGCATGTATGATCTGGTGCCGGGAATGGAGTTGACTCCCACAAACCCCATGACATTGAAGCCACATGCTCTCAAATCACCAGCCCAGGTGGGAAATCAAACTCTCATTCATTTTGGATTTCTGTTCAATTCCCTGCCTTAAAGTTTACAACAAAAATGGGCACTGTATCAGTGATCAAAACAATGCAATTTAAGCATTTCAGGTTGATTTTGCTTATTTAAATGAATTATTTCACATTGTGAGGTGGTTTGTTTTCACTGTTCTTTACGCATCTCCTAGTTTGCATGTGGTCGCCCACAATGATCCTTAAACTGCTTTCAGTATTGGTTTTCCAAGCAGTTAAACTCCATGCAGTTTCAAGCCTTACATTTACTATATACATGTCCAGTTGATGTGTTTGTTTTCATTAACATCTCTGCTTTGGACAGCCCTCTTGGGGGCCTGAAGTGTCCTATATATATTTGCACGACTTCTGTCACACAAACAAACAGTCCTTAGACTTAGATCTTAAACAAAGTCTGTGCCAATATATTGATATCCTGACTTACAAACTATTTTTCTGAGTTTCTTAAATGTGTGAGTTTAAGTTTTCAAGTTTACATGATCTCAAGAGAGGACTAACTCTTTCCAATTCAGAATTTTCAAATCAGGTCATTGCCTCTGTGAACGGAATTTCTTAAAGTTTGTTCACTGAATTAATTCTCTGATGTATTAGGTCTACTTTAAAAGTGTTGCAAGTTGTTTGAAACTTAAACCTGATGCTAGGATCACTAAAATGAAAACTATTTAGCTGTTATCTTTTATTGAAGTTAAAGAATTTCAGTGAGGTGTCAAAATCTTTTACTGAAGACAGCTGACCATGTCAATCAGATGAGAGCTTTTTTATGAAACTGTGAATCAAATTTTTCCATGTCTGTACCTCTTAAATCTGTGTCAAAAATTCTTGAGCATTGAAATAAAGAGCTCTGTGGCCTATGTTTTAATATTTCTGACAGTATAACGTTTATCACATACACCACGTGGTGTACAGAAATGTACACCAAATGTATTAAGTGATCATTAGAGCTTTTGTGTTTACTTACCTAGGTTTTGGAGGATGTATGTCAGAAGAATCAGTGGGGAAGCCCAGTTTACACACTTCACAGCACTTTAGGACCACAGGACATCCAACTGTTTCTTCACAAGGTTAGAATTTGGTTCTAGACAATAAAATCATGTCATTCCTATTGGTTTTAAACACTGGGCCTTAAAACAGCTGGCAAGTACAGAAGTGCATTCATCCTGTGTTTTCATATGCCTTCAATTAGGGGCAGCTCACTTAGTTTACCAAAGATGAAGTCTTGTGCAAACCCAAGGATAGGCTCTCTCAGCTCTTTTGTAGTGTCATTATAGATGTTAAGGTTGTTCAACTTGATTTATACAGAAGGCAGAATATTTTTCTGTATTAGGCGATGCAAAAAATAAAAATTTGGATGAAACATGTATAGATCACTTGCCTAATAGCTGAAGTCGTTGAACTGTAAGTGTGAAATTTTTAAATGTTTTATTTAATGTTAAAAAACTGGGTTTGTGGGTAGATTTGAACATTATACTTAATTTACACAGATGGTATCTTCCACAGAGAGTTCCTTCATATTTGGGGAAATATGCAAATCACAATATTTTTGAAGAAATGTTTGTTCTAATGACACACCACTCACATCCCATGCTTTTTCACGTACCTTGTAATTCATCCAATCAACACAGAAGAAGGCTATGATAATAATTGCAAATTAAGCCATTTGATCAAGGATGAGAGAGGCAGCATGTAGCGTACCATTTTGGTACACAAAGTAGAATTTTGTGATGTTCATCTGCTAATGGTCCATGTTGTCAATTCATTTTCAGGTATCCATTCCTGGACTGGCAACACAATACCAACCACCCAAACTATGCCGCACAGTCGAGGAAGCAAAGAGTTACGCTGCAGAATACACACTCCAGCAACTTGGTGTTCCATTAGAGGGTATGTCTAGGTAATAATACAGTTTAAACAGTACATAAAAATTTTGGTTTGTTTTTCATTTCTTTTTTATGTTATTTGCATTTCAAGTGGTGACTACAACAGCTGCAACGGATTTGCCACCCACTACTGGCACCCCAGTTCCATCTACAGCAACCTATGCAACACGTCCTTTACCCCCAGGTAGGTCGTTTTTAGATCTGCATGCTCTCTGTTGTAGTCACACTTTACATGGATAGTTTATCAAGGTTATTTTTTTCTTTTGAGAAAATGTGACTACAAGATGGTTAATATGTACTTATTGACTGAGTGGGAGGGCTGGATGGGAAAATATTTGGCTCGAGGTCATGACGTACGGACCAAGCACAGCGTTAGGTCTGTACGTGTTCCTAATAGGGCCATATGGCTTTTTTCTGGCCTGCTCGTGCTAATATGTATGGCCCTCATACTGGGATTTTCTCAATAGTTTAAAGTGTGTGTGGGGCTGTACGGGTCATATGATAAAAGCACTAAACGAACTAACCATTTTAGATTATCTCTTCTGTGGCCCAAAATACTTTTTTTTATCAATTGAAAGTTTCTTAGCACACTGTTTGTTATTATTGGGTCACCAGAATCAACATGATAATATTGCAATTTAATGTAATGCACTGTTTGGACTTTAGGAAAGTTGATTTGGTGAACTTGAGGTTTTGTAAATACTTTGACCAGCAGAGTAAGGGAAAAGTGTGACAAATATAGTGTGACCGTGTGGCTTTATTTGTAGAGTGGTAGAAGTTAGGAAGTATTTGTCTGGACGTTGCTGTAAATACAAAAGTTTACAAGCTATCTTTTTTCTTGGCATTTCAACAGGGGCGTACAGCCTACCAAATTCTGGCCGTCCAATCAGTAGTGCCGAAGTAGGGTCCTACCCTTCAGGTTATGTACCAATCAGCAATGCTCCCAGCAGTGTTGCACCTGCAGCGGTGGTGGCTAAATTGCAGGGTTCCTGGCCTGGAGGGGTGCCACCCAATCAGGATGGGGGAATGTACGGCAATTATGATGGATATCCTGCTGGTGAGCAAGGAGGGTATCCACAGAATATTTACCAGCAGTATTAAATGCTGAGATTTCTTGATTTAAACGATCACATGTAAGTTGTTTGGAGAGCAAGGCAAGTAATCGATGTCTTAAAGTCTTTATTCTGTCAGGTTGAGAGCTTGGTGAGATTGAGCAAATATGACTAGTTGTTTTGAGACCTATGAAGTCAGGGCTAACAGCATTTTTATCACTTAAAATATTGTTTGCCTTTTTATCCAAACAAAGCATGTGTTTGTCAGCAATTAAATGGGATATGATAGGGGTGGTGGCATTTTTGTTCTGTGAACAACTTCATTGAATGTCTTTATGTTATAGAAAAGTGTCATTTATTAACAGGTGTCAAAATTGTTACTATTAAGGCTTGGTTCAAACGTCGAACATCTCATGTGCTGAATCAAATGCTAATTAGGAAAATCTTTTGTTCTAACTCATTGGCATTAGATTCGGCACATGAAAAGTTCAACTAATGAACTGGACCCAAGTATTGCAAGTTGTGGTGAGGTAGCATGTTTGTTTTGTTTTCATTTTTGGGTAGAATTTACGAGGTTAATGTTTAGAATTGAATTTGAGGCTATGTTTCCCAAAGAAGGAAGGCATAGTTGATTTTAGTGTTTTGATTTTGTGAGGACCAGATTTATCTCTTTAACGATAGGTGAGTTTTTTTTTGTCAGTGCTCTAATGTTCACGGTTTTAAAAGAGAAGAATTTCTAAGGGCCCCAAAAGGCTGTTATTTCAATGTTATAAATTTATTCGTACTTGCGTCCTATTCACTATTTTATTGTCTTAAAACTGTACCCATTTTAAGTCGTGGAAAGCACAGAAAAGAAAAAGAGTTTTAGTTTATATTTTTGTTAGAGAAAACTCAGATATTTATAGACAAATGCAGGGCTCATTGTTGGTCTTTTGGAACTTAACGCTTGAGAACTGATGTAAATACTCGAGATATGCATATGCTCCCAATGAGGTATTTTAAATGCACACGTGCTGTGTTCCACAGGATTTTGTGTAAACAGTGTCCAAGCCAATACAGTGCAGTGTTGAATTTTCAGTGAGATGTTTGATGGGCCTATATCCAAGGAATTGTGCAAATTGAATTGAAATGTTTTGAGAAAGAATGCCGGACAGTACCTGTTTCACTTTCCTGTGCAATTGTTTCACTCCACATCATTCACCCAAGCACTTTGTATATTTTCATCGCAAGGTTCCTTGCCATATTGTGTACAGTTCAAAGCTCGTTAAAAATGAAAAAAAAAATGTTTTATAAAATTGCTCGGAGTTTTTGAAAGTCTTCTCGATGGACTGAAAGAAAGCAGCTCTGACTTAAACTGAGCACCGCCTTATTAAGCCTTACCATTTATTCTTAGAATTGCTGGGATACTAAAACCGTCGCTTAAAAACAACAGTACTTTGTAATTTTCCTGGGAAGGCTTCAAGCGATAAGGCTCATAAGTCTGTGTTGAAGGTTCAGAAGTGTAAATTTACGTTAAAAATTCGCCAGAAACTATTTCTCCGAGCACTTCTTTCAGACTGTCGAGTAAGGAATCAAGAATATAGGGTTATTGCTCTGGTGACAATTAACATTGTGTGTAAGATGTTAATTGTGATACATGAAAAACGAGCGAAATTCACCGGACGCAGAAACGGAGAGAGTCTCCAATTTACAAATTCGAGTTCCATTAAAGATACCAACAGAGAGAAAGTCTATTTACAATTTATCAAGAAACTATACGCGGTACCAAAGTTTAGAGCCTGATTTTAACAGAATGAAGATAGCTTGGACAGCCGAACAAGCGTTTGTTACATTAATTAGGTGATGTAATTGTTATTTTAGTGAGTTAATGTTAGTGAAAATTGATGTAGGCAGATCGATCAGTCCTGGAACTCTCATTTATGTTTTAGCAGGTATCACCACAAATATTTGTGTTCCTTTAAGTTTGTTACTTTATCTCGAGAGTAATTGCAGAAGTCATGCTTCAGGGTTGGAATTGCTCCATCCTGGATCATCCAAACGTAGGTTAGTTTTTTTTGTTTTTTCGTTTTTTCCGTCTTTGTTTATTGTGTTAAATTACGAGTTTCAGGATTGTCCAGACAGTTCAAGGACGTGTAGGAGATAACTTTTGCTTACAGCGGCCAGAGAAGCCCAGCTGAGTCAGTTGTCATCTTATTGAAGGATTGGTTAGGAATTAAACATAAATGTAGCATAATCATTGAATAAATATCGGTACAAATGAAGAATAAGCCACCAATAAAATCCCAAATGTGGTACCGGCCTTTGGTTATGTGTCGTCTTATTGAATAAGCTTTGAAATGAAATGCGTTCGCACAATAATCGTCAGACTTGAGATAATTTCAGTGTAATGCTGTAGCTAATGACACGATAGGATTGGTGTGAATTCACTAGTGTTAAACCCAATTCAAATGGAAACTTGGCTAACTTAGCTGAATTCGTCGTTTACCACACATCGTCGCCTTTCAAGGTTCTTGAAATTTACACTCACCTTCAAGTCCTAGATTTTGCAAGTATGTTGTTTGTTTTTTCTTTCTGTGCGGTCATCCTTTTCCACTTTGTTCGTTTGTTTTGTTCGTAGTTTGATCTCTTTTAGAAAATACAGAAGCAAAGTCGCTATTCCAGCTGTGTGGTTCGATTTGAAAGGCAGGGGAAGCCTGGGTACTAGGTCCTCCCACCATATTTATGGAAATTCGTGCCGTTGAATATCTCCTTATGAAAACCACCACTTCGCAAAACGCTATTGTTTAATGCGAGGGAAACTTGAAAAAGGGAGTGAAACCCATCCTTGGCCAATTGCCCGCATAAACTGCTTCCCATTTTTAAGGCCTTTCAATCGGCACAAACGACATGGCTCCGAAAAAGGCGACGATCCTCTCCGAAAACCGACAGAAATTGGCACAAAATGCCGATAATTTACCAGAGGGACAATCCAATTCCCATTCCTTTTTGCTTTCTTTGACAGGCAGAGTCGACAAAGCGACACTATATCACCCCTTAGAAGGCCTCCTTTTTGTCAGAGCTGTTGTAAAAGGGGAACGTTATTTCCATTAATACGTGAAATCAATGAACAGATGCCCTCCAATAAACTAATCTGTGCTGTGCGTTAAGGTTGGGAATTCAATTCCCCACCTAAAAGCATAGCACAAATTTCCTCCTCGATCATCTAATGTTAGAGCACTTGGGACTTCGGAAGCGCCGACACCATTTTTCTGTCCCCGAAAGTGTCAACACGCCTGGATAGTTCGTAGACGTATCTTTGAGGTTTAAGAAAAAGAAAGTTTACTGTTCTCCATCAGCTTATTTTGAAACATTGGCAATGTCTGGAAATGTTTATTGTATAATATATTATGTACACGATATTTAAGTTTCTTCAATTCAGAATGACATTGCTCAATCTCGTTTGACCCCAGTCCTTCGCGATCCACATGGGTAATCCAATTCCACATGTATCCCAGATCGACCCCGTTAGCTATCTTATTGGTGGCTTCAGTTCATCCTGTCTGTGATTATCGTAATTCCGCACGTTGAAGCCGTTGCTGCAAAAGGTCTTCAAAACGTCCTTGGTTTTAAGAGTCTGTTTCGTTAACCGTGTCACTAAAGATATTCATTTCTCATCCAGGTCTGGATTTTGGGTTGATGCATGTTTGGCCCAGCTGTTTTTTGAACCATATCGTAGAATTCTTGGCTCTGCTTCCCATGGACATTTGATGTGATAGGCACTACAAACCAGACAAAAGTTAAAGTGTTAGTTGTTATAATCACCGAGAAAATCGTGGAAATATTTCAAATTTCAAGAAGACTTGAGTTCATACCAAGTTTACTCGAACAGCGTTTGTTATAATTATCTCTCCCGCATCATTGTTGACGATTAGTTGGTTGTTTTTGATCATCAGGCAACGATCAAATGAGCAAAATACAATCACCTATTTTCTCACAAAGTAGAAGAATGTTTAGCCTATTCGCTCCTACCTCGTGAATGAATTTTTACTTATCTCAAGAGTTAAGCGGCCAACGACAGAAACACGACTAAAAGCTCCAGACCTCCATCAAACAACTTAACGAGTTCTTCCAATATAAACCCTCAGCATGAAGGAAAATTAAGTATTCGGGTCACAAATAAAGAAATAGTCACTATCTTGTAGTCTGCAACTTCCTAAAGAGGCTAGGCCATGCCTAATGAAATATTGGAAATGAAATACAGTTGTGTTACTTGCACGATACTCGCCCCGGCCTTCGATCCTCCGTTGAATCTATTTTCACCACTAGGTAGCAGGGGTGAGGAAGGTTTAGTTACTCTACTTGGCTCGCAAACCTTTATCCAGTTACCTGGTACGCCATTACTTTGGACAGGTTTCTCTGATGCGTTAAGTGATGTGGGGTAGCGCTGTCTACACATGGTATTCACTATCATTGCTCTGACCTAATGAAATATTAAAGATAAATCAATCAATCAGTCAGTTAGTCAATCAGTCAGTCAGTCAGTCAATCAAGCAGCAGTTAATTTTATAGCCTCCATGTATGTTCTGCACTTATATGTCCTGTATTTGCAGAGTTTTGACTCCCGTTCTGTCATCGGTATATTCTACTCTCTGATTCAGCTGTTGATAAATACCCTTGAGTGAATTTTACATTGTCACAAACTCTTCAAACTAAGCCAATAAAAGCATGCAAAGGTGACTCACCTCACTATCAATAATACAGAAGTTGAAGAAGATGACAAAGCCTTGTAATGAATTACAGATTGTAAACAAATAGTGGAACACAACCGTAGATGAGATAAACGTAAGAAGCCCAAAAGACCACGTGACTCCCAGAACTGGCAGAAGAACAATTGATCTCCTAAGCCACGCCTTCACGTGTTGAGCGCGTGTCATGCTCTCTCTGAACTTTGAAACTTTGCTTATACGGGCCAGTAAGAAGATGAATAGAATAGTGTTGATCTGAATGACGGAAAAAAGCAACAATATATCTTTAAGCCACTACGGAGGCAAATACAGGTATTTGTAAAGACCGAATGAATAGGCCATTTACGAATTACCTTAGGCCTCTTTTTCAAAGTGAGTCTGGGTGCTCACCTTTCATATGCAAATCAGGTACCTCTTATTTTCAGTACCATCAGTTTCATCTAAACCTAAATCTTATCCAAACGGTTGCCAATGTGACTAATATTTAGCTAAAATTGATATTCTTATCCATCTACACTCAGGGTCTTAAAATAACTGAGGAGAAAATGCTTCCTTTGCAATGACATCTGCAAATGGTTAGACTTTCTAGTCTTCTCGGATAAGGACGATAAAACCAATAAAACCGTCTCATAGCTCTTTACAATTGATTCGGTGGGACGTTAAAGAACCACTAGGGACGTAATGAACCCTGGCTGTGACCACCCCTAGTGCTTGCCTTCTACCAGCATTTGACCAGGCCTTCTGCTCGCGCATTTGATTATTCGTATAGAAAATGCACAATATAAATGTTGAATATTATTATAATTATTACAAAAGAACGATGAATCAATTAACAAGTTTGATAAGGGATTTGACAATTGCCACAAGTGTGGAAAGTTTCCAAACTCAAGCAAATTAGATAACTTGATAAAATAAGTTAATCAGGTAATTTCCTATGGCTTGTGAATGATTTGCTAGCCAGTTATCCCAACATGTCGCCAGGGTAGAATCTAGGGGGGAAAACAACCTTCGCGTCTGGGCCATAATTCAGGAGGATAAAGTGAGGTTCTGAAACTTACGGTACTGTTAGTAACAGGGATGTATACTCACAAGAATCACTATGGCAACTGGAGCAACAAAGGCCCAGTAAATAAGACTATTTTCCATCGTAAGCCAGCAGTTGTCTGCTACATAATGCTCGGTACCAGTTACTGCCAAAGACACGGCCACTACCAAAAAAGGAAAACCTGGAACAGAACAGAGCCATGAACAGGACCTCAGTTTGATATGACATGTAGCTTTCTCGGAAGCCGAGTAAGTCGGTCAAACTCAGCTGACGCCCACGAAACTACGAGCTCGCGGATTCGCCGCTCGTAAAGGTATGTACTCTGAGTAGGGTTATTAAAGTGTACCCTCATATATCGCGTTCGTTCCACAGATTTAAGAGCAAAAAAGAGACTGCTCGCAGTCTAAGTAAGAAGAGGAAAAGATTGACACTGATAGTGACAGTTGCTCTTACCCCATCCAAAAGCATAAAACCATTTCATTTTTGGTTTCATTTTGTCCCGTAGCTCCACTTTTATGATCAGGAAATAAAATATTCCTCCGTGGCATAACATCCAGGTGAAAACGCAGAGGAGAAAGTAATGAAGCAGTGCTGCATTGACTAAACATTCAACCTGTGGAATGCATGGAATTAGGAGGTCTAATATACAAGGAGGTAAAACTACAACCACTGAGGGCAAATAATTTTCACGTACAATTTAAATATCCTAATCGACTTTAAGCCGGCCATTCAGCACTAACCTCCAAGCCTATGACTTTATGTCCACGTATATCAGTTTGCCTCAAGCGGACATTGCTTTATGTTACAAACTCGTAGAAACCTACTTTCATAAAAACGTTTCTTCTTTCATTAAACACGTTTATGTGATGTGAGAACTTTTGAAATTGTCGCGATTAGAATCCAGGTCACTTGCTGTGAAGCTGTTTTTATGTTACAGAAAGGTTTTAGATTTGTCCATGGGAACCTGTGAAGGCCATGCGGGTTATGTAAATTATAAAGAAAACGGCCCCGTCCACACGTATCCGGAAATTTTTGAAAAGTGAGATTTTTTCCTCCGTATTTGAAACATTCTGCGTCCACACGTAGTGTATTCGAATTGTATTTGCCCGTCAACACAAATTCAAATACGCTAACCTTCCATACAGAGCATGCGCACGCATGCGCTCTTTATAATATCACGTACATATTAAAAACCTTCGCTTTCGCCTGTCCACACGTATTCGCCGTTCCGAAATTCGAAAGGGAACTGGGGCAAGTTTCAAATTTTGAAGTAATCGATAAATTGACACCATCACATGAAAGATAACATTGAGATTGGTCGTTTGACCAAGTTTGATTCTTTTAGGTTGAACAGAGACCAAGTTATGGACCTTGAAACGTAGCTCAAAATCCATACAAATGTCTCTAATGTTGTGACAGCGTCCAGGATGGAGGGGCCTAACGAACACAGAAAATGAGCGAAAACGTTGTTTTAGTCACCTCATCCCATTGCACGTAACCCGTAATGATGATCAGAATACATGACGCTGCTATAGCAGTGCACAGGTGAAGTAGTAATGTCACCCGAGGACTTTTCAGACGTCTCCAGTAAACTGCCATCACTGTGAAGGTCAGTAGTATAAAGAACAAAGACACTGCACAGCCAATGGTGGAAATGTACTGTAGTATAGAGTCGTGATGCTCTTCCACCTTCAAAAGAACATAATAATTTTTAAAAACAAATCATGCCAACAATTTAATTATCACCAGAACGAATAGCGTAATATATCGAATAC
>OX419339.1:34438602-34456102 GCA_948470475.1 Galaxea fascicularis
CCACTGAATAAAAGAGTATCCAAAGCCGAAAGCTTGAAGGGTTTTAAACAAAAAGTTGCGACTTACAGTATCAAAGGCTTTCTTAAAATCAACACAAATCATTTTGCCATTAATACAGTATCTTTCCGTAAATTCCATAATATCATCAATTGTTCTAATTGCATCACAAATTGTTCTGCCTTTCACATACGCACATTGGTTATAATGTATAATGTTCGGCAATACCATCTCCAATCTTTTGGCTATGGCTTTTGAACCTATTTTGACATCTACATTGATCAGCGAGATTGGTCTCCAATTGGATAGATACCTTTTATCCTTATCTTTTTTCTCAATTAAAGTGATGATAGCTTCTTTTTGAGAATTGGATAATTCGCCACGATCATAGGAGTCATTTAAACTATCCACCATCAACTCGCCTAAGACATGCCAAAAAGCTTTATAGAATTCTACAGTTAGTCCATCATTCCCTGGAGATTTATTATTCTGAAAGAGCTGAAGACTTTTGTAACATTCAGGGATTGTTAGTTTTCCTTCACAGACTTGAGCATCAACTTGAGAGAGTTTTGGTACACCAGGATTTTTCAGAAAAGAATTTAGCATATTGATGGTGATAGAGTATCGCTTTTACAAAGATCAGAGTAGAATCTTTCAATTTCTTGTTGCACTTTTGGAGGATCTGTAATCAACACACCTTCGCCGTTGAAGATTTTCCGGACTGAACTCTTACTTTTATTATGACTTTCAAGCTTTAAGAAGTATTTGTTGCTTCTCTCTCCTTTTTCATACCAAGTAGCCTTCGAACGAATTATCGCACCTTTAGCCAGATCTTCATATATATCATCATATTCTATTTGGAGGTTTTCCAGCTGTACAAAGTTTTCATCAGAAGGACATTTGCTACACTGTTCCTCGCAAGTCTGAAGCATTTTTTCGATCTTAGAGACTCTTTCTCTTTTTTCACGAGCTTTTTCTTTGCTGTATTTTATGGAAAATTGTCTGATTCTGTATTTAATTAAGTCCCACAGGACCCTCTTATCAGTAACTTCATTGAATTCGGCTAGCCACGCTGGTATACTTTCAGTTAGTAATGCTACATAGTTCACATCATCAACAAGACTAGCATTGAATTTCCAGAACGACGGGCCGTATTTTTGTTTACTGATGCTACTAAAATGCAAAAATATGGCCGAATGATCGGAGTTTATCGAGGATATGATATCGGATTTTTCAATATCTTCTTGACAAACCTCGCTAATTAACCAAAAATCGAGTCTTCTCTGAATAAGAGGTTTCTTTTGTCTCCAAGTAAAACGTTTAATCTCCGGGTTTCTTACTCGCCAAATATCTGTTAAATCAAAATCAAGGCATAGATCTTCAATACATTTAGCCGAAGCTTTCTTTGACTGATTCCCACCAGCGCAATCCCAGACTGGGTTTAATGTGACATTGATATATGTCTTGTCTTGTCTATATACTTGGCACCCAGTACTTTTGTATTTTCTGTTTGCTATAAAGCCGAGCCGTATTTGTAAAACTTGACTACTTTGAAACACAATAAAATCGGAAACAGTATTCAATATTTAGTCTCCATATAATAAAAAGAACATTACACGTTGGCTCGAAGATATGAATTTTATGTTCTCGTGGCAAGAACAATATCTCACTCGTTCGCTTCGCTCACTCGTGAGATATTGTTCTTGCCACTCGAACATAAAATTCATATCTTCTCGCCACCGTGTAATATCCTCTATATATTCCCGAAATGCGTGTTGCGAAAAAAAAAGTTGAAAAATAATAAACTCAATAGCCTCCATTTGGCTTGGATATTAACAGTTCTTTTTAGCTCACAGTTTTCCTCAAGCTTCGCTCTCTGGAAAACTCTTCGCTTCTCGGAACAGATAATGTCCGCGGAGAAATATATACGAGCATATTTTCGCTCCAAAAGGAGAATATTGTTTATGTAGATAACAAATGAGGACAAGTCAACCGCGCTTCTGTATCAACACCTGAATTAATGAGAGAAATGGAGAAAGGCCGACAGTTTTTTGTATGTGTTTAAATTAAATGATGCAAGGTAACAGCCTCTGGATGAAACCCACATCGCCATTCTTTACCATGATCTTTTGCTGTTTTCTATTGTTGCTGACAGTCATTTCGTTCTTTACACTAGCTTGAGTTTTTTTTTATCCTCATATCGAAAAATGTCTTGCGTTATAGAACGCAATCGCACTATTATTGGGATTTACTGAAACTAGCACCATCTGGTAACTTGGTCCGTTACTGGAATACCATGAGAAATGTTTACAAATGACCTCCTATCTTTTGTCTTCGTTGTACTTTTACAAGTCCGTGTGAACGATGATAACACGCATTGAGACTACCGTGTTTTATAGTTTAGAGCTAAGTGACATTCAAAAGCAGGCGAGGTCAAAACGTCTCAAGGCTTATCAAAGAAGTATTACTGTATTTTTCTTTTTGACTTCTTCATCTGTTAACAAAACAAAACAAAAACAAAAAAATGAAGAATGAAAAGCGTGGATGTTAATGATCGGCAAATTTGGAATGAATACTGAGTTCAGTTCAAAAATCATTTTCGGTTTGTGATAGAAAAGTTACCTCTTGAAGCTGGAGCCACGCATCAGTATTTTCCTCTTCCAAAAGATTGCTCGCTGCTTGTACAACATTGTATTGGTCCGTTGTGGAGTTAATAGGACTGTTGTTCGTCTCGGAGTTAAAATTCACTAGTCGAACCAGCACATCCAAAGAGGATAAGAGTTCATTAGCTGTTAATTTGTTGTCATTTGCTGGCTCCGTTAATTTAACAAGTGCCGTAATAAAGGAGCTGAGATCTGTGGTGAAATTCCCCGTCGTAAGATCAGCAACCTGAATATAAACATGGAAATTGTGAGCCAATAAAATATTTACACTTGACAGCCTGTATTCACTGATTCTTCCGTCACAAAGCGCGGGAAATTGCGTTCCTTCAAGGGGCGAACGGTTTTAGCCTGCAAACAGGCTCTCCGTATGGGTTATTCCGAGATTTGCTTTCTAATGGCGCGCGGTCAAAAGCTAGGGGATTGCCCGCCCTAATCCCCGAGCTTTGACCGCGCGCCATTCAAGAGCAAGTCGGCGCGACCATCTCTCGAAATACCCAAATGGAGAGCCTGTTTGCAGGCTAAACGGTTTTGGCCTTGCTTCTTGTTGGTTCGGAGAAAGTAGCGCGAATTTTAACCGCTGAGGAAGCTAACCGAAACCCAAAGTAAAGGAAGACGAGGGTTGGCATTCAGAAAATTACCATATGAAATAAGGACTGCGGCTCAAATACGTTTCATTGCTCAGAGAACAGTATATTTTCTCTCAATACATGTCGACATGCAGCCTTTATCCCAATTTTTTTATTCTTTAAGCAAGGCAAGAGTAAAGAAAACTCGTTATTTCGACCTCATTTGATTGCATTTTTTGCTTACTTTTACAAATTTTTTTCATCCCACCAAAAAAAGCACTTTGAACACGTTGTACTTAAGATCTTGAGCGTTATAGCATTTCTTGGTTTAGGGGTTTCCCGAGCAACTATTGACTTATGTAGCTTTTTCCCTCCAAATATTTACCTACACAAATATGTGCGGCCGATCTCTCATAAGTATTAAACACTAGTAATGCCGGCAATGCCTTTGAGTGGTTTGAACTGAGGTTCGTCTGTACACCAGTAAAATGCAAATGACTCAAGATATCCCATGGTCCCGAAGAAGGAACGGTGCGGTGGAGTCTGACGAATATACAATGCCTTTCCAGCATTCTGAATGGCAAGATATGAATATCAGTGTCTGAGTTTCACTTGAAGGTATTTCATTTTGAGTAGGTGCAAAGACGCTTCTTTGCTGAGCTCTCATAAATTCAAGGTACGGTGAGGACAACACACGAACCCAAAGAGTTTTTGTACTTAAATTTCTATATACCCTCTGACATCCGTATATTAATGATATAAGAGTACCCGGAAGTTAAGGACTACTGAAAAAGGGTTATTTCGTCCTCTAGATTCTAAATTAAAATGCAACATATACCTTCTGTTGCAAAACTGAAATGTTGTTTAACGCCGCTTGAGTGCTAAGCTGTGAGCCGTCCGTCGGCAGCGTAACAGCGCTACTTGGTGAACCTGATGTAACACGAGTCGTTGGATCTATTCCTGCAAGTAGAAACAGAAGGCAGAAATTAAGCAAACACTGGAATACGAATAACTTGAAATACAAGCCTTTTTGTTTTCGTTCAAAATAATTGCATTTCAGAAAGAAGCCTTAGGCCAGGGTCGAACGTGGCTCACGAGACGAAAAAACGGAGCCGAATTACTTTATAGATCGATGTTTGACTCAATTGTGTTCGTTCAAATGAACTGGATCAACCGACACGTACCATCCTTCTACTTCATACAGATCAAAGATGTGAACTATGTGATAAACGTCAATCTTTTTATTAAGAACTTGTATAACAATATTTGCAACCCTGAATTTGGTTTGACGTTTGATCCTACGTTCGAACCTTACCAACACTCACACAACAACCACTTTTATAAGAAAGTTGAGGCTGAGATCAACCAAAATTTTTAGAACATGCTAAGAACATACCTCTCATGAGCTCAGTTTTTTAATGTACGAAAGCTAAATTTTCCAAGGGTTTGTTGGCTCGACATCTGTGTACTTGGATACCAAACAAATTGATGTGTTTAGGTACGCTACAAGCCACTCATGGGCACTATGGCCACGTGGTTGCGGGCATTACCCCTTAAATCTACCAAATAAAGTTTGAGCCTGAGCATTAGCAGCCATGGACAGCTACTTCGGCCTTGTTAGGCCTCATCAACAAGGCATAGCTAATGCCCAAGCTCAAGAACCCACATGGATAAAACAAGCGATTAAAATGTAAAGCTTGTGGGATGTGGCTTCGAGTGACAAGAATATCACACAAATTAATGTGTTTAGGTAAGCTAAAAAAGCCACTCATTGGTCATATCCCACAAACTTCACATTTTCATTTTTGTACTTCGGTCGACTCAAATCGCAATTTATTTCGGCCTCGTTTTACTTTCGCTTGAACTTGTTTACTTGTGTCTCATGTGACTATAAAATTAAGAGTTGTTGTGAGAGGATCACGAGAAAGAAAAGACAGCACGAGTATGTCTTACCGAAAACGCTAAGCCTTGTGATGCTGACACTTAAAAATGCTGGAGCCTTTATCGTACAGTTATATACTCCTGCGTCATTTTGTCGCACTTGTTGGATTTCTAAAGTGCCATTGGCCACTGTGTTCAGCCTTGGATCTCCTTGTGGTATATACACGCCATCTTTAGACCAAACTAGGCTACTTATTTTTGGAGGCGTGTTCACATTGTTGTCATTACACCACAACAGCAGTCTGTCTCCATTGTTCAAATTCCGTGTTTTGTCGTTCTTCAAGTGAAATTGTCCACGTGCTATTTAAGATACCAGAGAACTTCATTAGTACAAAAAATTCTGCCTTTATTGAGAAATAGCTAGCTAAAGTAAACTTTCCACAAACTTTCTAGTTCTTGGGAACTGTTTGCTTTCCGAAAATGCTAGCTGACGTTTTTGACGACCAAAAACAGCAAATATGATCCTTCCGAAAACGCCAGGGGCTATTATTTCCACTTGTGAACCCGCGTTTCAGTTACGAAAATCCGAGTGCATTCCCCGCTAGCTTGGAACCAACGATATTTTTCTACTTTTAAGTCTTATTACAAAAGGTTTCCACGAGTTGCAACCAATAATATTTGGATAACTCATGCACTTACGTAAGCTTAGCAAATAAAGAAAATTCCGACGCACTTTTTACAGCTTCACAATCCAACCAAGGGAGCAGAGGAGTCCTAATTTACCATATTTCCACTTAGAACGAGAATCAAGTTTGTTGATTCGAAAGAAACTGTTAACCGCAAATCTCTCTTTAGAAAATTGGAAAAATTTTCAGAATTTGTTTTTCCTTTCGGCATTCTTTATCATTTCCGGTGTCATTGCGAATAGCTGGTGTAACGCTTTAACTGTAATCTAAACGAAACATTTACCACAGGGAGTAGAGAAATCTTATTTGACCGTATTTCCAGTTAAATTCACCGTACATCACCGTACGTGATAATGTAATTATGTACTGTAATGCGATAGTGTTACACGTCTGCTTGCCTGGGAGGTCTATCCGTTCAGTGGTTTTTTACGCCGGCGACCGGCCACTCGTTTCAACCAAATCGAACGTTTTGTCACTGAGGCAAGGCGCAAACTGACATGACGTCAAATAAACGTGCAGTCCATGACGCGCAAGTCATCAATCCGCATGAAGACCAGACCTTGCGGCTAAAAGTAGAGAGTATGGCCTCTATGGTGTTACATCTTTTCCGTTAAAACTCTATGCTTGTCAAAAAGGGAGCAGGTCAATTTTGGGTTCATATGTTCCCATGAAAGATATGTAAATGAAAGTTATCCGCATGCGCAGTTCACATGATTTCTTTCATATGCATTATTCACCAAAATTGACCTGCTCCCAATGTCAGTGGCTTCATAGCTCAGTTGGTAGAGCATCGCACCGGAATCGCGAGGTCACAGGTTCAAGTCCTGAATTTTTTTCAAGCTTCTTTACGCAATTGTAAAAATTGCGATCGCAACTGCGACGATCATTCTTCATTTGATTATGTTTGACCAGCGGTCAAACTGTACGCGATAATACGCATATAACGAATCACCGAATCATGTTGTATATTTTTGGCGGAATCTTGATGTAAATATATCGCGCGTCTTGATGTAGATATAAGTCACATGGAAAGTCCCATTGATGTGTATTATCGTGATGTAAAAATATCACAAATCATGTTGTATATCTATGCTGAAACTTGATGTAAATATATCGCGCACTTTGATGTACATATAACACCACTTCAAAAGTCCCATTGATGTGTATCATCTTGATGCAAAAATATCACGAATCATATTGTATATTTCTACGAAAACTTGATGTATATAGGTGAGAAATCTTGATGTGAATATATCAAGCATCTTGATGTACAGATAACATAAATGAAAAGTCTCAAAGAGGAGTTGATATACGAAAGTGAATCAGCTTGGTGTATATGGAAGTCTCTTGATACAGATGTTTGACGTCTTCCCATATCTATATCTTTCTTGGTATATACATATTCAATCTTGTTGTTTTGTCCCTTTTTGACAAGCATAAAGCTCATTTGTCACTTATAGTAATCAGAACAAGTAATCAGGTAACAGTTAGCACCATTCAAGTGGCTGATGCATTTCCGTGACGTCAGTAAACAGTTGCACTCAGGTCTATCAAGGTAATAGTCTGTCACAGATATATTTAATGCGAATTATAACAATTTTAGATATAGGATGACTCGCACGAATGACTGTATGACGGTAAAACGTGGTAATAGAGGTTTCTTCAAGTCTCTATGATGTTCAGTTTTCAATGCCATCTTTTAAATAAGGTTTTACGTACAGTGCATTGAAGCGGTTGGTTAAAAAACTTGTCACTTCACAAAAAATCGTGGCTCTTTCAATTTTTGCAAGATAAAGAGTCCTTGGGAGTCTTTTTCAGTTGCTTCTCAAGGCATCGGCGATTTTGTCAGAGAATGTGATCAGTGGTCTTACCCATATCGAAAGGTGTGACACGAGGTACCTTTCAATTTTTATAAAATTGGACCTTAGCTTCCTGTTTTCCACCCAGAAAACCGGTAACGGGAGGATAAACCTCCATCCTGCACGAACATTTAGTTGTGCTGCTTAGCTAAATTATAGGTTTTTGTTTGCAGGACGCGGAGGAGAGCTAGGTTTTTTCCAATTGAACAATACGCTGCTCTTGTTGTCGCGTCTTTTATGTTGCAAACAAGAGAGGTTTAGCGGCATTTAAGAACTCTAATCATAAGGAACGGAGTGTGACCGCAACTCACTGCTGGAGACTCGATGTGGTACAGTAGGTGACAACCTTGGATTAGTTTTCTTTTTAAGACAAATCCTCCTTTATTTTTAAAACCAAGAACTTAGTGAAGCAAATTATCCATTAGTCAGTCACGCTGACGTTTGGGGGCATCACGTTTCTCGGCGTTTCCACACTACTGACGACTTGAGTAGCGCGGCCCAGCTTTGCCCGATCATAATGGATTGTGATGCGGAACAGAGTGTGACCGCAATTTACTCCTCGACACTCGAAGTGGCTGTTAGACCATAAATGGCTTCGTATTTGACAACCTTGTTGTAGCTATTTATACAGCGCTACGGTATCTGATTAAAATTAGTTTCCCTTTTATGACAATTTCTCATTGTCTGAACTTAAGAACTTTTTGAAGTATATCCCGATCCAGTAGTCAGTAATGTATGGGTAGGTACATTATTCGAAGTCACGATTTCTCATTTTTTTTTTGTGAGCATCACGTTTATTACGGGATTGCAAGCTTCAAATAAAGTTTACGGTTTCATAGCAGCAATCCCCTACAGTTTAAAACAGTTAAAAGCTTGAAACTTCACTCATAGTTACGTGTGTATGTATCGACTGACTAATTATCAACCGGCGAAGAGCTGATTTGACGAGGAGATTGATGTTATTTGTCTTCCAAACAGTCTAGTTTAAAATTATGCTACTACGGTGCACCCATCTGTCTTTCCGTGAAAGATATTCCTATTTCCATTATCGAAATTTTAGGCAGTGTTAGACTAAATAAATGGTTTATTAGGCATAGCCGCGACATGAAAAGATGGTCATGGAAAACGTCCGAGGCAAAAGTTGAAATGTAACCGAACGTCGCGGGGCAAAACCCGGGTTTATCGGCCGCATGTTTATCAAGACTGTAGGTTTAAAAGAGTAAATCGGGTCTTTGTCACCTCTTTTTTAAACATGTGATGTACATTTTCTAAATAGATGAACAAAGCCAAAAACTTACCTGAAGAATGGAGTACAAACATCACAGCCAACAACCCCACTAGCATATGCATCTTGCCAGTTGTCAAAGTAGAACGATAACTGGTGTGATGCCTGTGATGAAGTCTTTCAAACCAGTTCATTGAGATTAAATCCGACCGGAAAGGTACTTAGTTGGGTAGATGTGAGTGGATATCCAGTGATGGCACAAAGTATGTCGCCAAAGGAAATGTCGAGTTACTATTTTAGGTCATTTTGTATACCGTGACTTTGGCCCATATATACCTTCGGCCAATATATTAGGGTGGGTTGTGTTGCCTTTATGACCAGATATTGCACCCGCCGTGGAGTTGCAAATTGTCGCTTACAAAAATACCTGAAATGGGGCATCAATTACATCAAATGGTTGTCAGCAACAGATGGTTGGTGATGTTTTTTTCAGTAAAACAGAACAGAAACCATTCACCAGCAAATTAAAGACGATGACTGGAAGACTATGACGCAGATTTGTAACAATCCTCTCCTGTTTATAATCGTTGGACTTAATCCTATATTTCAATATTTCCACCTTATTTTTAAGGCCTCCTGTATTTCAATATTTGTTTGTATTTTTGCCGTTTTTGTGAAAATGTTTTCAGTTAAGGTTGGAACATGGCTACGCGAAGGAAGCGAATTCAATATCTGTTCTGTACCAAACAGCATGAACCAGCGTTCAGAAGATATCTATTCTGAGGCCGTCATATCCGCCTTGTGAGAATAACAGACAAATGAATCTCCAGAAAGACAACTTTCCGAAACTCCTTACATAAACTGCGAGTGTTGTTATCCTTAAACAAGATGCGACCGATCTGAAAAAGATTCTACGAGTCGGGTGACGTCATTTAGGACATCATGTTTACGTCGCAGCAAGAGGCCAGTACGAGGATTCCGTAAACTTTTGGCTCCGTTTTGAAAGCTTCCTTTATGAGAAAAACATGTCAACTAAGGTTGCTGGGAGTATGGCCTTAATCAATATGCAATTTCAACAAATCCAACAAAGCATTGCCGGCCACAAATGGGCACTTGAAATGATTTTCAAACTTTCGTCGGAAATAGTACAAGCACAGTTATATATTCAGTTATGTATTTGGTCCCTTGCCAATTCTGAAAATTCACCTCAAATATTTACTTTCGTAGCTATTGAACACTCCATTTACTGTCAATAACGCAGAGGTCTAAACTGCGTTTCACTAACATGCATTCACGTTCGGTAACCGGTTACAGTTTTCACTTTTGAGGTTTTATGGATCCTGCCACTAGTCATCTTCGGAGGCAACTCTCTGACAGCCAGCGGCTGTTGAAAATTAAGGTGGATATATGCCTCTGAGTCCCTTGACATGTGTCAGATCACACCACTTTCCGTCTAACACTGGAAAAGTAATTCGTTGTGTTTTCTTTGAGACGAATATTCCGTGAAAAGTACGGGGTAAGTCTAGTTAAACGTGAAATCAAAGTATCTTTTTCAGTGTACAAAAAATTGGGTATCATTAATGCTTACTTCCATTTTTAAATTTCCCGGGCGCTGCCATTTTCGATTCCATGGCGTCAGTTGGTTGCAGCTCTTGTCGGGAAGCCAATAAAGCAGAAAATCTTTTGTGTTAAACAATGGCTGCAACCAATTTAGGTCATAAAATCCAAAATGGCGGCGCTCGGGAAATTTACAAATGGAAATAGTCAAGTTTGCGTTAGGCGTTGAAAGTACTCGATTAGTAACCCACAAAGACACAGATTCGCACTCTGTAGGCAAATAGTTTGGTTTTCAAACGTTTAATTTGCTTCAGTTTCCTTGGCTATGAACCAGATAAATTCCTCAAAATGATACTTGGATCGCCAAGGCGATTAAATCATTGTAAGCTAATTAACAAGAATACACATCATGTAATTCGACACAAAAAGTGCTAAGTACGCCTCTAGACCTCAGTTGTCAAAATGCCCTTTCAAACAACTTATTAAGAAAAACACTCAAAGCACTTTCTTTCCCAGGAACTCTTAAATATAAGGGAGCAGTTGGTGGGGAAGTTATGGCGTGCCCCACACATCCCAGGTGAATTACTCATAATCTCTGGGACACAAGAGTACTGGTATTTTGGTGTGATGAATGACGTAATTGCTTACACTTCCCAGTATTGTGCGGCTTATAAGGCCTGCACCCCTGCTGCTCAAGACGATTATGGTGGATTTCTCTTTTGAGGCTATTTCACAAATCTTCTCTCCTGGTTTGCCTTGTTCCACCTTGAATCTTATGTTAAGCTACAAAACAAAAACGAATAACAATATCCCAAATTCAACATACATTCTGGGCTGAGTTGCTCAAATCGTGGTTACACAAACCATTTGTTAAGACACGAAGATAAGAACTTTATTTATTATTTTGTTATGGTATCTAGCATACACAAGTGTGTGCTAATTGGGGACAACCATCTAATTAAGAAATAAAAAAACAATGAAGTCAAAGTGAAATTGTGCAACAGGGGGTTAAGATGAGGCCGTTAAAGTTCAAAGGCAAGCATATTATTTGAGAAAAAGAAAGAAATTAAAAAAACAATGATGTCAAGGTTAAATTGTGCAACAGGTGCACACATGAGAGAATACCAGCCAACTCTAGCGCATTATGCACGAGTCTCACGCCTGCGGACCAAGGACATCGATCTCACGCATTGAATCTCACGCCTGAATTAGAAATCCAGATAACTTGTTCTTTAACAACAAAAATTGAATTCAATATTTCCTGTTAATGTTTCAACAAACGGCGCTTAATGTCCAGTTTGAGTACTAACTGTATCAGAACGCGCTAAAATAATAAAAAATGTCGCGTGTCCGGAAACAAACTGGAGTTTCGTGGGCCCGTTTCTCGAAGGTCCCGAAAGCGTTTCGGGCCCGAAAAGCCATTTCTAAAAAATACGATCCGCTTATTCTTAAAAGCTGGTATTGTAAAATGATTTTGAGATACGAAAGTGCAAATTTGTTGTTAACTTCATGCCTGGAAACGTCTTCGTTTTCACGATACGTAAGCCGATTATGGCACCCGAAATAGGCCCGAAAAGTTTCAGGGGTTTCGAAACACACGCCCGATCGTTTAACATGAAAAGTTTCAAATAGCTTCGGAAGTGTTCGGAAGTTATCGAAACATCTTGGGATATGTTCGGTAGCATTCGGGCGTTTCCGAGAAATCGTTGGAAGTCGCCGAACGTTTTTGGAATTTCTGGTCATGAGGAGACGAAAATCTCACGCAATTGACTCAGAAAAAGTTGGCAGGTATATGAGAGGGTTTAAGATGAGGCTGTTAAAGTTCAAAGGCAAGCATATTATTTGAGAAAAAGAGAGAAAAAAACCAAAACAAAACAAAGAGGTCGAGGTTAAATTATGCAACAGGTTAACACGTGAAAGGAAGCACCCATGGCTGGTTTCCTTTGAAGGGGGCTGACAACTCTAACAAGGCTTGTTTCAGGAGAAAAACAAAATTCTTCCAGGAATCTGGAGACTTAGTCGGGAATCGGGAGACTCTGTAATTTTTCTGAGAAGTATGACATAGTTCAGGTACATTGCAGAAAAAAATCGGGACATGAACAAAATTTGTACTCTGATCGGAACATGGAACAACTTAAGAGCAACGCTTCTCCCCCCTGAAAAGCTTTCAGTTCGATTACCAGCAGATTACCCCAGAAGGTATGTTGCAACAATTTCTCATGAAAACTGAACGTTTTCGACACTAGGTCAACGTAACTCCAGGGTAAGTTTTTAACTTAAGGTTTACCTAGTGCCGAAAACGTTTGGTTTTTACTTTTTACTTCTTGAAATACCTTTTAGCCTTGTAAATGTTTTGCCAGTTCAAACCTTAAGCGAATATTATGGGCAATTTCTCATTCATTTTATGTCTACTGAAACAACACTAGCTAGGCTGGGCCTTGGACTATCGACCTTTGAACCATGTGCCCACCACAGTGAACACAATGTTGCCTTCATCTGCACATTGACAGCAATAACATCTAAAGGCAACTATCAGTTCCGAGTTTCATAGGTCACAAGACTGACATAGCTGGGTCATAAGTCTTGGAAAAGTTCCTATTCCACCTCTTTCCCCCCTTGTAATATTGAGTTTTAACAGTCTCAGAAAACAGGATTTGTCTATGGACAACAGTTCAATGGGGAACCTGGGGATGAAGTAGGGGGGGTGGGGGCAAATAGGGAGTAATCTGAGAAAGGCACTACAAGGAAAAAACAAGGTACTGTTAAAAATACTAACACCAGTTTTACACCCAATGATTTGACAAATGTCATTAGTTCTAATGACCCGCATGGTTAAATAATATGCCTCCAGCACAGATGGTTCATGCCAATTTTTGATTAATATGGGTTCTCAAAGCTTACTGGTACATTTTAAAAACAAAGTATTAGAATTTCTGGATTGTTTATTGCATGCTTACTGCTTGAAAAGATCTTCTGTCCTTCCTTATATTAATGATTTCATCTGTTAAGACAATTAAAAAGTTTTAATTTGGGTCTTAGTTCTTCACACACATATATTAAGTAATTAAGTGACACCTAGATCCCTCAAAAAGAAGACCATCCCCACCCCCATGTATAGCACGCACCCACTTCAGTCTCGTATGAAGCCAAGACTTTCTTTTAAACCCTACATAAAATATTAAGACTCATTAAGACAGGGTCATGTTGCAGCTCCTGTAAGGTATCACATGTTTGGCTTGCAACCCTTCAGATGAACAAACAACACAATTAAACAATGGACCCTAGCCCTAAAACAACAGAGGTGCAACACTATTCCTGCCAATGGAATTTAGAGCTTACAGGAGCTGCTAGACTACCCCAAAGACAATTAAGAAAAACAATTTAAAATCCAATTGGTCAATAAAATTGATGGACATAAAGCCTCTACCTTCAGCTCGTTGCATCTATCGATGTATTTCTTTTCCAAAGCTTTCAAACGTTCCTCTACTTTCTTGACTTCCTGTTTCCATTCCTCAATACCCAAGGCATCTGGAAGATGTACATAATTGGTACTTTTTCAGTGGAGCAGTTTTTAAAGTGTGGGGGCTGCTTCCACCTCTGCAATTGAGGGAGGGAGCCGACTCTAAAAATGGTTAAAACACATCTAATTTATAAGACTTACCCAATCATAATTTTGAATGTTTTACCGTGAGGTCCGCTAGCAGTAGCCAACCACTATTTTCCCATGAAAGTAATTTTTTGTGAAGGTCTTTCACTTAAATTATTATTATTATTTCAACAAAAAGTGGGGGAGGGGGGGGGGCTGCTCCCCCTCCCAGGGGGCCCTTTCCCCTAGGTAGTCCCTGATGCTAAATATAAAACTTTAAAACTTAGGAAATTTACATTTTATCAGAATTATTAAATACAGTGACTTAACAGCTGACTATGTTTTCTGTTTGGCTCAGCATAGCAATAGAGAATAAAATCTAAATATTTCAGTGAAATTTATTAGCATGGTAAGTATGATCTTGAATTCAGTCCTTATTACAGTCTTGAATAAAAAACAATAAAAACAGATGCTTACCAGCAAGCATTGGAAGATGCGGCTGCTCCACAACATGCAAAAGTATAACTTGATCTTCTTCAACATAGACGTTCTCCACAAACCCTGTGAGAATATTCAAGAGGGGGTTATCAAGAAAAACGTGTCCTTGCAACAAGCACTGGGAATTAAACAAGTAGGAGAGGTTACAATAATATTGGATAAGTGCTACAACAAAGACACGAACATATTTTTACAGCTGCACTGCAAACTCTAGCTCCAACCCAGTGAGTTATGCTGGCTATGAACAAAATTGCAAACAAACTTCAATGATGACTTTTACTATATTTTTTTAAGAACTGGGAGGGAAAAAAAGAACATATTTTCAAGAATAGGATCTCTGGGAAATTGGCTAATTTTCCAATTTTATTTTTGGACTACAGGAGTGTACTTTCTTTACACTGAGAGCACAGTTCAGCTGACAATCCTCTGGTGGGAATTTCTTAAATACTTATTTTAATGTTTTGTATAAATTTATATTTTTGTCCAATGATTTGTGATATTATGTGGAAACATAATTTTTTTGATGTGACTCCTGTTGGTTTGATTTGGTTAAGGGTACATTTATTGCTAACTTTGTTGGCTCCTCCCCCCCTCACTTTAGATTCAAGTAATTCTAATTCTTACAAGAGTCCACAGAAATCAGAGGGTCCCCTATGCTTTTTTTGTGAAACATGATTGGGACTATTTTTTCCTCGTGAAATGTGATTTAGGTTTATTTGTTCATTCGTGATTGCCGATATTGATTTTATCGTGAACGTAAACGAATTTTGGGAATTATCCGTGACGCGTGAACAGTCTCAATATTTTTTTGTGAATGCATTTTCCAAAGTGGTATAGGGGACCCTCAAATCACTATTGCTTAGTAAAACACATAAGCCCCACTGTCTATTTTTGTAACCCTCTGAAACACAACTTTTGAAACTTCACTTTTGAAAAGGGTAAGAATGGCAGCCATTCTGCGAGTAGCATCCATGTGACTCACTGCATGAATCACAATCTCTACCACTTTTATGGGCTCAGTTACCAACTGTGTTTTGTTAAAAAATGCAAATGCCAAACCAACAGAAAGTCAGTCAAGTTGGAGGCAAAAGTATGATATTTGGGGGTGGGGGCTGATGTTCAGGAGTGACATAGGAAGGTTTTGGATAAGGTAAGAATACAATAATAAAGAAGAGGAAGACGAAGAAGAAGAAAATTAATGGCTTTGATAGAAGTGTATGGTGGTCAGAGGAGCTCAGCTTTTGGGCTAACCACCACTATATTATGAGTGGGAATAGATAAAGTGTGCATTTGGTGCCATGGCAACTATGGCCGATTATATCAAATATTCATTTTACGTGTAGCAGTCATTTTAAATAGTTATCTTTGAGAGTTGACCAGAATTTGCTTGCATTCTTTTTTGAAGTTGTGGTAGCTTAAGTGTTTTTATCTTAGTAGGAATCTCTTCCCAGGTTTTGGTTATGGCAAACTTACATGTGTGTTTGCCATAATTTGACCTTACACGTGGTACATTAAAATTAAGATTTGAGGCACATCTGGTATTGTGCGAGTGGATATCAGACACCTTAACGAGGTAGTTTCGAAACACTTCCGGGATATTGCCTACATTTTGTGAGATTTTGTGAGCTAGCAAGGAGATTTTAAGTTTGAAAATATTATCTATGTTAAGTATATCTAGAAGTTTGAAGTCCATCAAATTTCAGCAGTAAGCCTTAAAAGGTCAACCTCTGTGTTATAGTCCTGAAAATAAACGTTTAAGATTTCGAACAAACCTGATTCAAGTACAAAAGATTGAGACCTAAATCTGATGGAGTGATGGAGGGCATGTACTAAAACCCGAAACAACGAAACGAAACCACCGAAACGAAACCACCGAAACAACCGAAACAACCGAAACGAAACCACCGAAACAAGCGAAACGACAGAAACGAAGCTACGAGCCAGCAAAACACAGAATTATCTTACATTTAGGACTTTAAGAAAGAAAATGGTTTCGTATTTTTTTATGTATTTTTAGGGTGGAGCACCAACCAAAGCAGATGGGAAAAGAAAAGAAAGGAAAATAATTGAAAAGTTAGGGAAAGAAGTATTCACTGATAACGTCTCAGTCAGTATCGCTACTTGTCTCCCTGAGACGACGTTTAAACTGTGTAGTAGGGGAGGGGATTGTGAATTACAAGGACAGAATATAGGGGACCAAAAATCCATGTAATCACATTGTTTCGGTGGTTTCGTTTCGGTCGTTTCGCTTGTTTCGGTGGTTTCGGTGGTTTCGTTTCGGTGGTTTCGTTTCGTTGTTTCGGGTTTTAGTACATGCCGTGATGGAGAAGGGAAACCGCCCTTTTCGACCATGTATCGTAATGCAATATGTATGATTTTTACTCACATTCTAACGCTTGCATGCTCCATTTACTTTGATCCACCGCTAGGATAATAGTCCTTGGAGGTTTTTGCGAAGCTTCAGCCATTGTAAGAGAAATGGGGATACAAAGACCTGCGTTTTGATCAAAACGTGAGTCAAATCACGCACGTCGCGCCCACCTTTTGAAAGTGAGTTTGCCGGAAGGACTGGGTAGAGTAAACAAAGATCTATGGTCTGCACGATCCTTTTATCGTTTAAATATTCCCCACTTATAATTGTTCTAAAAGAGAAAAAAATATTTGCGTAATGTTACTGTTTCCTGACAAGCGAGTCTCACACACAGAACCTGAGAACTTACGCGATCTTTTCCTTCATAAGTCCATATAATAACCTATGGCCCGGTTCAGATGCCGTACTTTTCACGAGCCGAACTAAATTCGAATTTGGACCGACGCAAATTTAACAAAAGTGCGCCTGTTGATTCAGACATCGAGCTTTATTAGCCGTTCCACAGCCGTCCCTAATACAGTTTCAGGAAAACTAATCAATATTGTCAGTGGTTTTCAAAAAATATACCAAATAGTAATTTATGCATTAAGTTCGGCATATGAAAAGTCCGG
>OX419339.1:34461102-34493602 GCA_948470475.1 Galaxea fascicularis
GCGTTCAGTAATCGTTTTCCACAAAAAAATCTTTTATTGAAATCACTGCTCAGCCAATAGGATGGTGAGATAATATTTTGTTGTTTACAGAGATGCAAATGAATCCAAAAGACGCCAACTAAATTTGACACCTATTGTTCCCAACACAAATAAAGCCGAAATTAAACAAAAACTAGTTATCATCACTTGCGATGTTGAGTCCAATAAGTTACAATAATTGATGTTATGTCTACTTGGTTTCCGCGCTGTAATTGTCGGTAGCTTGACTTTGTTGGTGATGAAAAACGCCTTCGTATCGCTCGGCTAGATGCGCTAGAAACTAATGCAGGATAGAGGCTATAAAAGACGTAAACTAACAGAGAAACGTAAAAAGAAAAACGTTAAAAACCAAGGAGATTGGAAAGCGTCTAGTCTTAACGGCCAGCCTGCTCCATGCATGAAAACTGATTCTCATGGCTTTTAACTAAACAGTGACCGTATTTACACATGTTCTTATATTTCCTTCATGCATCGCAAGTCAAGAAATGAGTGAGTTTACCGATAACTTCATTTATTTCCTTCAATTCAAATTTGAAAATAAACTCCTTTATGTTCCGCTTTTGTTTTATTTCTTAAAATAAAATATTGTTCTCATTGAAGACTGACTCAGCCAATAACAAGGTGAGATAATATTTTGTCGTCAACTTAATTTTAATCCTATTGTTGTTTTAGACAAAAGCGTGTTAACTCCTCCTACCTTAAACCATATAAAAGAAGAAATTGGATTAAACTGCTCCCTTAAAACAATCTGTCTCGCGTGCGTTTACTGAACACACGACTCATAATGGCCACATCGTCAGTGGATCGTCCGTGCCAAGCTGAATCTTCCCTTTCACACCTCAAGAGCGTCAGACGAAAACTGATTTTTGATCAAGACGTAAAAAAGCCACGGGATACCAAAGTGGATCGAAAGCAAAGTGGAAAGAGAGAATCCAGTGCAGCTCGCCGCCGTCTGAACTTCGGAGAAACTGATTCCTCAATATTGCTTAATGTCCCAGGTAAGTGAACGTCTTTAATGACTTGTACACTAAAGCGTGTTTATTTAGATGACTCTGAAAATGTAGAGACGCTAACGTAAATATTTAATCAAGAATTTGGTTGGGTTGACGATAGTTTCCATATGATCGCAAACCATCGCAGACGATCGCGGATCGCGGATCGCAGATCGCAAACGATCGCAGAGAGTGTTGTTTCCATATAATCGCAAATGAGCGCAACGCAAAATTTTATCACACATTTCGGTCTTAGGAGATTAGGAAATCACGGGGTGTGGGCAATTCTGTAGCTTGAGTTGATCAGTGAAATGTAAAATTATTGCTGAACAGAATGTCGTAGCGATCGAAATGGTAACATATTTCGTTCGCTACAGTATCTAGGACTACTGTTACTACAAGCTGGTCTGATATGCAGAATTTGATTCGCATCTTCCGCATATATCTTGAATATCTTTGCAATTCATGCCCATCCTGCTTCTCTTTTTGTATATCCTTTAAATATTTACTGTTTTGGTAGCAAAGACAGCTACTGACGCTACGGTCTTCACGCATTGCTACGCGCATCATGGCGATTGTTGCTCTAGACAAACGCTCGCGCCTTGTTTCTAGGAAACATAGCTCGGGATACGGCATATTACGGGAAATATTTCGATCGCATTTCTCAAAACTTTGGTTTCCATATGATCGCATGATCGCAGGATCGCAAACTATCGCAGAGGGTGTTTTCATATGATCGCAGAAGATCGCAGAGCGTTTTGCGATCTGCGATCCGCGCGGATCGTCTGCGATCATATGGAAACCAGGCTTTGCCAATTGGTTTTATCGAAAAATAATGACCTGATGGAGTTTTTCCCTACAATCAGTCCCTTGCACATCTCCGCGCCTTTTACTTTGATCAAAAGGTTACCTAAATCTGAGGAGTCTCACAGGGTTGACAATGTTAAACTCAATATTGGTTTTATCGGTGCCCAATTAATGATCTGATGAAGTTTTTCCTTACAACCATCCCAAAACTTCGCGCATTTGTTAAGATGCTTTGCGGATAACCTTTATCAAAGATTTCTGTTAGAGGCTAAAACATTGCCAACACAATATTCGCCGCTCGTATATCGCGTTCGTTCCAGAGAATTTAGACCAAAAGGGAGACTGCTCGCAGTCTATGTTCTCATTGAAAATCGGAATGGAAGAGAGAAGTGAAGGGAATCGATTCCTCGTTCGCTTGTCTTCAGTAAAATTTAATTAACATGTTTGTGTTTTCCTATTACAGATCTTCTCACCGATCTGGCCTCAGAAAGAGATCCCAGCTTTCGTGTAAAGAGAACCTGCTTAACTTATCAAATGAAGACAGCTATGGAGGAACTCTTCCAAAGAAGGAAATTCCCGAACAAGAAAGAGAAGGTCGCCATGGCAATAGAACTTGGAGTCTCTGAACTTCATGTACAGGTACTGGCATCCTTTATCCCTTCACTCCCACGATCTAAATGCTAATTCTCCTTACTCTGTGCTATACATTGCTTGTAATGTTAGTTCTGAGAATTTGGTATTTCATCAAACAATATCCCCTAGTTGATTTTTTTCTTTATTCCCATCACCTGTCTGGCTGTCAATGTAGTGATATTGCAAAGAGAAATTACGTAGTGAAATTACGGAGTGAAAGGATTTTAGTTTCTGTAGTTTCCTGAAAGGAACAGAAAAAAATGTCTAATAATACTGGAAATTCACAAGGTTGTTCACACGTACTCTCTCTATCTCTCAAATATCAACATTCTCGCTTTGTATACTGCATTTTTAACTGTAATTTCTAAGAAAATAATACACTTCATGGGTCAAGAGCGAAAACTACGTTGTGCGGGATCACGATCCGCTGGTCCACCAATTTATAGTTTTTCTTTTTTGAAGCCGGGGTGTGCACCCATCTTCTCGTTGACCAACTGGCTACATGACTTGTTTGCTTTTTCTTTTTTAGATCTGGTTTAGAAACCGGCGTCGAAAATTGAAAGAACAGCACAATGGAGACCAATTTGAAGAGTTTATTGCAGCGAGGCCTCAAATCCCGTTACCTCAGCCATTCCTGGAATTATCATCTGAGACTGCTGACGTCGATTCCATCATCACGGAACTAGCCCTTCGAACCCAGTCTTCCTCACACCCGGTCGACCCGTTACCAGCACGTCCACGAATCAACACCAATTCGGGCAGTGAACCTATTGATTTGAACTCCAATTTGAAGGGGTCGCAAAGAGCAGATCGAATCACTTCTAAGAGCAAACAAGTCGAAATTTTAAGGCAGTTATAAGGAAAGGCCAGGGAAATACAAATACTCAAATACAAGGTCCTAAGCACTCGATGCTCCGTGGGAACTTACTACATTGCTGAGTTTCACCACCTTTTATTACAGATGCATGAATTTAAAACTCAAAAGTTTTTGGGCAAGACAGTCACCAAGCGAGCTTTGCAGTCAGGCGTACACTTGGCTACTTTAGTAGCAAGGACAGGGCTCAAAGAAAAATGTACGAACTACAGTCACTGCGAATTACGATGGGAGATTTTAATAAGAAGAAAACTTTCTACAAAGCACAATTTACAGATACTAATGTTACCAAGTGACAAAATACGTTAGCTAAAGCTTCTTGTATACAGTAAATAATTAAACAATCCTTTGATCTACATGTGACTACATGCAAATTAACCGCGATTAAATTAACCGAAACCGAGTCTCAAAAGTGTGCAACCTTTAAACTGAAATGCAAAATGTGTCCAACGTCGTATAACCGTCACTGGTGTGTCCAATTCCATCTAATCAAGGAACGAACACGAGGAAAACGGGAGTTCTTTTAAGACTATACCGTTTCCTCTGTTCCGGTTTAGAACGCGACAACCCCACAGAAATAGTCTCGACTTGAGTTTCCCGATTCTTTTACCGGGAGCAAAAAGCAACGCATTTGAACGAACGGAAGGATCTAAACCCAAAAGAGCTGACTTGAAAAGAAAACGCCATCGCAATGTTTCTAATTGAACGTGGAGTTGATAGTGAACAGAGAGTTCACGCGACGTTTGGAGACGACCCAAACAAATTAGTTCGACACACAACGAAAGTACATGTTAGAAATCCAAAACCTACAAAGAGAGGTAAAAAGCAGAGCGGGTCTTTGAAAGCTCCAGTTCGACTGGTCGGGTGCAAAAATATTTCATCTGAAAAAGGTACGGTTTTCATACGTACCTAAACGCAAAATTACACATGCTTGGTTCATCTTCAAAATTCAAACTTCACTGTTTTCAGTTCCCCACCCTAGAGTGGTTCTTTTCATTGCTAAATTCCCGAGGGTTATCGTGCAGTACAAGCTTAAGCATCTTAGTTAAAACAATAAAACAAATGAGGATTAACTTGCCGGTAACGCCAGCGACTCCTCAAATGAAGGGAAATCGGTGCATAGCCTTAAAGGCATTGTACATGGGCACTTTTTCCTGTTTTTCATTTCAAAATTTGAGAAAAAGTGACCATAGATCATTTTGCAGTCAACTAACAACCATGTAGGTCATTTCATTTCACACCAATCCCCATAGTTTTAGACCCACAGGTCATCGTCTTTTCCACCTCCTCCCCCACTGTCCTTCAACCTTAGTGTCCTATCACTGGGACTGTCACTACCGTCACGCAGTGAGTTTGTGGCTGACGCACGTGACGAGCTTCGTATCTCATCCATGGGGACATCATCTCTTGACCGACTCCCCCTAGAATAGCTATCCTCTGATGCGTAGGGAGGTGGGAGCTGGTTGAAGCTCTCCACCCAGCTCCGTTGCCGATCAGATTCCGAAGATATGTCAGTTTCTCCCGAAGGTTCACCATTTACTCTGTCCCACTCTGGCCGACGACTCTCTCTATCGTATTCGTTTCCAAATCGTCCCGTGTTCGGATTTCGTCTGTTGCGGTCGTCGGGTGTGCGGGGAAGTGAAGTGGCTTCAAAATCCACTGGGGCTCGAGCAAGCTCGGCGTTCCTGGTGGCGTCGTATTGCCATCCTTCGTGCTTCATCTGTTGTTGAAGCTGGCTGTGGCTCCACAGATTGGCCAGCACCTGCAACGGTAACACGCAGTTCGCGGATCAAATTGGTCATTCCGGAGTCGCGCAGGAAACTGGGACGAGTTTCAAATTTTAAGTAATCGAGAAATTGACACAATCACATGAGAGATACCGTCGAGTATTGTCGTTTGACCAAGTTTGACTCTTTTAGGTTGAACAGAGACCAAGATATGGACTTATAAACATTGCTCAAAACCCATACAAACGTCTCCAAATTTGAGGCTGCGTCCCCAAAAACCATACAAACTCTTAAAATGCCGTCATCCACCTACTATTTGGAAATAACTGAGGTTAAAATCAATGTGTTTACCCATTTTTAATAATATCACAGAAATCGTAAAAAAACAAAAACAAACTAAAAAAAAAAAAAAAAAAACAGAGTTTGTATGGTTTTGGGGGACACTTGAACCTGAGAAGTCCGGATTACAAATCTGACGACCTTATCACTCGACCACGTTGCCTGTCTAAGAGGAAAGGAAACGAACAGTGAACATTTGACTGACTTAATGACGAAGTCACCACCTGATTGGGTCATCTTCCATTTGGTTAATAATTTGATTGACTGAACAATTTACGTCTGAATATTGACTGGCACCTTGCTTACCTGATTTGCTATTTTTATGACCCTGGCTGAGTAGGTTTTGTCCTGGTCGGTTGCTATTCTCACCATCTTGCGAATTCCTGTAGTTTTCCGTAAAAATCTAATAACAAGAATGCAATAAAAAAACAAACGAGACAAGTACATTTCAAACATATTGAGAGACCAGTTGTTACTATTCAGCATTATAAAATGGTCGAAGTGGAATTGCGCGCGCTATGATTCGTCGAGTCGAGTTGTCAATGTATCTCCGACACGCGCCCAGCGTGTTGTGGAGTATAATCCACGCAGCCTGCGTCACAAGCGTGGGACATGTTATGACGAAACAATGCAAAAGCAAAGATAAAAACAGATGTCAATCACTCCACTGTCAAATTATTTTGAACATAAAAGCAAAATTTGGGGGTTGGAGTGTTCACAAATTTCTTCAGTGGCCTTTCGGTATGAAAGCTCGCTCAAATCTCCGGGACATTTTATAAAAAAAGAAAAAGAAAACAAAAACGAAAACAAAAAATTGTTCCTCGTAGATTGTTGAGTGATATAAGCACTTACCCCCCCTAAGAATTTTTCAGCGGTAAGAACAGAAGTTTCCGCTTATATTACTCAACAACGCACTCGGCGCGTTTTCGTTTCTCAAATAAATTAAGATTTAACGAAATGATAAAAACATGTTCGGAACACTAACTTGGAGTTCTTGTCATTCTTATTGGCGAGCTGATAAATGGTACACAGAAGAGAGGCCACAGTTGGATCTTGCACAAGTCTTGGCATCTCCTCCTCCCCGGTGGGGAGTCTGTGAACCAGGTGAACCATAGCTTTCTCACCTGAGGAAAAAAAGAAGCAAACCAAGTTAATCATAGGAAACATGGCTGTAAGCGTGTTTGGCCCAACCGAAATCTTTTCTGTCCTACTCGTTTACACTCCACACACCCGGCGGTTTGATCTGTTCGTTTCCGGTAGAGACAGCAGGATTATGCAGAGTTCCCACTCGTTTTGGAAGTTAGACGTCCTTGGGACCTTCAGTTCCAGGAACTGAGGGTCCTCTTTGCTTTTTAAGTGTCCCACACTACTTAAGTTATTTTGTGTGTGTGCGTGTGTGAGTACGCAGGGCCAAAGCCGGAAAACAAGGTATTAAATTAAGCTTTATTTTTGGAAAGTTTTTCCTGTGTCCTTGTCATAATAGACAGAGCTCTCCATGTAAATGTAAACAGAAAACTTGCGGAATTAACTATAATTTACTACTTTTTTCTTCTCTTCATGTCTTGGAACTTCTCCAGTGCCCTATCACAAACAATGTCTTCACCTAAAGGGACTTTGAATGCATATACAATATGCATCTTACATTCTACTGAACCTAGGCTCATTTTATTTCTTAGAGCTCCATGAATTCTTTCTTTGTGCAGAAAACCCCCTTTCACAAGGTACAGAAGTAATTAGAATTGTTAGAAGAACCTGTGCTAAGAAATTAATTGTGTCGTGCATGAAAGCTTGGGATGGTTTAGCCGAATGTCCACATGCATCGAGACATGTTTTGCATATCTTTGTTGATGTGTTTTCGTTTGAAACATACACTAACCATACAAATTCTTCGAGCCATTTGAAATTGACGATGCGTTTTTTGGGTCCCAAAATCTCCTGAGTATCTGCATCAGATTTTCTTTTTTGTGCTGTCGATGAAGTTTGACTTGGTTTCGATGTTATTAAGTGTCAAACAGCGTTTTCTGTGTAGACATGACCGAGTAAACAAAATGGTGGATCCATAAAACACATAGGGATTCTCCAAGACGATTACAAAGATTCCTGGGTAGTACCCAGTTCTTGTACGTTCCTGGGACGCATGAGCTCGAAAAAGCTGCGTCCTTTTATTTTGTGCGTCATATACGCACACGTGTGCGTTAATGGGAACTCTGTTAAGCCGCGGAATAAAATGAATTCACTCAGGAAAGGCTAAGCGCTCTGGACTAAAGGGACGGATAGTTATGCCTCCTGCATGTTACACAATTGTTAGCCTTACCAGCACTTCTCTTGTTCTCTGAGTCCACACACAAGTTACGAAGAGCAATGGCTGCCGCACGGATTGTTGGATCATAGTCAATCCTTAGGAGTTCTACGAGCTGAGGAATGGCCTGCGCTTTTCTCGTGTCTCCACGAATTTTGATCGCCCACTAGGGAATAAATAAAAAAATATTATTGCGCTCCCGTAAGTCGTGAAATACAATTTAGTCCTGCACCTAGGAGAAGGCCTTCAAGCGAGTTTTGGCTGCCGTTTAAAAAAGCGAGTATTCCCAACAACAAATATTCCTATTTTGACGAATTCTTAACGTATGCGAAATTCTAGTGTCGTGGGATACGAGATACCGCCTAGGCTCGATTATCAGCCACTGTTCGGCAAACACGCCCGCGCTTCGGACTCGAAAGAGCAGCGGAAAACGAGCCTAGATACTCTCCTCTCATCTGCACTGAGGTAGGTGCGGTAATCAAATTCTTATCACGTCTAGTTTGCAACTCCAGCGTCCTTAGGACATGGGTTCAACTTCAAGACCAATATACACACGACAAAAACATTACCCAAAACTTGGTCGAGACATTTTGCAGTAACGTACTATGAAACTGCGAGTTAAATCACTGTTTCTCACCTTCCAAGAACAAGCCGTTAAGTTATGCAGCGCTCCAGCTGATCCCTCTAAGGTTTCGATGTTTTTAGCTTTCCGTAACAGCACGTAATATTGCTGTACTGTCTGCGGCTGCCAAATAAGTTCCACACCTTGAGGCGGACCCTTGGGCCGGTCCATGGGCCTCCTATCGTTAGGGACCTTTTTCTTCTTCCTTCCGCCGCACCCTGCAAAACAGCCCTGACTCTGTTGTTCCTTGACCGCAGCAGGGTCCACGTCTACGTCAGCGTCATCATAACGATCCCTGTCAATCTCGCTTTCAAGCCTGTATGACAAGTTCCTTAGAGTACATACAGAATGTTCCAAGCACTGAGGGCGAAACCAAACAAAAATGTCTTAACGATTTTCTCTCGCGTCAGTTGAGAAAACTGGCAAGAAAATGAAACTGTGTATTTCAAGGTACTGATAGCCTCGGAAATCAACATTTTTGCGACTGGGTTAAGAAACAAAGGCTGAAGCCAACTGAAACAACAAAAATATTACTTAGTATGAAACTCAACTACTTCACTCCACTAAACTTTCCTTGTTTATTCACGCTAACAGGTCTCCGTCTACAGCTCCACTCTGACTGACTTGCACCAGTTCAAGCAAGTCAAAGTAGGGTTAGTAAAATCATGTCACGATAATAATTATACGATAGTCCTTTCAACGTACTTTGTTATCATACTGTTCACTTTTAACACCGACTCTTATAATCCAAACCAGACAGTCCACTAAGTCTTTCTCGTCCCTAAGTTCCTGCCTGGCCCTGGTACCAGCTGACGACAGATTGCGCACGAGTCTGGTTGCGTGAACGAGCACCGCTGGCCAGGGTTGACTCCTGGCTTGTGCCTGTCCTCGGGCTGCAATTGCTGTCCACTCGGAGTAGGGAATGATAATGATGATGACAATAATATGCAGGCACACGAGAAGGATTCTTAAACGAAGAGACTGAAAATAACATTTAAAAATGCAATGAATTTCTCTAATAACTAAAAGATGCTCACAGAGCTGTACGAAATAAAAACACTGGCATAAAGCGCATCAATGGCATTCAGGCTTACGCTCCATTAAATACATAAAATTACGACAGCTAGTCAATGCTTTAACTCGCACACCTAAATCATCTGATTAGGTGGTAATTTCGTGGTTTCTTATTATTCTCGTAAATTGTGATAAACGACATCACTTATGTGAGCTATGCGCAGAAAGTGCCTCACCTCAAGTGATGATAAATTACACAGGACCCCTAAAATAGCTTCCCTGTACTAAAAGTGAAAAAAATAGAGAAAGAATTAAATTGATAAATAGGTTAATAAAAACCGATAAAAAATAAACCGACAAGCTCCAACCTCCGTCTTTTCTGTTTCCTGTAAGATTTCGATCAGAGCTTCTATACCCCCACAGTCTGCAATGGCCAGCTACAAAAAGATATTTAACAACATTAACGGTCACCCAACTTTCAATGTATATTCTATATTGAAACTAAAGAAAGCAGACGAAGTTAAAAATTGGCGCATTAATTTGTAGATCGGTGATGACAATTAAAAACAACTTAATTTGTTAAACTGTACGAGGTGGTTTTCACGTTTGGCCGTTTACGGATGATATCCCCCAGTGAGACCATTTCAGTGGAAGCTTCTCAATAGCTATACCTCCATTAAGAACTGTATGAAGGTGGCTCTAATTAAAATCGATGAATTTTTTTAATGTGAACAGTAATGATGGCCGGCCCGTGTTCTTACCCTGTTTGCGTCGTGTCTCATACTGAAGGACAAATTTTTTAGGAGGCAGATTGCAGCGTATCTAACGCGCCATTCGGAATGTTTCAGTAATCTGACAATCACTGGAATACCACCAAGCTCTCTGTTGAGTAAATGTAAAACAAACAGGACTTAAGCAAAAAGAAAGAAAAATGAATAATTTGCAACTCTGGAGGGCTAAACGCTAGTAAAACCCCACCCCACCCCCCCGCGACTTGAACACGCCCATTTTCTCGCGCTTTACACCGGTTACATGTAATTGCTTTGTGTTCTGATTGGCTCACTGCATTGTTTTCGGTCTGGTGTGATTAGCCGAAGCAGCTCCATTGAGAACTGCTCCATTGCTATTGAGTTTTGTTTACGAACTGACCCTCTTACGAAGCTTGTTACAATCTTGAAAAAGCATGAGTGCGGCATTGTAAACATCCGTAACAACCTCGTTTCCAGGGCCTTTCATGTGTTAATACCTGACTTTGTCTTTGACAGTTTCTTTACTGTAACATAAGTGCTGCAGGTAGCCGGCGGCGTTGATAACTTTGACCTCGTCTCCTGACTGCATGTAATCAATTAAATCTGGAATATCTGGTTCCTGACCAACTGAAATAATCGAAACAAACAAACAAAAAACTGTCACTCCTTTTATTTTTCCAAACGTCTCTTCAGAGGTAATAGTAAAACGGAGGGCAGACAAAGAGTGCGTTATTAAGATCTCAACTGCTATTTTCACTGCGAATGTTTTAAGCGATGCTGGTGCCTAAAATTGTGTCATTGCCAATCTCACGTTCTGAGAAAAAAATTGTTTTCAAAAGACTGTATAACAGCGAGAATGACCAGAAAATGGTTAATGGTTTTGTTTGAGAATGGGTTTCCATTGACGCGCAGAAGATAGTGAATCCTCACCCAGTTGGCCATAGTTCCAAGAATCTGAAAAAAAGATAAAAGAGGAGCATATTAAATTAGTATCTATAACTTCAGCAACCTGACGGAGAGGAAAGGAAAGGAACAAAAACTCAATGAAAACCGAAACAAAGAGGAGCAAGAAAGAAGGGTCAGGCGTCGACTTTACGACTCAATTTAAGATATTTAACGAGCGTTTTTCAATTCCTGCCACGAGTTGGTTGACACTGAGAATGTGTCTGGAAGGGGGTGAGTATAAACCTGGCAAAGGCTGGAAAAAACGACTCTATTCGAGATCAGCCTTAACCATAACAGAACATAATCTGCTTTAATGTTTCTCAAGAGTACTTTGTTGAGCTTTATTACGTGCAATGAAAACGTTTTCTTCTGACCTCTGGACTGTTTCACTTGTTAGCTAGTATTCTACAGTTGCAGATTTAAAGGCAAGTTTACATGGTTTCGATATTATCTCTAACCGATGTAGCCTTCTCACCTAATGGAAGCTTGATTTCGTTGTTTCGTTCGCCGATCCATCTACCGCCTTTAAACACATATCGCTCTCCCCGAGCCAAAGAATATATGACTACTTCCTCCAACAACCATCTGGAATTGGAGCCCGAGTTATCGTGGCCGACACGCAACATTGTCAGCTACAAAAGAATGGAGAGGAAAACTAAATGAACAAGTGCAGACTTGAATAGTTTACAACTGCGTTCAGCGGTGGTACAGGAACCACGCGGAGTACACGCGCTTGAGGTCAGCGGATACTTAAATGCAACGTGAACGTTCCTGATCGGTGTCCATCTCGTGTTAAGTCCACTAAGAATTTGACTAAACGACGCTACAAAACTCACTGGCCGTCACGCGTAGCGTTCCAAGCGGTGAAACATTAGAATCGGTCGCAGGCGAGAGGAATCTATTCGTATTAGGAAAAGGGAAGGACAAAATCAAACAATAACCAAACGTTTTTGGGAGAGGGGGGCAAACGGAGTTAGAGCACTGGTTCTTACCCTCCCAACATCCTTTGCTCGCACCCTGAACCTGTCAAGCTTCCCTCGGTGAAAGTAACCTTTTTCTGTGTTTTTAAGTTCGATTTCTTGACTTTCTCCATCCTCACCGATCATTTGGAAAAACACGTTGGCGTCAGTGCCGGCATTTTCATCTGCTGCCGTCTTGAATTCTACGTCATATTCCGAGTCTAGTAAATACATAAAAAATGGCAACAAAATGAGTTGAATGACAGTCATTCAAGCGTTAGGTGTGAATTTCAGCACATTAATCGACTGGAAAAATTCAATTTCAGTATCAGACATAACTTCTTCTATCTCCGGCAAGTCATTCAACAGCCACAAGTAGACCAATTCTTTTCATTTTTTTGCTGTTTGTTTGCCCTTTTTCTCTGAGTAAGAGACTAGCCTGAGGATTCCAAAGAACGATTTTTGCTTACCTCTACCTCCAGGAGCTGCTCCTGTTACTGTAAACACGAAAAAGAACAAAATCAATAACCGTTAAAAACTATCAACTGATCACGTCACCCCTTATTTCACAGAGGTTCTAAATTAGTGAAGTCTCTACTACCAACATCAAACAAAACAAAGCTAGAACCAGCTATTGAGCGTTTTCACTCACGTGACCAGCGGCCATATTGGTTTAACGAAACAAAAGAAAGTATTTGCATAAAAAAAGAGTTCAATTCCCAGAGGGTTAGCCTGGTGCACCAATATGGCTGCCATTCCTTTGTTTTGGTGCACCAATATGGCCGCCATGACGTCATGTGAAAACCGTGACGCTCTATAGAAAGCGGAGTTTTAAAGATAGCTGCTCCACAACTCTCAACTGCGGTGTTAACAGTTTTACAGTCTACACAACAGTGACACTACATAACGTACGTTGTATCTTCTCAATACCAATGGGTTTGCCTGGGCCTTCGATGTCATCCACTAAAAAAGAAGAGAAAAGATTGATAAATACCTTCAATAAATAGACAATTACTGGAAGACCGACTATATTTGATTATAATTTTGAAAAAACGTATATTATAGAAATACAACTGAATTACATTGCCACAGTTGTCGTACAGTCGCACAGCTGTACTCAACGCTTGTTACGCGATCTACAGAGGTAGCCCGAGAAAATAAAACGTGGGGGAGGGGGAGGGGTTTTTTTTATGCCACGGTCTCACCCGGGAGGAAGGTCGGGGAGGGTAGCTGGCCATGCGGTAACCGAGACCGACGGCTCAAGAGGATTGACCACTGAATCAGCCTTGTGTGTTACCTGGGAATAAGACAACCTCCTTCCGCTGACCAGGCTGTGCGCCCCCGAGCCAGCCACCAAGCCTGAATTTATAATGCTCATCACGAACAGGAATATCGACATCTACTTCATCTAAGAACCACGCAGGGTCCTCTCCAGTGTTATCGTGTCCAATGGTCATCTTCTCGAGCTAAAGAGTGAAAAAGATCAACTATGTTTGAGGAGAAAACGAAATATATAAACGAGGCGCAACCCACATGCCACATTACCATACACATTTTGCCGCAGTATGGAATTCCGATCCAACCTTTTAAATGAGGGTTATAGGAAAACAATGTAAGTGTAAGAAACCGAGCCGTTTCTCATCGTGAGGCTTGCCACAAGTTTACAACAGTACGGAAAATTCCATCATGCTGGCATTTTTTACCACAGTTTCCAGGGAAAACACTAGGCCAATTGTAAGTAAGTGCTGGCTTTAAAGGCATCGTAAAATATCAAATTTAAATTAAAAGATGAGAAGACAGCACAGAGAAAAACAATAAACCCAGTTCCCCTTCAAACTGTAATAAGAAATTGTTCATCATTTGATCACGTAAATTTCTAGCCATTTCGGGCTTCGCAACGCAGCCCTTTCAACGAAGGGGATTAAAGAAACGTGGACAACACTGGGTTAGTAGGGTATCTGATAACTTCATTCCGTTACCTTGCCAACATCAACAGTTTGCACAACAAACTTGTCAGCTCTGGATCTTTCAAATCGCCTAAACGTTTGGCTCTCGTCCTGCAGCGCGATTCTCGGGGTTTCTCCTTTGTTTCCGTGTAATGAGAAATAGACACTGGCATCGGTTCCGCCATTCGGTTTGTCACCAGTCTTAATCGTCATGTGGTATGAAATGTCTGCAAAAATTAACATGAATTAATATAAACAACGGCTTTTAGTGAATGCAAATTTGTACTTGCAGCTGTAAGTTAACTGCGAGTTGACTGGGATGATGACTGTTGACTTGGTATCTTAACTAAAGCTAGGTGATTTTGAATTCTGGACCCTGCGAAACTGGTCTCTATGCAATGCTTTCATGTGATATATCAAGGAATATCGCACGAGCCACTTATATTTTCTTCGCGGTATACACACGAGCCTCGAGGCGAGTGTGTATACGAGAAAACACAAACTGTGCAACAAAATCAATAGACGAAATGAAACAACTATCCTATTCGATCTTGTAGAATATCGCCTGATTACAGCCAAGTCGGTCTCGTCTGATAAGTATAAGGCCATATTACGCGCGAATTCGCAAAAAACTTTATTACGGGGGAAAACTCCGTAAATTAACATGTTCTGGCCAGACTAAAATTGGCCTCGATAACCAAAATCCGAAAGTACCATAACAAAAATGATTACGAATATAATATGACGACATAAATTTTAGTTTGAGTCATCAAATCTCGATCTCATTACCGAACAAACTTTGAGAAATTATCAAAGATATACAAACAATAGGTGGAATTTTGGTTATTCACTGAAATGCAAAGATCGTCCAAGTTTTTGTGTCCCTAAATCGTGATTTGTTAAAATCATATTCAAGAACTTCCTCCATGGATTTACCTTCCACTTCTTCAGGTACTGGCTTGCCAGGGATGAGCTCTCGGACAATCGTGCCATTGGAGTCATCTTTTCCAAGCCAGCAACGACAAGGGAATACAACGGTGTCTCCTTGCTTGGTTGTCACAATCACTTCTTCCACAAACATGGTTCTTCCGCGCCCGTATCCGTCATCACCGATACGAAGCTTGGTGATCTATAAATTAACGCGTGGCCATCGACAATCAACAAAAATACGCCAGAAATAAATAATCTCTTTGTTGGGCCTACGAATTTTGTGTGATGGGTAGCCATTTGTGTATTTTGGAATATCTTTGATCTGCTCTGATCTAGATGCCACACATTGATTGTCGTCAGTTTTCTCATTACCAGACTAAATAAATGACTAAAGATTGAAACTTGGCCCACAAAGCGTTATTTTCCGGAGGCAATTTCAGAGAAAACACTATTTTTTCTTCATGTTTTTCCGATCGTGCAAAAATTCAAAAACCAATCACTCCAAAAGTTCATGGCAAACTCTCCTTACCTCTCCCATGTCGGGGCTTTTTACAGAAACTTTGTACGTATTTCCCTTGGTGAAGACATGTGACCTAGAGTAGCCTTCTCGCAGACGGATTTTGTTGGTTTCTCCTTTTCGACCAATGATCTGATAGAACGGGTTCACATCAGGGTCCAGGACTTCTCCAACTTTGACACTCACTAAAGCAATATGAATAAATATGATTATTACGGTTGTGGACACTCAGTGCCACCTGACAAGGCACCTACCCCTCCCTTAACCCAACAAGTTATAATAAGTGAATCAGTTAGTGTTAACGTTGAGTAAGGGGAGGGGTGGGTGCGCAGTTGCCCAGATACTGACAGTGATCTACAGAGTCCGAGGGGCCTCAATGTTTTCGTCTTCATAAACCTCTCTCGAGTGCACTCTGGGAGGTTTGTTTGACACTTCTATTAACTGCCGATTCCCTCTCTTGCCCTCCAAAAGTGCTTGACCTCTCGTCAACCCTTGATCTTGTTAGGCATCTAATTCTCGCACACTCACGTGCACCCTCTAAGAATTTGAGAACTCGCTGGCAGTTACTTTCATTTTCAACAAACTTGGAACAGAGTGACAGTTCAGAGTGATTACTGTGCTTTGCATGTAAATGGCGAACACAATGAGCGTATTGTAGAAATTTGTCTGATTGGAAGATAATCACCCCACCATTAAACAGTTTCGAAAGCTGTAACCAATAAAGATGGCTCACTGCGAAACACCACACCCCTAAACGATCTCTGTATAGGCGTCTTTCCTACAAGCAACTTTTTACCAAAATCTGATTACGTTTTGTACCTGCATACATGCCCTCTTGCCCACTTAAAGTGCCTTGTTCTGAAATGAAAATAGTAAAATTAAATATCAACCTTAACTCTCAGTCGTGTTTCTTACGTCCCCTTCAATACCTGTAACTTTTCCTTGATTAGTGGATTTCAACTGTGTGGAAAGAAATTCGCGTTAATTTTGCTTTACTGCGCTGTGTAAAGAGTTACCTGTGTCATTACAGCTCGAAATTGCAAACCTTTCAAGTAACAGCAGCGCTTTCCTTAAAAATTTCAAGGTTCTATGCAAGTGATAACAGTTAGCTGTGGGACGTGCTGTGACCGAGAAAACGAAAGAACAGTTTGAATAAAACTTCTTCTTATACTACATGAAGTCCTTGAGTTTTAATTACGAGCAGCGTATTTGATTTCCGAAGATTTCCAGTGGAAAAGACGATCAAGTTTTGATATACTCTATTCCACCATAAACGTATGCGCAGCTGAACAAAGTCTTCATAATAGACCATTTCCGAGTTAATGTCTGCCTCCTCTTCAAAGCGAGTCTAAGTGCGAAGGTTTTGTGATGGTAATTAGTTCTACTTTACATATGAATGAAAACTAATTTTCATAACAAAAACTTCGCACTTAGACTCGCTTTGAAGAAGAGGCAGACATGAACTCGGAAATGGCCTATTACCTGGCGTAAATTCAACCGCAGTATCCGATCCCCTCAGCCAGCGGTTACAGTAGAAGACGTAGTGTTCATCCTTTTCGTCCACATCAATAGTGATTGTATCCAGAAGCCAGCCAGGCTTCACACCCGTGTTATCTGTGGCGATACGTACTGAACTCAGCTGAATAACAATAAAATAAAAATGTAAGCAGGTGCAAATTGAAGCATTGTTTCTTGCAAGTTCCCCAAGCGAGCTTACAGAGACGACACGCAAATCACAGGCGAAGTTTTATTAACATCTGATTTGTAATTTACGATTTACAAACACCTGAAAATCGAAAAAGTAAGATTTGCAATGAGTTGCAATGAGTAGTAGTCACGGTTTAAAATTACTGAGTCAGAAACTCAGTAAAAAGTCGAAGTAGACTACCCATAGGTAAAGTTTCTAATTTCTCGTTCGGAAGAAACAACAGAATCAAAACCTAAAAAAAAAAAATAAATAAAATAAAAAAAAGGTTAGGGATCTCGCATAATCCGAAGAAATCTAAAAAACACATCCTTTTATACCTTTACGCTCACTCGCTTAAAACGAATTTCTTTTTCTCCTAGACTTAAAGCATTTTTATGGCCGACAAAATTAAGGAACAAACATGCATACATGAAGTATTTTAGAACTCTCAGAAGACAAAATCACTGTCGCCCTGAATGGGATCCCAATCTGATCTCCTTCACTCATAGTGTGCTTTAAACTTTGTTTCGCGAAAATTTTTAAATAAAGGAAAAAGAAAACAACCCACGGTTTACCTGTCCGATGTCTTTAGTCCGGATGAGGAATTTGTCCATTCGTCCGCGCTCAAACCTTCTCTTATCACCTTCTTCTCTGAGAGAAAAGTTCTGCGTCTTTCCTCTTTCACCGAACATCTGAAGATAAACATCACCATCCGTGCCAGCGTCCTTTTCATCGCCAGTCTTTACCATGATGCGATAGTCAACTTCTGTTGATCAAGGAAAAAAGCGAAATAAGCATTCACAAAAGTTGTAAAAAAGCCCACATTCTTTTGAACAACGCACCAAGTATGTTCATACAAAAACTCTCGGCGCCCTGTACACTGTTTTGACAAAACAAACAAACAAACTGGCAGAACACCCTTAGAATTAACAAAGAAAAAAGGCGGATTTTATTCTGATATGAACTAAGAAAGATTCAGTCACTGCATGTCACTACAGTTCAAGCCATGTTTAGGATCCGCGTTTTATGTCATTTTACCAAGTTCGATCCAAATACCAATCAAATGCATGTATCAAGTGCCTGAAGTAAAATTATTATAAAAGATAAGCTAACTTGAGGAATTTGCTTTTCTTTACATTACCTTGTGACACATCCTTTGTTTCAGCTGCAAAAATGAATGAAAAGTCCTAACATTGAATTCTCGAATAACTTAACACAATTAACATGTTCTTCCACAGGTTTAATGGGGTTGTAGCTTGTAAGATAAAGCACTAAGCAATGCAAACACAAATGACAGCTACTGCGCATTACATTTCTGGGTTACTGCATGAATCTTGTTCCCCTCCTTCAACAAGACAGCTGTAAATCTGTAGATGAAATCCTAAAGTATGTCCACTCAAACGAAAGCTCATCAGAATTGAGTACGTTCCAATGATACTGTTCAGATTTCGATATTTTACCAACTATTTTTGGGGAGTATTGTTTGGTCTTAAGTTCAAACAGTGCATTCAAAAGTTCGAACAAATACAGTTGTGTTTAATATGAAGTATAAACGTACCAGGAACTAAATCGACATCCCGCTGACTACCAACGAGCCAGCGGTGACATGGGAAGATGTACTGTTCTCCTTTGTCCGGCACATCAATAGTCACTTCCTCTAGGTACCAGTCCGGGTCACGGCCAGAATTATCATGACCCACATGAAGCTTTTCAATCTGAAATCGAACCAGACCTTTGGGTCACGCTAAGCGGGAAAATTATCACCATCGCTTTGTGACGAATGGAGTACGTTGGTCACTACTGAAACTAATGATGCGTACATTTCCCTCTGCACACACTCTTTCAGGAGTGTGTTACCTTGTTTCTTTTTTGCCGTGTTAAGCACGGTATGTTTGCGCGATTTATGACTACGTGCGAAAATGTTATTATTTTATTATTTTGTAACAAGATATAATATGTTGTACTGATGTTGGGAAGGCCACTGGTTTGTTAATTTTGTTTACACTAGTTTGTGCTACCCTCGTTGAAGACTCTACTGACTTACTTCCTAATCCAAAAAGAGAAATTCGTGGATAACCATACAATTTTCAGAGATAATATTGCAGCAAATATAACAAAACTTCACAACACGCGACATTGTAATTTTGAAATTGAAGTTCATTTATATCTGAAAATGCGTGGTTACCCCAGATTTCCTTTTGGAACCAAGTAGCCATTATCAAGGCTTGCTTTTCTCGCATATTTCTTAGAAGCCGAGCAACAACTACATTGATTTAGGAAGCACTGTGCCCAAGAAACCCTGTTTTGTCGGGTATTCCGAGAAAGTAACAATACGGAGTAGGCAACGTCCTGCTGTGGCAGAGGCCATTCTCCAGCTCATTTATGTCACCGTTGGAGGGAGAAGTGTGCACGCCAATAATTCAAGGCCACACATCTTCTACATCATGAAGGCCTCTGTAGCTACTTGGAGATAACATTTGATGACCGGTTGACTTGAAAAGACGACGAAACGTCGTGCGTACTACACACCCTCTCACATGTAATACAAACCTTTCCAACATCTCGTGTGTCGACTTTAAACTTATCACTGTTGCCTCTTTCAAAGAGCTGAAGGCTTCTGTTTTCACTCAGCTGAATGGGTTCTGTTTTTCCCTGCTCTCCAGACAATTCAAACTGAACTTTTGCCGTGGTGCCGGCATTTGGTCTGTCACCAGTTTTGAAGGTTACTTGGTATGTGGTATCTGTACGAAAGAGACGCTGTTACTTACTGAGTACAAAAAAGAGTGTCTGTTCGTTTGTTTCTTAGCTGTAACTTCCGTCGGTTTGTCAGAAGATTTTGTCACCACATTTTTACGGAAAGCATAACTTTTTTAAATCCATCTTGTATTCATTTTGACATGGGTTATTTTTGTTGCTTCAATTACACTGAAGGTTTTGAACAAATTGCTGTGTGTTGACTGGGCGATTCTGCCACCGATATAAATTTTCATGTCTGCGACATTAAGAACCTCTATTGTCAGGAGAAATAATCAGAGATCTCAACAAAGATTTTCGCTTTGCGAATTACTGTAAATAAACAAAGAAGAAATGCTCCGAATTCCACTATAGCAACTGCAGATAAGGGACCATGGTGTGGCTCGGATTCCTCGCGTTATTTATATGTCATTTCCTGGCGATAACGGCTCAATAATGACATCCAATTTGGAGCTAAACAATACACATGTTTTGCTATCCCCTCCTCTCCTTCATCACAAGAGAATAAAAAAAGGTAATTTGTTGCCAACTTTCGCTTGCAAACTTTAACCTCCACCCGTTGAAGGCAATGACCCTAAGGGACATCATTCAAGCGTGCACTGTAATGACTCACCAAGAGGACCCTCGGCCTCAGTCTGCTGCACATGTTCCTCGTCACCAGTCCAACATTTACAAGGAAACACAACCCCGTCTCCACGAGACGCGGTCACAACCACTTCCTCCACGTAAAGCCCCTTGTTGGGGGCACTAGATAAATCCTGGCCAACTTTCACATCCACTATCTGTATAAGGGAGTGAAGGGTAGAGTAATTTTGCATCTCCTCATAGGCTAGGGGGTGAGGGGGGGGGGGGGGGGGTTAGAGTGCAACATGAAGAAATAAAACAAACCTACCACCCTGTCCCATGAAAACCATATCATTGAATACAGTTTACCCCACGTTAATGACCCGACCCGACTTACCCGTCCGATATCAGCCACCCTAGCCACTACTTTGTAAATGCGGCCCTTCTCAAACTTGTCCTGGGGTCCATACCCGGGTTTGATCTGAATCTGTCCACTTTCTCCCTTCTCGCCGACAAGCTGGATCCACACCGGGGCATAGGGGTCGGCAACTTCACCCAGCTTCAGATGAACTATTTAAAAAATACAAAGATTTTGGTATTATCAACAGAGTTGATAAATGTAAATTGACCACCGTACAGGGATTCTAAAAGCTGACGTTTCGAGCGCTAGCCCTTCGTCAGAGCTGACGAAGGGCTAGCGCTCGAAACTACTTCTAAAATTACTTCCCCACCGACGCAGCACCACAGTTTCTTTAGAAACTACCCCCTTTATTTAAAAAATAGACAGTCAAACGACTACATGTGGCTACTGCTTAATTAAAAGCTTTTCCTCATAAACGTGAAAGGGATGCGAAACGTTGGTCAGTTGTGAAACATCATTTTAGTCAAGGCGGGCAATGAGGTGCAACCAGATGGTCATGTCTGTTTGAATAAGCAGATAGATTTGATGAACAGCACAAATATCTTATTCAAAATAAATGATCACGAGAGCTAGTATCTGGTTGCTTCCCAGGTGTTGCAACAGAAAGAGCAAAGTAAAACAGTGTCACGTGTGTCACTCAAGCTGTTTGGAATATCTGATCAGAGATTTTCTTCAAGTAGAATTTTCGTTCAGTTTTAGTAAGAGAACAGTGATGTCTTTCTTGAAGTCTATTATCATCCGTCAGTTGCAGTTGATCAATATCAGCTCTCCTTACTGTCTGCCCTACATTGCTTATAATCATGTTAGTTAGCTTATAATGATGTTAGTTCTGAGAATTTGGTATTTCATCAAACAATATCCCCCAGTTGATTTTTTTCTTTATTCTCATCACCTGTCTGTCTGACAATGTAGTGATATTGCAAAGAGAAATTACGTATTGATCAGTCCTGGGAGTAAAGGGGTTAAATGGCAAATGACGGAAGCAAAACTTACTTGTGTAGAGTTCTGTTCGAGTTTTTTCATCAACTGAAAAAGAAAGACAGCAGAGTAAACACAGTGGCCCTCCGTACGTTTTAGTATAAATAAAAGGAAAAGACGAAGAGATGAGGGAAAGAAAGGCTCAAGGGAAGGTTAGATACTGGGCATTTTAAAAAACACTGCTCCCACACACGCACTACTTAAAAAAAAGAAACGACTAAGGAAGAAAAAACGTAAATTTAATTACTGAAGATACTAAAGATAAAAAATAACGGAAACTAAGACGAAGCAAATGAAATCATTTACCGGGATCCAAGTCAACTTCTTCGCCAGCGATCCAGTTATTATGCTCAAAAACATACGTCTCGTCCCTTGATGGGACTTCAATGGTGAGCTTCTTCAGATACCACTCAGGGTTGCGGCCCGTATTATCATGCCCCACACGGATCTTGGTTAGCTAAAACCGAAAACAGAACATCAGTGTTTGGCCGACAATTAAGATCACTGGATTTAAATAAGGAAGTCTCTGCTCTGTCCAAACTCTGGGCCACGCTTATAACAACCTAATTTTTCGGTTCCACAATCATTCACAATTCACAATTTACTATGACAAAGAAACTAACATCTGATGGCACACAATTTTTACGAGTTGCCGAAACCAGAGGCTTACATGGCACAGCTTCACTCCAGCTGAGATTTTCAAAATGTTTCTTTTCCATTCGTAATACTTCTTTCACAGTTTATCAGTAGATTCCCTCTTTAACCCTGCCATACCCACACACGTGCTCCAAGCGGATGAGCAATGACGGAGGTCGCGAAAAATCACCCCATGATGACAAAGTCAATGGCGCTAAGGGCTGTTATTGTGGTTACGATAGTTGCTGGATGGTGCAAAGTAAGAGTCGTATAATGTTTTCCTAAAATATCAGAGACTCGACAAAGATTGCAGATTTAACACGGCAAAGTTTAAAATTTAAAAGTGTTAAGTCTACCACAACTTGATCAAGAGCCAAAGAGAGCATGCTAGAGACGGCGTTCAAAACATCACAGATTCGAAGTCACTTGACAGGGAGCAAACAAAAAAGCTGCAGGTCCTTCAACGACCCTCAACCGACAAAATCGAGGCAAAAGAGAGCTGAAGTAACAGCCGCAAAATGTGAAAATCGATTCTTAGTTTCTACGTTAAGATTACCTGTCCAACATCAGATGTTTCCACTGCAAATTTGTCGATTCTTCCCCGTTTAAATTTTGGCGCTTCCAGCTTGTTTTCACTTCTAAACTCGATCTTTTCTGTTCCTCCTTTCTCCCCAAAGAGTTGTACATAGACAGTAGCATCCGTGCCAGCGAAAGGGACGTCTTCAGTTTCAAACGTCATGTTGTACAAAGTACCTACGAAACACGTTAAGACCGCGGTTTTGTTAAAGGAGCTACGTCACAATATTTTAGGCCATTTTTTTGCGTTAAATAGAATAGAAACTTGAAATAATCATTTGCTAGGGTAGACCGACACTAAAGACGTAAGAATAAACCAAGGAGGAGGATGGAGAAGATTAACACGGATTGCAAATGACGAACTTGAAAAATTAAGCCAAATTTATTAAGACGCATTTTCATAAGTTACCACTAGAAGAAAAAGTTGGCTTTGAGGAACGTGACTGATACGACGACAAATGTTATTTCGCTAATATTTTCTTACTATCCAACTGCGGTTGTATCGTCTCGCCAGGTACTAGAACTCTGGCCGTTTTTCCATCTCCTTCGTCTTCAGCCAGCCAGCAGCGGCAAGGAAAGATCACCGGCTCCTCATCTGCACACTGAACCTCAATTTCCTCCACAAATATTCCTCGACCACGACCTTGACTGTCGTTACCCAAATACACTTTGTTTATCTGTGGATGCACAAGAAAAAAAAACTTGTTTTCACTCGATGGGACTACAGTATTCCGTGTTTATTATTATTCCGCCATCAGAATAGTCTAAACTGACTTCCGGTGCCCCATCATTGTCATGGCCGGCCGATTTTCCCGCCAAAGCCTTTCCAGCCAAAAGAATGCATGATCTGCGTACTGCAAGTAAACGGTATTCTGCCCATTTGGTCATTTTGCTATCGGGAGCAGAAGGAACAGATAATTTCAGAAACAGACGAGGTTCCAAAAGAATGGGAAATTATGGTCTTCTCCGAGTATTCCTATCACTGAATAATCCCAGATAAACGAATTTTTATTGAAGGAAAAAAATTTCAAGTAGAGCACAATAAACAGTACCACGTGACTGAAGTAACGACCAGCTATCAGGTGAATGGTCAAAAGCTACAGGGGTGGGGTAGGGGGAGGCTTTATAAAGACGCAAACGTTAGCGTTAGTGTTTGAGCGTGTGACAGTCCCACTTGTTTCAAAACAATAGAAAACTGGATAATATGGTGATCGTACCTTTCCAATGTCTTTGATGTTCACGGACACTCTGTATTGCTTGCCAGGTTCAAATTTAGCGCCGTCAGATGGTGTTAGGTATATCTTGCCAGATTCACCTTTGTCACCATACAGGATCATGTAAAGTTTGGCCTGAGGATCCAAAACTTCTCCCAGGCGAAACAGAACTGGAGAAAAAAAACAGATTAGCAAAATAGCATCGATTGAAATAACAAATAACCAAACAAACAAATAAATATATATATATAATGTGGTAACTTAACCGACATAAACTCTTTGAAACGTAGCTTGTTAAACAGGAAATCAATGTAGGTCTTATATCCTTTAGAAAACACAGTTTCTTTTTAATTCAGTAGTTTTCAATTTTCTTGCCCAGACGCCCTCCAGTCCTAGCCCGATTGTCACGTCATTCTGTTGAGTCTTTCTTAAACCACAAATTTTTACTTGGACTGTAAACAATATGGGATGTTATGACAAAATGCAAAGGATAATCAATATTTTGAAGTTTTGAAGGCCCAGTACATTTCCTGTGTTGTACTAAAACGTGTCGGTTAAAAACTCATCGTTTTGTAAGTGCGTGAAGACATCGCCGGTTATCTCAAAATAAAATGTCAGAAACTATCCTGTTTTTATTTTATGCGCCTGATGATTAGCGACTACCAATGTATCAACTCACTGTCGTATGGAGGAGCCACGGTCTCGCCTGGTTCCAGAGTACGAACACTGTTGCCATCTCCTTCATCTTCAGCCAGCCAGCAGCGGCAAGGGAAAATGGCTGCTTCTTCATTTGGTGCTGCAACCTCAATTTCCTCCACGAAAACACCACGCCCCGGTCCTCGGCTTTCGTTTCCAATGTTGATTTTTTGAACCTAAATTACCACAATAGATAAACGAAGTTGTAACTTTTTTTCGTTCTCTGATTTTGTCAATCTTTGCTGATCGCAGTTGAGAATTACGCAGCCAACTTGTTCCAGGAGATCTCACCTACAGGAACTACCCAGCTTTTCTTTTTTTATAACCGCTTAGCAAATTACTGCTAAAATTCGAGCAATCGAACTCCTCGTTTGGCTACAGCTGCATGCCGTCAATTTAACCGTATTTTGTCCTGTGGTTTGAGAGACGAAGACGTCTTCACTGATATTTCGTGATATATTTTCTACGTTTGAGAGCATTTTTGGTGCTCTATCATAATCATAACATAGCCAATAACCAAAATTGTTGACCTACCGGTCCGATATCTCTGATATTTGCCGAAACTGTGTACAGTCTCCCAGGCTCAAACGTTTTACCGTCAGATGGAGCAAGGTATATTTTTCCCGATTCACCTTCTCGTCCGTACAGGATCATGTACAACTCAGCACGGGGATCCCGAACTTCTCCAAGACGGAAAGCGACTGTTGGATGAATCAAACGTGAACCCAATGAGAGTGTATAGGGGTGTCGTAAAACCAAAGCCAAACCATTTCCTCTAGCCAATCACAAGAGACGAAGACAGCTCATTGAGCCAATCAGAATTTGAAGTAACTACATGCAACCGACCCCAAGCGCGGGAAAATGCGCGGGTGCAACTTGTGATTGACTTTGATTTCGCTTCTTATTGGCTGAAAATGTGGCGCGAGTTTGTCAACCAATCACAGAATGAAGTAAAGCAAAACCGAAGCAAACGCGCACAGTAAGTTAAAGGAATTCTCCTACCGAAAAACAATTGAAAAAATCGACGCAACTAAGCTCAAAAAACAATAAAAATGATTACTACATTTTACAACCCTTGTAACCGCCTTTAGTTGGTTCTCAACTTAGGCTTGGTTCAAACGTCAAACTTCTCATGTGCCGAATCGAATGCTAATTAGGAAAATCTTCTGTTCTAATTCATTTACATTCATGTACATTAAATTCGGCACATGAAAAGTTCGACGTATGAACCAAGCCTTACTCTGTTTCACACTCAGCGCCGCAAAATTGTTTTTCTTTTTTCTGGAAGTACGCAGCAAATAAAAAAAATAATACGTTTTAATAACGTGTTTTTTTCTTTCTGTTGACAAGATATAAAAAAGCTTCCTGTTTTCTTGACAGGGGCCTTCAAAACAACCACGAACATGAACTTGAAAAGAACTTCTGACTTACTATCGTAAGGCTGTGTTATTGACTCTCCAGGTACAATAACACGTGATGTTTTTCCATCATCTTCGTTTTCAGCCAGCCAACAGCGGCATGGGAATATCACCTTAGGGGCATCTGCAGCGGTGACTTCGATTTCTTCAATAAAAACGCCTTTGCTACGGCCTTTGCTGTCGTGCCCAATGTGAACTTTCTGGACCTGTTTATCAAAAGCATATCATTTTAACTGAATTATTTTCTCCCTTCGCTTCGTGTCAGGGTTACTGAGGGTCTATTACATTCATGTTAATATTTTAAAATACATTGACATGGTGTAAACTGTACACATGAGTACTATACGTCATACATGTTCTTCAGTTGCACTCCAAACTTTGTTGTAGGTACAGCTCCAAATATTTGCAATTTTACCCAGCACGAATCTATTAATTTTACATTTTATAACCTCTCTCTAATGGTTCAAACAACTTACGTTTCCAATGTCCTTGATGTTGACAGAGACTTTGTAGAACTTATCAGGTTCAAATTTGGATCCGTCAGGCAACAGATAAATCCTGCCAGACTCTCCCTTGTCACCATACAATACCATGTACAGCTTGGTATCCGGGTCCAGCACCTCTCCAAGGCGAAAACCAACTGTCATGAGGACAAAGACAAAAACGTGTATATTTACAAATAGGTGACGTCCAAACACTGTTAAGCATCAGTAGGATCAACCAGACAAAATTTGTTCTCGTAAATAAGTCGTTCTGGTTTTCATTAATAACTCCATAACGCAACCAACGCCGAATCTATAAAGTAATGCTACCTGTCGATCCAAACAGACTTCGTTTCCAAAGTCAAGACTTTCAGTCCTCGATGAAAGAATCACATTCATGTCAGGGAAAAATTTTCTGGAACAGCAGGGTTGGTGCAGTGGTGAGAGCGCTTGCCTTCCACCAACGTGTTCTGGGTTCGATTCCTGGACTCGGCGTCACAAGTGGGCTGAGTTTGTTGGTTCTCTACTCTGAACCAAGAGGTTTTTCTCAGGGTATTCCAGTTTTTGTAAAAGATTTAGAATAGTAAGGCTTTCTTCGTACTTTCCCAAAAGTACTTTTCATAAATAACAGACGCTTTTTTGTACAGTAGCCATGCGTTCTTCTTTTCGCAATCCTGCATTACTTTCAACGTTTTCCCTTTTAAAATTCTTAATAACTGAATTTCTGTTATAAACGTTTATACTGTGCAATGCGAAATTGTTTTCCTGTTAAGAGGGAGGAAGAAATAACACACGCTCCGAGTGAGTGGCGTTATTTGATCCGGAACATGAAATTTTCCCATTACAACTGGTTCTAAGGACAAAGGCATTCTTACTGTCGTATCGTGAAGTCAGTGATTCTCCTGGAACTAGAACCCGTGTAGTCTTCCCGTCATCTTCATCTTCAGCCAGCCAACAGCGACAAGGAAACACCACAGGGGCTCCCTTGGGAGCTGTGATTTCCACTTCCTCCACAAACACCCCCTGGTTGGGAGTTACGCCATCCTGGCCAAGACTGATGCTACGAACCTGTAACATACAACGGTAAATAAGTGGTCCATGAAGTGCTGTGTTGCTGCCGTAAAGGGGCTGCAGTATAAGATTTAATTTTACACGCCACAAGAGATATTTGTATTGTGGAAACCTAAAATATCGGTCTGACTTGTTTGGAACTAGTCTACTCATGATATCCTGACTCCTCTTCTCTGATATCCTGACTCCAGTAAATCATGTGCACAGCTATAACACACGATTTGCTAATAACCTGAATTTCTTTAGGCCAAGAGTGTCAACCAATATGGGTAAATCTACGTACAGATTCTCAAGCCCAAAAATTTGGGAATCTATACCCCTCAGAATTAAAAGTCTTCCCTACAACACTTTTAAGAATGAGTATAAATGCTATCTTTTGTATAATCAAACATGATTTTGTTGTTGCTGCTGTTAATTAATTTAATTTTACTGACTGTGTTTTATTTTGCTGTTTCCATGTCTTTCTTTCTTTCTTTCTTTCATTTCTTTCTTCTTTTTTTTATGAAAACATAAATAGAACGTACATGTATGTAGTGTAACCTAATTGAATATTTAATGTCTTATACTGCCATTTACTTGGCCATGGCGGTGTCCAACCAGAAAGCTTTTGCTACTTTGGGCCCCGCTCACATATTAATTTATTTCTTAATGGCTTCATTTTATTTTATGCTTTATTATTGTCACTTCTGTAACTCATAAATTGTATTTAAATGCCCTTTATAGTGTAAATAAAAAATATATTCAATATATTCAATATTCATGCCGTGAAACTAAACCAACTCGTGATTTTTTTTCTCAAGGAGTTGTAAGATCACTCTGTCAATAAACGATGTCTTTAACATTGCGTTGACACACATTTTGACCAAGACTTCCCAAGCCTGATTTCCTAATAACAATCACAAACTGCAGCTGGGTGGCCTGTGGTGCATGTACTTACATCTCCCACATCCGTGGTTGTCACAGTAACAGTGTAAAGCTTTCCAGCTTCCAGTCTCCCTTCTTTAGGGGTCAGATAAATCTTCTCTGTGTCCCCTTTGTCTCCATGTATGACCATGTGGAGTTTAGTGTATGGATCCATGACCTCCCCCAGTCTGAAGGAGACTGCAAAAATCGACGCAGAATTTTATTTACATAACTACCTGTACCTGAGCAGTAATTTCGACAAAGCTGAAAACTTCATGTCTAATTGCTTGATTTCACTCATGTGACAAGGTGGCCATGTTGATGGTCAAAACAATACAATTTTGTTTTGCAGAATTTGCATAAAAATAAAGTTTAGTTCCCAGAGGAGAGACAGACTATTGTTCTTGACCACCAACATGGCTGCCACGACGTCACATGCAATCCAGCAATATGCAATGGTTGTTGACTCATGTCATTTTTCACACTGTTTACTTGTCCAACATCAATGGAGTGCAAGATAAAAAAAAAAAAAGAACAGCAGTTGAGTGGCTGGCACAAAAGGCAACTGAAAAATATCATTATAAAGAGATGGAATGAGCCTAAGTGGGGCCTCGCTCTTGCACATACTCCAGCTGTGACTTGGTTGATCAACTACCTGATTTTCATGTCTACAACTACATGTGCAGAATGTACATTATTCCCATTTCAAGTTACTAATACAAAGTTAATTTGACATTACCTTTATATTCCGCCATCTCTGGTTCAGGTTCTGGAGCTACAATGCAACAAAACAACAAAGTTAATTTATCCAATAAATCAAACTATTTCTTTCAGAGGGATCTTCATTGGTTGTCATGGCCCTAGACATTGTTGTCTTTGAGGTTGTCAAAGATAAAAGAGTTGACTGTCAAAACTATAATAAAGAAGAAACCATGCAGTAATTGCATTTTGGTAGTAGCTTGGACATCTGGAAGTCAGTTGTTTGAAAGCATGGAGCAAACTGAACCTTGCTCATGCAGAGAGAGTGATTGGTAACAAAAGTAATAATTAATTTTTCTACTAACTAAGTGTGCTACATCATTTGTTTGTGGGAAAAAAAAAAACAAGAGTGAATATACTATCAACTGATCCAACAAGACTTTTCAGACTTTATGATCCTTACCAGTGGAAACCACATCCTGCTCCACAACAGTGATGTTGTCCTTCTCCACGATATCTGGGTCCACTAAAACAAATAACAAAGTCTACTGATAAAGGGGATAGTTTCTAAACAAACTGTGGTGCAGCATTGGTGGGGAGTTCAACACAAGAATTTGCTCTTTTCAATGGAGTTGATAATGTAAATTGACCACTGTACAGGGATTCTAAAAGCTGACGTTTCGAGCATTAGCCTTTTGTCAGAGTGAATCGAGGAATTATGGGTTGTGTGTGGTTTATATATAGGAGATGGAGCTACACTATTGGTGGTAATGTGGCAACATGAAAAACAGGAATAAATAGACTGGTAAGGAAGTATCCAATACTGGTTGGTTCATGTACAATATGGTGGACTTAATCAAATATTAAGTTGACAGTATCGTCATCATCTTTGTTGTCCTATTTGCTTGTCAGAGTGATTCTCCAACTCCAACCAGAATGTTGCCCAGTGTCCAGAGACATTAATCTGGCACTTAACACGTTGAAATGTACTGGTTAGCTGTATTTCTGGAAACAGATGAATTGTGACAAGACTAGACAAATGGACAAGCATTACTTTAATAAGTAATTTAAGTTAGATAATTATACCAGGATAGACTTCCACTTCTACTCGTCTGTCTTCATCCCCAGTCAGCCAACGATTACAAGGGAAGAAGTACTTTTCATTGCGATCAGGAATATCTATTTTTAAAAACTCTAAATACCACTCCGGATTGGGACCAGTATTGTCATGACTCAGGCGAATTCTCTCAACCTAAAAGAGGTGAGCAAATAGTAGTTTGAAAGAAAAAATAACTCTAGATAAATAAAAAAAAATAGACAAAAAAAAAAATCAGTAAATAAATAAGCAACAAGCTGGCACAAAAATATATATGCTTGCTTTTTTGTGTGTTGTGACTCAATTTTTGCTGTTACATGGAAATAATACATGTACATTCTTGAATTCCAAAAACATTTCCTGCAAGTACATGTATTATTTTGAAATTAAAGGAAAACAGAGCAGTTAAATAAATGGTAACTGTCAGGAAAAGGGAAGAGCATTCAGTGGGTGCAAGGATTTTGTGGTTTTGATTTCGGTGATCAACAGCCTCCAAAGAGGTGACTGTGTCAGGAAAAAAACAAAAACAAATCATTTACTAATTAGGCCCAATTTTCTAGCTCTCTCCTACCCTGTGAGTATTTAGATTCGGTGGAGCATCTATTTTGAAAAGCAGGGTTTTCAATAAGAATCAGAGTGGGTGGCAAATGTTTAGGAGTAGGCAGAGAAGTAACAACTTTATTCCATGCTATTTATAACTTTTGACGTAAGTTCTTAATCAAAGTAGATGGTGAAATCATGTGAAGTAGATGGCAAATTTTGCCGGCCGCTGGCCCTTATTGAAAACACTGGAAAAGTATGTTTAGTCATTATTTAGTGATCTATCCATCCTTATCTCTCAACTCACTTTGCCAACATCCATAGTTTGCACAGTAAATCTGTCTGTACGTCCCCTGTCAAACCGCTTCAGTGTTTTGCCTGATTCCTGTCGCAACATGATCTTTTCAGTTTGGCCTTTGTCCCCAAACAACTGTAGTGTTACATTTGCGTCAGTGCCGGCATATGGCATATCACCAGTTTTAAAAGTTAAATTGTAAGCAACATCTGTGAACAAGATACAGACAGAAGATGAATTCTATGGTGTTGGAAGAGTACCTTACAAAAGGGTGCTGCCGTGCAATTTCAGCATAATTTTTTAATCATCACCTCTTTAGATCAAAGTAATTCCAAAATAAAGGTCTTGATTTCAGCGTTATCAAAAACTATGTTGCTGCAACAAAATTATTTAATGCTGTGTTACAAACTCAACAAGGACTTTCATTAGGACCCAAAACCAATTTCAAGTCACTTCAAGGCCTTGAAATTGCACTCTCAGATTCGAGGGTTTTGAAGAAGCATATGAACATTGAGCCTACAGTAGGCCTGAGCTGATAAAACAATCATCATACTTTCTGGTCTCCTAACAGCTTTTCCTGGCAACAGCTCTCTTTCTGTTTTACTGTCCCACACATCCTCTGCCAGCCAGCAGGCACATGGGAAAGAGATGGGGTCACTGTCCACGGGTACTACTCTGACACTGTCAACAAACAGTCCCTTCCCGTAACCGCGACTGTCTTGGCCAAGTCGAATCTTTTCAATCTACAAGTCAAGCAATGACAGTGGATTGTCAAACTCATTGATTTTATTTATTGTTAATGCACTGAGCTGTATAAATTAAAATGTATCTTGTAAAGTCTTGCTGTATTCTGTAAAGTGTATCATAACTACAGATGTATTACCAACTTAAGCATTGACTTCACAGGGGAGGGACTTATAACTTACATGGCAATATAACAATTGTACATAAATAATTGTGATGTGATAGAACAGGATTGAAAGGATCAACAAATTCAATTTAACTACATATAAAAGCTTCAAATAAAATGGATAAGATAAAAAATTATCTCTAAGCTAAGATGAGAAAGTTGTCTCAC
>OX419339.1:34498602-34526102 GCA_948470475.1 Galaxea fascicularis
GTTATCTTGGGTAGTTTCAACATTTTTTGTTTAACAGCTGCAAAGTTATGGCTCATTCAAATTTAAGAAATTTGTATGGGAGATGATAACCTAGCCCAACTAGCCTCGCTTTCATGTTTTAGCCAGAATTCAAATGCTTATAACTTCTTTAGAGGGTGACCTTGAAACTACACACAAGGACTCATTTTGACAAGTTCTTTCCTGGTATTCACTTCTTTTGTAAGTTGCAGACATTTTAAAATTTCCAAAATTACAAGGCAGCCATTTATGCATAGGGTCTGTAATAATAATGTACCTGGAGATTCATTGTTGTTAGAAGTTTTACGTCCCACAGAAAAGGATGATGATCTTATTGGCATGGTCACACTGGATATCTTTGTTCTGCTGCCTGTTGAGCTTGTTGAAGCACCACTTGATCTTCTCTGAGCACTGCCACCACTGTATGTACGCTGTAGAGAACCAGTTTCACTGGCATCGGAATCACGCTTTTTGTATAGAAGTCTGTCAGCTGTGGCTTCAGCAGAAGAGTCTCCATTCATCATGTAAATTGTCCGCTTACTGTGAAACGACTGTTGTGGAGAGTTGACTCCATTTGTGATGGTTCCATTAACATATTGGTTCTGTCCATTAGAAGAGTCGGGGTACTGATTCTCTACTCTTGTGTTATATGTATCTTCACTTATTGTATGAACCTGGTGCACTTCTCGTCTTGTGAATGATTCATTTCTTGCTGTTTCCCACTGCATTCTTAATTAGTGAGCCGGCAAGTGCCTGCTGAAATAATAATGAACAGAACTGGATGACTGTAAATTTTTAGAGGTCCAAGTCATTTGCTTTGTGTGCTCATGTTTTCATGACAGTTTTTATCTCATAAGACGGACACGATTCTTCAAATACAATCGTTTAGTTTAGAAAGAGTGATCAGCCTCAAATTTCCATTTGTAATATCGCCACTTTATAAAACAGAGTGGTTATGAGAATTATGGACAGGATCACACAAGATGAATTTGCGCGATATTTATCAATGATGCACATTTCGAAAATTAATCCTTGGCAGTATTTTCTGGACTAAGTTACTTTTTAATGCAATCTCATTACATGATTGAATTTAATGCATTGAGCAAAATAATTAAATTTGACCTTACAACAGAGTTCTAAAGTGTGACGTCACAAAAAATTAAATCTGTGAAATTATGGGATTGGGCGCCATTTTCGAATGGAGTATCCTTAAAAAAGGTTCCTTGCCAAAACTTAGCTCTTAATTGTAATTCCCAGCTGAAATATGAAGGATTAAAATTTGATACTGCCCCCTATAAATCTATCTAATTTTGAGTCTGTTCTGAACTGAAGGAACAGAAACAAATTTTGAAGGGTTTGTATGGAATGCCATCAAACTTTGATCCCTTATATCTCTACTGGGAATTGCAATTCGGGGCTAATTTTTGGGATGAGGACGTCTTTTAGCATGCTCTATAAGAATATGGCATCATATCCCATAATTTCAAAAATTTTATTTTTGTGACGTCATCACTTTAGAACTCTATTTGATCATAGCTCAAAAGTGGATAATTACAAGACTAACAAGACTAGTCATCACCCAAGCATGTAAAGTAAATAAATTATTGCTCACAACAACATCAAAAGTCTGACATAAGCTCAACAAACAATTTTCATCTCGAGCAAACAAGAGCAGGGACATCAAACTGTCCACTTGGAAATCAATAGGCGTTATGACAGGTTTTCAATGCCATCTTGCTTGGGTAGGCAAGTGTGTTAGAAATACCAATGTTTGTATGGCAGTCTGATGTCAAATAACTTAAGAAAACCTTAAACAAAGAAAAAATTATGAATTATAGATTTCAGAACCAAAGGATTAGACTGATAAAATTTGAGGGTCACCTACATGCTGGGATTTTCAATTTCCCATACATTTGTCTGTAATTCTACAATTCATAAATCTTTCTTCATCCAAGAATTTTTTAAGTTATTTGACATCAGACTCCCATACAAACACTGTTATTTCCTACATGCCTGCCTACCAAACAAGATGGCATTAAAACAGTCATAACACCTGTGGTCAATGAGCCTTAAGTGGGGGTCCCTCCTAACAATAACACATATAACTATTAGATGTGACAAAATTTAATAATGAATCATAATAATAATAATCAGAAAATCATTTCTTTACGCCATGTATCACAATGGGCATGTCGACTGATTTGAACTTTAATTCCTTTGCATGAAATTTCAGACACTACACTGTACATATATATATATTTTTCAAATCACTTACGAAAGGCCAACAACTATGAGACTTTGCTGACCAGAGCTTATGATTGATTTAGGGTCAAATGATTTTCAGGAGTCATTCTTGGTGTTAAAGAAAGGCGATATAATCAGGAAAAGTCCATTGATTAGTTTGGTAATTGCTACCAGAATGCTTTGCTTGACAGTCAAATGCTCTAAAGTAATTACTTCTGTGTTGTAAAGATAAAAATATTTGTTAATTAAGAGACAGATGAAGGACCATAACACTAGGAAACGAAAAGAAATAGTGGTCTTTTCAGTAATGGTTGCAATGAGTGGACCGTACCGACAAGATTCGATTAAGAACTTACTTTTGCTGATGACTCATGATTATTACAAACTGTGCCTTGTTTAGTTATAAAGAATACTAGAATTTTTCCTCACTCGAATTTATACATGTACATTTAACGTGGGCCACTCGACATTCTTCAAACTTTGTTAAAATCCTCCAGCAACGAAGATAAAATTAGCAGCCTAAAAATATAGTATACGTAGTTCATTTTTGATGACAGTCAAAATAATCAAGGTCAACGAGGACCTTTGTTCGCTCTGCAGTTTCAAAACATCAGCAAAAGATCACCGGGGATGAACGTATGGCTTCAAGGTAGCACTGCAACGAGCGAAATATTTTACAAACAAAGTCATTTTTCAAGGGAAATCATGATCGCATGACTAGGGAGTGCAAAGTGCATCAGTTGTACACGAAAAGACGCTTGCCCTTTAACATACTGTATCGACATCAAATTACTCAGGGTTCAGAAACAGGCACATTCTTAATGACGCTCAATTCCAAATTAATTCACTATTAGTCGGTTAGCGAAAATCATAATCCAAAAAGTCGTTTGAAATCACTTTAATCCCAAGTCTAAAAACGAAGCCACTTCAAATAGGCCTTAACCAAGCTGGCTGAATTATGCCGAAACTCTTTGGATTTGTGATTCTGTTTCTCGTTTCAAGGATTTTGCGGCAAGATCTTTAAGTCTGTTGCTTTGTTTTCGTAATATTGAAATGAGCTTCTCGGCTAAATTTAACGGTTGTTAAATTTATATTATTTATGCAAAATTTGCCAGTGCGTGCGATGTTTACAACTTCCAAAAATTACATACAGCAGCTAAGGTCTGAACGTTCTGGAACGTAAAACGAAAATCTATAAAGTGAACAAATGGGATCTATCCAAATAAAATAACCAAATGCACTCGTTGTGCAAAACAAATTACCTTCCTAGGGCACTACGGCTACTGGCAGCCAAACAGAAACTTTCAATTCTTCCCGCTCTGAAAAAACCCCTGCTTTGTAATTTAAACTCAGTTTGTTTCCAAGCAGAGCCCTTGACTTTCTTGACAGCTACCTCATATCAAGTTACAAGGCTGATTGAGGGTTGATCTACGAAAGCCCGCCAAGAATCGCCAGTATTTGGCGGTGTTTATAATATGAGCAACTGTTTGTTTTCAAGAATATTTATCTCATGTCGCCATATTGGATCGGATGAAATAGGGCGTGGTTACAGAGGCCCTATGCAGTGTGCGGGATACGGGGATGAAACGGGATAGTTGTGACGTTTGATTACCGGGATGCGCTTTTGGCGGGAAGCGAACTGCAGGCCAGCGCAAGAGATCGAAGAAAAATCCACAAACTGGGTAGGTATGTGCGTTGACAAATAACTGAAAATTTGAAATTCACTTAGACATGGTTTGATGCTACTCTTGTTTGAAAATTGACGGAACGTAACTTAAAAAGTTACATTCATTCATCCCGGCATAGTAAATCGAACGTTCGAAAATCGAACTCAATCGAACTCAATCGAACTCAATCCACCGATTGAGTTCGATTGAGTTCGATTGAGTTCGATTGAAATTTAGTTCGATTGGGTTCGATTTACTATGCCGGGATTCATCAACTTTCAAACCAGAGTAGCATCAAACCATGGCTGATTGTCCACCTGGTTGCAGTGTGAACTTGAACATACCTTGAAATTCACTTTTCCTTCACTCTCTATGAAAGGTGCCTTTCGCTCGGCTGTGGCGTGTGCATGTGATGACGGTTGCAGTCGCTATGCTGAACAAAATTCTTCTGTTTCCGGAACTTTCAAGTGATCACATCCTGCTCCCGTAAGAGAGTTTGATTTCGCTTCGGTTAACTTATTTGTCTTTTTTTGTTTGCACCAAAAAGAAAGCTGAGAGAGTGAGTTTTTATTGAAAAATGACGATTCAAAGACAAGTCGAACGAATTTCGTCTGACAGTTCAGGGGCACCTAAACGACAAGTTTCGGTACACGTAGATATCTGTTCGGTGCAGGATAGTTCGCCTAAGGTTTTCGGCATCGATCAACTGGAGTACACTCAGATTTTCGTGACTGAAACTTTGCCTAAAAGATTCACAATGGGGAAATAATAGCCCCTGACGTGTTCTGAAGGGTCATCACATTCAGTTGCTGTTTTTGTCAGTCAAAAACATCAGGTAGCATTTTCGGAAAGCAAATACTTCCCTAGAAAGTTCGTGGAAAGTTCACTTTAGTCGGGCAGTTTCTCAAAGGAAGATTTTGTTCCCTAAAATTTTCGGGTAATTAAGAATTTTAGCTAAGAAATCCGAAAAGATCAAAATCGTCCAGCTAATGGAAAAATCCCTTTAAACAGGCTTAAAACATCTTAAGGTACTTAAAAATGCCTTCGGTACATGTCGGGAGCCCGGCCAGGGTCCCCGTCTTATGTACATAGCGCTTTCCCACGCAACCTACTTGGATATGGATCGATTCCTTTGCAAACAACGCTTTGTTTTGTAATTCTGGCTTTGGCTCATAACATGCCTCTGTTAACGCTCTTGGGAGCAACTAAGGAAATCATCACTCCATAGACAATTTCTTTGTTCTTTTTTTTGTGGCTCGATTGTGGGAAAACTTCACGCTTCAATGGCAGTCTTTGCACGTTTACAAAGCAATTAAACATTTTATTATTTTAAAAATACCGAGGAGGATAACGAAGAGAAGTCAGTCAAAAGAAATTTTCTCTGTTCAAAACAAAAGAATCTCGTAGCTTCTTGAACAGACTAATGTTAAGAAAAATAATCGGTGTCTTTATTAGGCTGAAAATTTTAACCGAACAGTAATGAAGAAAATTCGCTAAAATAGGATGGCGACACGAAGTTAAGCGCGAAGTTGCACGATCGGTTACTGGTTACTTCGGCCAGCTCATGCGGTTCACACCGAAGCTCAAATTAGTCGTCTTTGTGGCCGTAGGCTGGTAAACTAAATTTCCGCTTTAACATATGCGGTAGTTCATCGCAACTCAGCCCTTTCCGATTGCTAGGATTGTATTTGTTTGCTGAAGAGATTCGACTTCCTTCGCTACTTTCACATGAAAAAGACAACAAAACTCGGCGAATTACTATTGCGGACTTAGCGGTCAGTAAAGCACGAAGGTTATCTCGACGCCGGCTAGCACTCCATTTACAAATACAGTATACAAGTTATATCAGTGCTGTTACTTCAGTGAAAATGTAATTGTTTGTTGGCGGGTTCATTTAAATGGCTTTACTTCGTTGTAAAGTAACTGTTTACTTTGACAAGTTTAATACTTGTCCTGAGGTGACCAGAAAGACTTTGAAACTACTAAAAGCTACATCCAAATGCAATGCTGTTAGCAGCAAACAAACTGATTTTGCGTGGTACATCATGCATCCTATGAAGAAAATGATGATTAATTTCATGCGTACAACCACTGGAATGGTATAAATCCCAAAATGTTCCCTTGTTTACAGGTGGTTTTCACTCGTTATTGAGACCATTGACATTAGTTAAACAAGCTCTCACCTTGGAAACGCTGTTAGCCCTCCAAAGCTGTCTCTTAAAACGTTTTCGTACGGAAATTTTGGCTCATGGAATTTTTATTGTCGTGGGAGTAGCGAGTCACAATCATAGAGGACGCCAGCTTCTTATGAATCTTTCATGAGCCTTGATTTACAGCAGAGTTGCTTGCTGTGTGACGACTGGTTGTCCGTCACTCCAAACGAATTGTCTTATCCATACATGCGTGAAATGTATCGTGTTAACATTATATAAGATACTGCAAAATGACAGAGCAGAACTTCAAACGAACTGAATAAACAGTGACTATGCCTGCAAGGCCAGGTGTTTTAGAATGAGTTTCAAAGGCGCGAGATTCTGGTGAAGAAATCAAATAAGTGGGCCTAATTAGCGGACATCTAGCTATTTTTGTCTCAGACAATTAAATATCTATTTGAGATTTTGAAAACACTCTCCCTCACGACCTGTCACGAACACTGACCTAGCAACGTTGTTTGTAAGTTTGCCAGTTTCTTGTTGTTGTCGAAATTTCCGTGGCATCCCTCTTGACCAGCTCTAAGTGGATGGCCGGATTAAACAAATCTTCAGGTAAGCCTCAAGACATAACTAACTTGGGAAACAACATATCTGGTATTCGTAAATGTTTAATTCACGTGTGAGGGAACATCGGAGGCAAACTGCATATCTACTTTAAATTTTCGTCGCCCGCGACTTCTTTATTTGAAGCTGCCGGTTTGTTATCTTAAAAGTGTAACTATATAATACACTAAGCACAGCGTTACAAACGCGAAACATCTCTTTCCAACTGTGCATGTGTTGGCAGCAAAAGGAGGGTTTTCAGTATTAATTTTACATTACAAATGTTATTCAAATCTGATGCCTTAACCACAACTAAAAATGAACGTTTGTGCTCAAACGCTTAAATCACTGCGTAATCTACTTATTTAAAATGGGCACTAAAATAGCAGTAAACAAGAGGCCATTTTATCACCCTTTTTTGTTAAACCTCGCCTTCCAGTGATTTCCAAAGGCACATTGTGCGCAATACACTCAGGATGCTGATTACACTATACCGAGGCGAACCACGGTGGGGTGCCGTGGATCAATACTTTCAATCAACTTCTTGCACCCCCAAATTCGAGTAGAAATTAGTTTTCTGCGACTAAATTAAACTAATTTGTGAGCCAAGTTTACTAATGCATGCGTAATAAAACAGCTACTGTAAATGAAAGTGGCATGAATTCTTTCACCTAACTATATCATGTATAACTGAAGATTTTCAACAACGATTTTGGTGGCATTTAATTTAGGTAGTTAAAGAGATTAAAACGAATTGAGACTACATGTTTTCAAACCGTTTTGAAAATAAAATAATCGCAAGATGAACAAGTTAAACCCTGATTCAGCATTTCTAGTTAGCGATCGTGCAAAGGATAATTAAAAGTGGTTCTGCACTGTTCCTTCCAACCTAAGCCAATGGAAATTTCCAAACTGGACTGCATGATGTATTCCATTTATACTCCTCTATATACCTGAACTAGGAAGAGCTTATAAATATCTTTTCAGCTAGTTCATCTCGACAATTTTAAGCAAAAAATGAATGAATGAAAACACAAAAATAAAAAGCGAAACAAAACAAAGAAGATAGTAAATTTATTTGTTAAAGCCAATTGACTGAAATGACTACTATGATAAAAAATCGTACAAAGAATGAAATTCATCCATCGTTTAAAAAGTTGTATAATCATGTGCTTGTTCGACTTGAGTCGACCTAGTTTACTATATGATGTTAGAAACCTGTACTTGAGAAGTGTGCTTAGCCAGAAAGATCCATTGATGAAAACATCACTTGTTTAGTAAAAAGACAATCATTTCAGTTCAGTCATAGATAGACAATTTGACTTAAGAACATATAAATGTGGGTTGCACTGAAGCGCAAGTTTCAAGTTAAGTTCAAGTTTATTAAAGACTTAAAAAACATACGGAGAAAAAATACGCACTGCTCGCAGTTAGCAACAGCTATTCTAGGCGAGCAGTGGATTTGACGCATAACAAATAATTTACAACGATTCAAACTTACAAGGTGAGAAAAAAAAAAGGAACTTACAATAAAGTAACAGGTAAAACAAGAGAAACGAAAGTACAATGTCAAAGAACTAGGACTGGATGTGTAATTAAAGAGACGAGATTTACGATAACAGGAAGATACATAGCCGACTGTACTTAACAATATTTAGAGCAAAAAGGAAGGTTATATTATATTACTTTGAGTACTTAAGCGCACAAATTAAAAGCGGCATTAAAATCTAATCTTCAACAAACGGTCTTACTGGAGGAGGTATTTTCTAGAAGACTGTCAGCCTGTTTGCCTAGACATTCTCTAAATTCTGCTGGGCTCTTTGCAACGACACTTTACTTTCATCAAAATGTAATAGATCTTACAATTATCATATTTATGACATAAATGTCAATAAACAGCAAATGGTGCTAGGTTTCCCGCAGACGGCAATATATTTCGCGTGCATTGCAGCTTACGAGGTTGTCAAGGAGTTCTAAAATCTCAAAATAAAAATATAAAAAAATCCCTTAAGAAATTAACCATCAATGTGGATGATATACATGAAATAAATCATATGTGAACTGCGGATGTGAAATCAAATGAAAACTGATCCTCGCTGTTGTTTACAACTGCGAGGATCAGTCTTCATTTGAAATTAGCCATCGTTGTGAGTTGAGGCTGAAAAAAGACCTGAAATAAACCGGGCCTGAATACGCCATCGATGTGAGTTAGGGCTAAAAGAAAAGACCTGATCAAAAACGTGGCAAGCAATTAGCACTGATGCTGACTGAAATTGCTATCATCAATCAAGAGAATTTCAAGTAGATGAACAATTACAAATTTGAAGTGGTTCGGGTTATAAAAAGTTTCTAGCAGGTTGCAATCGGTACAATTGTCTATTTTAAACTATCATTGCTGAAACAGTATTGCATTCGGTGTTTTCAGTTCGAATCTTGGGTTTTCACTGACAGGGTTTGCTGCTTTTCAGTTTTGTTATAGTTCAGAAGCTAAAGGATTTAGATACTTTGCTGTAGCTTTCCGTTTGTTCGGAGTTTCGTGGCAGTTAAGGTTGATCTTTTTTGTAACAATTACCAACATTAAGTTCACTGTATTAAATCAAAACAGCTAATTTGGGAGAAAGTGTGCCTTTAGCAGTTATAAATACACATCTATTTATGTATATTCTCACCTTAAGTGCATGAGTTACAACAAGCCATGGTGCTAACAGACAACTGTTTTTTTAAATTGTCGCACTTGAAACCTGCTCGGTACATTTCTGCTCACCTGCAGAGAATCAGTTTTTCTTTGAGAGTTCTATCCAAATGTTATATTTGGTGAAACGTAAGAACGAAGGAAATAGAAAATTTCAACTTGAGCCGGCGAGTCTGGTATCAATGAATATAAATGAGGTAAGCTGAATGGAAATTATAATACAACATAAACAACTTCAAGCATTGTGATGACACATAAATATTTATGACTGTCAAGAATAATAGAAATACGTCTAGAATAATCGTGCCATAACTGGCACCCCTCTAGTTAAGACGTCACTACGTAGCAACGGGATAAGAAATACGAAGCTTGACACACTGCTCGCGTCAGAAACAATTTGTGCACGATAACTCACTAAAATTGTCAGGAAAAGTTTAAGATACTATATAAATTGTTATCCCTGTTCCAAAGATGAGTCCACAGGATAACATCGCCGCAAAATCAGTTGGATACCAGTCGCGCGACGGGTGAGGAACGCCCTAGTGAGTTGTAATTAAAAAAAATACAAGTTGCAACTGACGAGTGTGTTTTCCTATTTTCACGAAGGAAGAAAATTAACCAAACATGCTTTGCTTTTGTACATATAACGAAAGTGAATTTTATATTTTTCATGAATGTAATTTTGTTTTCAGGCGTACTCAGGCTCCTGGCGTACTATATAGCAGCATCATGAGTCTTGAGCAAACCCCGCATATTTTGCTTTGGGATAATGAACAAGTTTACTGGATGCCACGACTTGTAACTGTAAGGCCTAATTTTTTTAACCAGCTAAAGTAAACACGTGAAGACTGGTTGTCACAGAAAGAAACGCATTGCACTCATGCATGGCTTGGTTTCATTTAATATACGGAATTAAATGGACGGAAGAGAACAACGTTCAGGACTCGGGTTACACGGTGTTCGCACGCAGAGAGGCTCTGATTAATTTCTCAGCCGTTTGGAGCTGCTTTCTTCGATACAACTCAAGTTTTATATAATTATGCCGGGTTTTATTGGCTTAATTCCCAGTAGCTGAATCAAACAGATGCGCTGACCTGAAAGAAGTTTGTTACCATATTGATTGCTTGAGCGTAGTAATTTTCAAAACACAATAACTTTGCTACAAAGACAACTACTACCAGTTATTATGACTGACAGTACTTCCCGTTAACGAAGTCAAAACACGCACCGGGCACGCGTTTCTCCAGCCCCCTGAAACTTCCGGATGAGAGCAAGGGGCGGATCCAGGGGGGGGTGGATTGGGTGGCTAGCCACCCCCCTTCTTCGGAAAAGCATACCATGAAAGTCTAATACGTGAAAAAAGGGAAATACATTCATGGGTCCCAAAAAATATCGTATAGTTTGGTGGCCGACTGTATCAGCCACCCTCCATTAAAAAATCTTGGATCCGCGCCTGGAGAGAGATGAATAGAGCTCAAAACAATGTGGAATGCTAAGTTATAGCCTAATAGCCTGACAATTGATCATGATGGTCCTAAATTGATGTGTGAGCGGAAGGTACTATCAATATTAAAGGAATATTCTGGGTGGGAAAATATTTGACAAGAGTTCGTATTATCAACTCAGCTGATTACAGCGCAGTTTCTCTGAAAACTCACCCACTTATTCGTCTTTTATGTTGGGCTAGGTTTTATAGTGGGTTAGCCTATTCAGATTTTATGATATATGCAAGTAGACCTGATTTAAACTGGAGTACATCAGATAAACTGGTGATGAACTGAACATAGAACTCTTGCCATGAATCCAGCAAATCGCGTTTCTTTGATTTTAGTTTTTGAATTATGTTTGCTAATTCCATAACACCAAAAATGGTCTATTCATTTGATATTTATTCACTTAGCATTTGTCTTCATCACACAGAAGCTGTGCACTATTCGTGTATTACTTTCCGTGGCGCTTCCCTGAGTCATTCGTCACTGAGATTCCTGCTTTGATCAGTGCAACCCAAATGTCTTGCTGCAGTACAAAGTTCCCTAGCTGTTCTTTCAAACTAAAGTAGGAAGATAACGCACTATAATTAAAATACATACATGCATACATTACTTTATTTACCCTCGGATTTAAGAGTAGCTTATATCTCCGAGCATTTAACCATCAAAGAGATAAACCACCACCCCGGAAACTGCGTCCCCTACACTTTTCGAACAGTGTATGGGGTTTTTTACGTCCCACAGAATCAATTATGAAGAATTGTGAGACGGGGCCTACGGTTTATAATTATCACAGATATTTTTACAAAATAGACTAAAATTCGCCAGGTGTGTACGGGCCCATAGACTCTGGCCAATCATTAACAGGCGCTAACATGGAAACGAGCCAATCAGAATTCGGAGGAAACAGATGCAGGCGCACTCGAACATGGATAAAAGTGAGTGCGCATTCTTACGGAAGGTGGCTGAGTAAAATCATGACGAACGCGACTGATTCATTTTCGGCACTTTGTTTGTATTGTCCCTGAATTTTTTTAAATGCTTAGGAAGTTGCAACATGTCTGCAAGATTAGCTGAAAAATATTACGTTTAACTAAAGAAAGAAAAAAGAAAAAGAAACCAAAATTCCGAGCAGTGAAATACAACACATCACACAAGAGTCCACTTTCCCCCTCTTCTGCTGATTTCGTGTTAACCAATAAAAAATATTAAGTTTCATAGAGTTTCTCCATATAAGCATGTTTTTCAGTTTTTTAATGCAGAGATACGAACCTCGCCCAGTATACGTAGTTGCCGTCTTCCTGGTGGGAAAGTTCCAGACAGTCCCTCTGTTTCTTGGACAAAACCTTTAAACAGCAATAAATGGAAAATTAAGATAAGCGCTAGTATCTTCATCTTGCAGTCAACTTTTACAGGCATTCAGTCGTTTCTAAACTACCGTGGCCTTTTCTGAGTCACCTAGTTTTTATTTACAACCGCGGGGCTTTTAAAGTGGAACAAAAGAGGGTACGTCAGCTTCATTGACGATCAAGAGCCATGCATTTTGTTAGAGTGCTAAGCCCATTAACCACTTGTCTCCTAATGTGTCGTCGAAGCTAAGTACTTTCTTGATGCGCAGTTCTTGTTAGAGCTACACCTTGTTATTTTTATCTTAATTGGCCGTATTTATCTTGGAAGACGAATAACTCTTACAGGAAAAAGAACCAGACACATTATTCAATCGTCTGAGACGAATAATGCGACTTTTTTATTCGTCTAAGGACGCACAAAACTGAGGTAAAATTCGTCGGAGACGATTTATTCGTGAAGATAAACCCGGGACACACAAAACAGACAAACTTTGCAAAATATTTGTAAACTCCCGATGAACACTTGTCTTGCTGCATTACTCTCCCGCTTGCCGTGGGCGACAGGGTGATGTGAAATACCGTATTTCCTAAAAAAGGCACCCACTCTGCCCCCTCCCCAGTCAATTAGCTCCCATCCACTCGATAAAAATAACGATAAAGCTCCCACCTCGAATAAGCGTCCCCTCCAATCCCTCGCACTCTTCAGAGATCACAAGCAATGCAAAGGACGTTTGTCGATTCAATAATCACTGACCCACGAAGGCCCATTAACAAAAAACATCAACCTTTATTTCATTCACGTCGGTAACAATGTAAGTTCCCTCGTTCAGGGTATCATGGCTCATTAACGTTTCTCACTCATGTGGCTTTTTTCTTCTGGAAACAGTTAACCATGTTGACTTTAACAGGGCCAGCGGAGGCCGGGAGGGAGCTGACTCTATAAAAATGGTAAAAACGCAGACTTATTCCGTCAGGCTTGGATGTTTTCCCACGAGGTCCAACAGCTTTAATTTAGCCCATCATGAAAGTAGTTTTCATTTTTGGACATGTATTTTACTAAATTTATCAATTTATTATATAGAAATAATACACACAAAATTGAATGGCGCATTTAATTACAGTAGTAGTGCATGAATAAACGTGTCCACAACGCAACGATGATGGTGTTGTGCTAATAAACGTTTCCCATAGAACTTTAACTGTCAACAGTTTTCACGTCAAACGCCACAGTAACAATTTTCATTAATTTGGGAGCGATCAAGCTTAAGTGAACTGAAATGAAATAAAAGCGACTACTACTTTTCGTAAAATAAATCTTTGCACCTGTTCGAAACGCATTGTGCCTTTTTTCTCTTACCAGCTCTTGTTTTTATAGATTGTAAAAGTTACGAAATCCAGACATCATTTGTCACAAGCCCGAGCTAGAGAGGGGCGTGAGTCTATTCCTAATTTGGCGTCATAAACTGATTATTACGATCATCTGAAGACTGATCCTCGCAGTTGTGAACGCAATGTATGCAATAGGCCATTTCCGAGTTCATGTCTGCCTCCTCTTCAAAGCGAGTCTAAGTGCGAAGTTTTTGTTATGAAAATTAGTTTTCATTTATATGTAAAGTAGAACTAATTACCATCACAAAAACTTCGCACTTAGACTCGCTTTGAAGAGGAGGCAGACATGAACTCGGAAATGGCTTATTGCGTAAAGAAGCCTGAAAAATTCAGGACTTCAACGGGGTTTGAACCCGTGACCTCGCGATTACCGGTGCGATGCCCTAACCAGCTGAGCTATGAAGCCACTGACGTTGGGAGCAGGCCAATTGTAGGTTCATATGTTCCGGTGAAAGAGATGAATGTGGATGATATATATGAAATAAATCATATATGAACTGCGGATATGAAATCAAATGAAGACTGATCCTCGCAGCCTGATAAAATTCAGGACTTCAACGGGGTTTGAACCTGTGACCTCGCGATTACCGGTGCGATGCTCTAACCAACTGAGTGACCTTGGGAGCATGTCAATTGTAGGTTCATATGTTTCCGCGATGCAATTCATTTTTTGACGTCGAATCAAGAATAGACCTATGCCTCTCACTAGCTCGTTCTTGTGACATATGATGTCTAGTTTTTAGTAAGTTTCGAAGCGCATAAAAAGTCCAAAACTGATTATAAAGGCTAACTGTTTTAGGAATAGGTACAAAGTTTTATATTAGCGGAAAAACATTTTGGCTTTAGGTGCACTTTGGGACCTGCGAAACATTGAAAATCAAGAGCTCATTTAGCCACTAGGACTCAACGCCTCTAGCTATAAAGTAAAGTAGTTAATGGGTTTCTTCTCTTTTACTGTAGTGAGTTTTTGACCTAATGTTTCACTTGAGTTGGCTGTAATTCGTTAGCACTTATCCAGCTACTTGCAAATCTTTATAAATGACGGGTAGACACGGAGTATGCCACCTTTATTGGCAGTGTTCTTGTACAGAGCAAACTTGAACGTAAAATTATGAAGAACCAAGCGTTGATTGTAATGTTCGCATTATTGCTGTTTGGCGCTTTTGTCAGAGAGAGCGAGGGGTATTGTTCAATTTGTCCTCCCGCGCCCCAGACAGGGGGGAAACTGCTGGCAAGAAAGGTTTGACTGTAGGAATAAGTTTGGCTAGGGACCAGTACGCACTAGATTGAAAAGATTTGTTTAGCTCTGACAAAAATATCGACAAATTTTGTCTCCACCAAATTTTGAATTTGCTAATCACGTACCTTCTTAAAAACACCAAACTATTTGATAACCACAAGTGCGGTCTTCTGCTGAATGTATAGACTCTAAGAACCGAGATCAATTTCCTTGATTGACATTTTCAGTCATTTTAACGCCTGCAAATCGTAAAATCTGACAGTTTTGACGCTTGACACAAATTTGTCCTGCTCTGAGGCAGGACGAGGGCGCTTTTGAAGTTTGGTGCGTCTTGACCAAATTTTGATAGGACGAAAAGTGTCGTTCGCACTTGCAGAACGGAACTGAAGACAGACTGATATTTTTGCATAATAAACAAAAATTCGAATAGTGCGTATCGGCCCTGATGGTTATAAAACTCGACAAGTTTCTTTGTTTTATGTTTTTGTTCGCTCTTTTGGCCTTGACCCTGCACAAAAACACACTATTTTGTGGAGGATAATTAACCAATTCAAAGTTTCGACTACTTTATTCGCAAGTAACAACCAAAAACAAAAGATTGTGCAGGGTCACGGTCGATTCAACATCTGTTGGACTGCACTGTTCTTGCTTTTGAAGTTTCCAGAGTTTCATAACCAGTCCCTAGACCTAGATTAACTATGAATTAGCCAGCTACCTGGACATTCGATCATTTCTGTGTCCTAATATTAACAGTTTTCATTACAAAGGTTGGAATTACAACAAAATAAACTTAATTTTTTTGTCAAGAAAATATATAAATAAAAGTGTGAAAAGTGTGTGTGTACGTTTTATAGAAATTACATGTCATAAAAAGGAACGTGATTGAGGCACATGTTGATCAAAGGGCTTAACTCAAAACTGTTTTGTTTCAGTTAACAGAGGGAGCTACCAGGAGTATTTGTGCGGCTGCAAGAACTCTGGATTGCGCAAGAATGAATCGGAGTGACCGGCATGGACTGCAACTCAAGGACAAAGAACACAGACACGCCCATTAGAGAAACATTTACTCTACACTCAATCTACTACCTTCAAAATCCAGCGACACCCGACAGTTTTGAAAAAAAAAACATAAAGAAAACAAGAACTTGTCTATTGCACTAACTTTGATGAAATAGTTAGTTTGTACAAATTACTTTCAAGATTGCCAATGGCAATCAGCCATCTACACTTTGTTCATTTCAATGACCCATCACGGCCGAGTCGCAATTAGCGTTCCTTGGGGTTATCTTTATGAACAATTTGAATCTTTGTAAGCCTTTTCTAGACGTTAAGCTGTTTACAGTTGTTTCTATCAAGTCCGGGGAATGCCATAGTGGTTGTAAAATCTCTTATGCACCCTTTTCTCCAAGGTACCCCTGCGAACACATGCCGATCCAAGCATATAGAACTTTCAACTTTTCAGGTACGCACGGACGTCCGTGCGTCCGGGTGGCCACGCCCCAGCTCAATGATAAGTTGTCGACTTGCTAAGTATCATTGCATGAGTTGACCCGAAATGTTAAGTTTTTTACGTCCTATCTTGTAACAAAACAAAACTTGGTTTAACACTGAGTAATAACGAGTCTCGCTCTTGTTTTCTTTATATCTTATCTTCGCTTACATTATTAACAGATGAAACTAAGGACAGTAACTGATGAAACTAAGTGACTAATCAGAAACTAAGTACAGTGTGGCTTTTACTGAACGATAACAGTGCAAGTAATGAATGGAAAATAAAATAAACACGTTACTCAGTATCACTCGTTGTCATATTGATTTAATTTCTTTAGTAGACAATCACATTCAGGGATTTAACTCTAGCTTCCTTCGCAGACGTTCTTTGGGCTTCGCCACGCGATCCCTCTCGAGCGTCTACGTGCTAAATGAACGGAACAGCCACTTCCATTGGCGGATAACTGACCAACCACGGACCGTTTTTTAGTTTTGGTTAAGTCCTGTTCAAAAATTTCCCGGATTTCCATTCTTTCCATTCTTTTGCTATTTGCAAAACAATGAGCCAATGCTGATTGGATTCTTTAATAGAGCTTTTTCGCGTGGCGGCACGGCGGCCATGTTGGTGCACAAAAACATAGGAGCGGCGGCCATATTGGTGCACAACAGCTAAATCCCCGAGAATTGAACTCTCTTTTTACGCAAATACTTTCTTTTGTTTCATTAAAGTAATATGGCCGTTGGTCATGTGAGTGAAAACGCTTTATAGCGGCAAACGGCTGGCGAAATCGCGAAAGGAAGTGGCCGCTACGTTCAGCATCTGATCAATTGCGTTCGAATGAGAGGAACCATTTTCAGATCGGTGATCAAATCCAGACAAAATTTATCGAATTACTAATCTGAACGATTCGAAGATAAGATGGATAATGGATTCCTGATCCGGCGCGTTCCCTTAGATGAAGGATCTGAAATCAATCACTGTGCACAGCGGTTATTGCTTTGGTGCATTTCTCTTGCATTTCAAGCTTTTGTCTGGAGCTGCAACATGCTTTTTAAACGAGGCGTACAAGTTAATATCGCAAGTTATTCGTGTTCCTGCACGTGTCAATTGAAATTTCTCATGAAATCGACGAAATTTTAGAGAAGTACAATAAAATGAACGAATGGTTCTACTATGAAATTGTCCCATGATAAATTGTTCAACTTATTTAGCTTTAAACTGCATTGACCACACTAGCTGCGGCGTCTTTGTTGATTTTGTCTACCTCAGTTAATGAGGGTCTCCGCTGACACAGACACTGAAATTTCGTTATCGCTGTCATGGTAACTGATCCCACATATTGATACCCGGTTCCTTTCGTTCACGATCACCATCATCTGAGTGATCCAGATCCTTCCAGTGCTTTTCAGTTCTAAGAACTGGGGTAAAGAGAAAGACACTGTCAAGCCCTTAGTAACAACAAAATGCGCATTTTTTCCAAACACTCGAATGGTACTTACGAAGAGTGAATGTGAGTATTTAACTCTCGTTTGCGGTAAATAGCCCACAGAAGCGGTTCATCAACGACGCTGCACCTTTTGAAAGCTCTCAGAAGAGTGACTTTTGCCGCCACGTATGACGGTTGTTGCTCCACTTGTAACCGAATTTTGGAGTTTTTCTTGTTATTAGGAGAGAAAATAGGAAAAGTGGTTATGATCAGTCCCATAATTTTGTTTTAAACGAGTTGTATTTCATGCGCTACCTGTGAAAACACGGTTGGTTGATGAACGCCGCAAGTTGCTTTTTCGAGTATAGCAAGTGGTGGAAGAAATTAAAGATGCTCATTAAGAAGGCTGACATACAAGGCAATAAAGATGGCTGAGTCGAAATGTACTGTTAAATTGCTGTCCCATTAACGAAATAGATATGCCTCCAACGTTTCAAGTTCCACTTGTTCTGGGCTCTTTAGAAACACTTTTCGTTTGGGCTAAAAAATCTTTCTCCTTCCAAGATTAACATTTTTTAAAAAATATCACTAATAAACCTTCATTTCATTTGCAGCAAACTTTTCATCGTGTTATGTACACAATAACCGCTGACCTGTTGCCTATGTGGACCCAGTTTGCTCACTGACTAGCGTTTATACATTTGGTTCGCCACTGCTTAAGAGTGTATTGAGTTAAAAATAATGGTCAGAGAACACAAACGATGGGACAAGAATATTTGTCAAATTTTGTTTGGACGAACATAAGCATGGCCACATGCAATAATAAGTGTAAATTATTTCGGCAATGTTCAAAGTCGAGTGCACTTTTGTATTTCAGAAGCTGTATGTGTATACATGCGTGGGAATACGGCCAATCAAACACATGCTAAGATCAAGGGGGCGTTCTCGTTGAATTTGTGGGTAAATGGGGTGAATTGAGAATGGAACGAAGAAGGGTAGAAGACACGCACATAATCTTCCGATTTAAGCACAGATAAAGACCGCCGGTTTTCTTTCTCAGGAGGCATTGTTGAGGAACTCGAGGTGTCTGCTCTGAACAATTAACAGCCCCAAAATTTGGCTTCATTGTGATCGAGGACTGATTTTTTTTGCAGAGTGTTACTTCAAACATTCTTAACATTCGAGTAGTAATTTCGTTCGTTTCTAGGGGATAAAAAGGGGGTAAATTGACATGGAGTTGGAAAAAGGAAGCAGTAACATGTAAGTTTTGGTTGTTTTTTTCCTTCTTTGTATGGAGATTTCAATCAATATAAACATGAAGGAGACTGTAAACCTCGTGTTTGAATGTTCTTGCTGAAAAAATTGCATTGGTCTGTCGAAAAGAAAATGAAAGGAAAGAAGAAGTAAAAAACAGGCAAATTGAATTTTCAGAATACTCTTAACTTTCAACTCAAAATCCAAGGAATAATTTCGTTTCCCTAAACCTTTCTTCAACATAATTTTCAGCCGTATTTGTTTTACCTCTGTTAGGTAAAACAAATACGGACAGAAACTCCTTATAAAGTGTTAAACAAAAACAGCCAACACTTCCTCGTTGTTGCTTTCAATGGGTACCCCTGTCTTTTGAGACATTCGCTATCCTACACTGTAATGTTTTATGAAGGGAGTAGTTTCTAAAGAAACTGTGGTGCTGCGTCGGTGGGGAAGTAGTGCATTAAAATTTGGTTTTATCAACGGAGTTGATAGTGTAAATTGACCACCGTATAGGGATTCTAAAAGCTGATGTTTCGAGCGTTAGCCCTTCGTCAGAGCGAATCCAAGGGCCAGTTGTTAATACAGTATATTTTCAGAGGAAGAAAAGAAAAGTAAAAACGCCGGCAGCCAAATATCAAATGGCATCATTGCCCTCGACACCACTGAATTAAGGGTGCGCGTTTTGAACACTTCCTGGAGTAGCACTCATGAACATGACTTAAGGTAAACAGCACACTGAGGCACGCGTCATCAAAGGCGCCGTGCTTTTAGGAGACTTTTATAAAAGAGGCCCTTGGCCTCTGCAACATTTTTGTCTTGCCTATGGCGGATGGTCCACTTGTAAATCAGTGGGTGCTGAATATACTTTGACTTTGACGGTTTTTAAGTATTTTAAGCATTTTATTGTGAAAAAACGTCGCGTATGAAGCGAATTGTGTAATTCAACATGTTAACATGATGGGGACTGCGCATTAAATTTTGAAATTACTTTCAATTTTACATTTTTTTTCATTTTTAAATTACTCTGAATTTACGGCTTACGATTTCGAAAAATGAAGAATAAATTACACAAAAGTAAAGGTAAAGTGGCGTCCATGTGCTGATAAGACATACCGCCCTTAGCATAAAGTCAATGATTATGGGCTCAGTAGTGCCTTCGTTTAAGAGAGAGATTCAAGAGAGCTCTTGGTAAAGTGCATTTAAACACCTGACATCTGGCGTTGTCCATTTTGAGCTCGACTCCCACGAAAATCACCTCATTTGATAGGGTCACTGCAAAGCGAGTTGCCTTTAAGTTTATATTTTGTAGTTTTCAGAACACGCAGGTAAAATGAACAAATTTCCAGCGTTTCTTGTTATCTCTGTTTTCTTGTTGCTCAGTGCTGTTTTGAAAGAAACCGAGGGAATGTCAGCAGTTTTTGCCCCAGGACGAGAGAGAAAGGTGTGTTTGACGATTGCCATCTCGTCTTATTCAATTTTTAAAGGAGTATTTGGCTTAACAGTGGAAAACTCTGAAAGTGATGCGTTTATTATCAGAATATCTAATTTTGTACTTCTTAGATTAATCAATAATCAAGAGATCACAAGAATTCGGAAACAGCAGGGTTCAGTATTCAGTCGCTTACTGAAGTCGGGAGCGATTTTCCCGTCAGCGAAGAAAGTGGGAAAAACTTTGTACTGAGAGCTAAGTTCTGCTAAAGCGATAGAGGTTTGAAAAAAGTAGGGTATGACTTCAGCATTTACAATTAAAATTGAACTGATGAAACCAAATTCCCGCTAATAATGACGGGGCAACATTTAATATATTGCTTGGGGTTTCTCAAAACTATATTTTTTCCGTTTCAGCTCAAGAGAGCAGCCCAGAACATATGCACAGCAGCAAGAGCTCTGGATTGCCCCGCAATGAATCTTGATGACTGGAATGCACCGCTAAACAAAGGCAAACAATATTCAGTGCAGTAAAGTTTGAACTCTTCTCGATTACTCGAGTAATCTGAAATTGTGATTAGCCGAAGTGATGCTATAATTTTATCTTCTAAGAAATGTAATTTAGTTATGGAAAAAAAGTGATAAGAATTAAACATTTTACCCGAAAGACTACTACTATATTTATTTTATCTGTATTCCATGATTTGGAATAGTTGATATCTGAACGATGATTTTTTCCGCAATGGCGTCACACGAATACATACCTCTTACTAACCGAGTTTGAGGTCCGTACTCATTTATAAGTGAATGGACTCGGTTAGTAAGAGATATGTATTCGTCTGACGCCATTGCGAAAAAAAAACATCGTTCAGATATCAATCATTCCAAATCATGGAATACAGACTGAAAAACCTTCCCGAGTGCTCCTTGTAATTCAATTGTTATGATAACTCATCAACAAGATGGCGGGAACATGAACACACCTTTCCTCTCATTTATTTAGAATCGAGCCACGTCAACGATTAATTAAACAGAAAATGTTCTGAGACAAGAAATATAAGTGATAGAAACCGACGTCGGTTTCTATCACTTATATTTCTTGTCTCATGTATTTCCAAATTGTTTCTTATAAGAAAATTTTCTAGCCGGTTTATTCGGTGATGAACAAGATACTTCTGTTCTGAAGTTAACCCTTTGCAAGAACGATTTGGGAAAGCAAAACGACCGGATGAACCTGTGTTACTGTGGAGGAAGGAGACCCCAACCCGCTGAACTGCGCTTGCTCTTCGCCATCGAATAAGACCGCAGAAAATAAACTTACAAAAGTTATTGCGGATATAAAGGGAAGTCCAAGGTTTAAAACTTCTCAGCAAAAACGTCGTAGTTTTTGTCGTTTTCTCCCTTATAATTTGATTTTAACTAACTTTCAGGAAGAAAGTAAATCATTATTTTAAACCTAGAGTTATTGTTGTCACTGTATTTAACAAAGGAGTGTCCGAGTAACCACTAACTAAAAAAAGTTTGGGAAAAAAAGGATTATTATTGACACGATAATAAACTATCAAAACGTTTTACTGCGGTTTTGACCGGCGAGGGAAGGAAGAAATTTAACTTGGTGTAATTGCTATGGGAAGTGACCGGACATAAATTTGAGGCCGTGCATAAGCCTGTGAGAACTTAAGAGCCAACTTGAAAGACAATTCAAGGAAGTACGTTTTCGCGACAAAGGAAAGTCTGAATAAAGGCCCGTTTACACAGGCGATTTTTGTCGCGGCAACTCGATGCAATTTTTGTCGCGCTGAAGTTGCATCAAGTTTCAAACATGTTCGAAACCTCTGCGATATCGCGGCGACAAATCGCACGGAAAATCGCATCTGGTTTACACGTGCGATTTTGAAGTTGCAACTTTAGCGCGACAAAAATTGCATCGAGTTGCCGCGACAAAAATCGCCTGTGTAAACGGGCCTTAAAACTGGCGCCTGGTGGGTTTTGTGGGTGAGAGACAAATGATTCATATTCACGGAGACCAAGCGCTTCCACTTTACCACGGCTTGTTGAAACCGAAGGAAAGGAACACACAACAACATACTCTTATTTAGAAGAAATACCAAGTCAAACATTTGGAAGAAGTTACTCTACAAATTTCAGTCTAATCTGAACACAGTTGTTTGTAAACAAGTTTTACAGTAAAGGTGTCGGTGTAGGTGTGTGTGTCGGTGTCAGTGTAGGTGCTATGGGTGTGTAATTACGCCCGTATTAATACTAACTCAGTTCTGGGCTAATGTATATACTGAATTCCTTAATTCTCTTATGTCATTCTGTAGAAAAAAATATATCACGTTTTGAATGAGCGCAACTGAAATTCTATCTAATTCGTTGTTCAATGAACACCTCAAGACCGAACAAATAAAGTTTTGACATACGTAATTAGCATAGGGCTCGCCTTCCTTGTGCTTTCGTTTGTTGATTTGCTTGTAACGATGTAAAATTATCTCCACCTTACTGCTTTTTCACAGTTGTTGGACAAAGTCATGGGTTTGAATTGTCAAACTACATTGGAACTGTATAAGGTGGTGACACTTGTCACCATAGAACTGTAAAGAGAGGTGACAATTTGTATACAGCATACCGTCAATGTCAAGTTCGATTGCTGTAGCCGATAGACCATTACACCCACGATGTCTAGTGTTTTAGCTTCTAAAGATTTAATTTCGATTGAAATCATATTACACATTACCTTGGTAAATTTAGTAAAATACCGGTGCCAGCCCGGAATAGCTCTTAACTAAGGAACTACCACGTGCAAAGTTTAATCAATATTTGGAATATTATGTGTAGTGATTAAAAACGAAATTTGCTGAATTATCCCTTAATTGGACTTTAAAAAAACAAAGGGATTCGGTCCAAAAAATTACTTGCAGTTCTCTGTTCTCTTTGCCTCTCCTGATAACGAATGCCGGTAACCGTCTATGCTAACAAAACATTGTATGACACGTTTCAGAGGAGTCCTCAGTATTTCTGGCTGATTAGGAACAGAAAATCAATGAAACAGAATGAAAATAATACAATCGTAAATTGCTATTAGGTGCGGACTAACAATTTCTTTGTTGTTTGATTTTATCTTAATTTTTGGAATTGTAGAATATCTTTGTGTGAGCGCATCATCGAGGTAATCTCGTCATGCTAGTGTGCGCTATATGATACAAATTTATTATTTATCAGTTTTTGTTACTTTGTCTTCCAGTCCGCCTTAAACACTGAACGCCATATTTTATTTCATGCCGCAGAGTTTCGAATTAGGGGACCCGGAAGGTACGGCGAATAGAAAAAGATGGCATGTGGTTTAGACAGCTGTGTCATATGACAACTTAAAAACTTAGCCGAGTAGTAGTCATACAACACCAGAAACTCTTGTGCCGAGGAACCGCAAAACTAAGTAGTTAATGGACCAAGATGTCAGTTTCACTCCTTCTGAGTTCAAGAAACCTCTTGGATGTGATAAGTGTGTGACCTGACTCCTCCATTACCAGTACTGATAACCTACAACAATTTGTTATAAATAGTCGCTCAGTACAGACTTTCTGAAAAGGGTTAGTTCGCTTTAGTACCACAAAGGTAATCATAAGATGAAGATTGTCATCGCTTCTTTACTGCTCTTCAGCGTTTTTGTTCAGGATAGTGAGGAGCTTGGGACTGGTGGATTGCCTCGGGCTAAGCCGAAACCAACAACAAAGGGAGAGGTTTGTTACCCCCTAAGGCGTCAGTATAGATGATAAAAATTCTTTAAAATTTTCCTATAACTGCAGGATTTTCAGTTGAAAATAGAATCATCCTTTATGATTGTCTTTTATTTATTTAGTGGGCAAAAATAGTTGTACAATAGTGCTGACCCGCAAAATAGCCACAACACTAATCGAGGCGGGTCAGGTACAGATAAAATATTAATTATATTATTTCCATATAGTATACACTAAAGTTAACAGAGGGCTGGAAAAGAGAAAAGGGTAAAAAAAAGAAAATCATAATTTTATATTAAACGAAATAGGAAATATCGCAAACTTTAAAGCTGTTTAAACCTAGAGGTAGTAGCAAGCGTGTCAACATAATCATCTTCAAACAATAGAATATCTTAAAGTTGTCGATGAATTGCCGCCTTAAATTTATGTTGAATTTATGAATTCCACGGAGAGATTTTGCGCCAGTTCTCGATACAGTACATTTTCCCGCTGTAAAAACACTATTCTTTTGTCTTTTTTTCAGTTCAAGAGAACAGCCGGGAAAATTTGTGCGGCGGCAGCCATTCTGAATTGCGAAGGTATGAATCTGGAAGACTGGCGTGGACCGCAAGAGAAAGTCGCAAGGAATATTCAGTCGGATAAAGTTTATACCCTCCACTAATGCTAATTTCTTTGTTCACATTGTTAAGCACTAAAGATTGAAACATTGTTGTAATTTGATGAAAAATTGACCCGAGTTTCGTACAGTAAAGTGCAGGGGAAAAGACTAAAGCTAACTCCGGAAATGGTCTCGAATTAAAACTAAACAGTGTTGACGTTCACAAAACGTTTTCTTTGTGTAGTCAGTTAAAAAGGCACTCCGACCTTTTCCATTCTCGCCTCTGTTTAATTTACAGTTAGGAATTTTACTTCAACGAAAAGCTTTTACCTGTCTTTTGAAATTCAAAAGGTTTCATCCTTGGCGTCAATGAGCACCTCTTGATTGAAAGAGGAAGTTTTCCATTACTGCATTGCTGGTTTAGAGCTAGGCCGTCATTTTGAGTGCGCTTGGAGAAGAATGAACCGAGAAATGATTTCTAAAAGCATTTTAGCTTGAAATCTTAAACCCCAGCTTAAACAAGGCTTCAAGAATTTGGCATGACAAGTTATTAGGAGTTCCCGCGTCAATCCAAAAGCCACTACAGAGTTGAAATGTGATTTCCCTTTCTGTGTAAACAATTCCGATACTTGCCATAGTTTCTAGATTTCGAAAATAGATTCGTACGATGGAAGCCCAGTTTCACTCACAAACTGGATTTTTATCTCCAACCTTCCCCTCCCCACCCTCAGCAAAATGGATGGTTGTGTGTTGTGTTCATTTTGCCTGAAACAGTTAATGACTGTATCTTTACTTGATCATGTACTCTCCTGCTATTATTTTTAGCGTTTGATCACTGATTTTGTCTCGACGAATGCAGCAGCAGTAGAGTTGCGTCGGTGGAGTTTGTGTAGTTCCTGTCTCCCTTACGAATGTCGGTCAAACAGAAACGTTACTCTACCTTAAAATTCTACTTCCATCGCATCCGAATGAAGATATAAAAATCACACAACAAAGGTCACGTTAATATTTTCGTCTGTTTTAAGACTTTTTTTATTTTACTCAGTTCTACGAGCTTGAAGACATAAGAAACAACAACAAAAAAAAAGTCATCAGAGCTTCAAGTTGTTTCGCCAATTCTCTTGTCTGTGGCGTCTGAAAGCTTCCCTTGTTTTCAGATCCCCTGCAAAGAAACCATTACACTTTATGAATAAAAACTTCTCCTAGTATTCTTTAAACTTCAACAAAAGACCGCTGTTCTATTACATTCTAATAACGCATATAGCCCTTCAACTTCCAAGATTTTGCATCAAAAGGGAGAGCCCATGATCTAATAGCCCGGTAATAAAGTGCCTTCCACTTCAATATTATTCAATGGGAAGGGGTCAGGGTCAGTCGGTTGCAGCGGTTGAATATACAGACAGTCCGTTAGCATGAATTCTGCCTAGTGATCACCATTACAGGCTACTTCGAAATTTAGACTCAGGAACCAGCACACCACAACAGTTTTAGTTTACAACGACTGCTCCAGAAAAGTCAGTTGTCAGGTTCCGCAATCGAAGGCAGATAAATCAAGCTGCGCCAGTGGACAAAAGGTTTGCCAGTAGAACTGTCAGTGATAAGATCTTCATAACTTCCACTTGAATCAATGTGCCACCACATCAACGGTTAGCCACATTTCTTTCCTGAGATAGATACGCAGGTTCGAGGCACATTTGCAAAGTGAAGTCTCATTAAATACACAAATGTTTTTCTTGCCTATTGCTGCTTGCTCGTTTACCTTTATCGGACATCCAAACAACTCAGCACGCATGCTTATGTGGTTTTGCCAGCTCAAAGGATGGATTCTGACAAAGCGCGCGTGGAATGGTGGGAAGATTCGATGAACAACAATGGAGGCGCGATCAAAGTTGCCACGAAAAACCTACAAAACAGATAAACAAAACAACGAAAAACAAATTATTTTAGAAGAAAGACAAAAATTGTTTCGGTGATCTTCGTGTTCAGTTTAGTCATGTATGGCACAAACAACCAGTCTTTAAATAATCAAAGTATAAATAAATAAATAAATAAATAAATACTTAATAGACTTCTCCCGTAGAGGGGCTTTTCAGGGACAACGTTACATAGATAACCGAGGGGTTGCACTTAGGACCACCCAGAACAACACCTGCTAGTGGCCAGAGCGGGATTTGAACCCGGGTCACCACATATTGAAATCTAGCTTCGTGACAGATATAACTCAGTTGTACCGTGTTCCACGTAATTTAAAGTAGACTTCCTCAGAGAAATTTGTATGTTATAATAATAAGACGCCTATAAACCCACATGCGGGATTAGCACAGTTTGTCCTCTCGTTTTCCTGCGTCTGCCGGCCCTTTTTCTCTCATAATTTATTCCAAGATTTGTTTGGTGTTTAGACACTCGCAGATACTGTTTATCGATTTGCGCCATTTTTTGCGATGTTTGACAGCGGTTTGCCTGGTATCCAGGGACAGGCCTGATTTGAGTATACTCTTTCAGCTATCCTTGAAACGTAGCTTTGGTCTTCCCACAGGATGAGAGCCGGATGCTAGCTCTCGTCCATCCGACAAACATGGCCGAGTCAGCACAGCCGACTTCTTGCTGACATTACTTTGATGTCTTCTGTACTAGCTCGTTTTAGTACTTCTTCATTGCTTATGAAGTGGTCCCACTTGAGTTTGAGAATGAGTCGCAGATGTCGCTGTCGTATTGTGCGA
>OX419339.1:34531102-34563602 GCA_948470475.1 Galaxea fascicularis
GGATCACTCTTAACCTGTTGCGATAAGTCTTGACATACACGTAGCTCAAACTTCACACTCACGGTAAAAGAACTTTAAGCCCTAAATAATCGGTGCTAAGAATAGTCCCTTCCGACGTCTCCCTCCCCTCCCCTCCCACCCAGCTCTCTCGTTGCACTATTGTACTTCTACTCTGTATTTACCTTCCTGACATCCATAAACCTCCGCTCTCGTGCAGATTTGACTTCTCCACGTTTTGGGGTGGAAACGAAGATACCGTGCTTGGATTGGTAAATGCAGGGAATGGTAGACAGGAGTATTGCGGTCGATATTACCTCCAAACACCTGGTGAAGTGATAATACGTACAAATGTTTAAACTTTGGTTAAAATCATAGGGCCACTTAAGACGGCGCGACTTAGTCAATTTTACACGGTAAGGTGACGAAAAACCTTCGTTAATAAGCATTTCTATAAAGCAAATTCCATCTTACATAAAGTTATTAATTGATTCGTAGCCGCCATTTTGAACACACCGCAAGAAAAAAAAAAAAAAAACCACACACACACACACACACAAAAGCACAGCCTTAGAACAGGCTGATAACTAGAGTATTGGAAGAGTGGAACGAGGGGCAAACATCGGCAAAACCTTTAACCGATTCACCAAAAATATTTCTTCCGTGCGCTCGTTTTGCCCAATACCGAAATAAGAAGTCTTTTGACAGGCTAAAAAGACAATTTCTTTCAAATCCAGTCACTCAGAATTAAGCTGCCTTTTCAGAGTCACCATTCGCTAATAAAATTTCAGTTAACGACAATTTATTTTATTAATAGTAATAATTATAATAACAATGATAATAATTTTATCAGATATTGAACGGCAATAAATAATTACATCAATGTTTAAAACTGCTAAAATCTTAACTAAGCAATTGCAAATATAAGGCCTTTTATATACAAAATGAGGTTGCTTGTAAGTGTACCACGGAAATGAACTTTCTGGATACTCTGTATAACTGTTCTGTATTCTTGTCACGGCGTTTTCACAAACCGATTTATTTTTAGATTAAATTTACCGCCAATATGGAACTCCCAGGAGCCCCAATGACCAATCATAGTGCTCCATTATCCCCATTCTCTCGTGCGAAACTTTTCCTCGACCTTTTTTTTTTGTGTCTGAAGTTTATCTGCGAAGCTGAGGAACTTTAGAACAAAAGAAAGGTGATGATGATGCGGTATCACGTGTACCGAAACTTCCTTTTTCGGCGGGAAAAGGTAGTCTAAAAATAAATTAGTCTGTAAAAATGCCGTGACATAGACTTAGTATGGGAGTTGTACGCTCTTAGTGATTGGCTCCTGACTATGATTAAAAAGGAAACAAACAAATAATTGTGAGGAGTTAAAAAAAAAACATTACAACATAGTGGCCTTAGTGTCCAATGAGTGGCTTTCAGCTTACCTAGTCACATTAATTTAAGCCGCATCCCACAAGCCTTACACTTTCATTGCTTATTTTATTCATGTGGGTACTTGAGCCTAGGTATTAGTTATGCCATGCTGACGATGCCTAACAAGGTTCAAACTTTATTTGGTAGATTTTAGGGGTAATGCCCGCTACCACGTGGCCTTACTGCCCAATGAGTGGCTTTCAGCATCCCTAAACATTCCCTTCTTCTTCTCCGTAATGTTACAGGAGAAACTCCAAAATAGCCCATCGAAACCCTTCCTCTCTTAGCATTCGTATTTGAACCTCTGTAATAACATATCTGGGCCTTCCCGCAGCACCTGTTTGGTCAGTTGTACGGAGAGTCTGAGGAAAGTCTTGCCCATCAACCACAAATTCTCTTCGAAAGGTCCTAGAATCGAACATGTCTCTGAGATTTCTTAAGAATGCAGTCAAATGCTGCAAATCTCGAATGAAGGTTTCTTGATCGGGCCTTGATTCCCTTCCTCTGGACAGCAAAAGCGTCAATGTCCGTTCGTACTCGTCTAGTCGACGACACCAAAACTCCGCACTGTCAACTTGATCGGTGGACAAATGACTTGTGGCTCCTCGAATTACACGGACAAGAGACTCGAAGAAAACAACAACAACAGGAATCCACAGGGCCGCCATGTTGTTGAGTGTTGTTGCAGCCTCGATTTCGTTCTTCGCGGGATACGGGTCTGCTCATTTGCATAAGTTGGCACCGATATTTAACAATTAGACCCGTGGCCCTTGAGGGCGAAGGGTCTAATTGTTTTGGTATCACCCAACTGGTCGGACAGAAAAGGCAATAATAAAGTTAGCAAATGCAAGTTGAAGAAATATTTATTTGGGAATAAAACGAAAGAAAGTGTAACGTTCGATTGCTACTCGAGGACTATTACTAATAGTCCTCTAGTAGCGTAGCCAATCAAAATGCAGGATTTGCATTAGTCCACTAGTTGGGTGATACTAAATATATATATATGTCGAAAGTGCATCCGCGATATATATGTCGAAAATTACATTGAAACGAGGCAATATAAAACGAGATCCCATACATCGATTTCGACAAATATTTTGTAAACAGCTGACACAAATATTGCAATTGGACATATATATTGACATTTGGACATATATATGGACGCTTCGACACATATATCGAAATTTTGGACATATATATTGACATTTGGACATATATATGGACACTTCGACAAATATATCTAAATTTTGGACATATATATCGACATTTGGACATTTTGAGCCTATTTGACAAGCATACTTCTGTCTCGTGATCGCTTCTGCTTAAGAACCGCTCACCTTACAGACGGTGACCACATGTACCACTCCAAGTCTGAGGTTGGCACGAAAGCTGGTTGCCACGACAATACAAAAATACTGCAACTGCTAACACTGTTGAAAATTGCCAGTTTCCATTGCAATGCAAAAAAATGCAACGAATAGCACAGTTGCAATTGCTGGTTGCCATGGGAATGCAAAAATGATGCAACTGCTAGCACAGCAAGGTTGACAGTTGTCATGACAATACAAAAATAGTGCAATGGCTACCACAGTTGAACATAACTGGTCGCCATGCCAATGCAAAAATGGTGCAACTGCTAGCACAGCTAAGTTTACAGTTGCCATGACAGTACAAAAAGGACGGGGGCAGCCATAGTGAGAACTATTCCTAGTTATTATTTTAGAATAAAAAGTAGCGATATAAAAACATGACGTTTCGACGACGACATGTCACCATTACCAAATGCAAATTATAACAAGATAGTGAACGTTATATATAATAGTAAGTGACAAATTACCTTAGAATAAACGAGGCGGGAATAAACATAAGATTGGGAAATTTTTTTTTAAATAAACAGTTTCGCTGGAATGGAGTCATTTTGAGTGTTCAGAGTCGGTCTCTTTTTCCTTATCAAAAGCATCGCATCTTATTATTGTTGTGTATTACTATAGTTGGACAACTTCTAACTACTGAACATTGGTCTTGGCTCCCTCGATTAGAATTACCTCTTAGCGATCTCAAGCTTTGCCTCTTTCATCACCGGTTCCAAAACAATTGTAGAAGCAATTAATACAGTGGAGGCTTCTGCAGGGCGTGAAGGACAAAAATGCAATTTTGTGCGTGGAAATGATTTATTGAATTGTCGGAGATCATAAGTACTGTGATAATATTCATTCAAAAATACTATCATTTATTAGTCTTTGTTTTGGAAGCAAAACTGTATCAAGTGTATTAAAACGAAAACAATGTACTTCGCATTGTTGTTCCTGAAAACGTTGTTAACCTCAGCAGATCACTGTCCAATATTACTGAGTTAAGATACCTTAATGTATCCATTAGAAAGTCTGTACCAGGCCCAGTGAATTCCATCCACGCTGTAAGACAGACTGTAGCTCATCACCCAATCATTACCATCATACCTCCCCTGAGTCGCTACTTTCGTCACTGTAGTTTCCCGCCCAAAATAAACCTGCAACCACTGGTTGGCATCATTACTGCGCGAGCACCAGGCCCCGGCTTTACCCTTGGTGTTGATTCTGTTTAGGCGGGAAAACTGAGAAATGTGATTGGCGCTCGCGGATGTAGATGCCGATATCGCGTGGTCGGGAAGATGGCCACTTTCCATGCCCAGAGGAAGGAAACAGCTTCGAGCTACAAAGACAACACAAATTAAAGTGAAATTTTATTGTCATCTAAACAGATTGGCTAAAGTTACCATAGACTGAGAGCGCTTCCGAGGAAGATGGTGGAATTGAAATGATTAATTGTCAAGAACTCAACGGCAACCAGAGCTCAGGTAGTTACACGAATGCTGCGTTAACTGATTTTCAGAGAAGGGATGTATGTATTCAATCAAAGCTCGAGTAGGGACCTTTTTGTAAGACAGCAAGTCTGATTTCTGAAGTGTTAAACATTCTAGCTAAAGGCGTTGAATGCATGAAGTGCACGTAAAACCCTGTTCACCAAACTAAAACCGCCAGACATTTGCCAAAGAATGTTCTTTTTATCTGTAATAAAACGTGCCTTGGTTATTTGTTAGATTACACTTTTCTATTACCCTTGGCTAGAAATTGATCACTTCGAGATTAACGTGCCAGTTTACACTGTGCAGGGATCACTGAGTTTTCTCTGAATAAAATGGAGACATGCTTACCGACTTCACAGCCATATATCTCAACTCTCATTACCACGTGACCTTGCCAACCCTTAGGATGGAAGCGAAGACTTCGGGCAAAAATCCTGCTATCAGGACCGAAGAAATGTTTGACGACCGTTGTTCTGTCACTGTTGCCAAGAAATGTCTGCAACGAAGATAATTTTATGAGATAAAGGAGTGAGTCATGAACAGTCAGTCAGTCTGTCAGTTAGTCAAGCAGTCAGTCAGTCAGTCATACACTCGCTAATGCCTGACATTACTTTCACAACGCCAATGAGATACCTGCTGTGGTCTGGTAATTACCTTGACTTGGCTGTTTTCCCGGATATAAACCCAATATAAGCCGTCAGCGGTATAAGCCAATGAGAAACTTGTCACCCACTGATCAGCATCATGTCTCCCCTGAGTGGCCACGCCTCTTATGTTAAACATGCGCCCTAGTTTAACCTGGAATTGCAAAATTATTCAGGTTCAAAAGAATTGTAAACTGCTGACCTGCTGCTTTGTCTATCACAAAATGAAAACAAATATGTTTTAAATTTATAGCTTGTATCTTGCAACCCTTGCTTGAAGTTTACGGAAGTCACATGCAACTGGTGTTGTTCGCTTGAGAGGATTTCACTGTCTCACATGAAACTAAGCAGGCCAGAAAGAGAACGAACAAAGAGATCGAAAGCTTTCTGAGTAAGGATTATTAAATATCAAATAGCACTCTGACCTCCTGCATCGGGGGATGAAGAGGAAATATATATAATGGAATAACAACAACGAAAATTTTTGCTTTGGAATAATGGAATTATGGCTTATGGATCGTTCACACCAACGCTTAAACATGTTTAAAAGCCGTTTAATCAAACAAGGTTTAAAAATTGTTTTCTTCATAAAAGCTGCTTACTGGCTATTATCGATTGGAAATTTAGCTCAAATTAGAGAACATGTTTAAGTTAATTTGAATCCCTCGTCAGTTTTCGGTTATTATTTTTTCATTTTTTTTAAACCTAGTTTTATTAAACATGTTTAGTTGGTGTGAATGGGGCATTAGTATTTTTTGAGAGAAACGGAATAACGAAATTTTCTCGGAATAATCGGCATTTCCTCACACAGAATAATGGAATAATGTTTTTTGTTGACTGGTATAGTGGAATAATGAAAAATTTTGGAAAGGAATAATGGGGTAATGAACACTCCTTATTCCTCTGAATCCCCCGATCCTGCTACGCCACATTCTACAAAACAGGAAATGTGAACTTGGAAACTATTGATCATAAATCAATGTTTGATAGCAGCAACTCTATTCTCCACTCTTTTGACAGCGAAACAACATCCATAATCTAAATATTGTGAGTCTGATTACAATAGCTTCAAAGATTGTATTGGGTATTTAAAAAGTGTTGTGACTATGGTAAATTTGTTAACGGCTTATTTTTTTTTTCAAAGACTCTTAGGTCTTTTTATGCTGTCTACATGCACTTGGAGCTGAGTTTTTCGTATTTTAATACACTACGGCATTGTGATTTATTGAGTCAGCAGTGTTGTAATAGAAGCACGCACTATAAAATAGGGTGGTTCCGACATAAGTTCCGACTGTTGATAACATGTTCTTACGTCTGTAGTTTTCGTTCGGTTAAATACGTCCCAAGGCGATCCCGTTTCACTTTGGGACGTATTTAAACGAATGAAACCGGTTCGGTTTTTCAATATTTAACAGGCATTGACTTCATCTGAAAACCATGGGAAGGTACCACTTTCATAACTGGTCTACTTCTCCTTCAACACTGTACTCCAGTTGAACTCCAAAGGCGGACTAGTTATAACAAGAGCATTGATGGCTCATGGTTTGAGAATTCATTTCGAATCAGTAAGTTTTAATGTAGAAGATCTTGGAAGAAATGCCTTTCATACCTGAAGCCATTGGTTGACGTTATTATGGCGAGCCGCCCAACAATATTTACCACCACTAGGCAGCAAGTTTAGCCTTGCTCGACTTGGAAGGAGGTTAGCACTGTAATATGACGAAGCCGAAAATGCTTCATCTGGAATTCTGCCGTCCTCCACTCCCACTGGCATTAAACAGTTCTTTGCTGGGACAAATAAAATATGATCAAATGTCGCCGCAGTTACCTTTCCACTGAAGATTACAGCAAAAAACAACATGTTTTCGTGAAATCCGGGAGCAAACGATATTTGAGCCTTTCTATGGCGATTGAATGTAAAACCACCCCAAACCTCTCGACTGTGAAAGCTTCCAATAAGCAATATGAAAATAATAGCGACGGAGTTTTCAGGAATATAACGATGCCAAAACCAAATTACTGTAACGTAAATCAAGCCCCTTTGCTGAGTAAGAAAATTCCAGATAACTACGTATACATCGATAATTTTGAATAGTTTTTGTTGTTACTAAGTGCTTGTTGTATTTGCCCTTTTAAATAGATATACACGCATTTAAGCCGCATTAAAGCTAAACATAAACCGATTTAACGCAACTCCCTCCAGCTCCTCGTGCCTCGCTCTCTTCCTCTAGATCCCGTATATAGATCACGTGACAGACACTACAGTGCTCTACTTCTTCTGGTCTGTTAGTTGCTGAGTAATGCGATTACCAATGCAAGTAACAAATAAATCACTAACCATTCTGGCAACCATACAGCTCAGCCCTCAGGCAGGGGATTTTATGATTGTGAGTGAGGGGGTAAAAGCGGACATAGCGAGCCTCAATATGGGGCTTCAATGAGTGTGCAATGACTGTGTTTCTATCGGTGTTCCCAGCAAATACCTGAGAAATAACAAAGAAAGGCATACAGTATAACTGCAGTAGATCTGTGTTTTAGATTTTTAGTAAAGAAAGAATGATTTAAACAGCTTTGCCCTTTGCTTCGGTGTTTATCGTTCCTTGACTGTCTACGTAGTCTCGGCCATCCTTTATTGCTCCTATTGCTTTCTTTCGTGGGATTGTAATCTTGCTTGCACTAGACTCTGTTTCAACTATAGTATTAATATATTTCGAGAATGAACGACACCTGATTAAAAACAATGCGTTTTATGCTCTGAACTATTGCAACATACAAAGGAATTAATTACTCGAGCACGTGTAGTGACTTCTACTGAACGCTCCTAACAAAGTTTTTTTCCTCGCTATCGCGAGTGCAACTGCGGTTTCCTCTCTAACTCTCTACTTTAATCGCCTAATTTTCAACCGTTTATTAAAAATTAACATTTATGAGAAAAAATGGGCGTTTTATGTCCTGTCAGAGAACCAATGGAGATTGCATGAGAACCATAATGAGGTTATTCAAAATTAATTCAGTTATTTCTCTTGAGTTTGTTATTAGAAGTATTCAAAGACGAAATTTGGTAGATATACTGTGCTATTTATATCATCAGTTGCTAGTCCTCCAGCTCAAAGTCTATTAAGAATTTGAGATCCCATGTGGCCAGTAATGAAAAAGAAAAAACGTTCATTGTAAATACAGTATTTACCTTATCTCCAGCACGTTGTTTGTACCAAGTCCAGTGAATTCCATCCACACTATATGATAATTTATACGTCCTCACTCTGTCCTCTGTGTTATACCGACCTTGAGTTGCTACCTTAGTCACAGCAGTGATTTCTCCCAGGTCAATCTGCAGCCACTGGTTAGTTTTGACTTTTGGGCACCAGGCCCCTTCATCTTTGCCGTTGCTCAAAAGATTTAATCTAGCAAGTGAGGGCCTGTGGCGTTGGTCGTAACTATTAGATGCTGTGAATGCACCGTCAGAAATCCGTTTGTCCTCTAGACCAAGTGACACTGAGCACCTGTGAACTGTAAAGTAACAGAAGTAGTGAGAGAATCTACAACGCCCAATTAGCGTGGGCCTGGCCGACACGCCCATGTCTACATCTTTGTGCGCATATTTTGGCTGTGTAGTGAAGGCAAAATGTAAAAAATTATGCTTTTCGAAATCAGTTGGATTGCTTTCAACGTTTGTATTAAGTTAAGAGAGCTCAGACTGACCATTGTAGCCTTGAAAACGAACAGAAACACGAGTTTAAAATCTGGGCAAATGAAGAGTGAATAGAAACTGAAATCGTGCAAATAATTAAGGTGCGAACAGTGAACCTTTAGGCCAAAGTAAGAAGTTGGCTGCTGTTTCAAAGCACGGCTCATTTGCCAATTTTTACTGATTTTGCCTTCTTCCCAATTAAGGTGTTTTTTCGCACGAAATGGCAGGTTCGTTTTGGCCTGGTATGTACTTGTAAACTCTGAATTTTATAATAAAAAAATTATGAGACGAAATAGCTTCAGTAGTCGACTGAATCATTTATAGCTTATTTTAAGGTGTAGACACTTAAAATAAAGGAAAATAAAGAAAAAATGTGGCATATTCTGTTGGGATGAGCAACCGTTACTTACATGTTAACAGTGACAGCGCGGAGTCACCGACTTTTTTCATTTAAGTAATTCTTTAAGTGTTTACTAAACATACCATTTCTACAACCATACACCTCTGCTCTCATAGACATATGACTATGCCAGGACTTTGGATGAAAGCGAATGAACCTTGCATTAAATGCTGTTACAAGCAGGTGTTCCACCACTGTGTTTCTGTCCCTATTAGCAGGAAAAACCTGAAAAGATTTTACAAAGCAATATTTAAAAAACTTGTATGATATATTACGCTATTATGACTCGCATGATGTGATATACACCTTGCCTACATTTATGGAAGTTCTAAAGAAATGTGGATATGCAAAATAACATCTGGACTTTTGTAAAAACCTGAGGCGGCAGCGTCTACTCTCCCATTACATGCTTGTTACCTTTATGGCGCAGTTGATCTTACCACTTTTCAAGTCAGAAGAAATAATGAGTTTCATGATAGCCTGTACTGACCCACGTGACACTATTCTCCTTGTACTCGACCCAATGCATCCCGTCCACACTGTAAGAGAGAGTGAACCTTGTAACCCAATGGTTGTTGTTTTGTTGCCCTTGAGTTGCGACTTTAGTCACTCGCACCAGTTCTCCAAAGTCAATTTGCAGCCACTGTTTGACGTTGTTTGTCTTGGCTCCCCAGGCCCCATGTCCTTTACTGTCAGCATGGATGTTCAGTCTGGCTCTCGCTGGACTATATTTGGCGTCGTAGCTTGAAGAGGCAGAAAATGCGGCATCTGGTACATGACCGTTCTCCAAACCGAGAGGCAGAGAACAGCGGTAAACTAGAACGTAATTTGAAAGCGTTAGAATCTCATATTGCTGTTTTACATTAACTGGTGAGCATGATAGCGTTTGAAGAAGAACAGCCGCATAAAGTCGATCAAGGTTCAGTTAGGTTAATGATCTCCCCGGTTCCAGCGAAAACGCACAAAAGCTCCTTTGACGGTTACAAATTAAATGCCATGAAACACACGTTTATTAGGAAAAGAAGACGTAATGAGCCACCTTTTATTTTCAAAATTTTCGATTTTCGCAGAGTCGTTGCAAAACACAGTATACACATTTGTACGAAAAATCGCAAAATTGTAAAAACCTTCTCGCAAGCATCTAACAAAAAATCGTTAAATTATTAAAATAACGAATCCAATAAACAACCATAAGAACCAACCACTGATAAGAATCCAATTTATTTGAACCTTTCAAAACTGCAACTTCAATTCCTATCTTATCAATGAAGTCTTGATCAAATGAATTACTTACAGGCTCTTGCACTATTTCAACACACATGTGGTGAAGTTATATTACCGGCAGGGCCTACTTACCTAATAAAGGATTCGTGTAGATGCTTCTTTTGTGGAGTGTCGGCTTGTCATCATCTTGGCTGTTGCCATTATTGGCAGGTACCTAAAAATGTATAGAAACTATGGTTCACTTTGAATGGAAAATGTGCCGTCTTCTCTTTTTCCGGCTGTACAAGTTCTACATGAAATTTTTGTGAAAGAGGCTAGTTCAATCAATTCCTTGGCCAATTTTACAGCCAACTAAAACCGTAATCATTACCGCAACCCCACACTGACCTATAGGAGGTGAAATATTTTAGCAAAACTCCAGTGAGCGCATTGACTTACCTTTGGGGAAATTGCCGCATTAGTACGTAAAAACACTATGACAGATGCGAGGCTGAAAGCCTTTATCAAAAAACAAGCCATTCTAAAACCTCCCTTTCAAGGAACCTTGAGAGAATGACAAAGGTCTCTCTCGGTGAAGGAGACTGGTTTGGGATTACTGGATCAATAGGAAACTGGAAAATTCTCGTATGAGTCTATTTGCAGATGTGTTGTTCTCCAAGTCATTAGTCATCACATACTTCCTTGTGTGTTGGCAAGGGTGGGGTGGGAATAGATTCGCAGTTGGGCGAATCGATCCAAACCTGTTTGACGAAGCTGCAGGAACACTTATTAGCCAAAAAATGTTGTTTTGTTTTTATACGATAGATACCAGCTATTTCAATGATTGCAAGCTAGGTTAGAATTGGTTTAACCTTTCTATACTATAATGCATGCCTGAATATATCAGTGGTATAAAATTAAACAAAATTGATGGCCTATCCGCTCTAACTGATAGTGACTGGTATCGGGAGTCCAAGAAGTCAAGGAAATAAAGCAAAATATGCCGTTTCAATTCATATGCAACAATATAATTATCTGGCAAAAAACAGTGTCAGACATTGTTCCCATCCGGCCGGCTATAAGACGGTTCACGATCGTTTGGTCGCATGAAAATAATTTTTTTTTTCATCGATGAACTCGTGCATCTTTTATGCTAAAACTGAACGCAGGGTTTTTGTGTCTTGGTGTGACCCTTATTTGGTTCGAATCATGTCAATAAAATACAACGCAAACAACAAGTCAGAAACAACGAACGCTTCCTCGTTCGACACTAGCTAGCTAACTCCTTGAAAAATCTGTTTCACAGTTACAGAAAGAAAATTTCAGAATAGATGGTGACGAGGATTGAACCCGCTACCTCCCGCACGGTAGTCCGGTACGCTACTGGACTGAGCTAGCCGGTCGGCGGTTAGTCAGTACCAATAGCTTCCGACAAGTGGTCCTACGATCAAGATGGAGATGTACAGTCAGTTCAGACTTGGTTACTTCATTGCATTCAGCACCCAAATTTCTCGACATTCATAGGGCAAATTTTGCTTAGCTTAGAATCTTAGCCAGGCCTATTTGGCTTTCTAAATCTATCTTCTCACTCCAAACACATTCAATTAAAAATGGATTACCATTTAGCGTCGCTGAGATTCCGCCGGGTTCTAAGTTGGTGCCTCTTAGAATTTGCTCTTAATCTAAGCAGTCTTTAAGAAATTTAAAACCACGGTAAGACAGCTAGATCTGTCGAGTCTTATGAGTGAAGAAAGTTGAGCGGATTGCCTTTTATGCACACTTTAGCTTAAACATGTAAATATTTTGCGATATTAGTTTTCTCAATCGCTCAGTCTATCTGTATTTTCTATTTTTTGTTTTATTTTTCATGGAGTAAGTAACTAGTATTTTAGTGTCCCCGATTAGCAGTCATGCTAAAGTATTCATTACACTTAAATAAAGTTCTTAGGCCGTATCCTTATCCCAGCGAACTGAAATGTGAGTTTTAACGCCTGAACATCGAGGAGAAAGCTCCTCGCAGAGCAAGGTTCTTTTGGATGAAAAATCTCAGCTGGCCCTATGTCACAGTCTAAATTCCACTTTACTCGCTCCAAAAACATCATGTGTTCAAGACGGATGGGCATTTAGTATGAGCACGAAACAGCTGTGAAAAGAAAGAGTCGGTCGCCGCTGATAAACGGGCCTCGACCGCTCAGGAGCATCGTAAGATATAGAGGATATTACATGGCCGCGCGGGGATACGAATCTTATCTTCTCGTGCTGAGAGTATCTCTCACGAGTGAGCGCAGCGAACGAGTGAGAGATACTCTCAGCACGAGAAGATAAAATTCGTATCCCCAAGCGGCCATGTATTTTTCTGTTTATTATATAGATACTGATGAAATTTCCACATAAAACCGACCACGCGCCTGAGCGAGAAGCTCTATTCTAATTGGGTAATTATGTTGGTAACCATGGCCACACCAATATCCTCACACGTGAAAGATAAAAATAGTATCTTCACTGCGCGCGGTGAAGATATGATTTTTTAGTAAAAGGAGAAATCCTGGTATTTCATCAGTATCTATATAATAAAAGAAAATTTTTATGCAAATATCATTAAGATCTCGTTTTCGTCTTTCCCACAATTTGTTTTGCTCTGATTCATTACTTGACTGAAACACTGGAAGTCATCTGTAAAAAATGATCGACTGCTTAGGGATTACCTAAGTATTATTGAGGAATTATACTTTTGATTGTCCAAACAATCGCCAGGTTAAAAATGATTATGGCTGCCCTATTTTCGAAATGAAAATAACATTTTTGCTAAACAAAGTGGATCAATATCCCAGTGTAACTGATGAACTGAAGTGGTTTGACGTGTACGTTCTGTGAACGAAAATTCTATTTTTAACGCCGTCACAAAGTCGAAATTCAATATCTGGTTTTCTTCTATATTTGAATATCAACTTTAAAACGCCTGAGAAAAATTGGGAGAAGGGATAATTGTTGCTTCATGACTTTGCGAAACACTGGCCATTCAGTGAAATTATACCTGCCTCATTTTCGCATTAAAATGACATTTCGTTGTCAATCTTCTTGTGTTAAAAGATTTTAAGTCAAATGTTTTATCATCGTCATAGAGGCGAATTAAGGATCCGCAAAAGTTTTGGTTGCCTCAATAATTTACGTACAAGAAATGACATTTTTGCCGCTCTGGAAACATAAAGGGAATCAATGTTGTCAATGTTCCTGCGTCAGGAAAGTTTGACGTGTCTTTTTGTCAACAAGAAGTCTAGTTTTATCCGAGTATTTTTGCTGTGATTCGATCTAGCTTTCCGATCACAGAACACACCAAAAGTAGTTGAAAGCCCCTTGACATGCAGAGCAACTGTGGTAGGAAATGCTTTCTAAAACTGACATGTACATCGTGGACCAAAAAATCAGAGAGGTTTATTATATGTCAAAGCGAGCAAAGAAAATGATAACATATTATTTCACATACCTCGCCGCTAGTTTCTACACCGCCTTTAAGTTATCGCCAAAATGACCCGGAAGTCCAGGAGATCATACTGCAAATTAACGTTTTTAAAAGTGGAAAGTTAATCCTTTCACTGAATTCTAGCTCGAACCAAAGGATGTTCCTCGAAAAATATAATTTTGAATTAATTACTGAGGTTTCAGCGGACGCGAAAAATCTTGCTTACATTATTAGGCCCATGACTAAGAAACGTAATGGCTAGATTAAGAAAAACGGGGAAAAAAGGAAAAAATTGCTACCAACCGCGAAAATCATGAAAAAAAAAAAAAAAAAACCAGTGTAATAACCACACAAATAACCAGCGATTCTCTAACATTTTAGAAATCAATAACTGGCATAGTTTAAATATAATTATTATATATTCGACTGTCATCAGTAAACTTTAGACATCGATCTGCATCACTGATCTGATCTCCCGTTTGCTTTTACCTCGCATCAAATTGGTTTAATGTCGAGATGACCATACATTAAAACTTTGAATGACAGTCAAGATATACAGCTGTCAAGGTTTCTTCCAAAGCCCCCTTACTCCCTAAACTTATTACCTTGTGTGTTGTAAGGTTAGTTGTCTAATTGCCTGGAGTTCTCTAATGAGGTCGTTTTGAGAAATGTACCAACTGAATCTCATTAAGTCATAGAAAATAAGTAAAATATAGCCCAAATGAGCTAATGTGGCCAGTTGGTTGAATTAGTAGCGTCACTGTGAATGTTCGTTGTTAAATTAATTGAATTACAGTGGAACCCCGTTAATACGATCACCGTCGGGCCATGAAACTTTGGTCGTATTAACAGGGTGGTCAAATTAACCGGGCTTTCAAATAAGAAAATAAGTAGGCTTATGAAGTTCGGGCTACCGCAAAAAGTGGTCGTAATGATGAGGTGGTCGTATTAACGCAGGACGTATCATGTCGATAATTCCGATAGTCGATAAAATTCGATCGTCGTCGATTGTTGTCGATATTAATCAATCGACAAATATCAGAAATAGATAAAAGTCGATCACACAATTTCTTGTGATTATCGACTTTGTTCGATTATGATTGATTTTGATCGATTTCGATCGATTTCAATCGACAAGAATCGGAAATACAAAAAACTATGTAAGGCGGGGAAAAAAGAGTACAGTTGCCCAGCAAAGATCAATAAAGCAGCATTGGCTATACCAAGACTTCATTTTACCGCTTTTGCACTGTAATTGTAAGCTCGTATAAACCTGAATAACCACAGAGAAAGTACCCTTTTCTTCCAGCAAAAGTTTTTTATTACGCAAATCATTTCATATGGAATCTCTGAAATACGTTCTGTCTCCCCTAAGAAACAGGATTTCTTATCTTTCCCGCCTAGAGAGACCCTGGGAACTAGGTTGGTCCGAGTTGTAGATCGCGATTTCGCTAAGCTGAAACTGTTAATCGATCATTTCTCGAGGTAATTTAAACATTCTATTCTATAATGAATAACAGACCACTTGGTTGTTCAGGTTTTTATTTAGCTTTATTGCCATACAGATTAACTTTAGAGCTGGTTACACTTTCATCAAAAAAGTCGTTCGAGCTATTATTGGTTTGGTTACTTGAATTTCGTGACATTTGTCTGTGTTTTTGTCGATAAAATCGATAATCAGTTTTAAAAATCTTGTGATTATCGACTTTTATCGACAAATTTAACTTGTCGATTGACAATTATCGACAACTATCGAGTAGTATCGACTTATCGACTACGTTTTCGATGATCGACTTTGATCGACATGTTACGTCCTGATTAACGGAGTGGTCGTATAGCAGGATTCCACTGTATTCCGTATGCCGGGCCTAACGAGATTCTGACATCATAATTTCCCCAACTGAAAATACTCATTTGACTGGCTTTTAAAACGAAGCCTAAGCCATTAAGATTTTAATTCTCCTTTTATTAGGCATTAGAAAACATTGGAAATAAATTGAGAAAAGAATTCACGAGGCCTAACTATTCAGATTATTATATCCGCGTCGCGTGAGTGAATAAAACAAACAAATCCAAATTTGAGCTATAATACATGCAGTACATATATCAATATTTAGCATGTGGTCGTGTTTCGCTAACGCTATGGCGTTTTAATTAACGTGTCAATACCTTCCCACTTTCAGCGCTGAACCATGGACAATCAATATATAACGCTGCTTAGCTTAGATTCTCGTTTAAAATGAATCTTATGGAAATAGTGTACAGCCGGGGTCTATAGTTGTCGCATTTTCGCTACAGTTTATTTACCTTCTTACTTCGCTGTTAGTAGGAGTAATTAATTCGCTTTTGGAGAATGTGCTGACTGTCTACAAGTACATATATGTAGGGTTTATAGTAGGGAAATTCTCCTCAAGGGAACACTTTTGAAAATAACATCACTTCGACTTTCTGGCTGTGGGCCGGTTGAAAGTTACACTCGCTTTTCGTCTTAGCTTTCTGTTTGGAGCCTAAGCAAACAAAACCCCGAAGCAAAATAATCCGACAGTAACTTCCGTTCACCGTTTTATATTCCCCAGGGAAGGAGGGGGGGGGGGGGGGGCGGGGTGGGGTAGGGAAATGCCCGCAGGTAAATATTTTGGTATCATTCATGAGTTTATTTCCAATTCTTAATTCCTGATGATATTCTCGTTTAAACTTACAAGTTCGCAAAGTTATAGACTTGAATATAGCAGAGGTACGAAGAATATCTTTCCCTCGGGGAAAGTCAACGAAAAGGTGAAGAACATAAGGAGCTTTGCTTTATTCTTTTGCTTCTTGTGTGGACAGCTTTATGGCGGTCTATACTCCGATAAAGTTCTACACAGCGGTTTTAGAAAAATTTAACGAGGCCAGTTTGAAGCGAAGAGTCTTACGATGAAGCACAACATTCGTTCTTCTTCACTCCCTTTATTTCCAAAGCTGATCGTTTTCTGACTGATTACTGCGGTTTTCAATAACATGCGAACTCTGAAGTTCAAAAGCTATTATAAACTGACGTTTGCGCTTTTCGCTGCCGTCAATCATCTTAGCGGACCTCATAGGAAACAGAAGTTTATTTCAACGAGTTCAAAAGGTCATGGTTTGTGATTGGTGGATTTCGATCCCTTTTGTGTGTTTCTGAATTTCAAGGTTCGTAATTATGATTGACGGCAGCGAAAAACGTAATTGTTAAGGCGACTTTTGAACCGCCGAGTTCGCGTGTTTTTGAAAAGCGCAGTAAATCAGATTAAATATTTCACGAATTCGAAAGGAGGATTTCGAACTAATTTTTTCAGTCAAATCTAAAACTAAACGATAGTCATACCTCAGCGTCCTGGAAAGCTGGCCATGATGTTTATGTTTCAATTGCAGAGAGAGTTGGAAAGCGAAGGAAATTTTGCCAAATGACTCACACATATGAAATAGATCGATCTGGGTACGAGATTCACCCAAGAATAGTGGCAGTTCCCCCTCAATTCCAAGGTTTACCACAGTCAGTCATTTAATTAGACTCCGAAAACACATTTCAGCACAGTTCTCCAAGTCTTGGAGAACTGTGCTGAAATGTTTCTTGGAATAGATAAAATTTCTATGCTGTTTTTTACAACACTACTACATTTTCAGACATTTTAAAATCTCACAAATTTTCAGCAATGTTTTCACTCGGCATAGTTCTCCACTCCGATACGGGACCGGCCATTATTTAGCGGGGGAGGAGGGCCACTATATTTGGGGGGAGGATCACTATTTTTTAGCTTCACTTTGCCTTTTAGGGGAGGTCAGAGTTTTTTTAAAGGAGTAAGGGGGGAGGGTCAAAGTATTTTTGGACCCTTTAGAAGGGAGGACCACAACTTCTTGGCCAAACTTTTTTCTTGGTTTAGTAGCCCTCCCCCCCCCTCCCCTACTAAATAATGACCGGTCCCTGAACGACAGTTACCCTGTACATGGTTAAAGCAGAACTCATGTTATAATTACGTTTATTAACCCCCTGATACATTTACATTTATATCCGTGTCGAGATGCTGAGAGAAGTTAGTTTAATTTCAGAGAATTGAACCAGTCATTTTTCTCAAACTTCACCCATCCAAGTTTTGCCTCTGCAGTTATTGTCCTTGCCTGTTCTTCTTTGTCTTCCTTTGGGTTCAGTTTGGCTGTCATTACTGTAAAGTTTTCTCCTCTATCTTCCTCATTGATTGTTAATTTCACATCAGAATCTACATCAATATTTTGGGATTTCACTTGAAGCACTGAAGAAGATGATTCCTCTAATATCTTTATGCTGATGCTTCCTGCAAGAAATGAGAAATATTGACTTAAACTAATTCACAGCAACTCTTCATGTTGTTAACTCTTTAAACCCCAAGATCAAAATTTCAATTCTCATTTGTTGCTCCTACACATTTCCTATAAAAGAAGTAGGGAGAATTTGTTAAAATATCAAGCACATTCATCTTGAGTGATCCTGTCCTTGATTCTCGTCACCCCTCAGTTTTGTTAAGTGCTGACATCACAAAGAGAAATTTGATGCTGATCACTGTTAGGATGTAAAGGGTCAATAGTGACCTTCTTGAGACTTAAATTGCTTTAACTTAAATTTAATGTCCTTCTTGCATTGCATTTTCTGTTCTTTCTTGAGATGATTGTTTGATGTGAGGGAAAAAATCAAGAGCCTGTTTGATAGCTTCATTGAGACTCAGTGTTTATTTGTTGTGCATTTTCTCACACGAGTATCACATGGTATGAATAACGACCAATCAGCGCTTTCTGATCACCAGATAATTGGTTGGAAAAGCTCAAATATTAGACTAAAAAACGAAAACCAGTCAAATTCTAATACATAAGATTACTATTGCCTATTAATCTGGTTTGAAAAAATTAATGTAAACTGCAACACTAACATCAGTCTTTTCGGTAAAAATACAAACCAACTGTACATGTATTTACCTTCCTTTGATCTAAGTGTTACATCATCATGATGTGACAAGTTGACATCAATATTCCCATTTCTGGTTACAGCCTTAAGTTTTCCAGATGCTGAACCAACTGAAATGTCTCCACTGTCAACATTTATCTCAGTCAAACCTGAAAATTAGTCAGTCGGTCAGCAGGGCTGTCCTTAAGGGCCGGGGGCCAGGGCTTTTCCCCTCATATTTTGAGGGATATCCTTGGCTAATTTTTAATAAAACTAGCATATTGACTTCACTACAGCAACCTGAATCCCCGGCTATTTTTTGTATATCCTCACCTACCAGTACTTGAAAAATCTGTGATGGCCCTGAGTCAATGACAATAATTTCAATATCAACGCTGTTCGTAGTAGGTTAGTTTGTGGATATTTTGCCTACATTACAAATTATTATGAATTTAATGAATTAAAATGATTGCAAAGTGGTAACTGCTAGAACACTAAGTTATATTCTGAGGTGACAATAATTATTGTGTTTGATAAGATCGTTGGCATTGCTTAGACTCTGTTACAGTTACACATCTACTGATACCCTGTACAATACAAAAACTCACCATGGATATCTCCTAGTCTGACGTGTCCTCCTTTGGATGTTAATTCTGCCCTCAGCAGATATACAGCTTCCACATTGATATCACCATCTTCCACATCCACACAAAATTTTTTTCCTTGCAATTTTTTTACAGAGATTTTTCCTTTATTCTTTGCATTAAGAATACCAAATTCAAAGAGTAACTGTGAGTCACATTTTATGTTACCACCATTTGTTTCCACACTCAAACGTGATCCTCTTAGATTTTTCAGTTCACAAGAGCCTTGACCAGTAACTATCTCATAGAGTTGCCCTTCAAGGTTTCTAACATCGACATTAGCATCACCCCTGACTTCAATTTCAACACCATAATCAACAGGAACATGAAAATGTAAGCTTACATCCTTTGAAGGGTATTTGAATTTCTGCTGCTCTGAGCAAGTCACCTAAAAATCAAAAGGTGATAATGGCACAATAAAATAAGGAGTTAAAACTTCCTTAGAGAGAAAGCTATTCTCTTCTCCTGAAATGGACATAGTACAATAAAATATTATTAAATTGCAAGTATTGGAAGATTTTGCTTGTGCAGCCACAGGTGACCCAAGCTGACTAGATAAGATTATACATGTACACAACAAACGTGACCTTTGTGTTGCTGCAAGTAGAGGTGTTGTGTTGCCACAGTTTGAATTATAAAGGTTTCTTTGGGAAACAAAGGGCTTTTAAATGATGAGTATTTTACAATGAAATCCACATAACCTGTTGTACATGTAGTGTTGTATTCTCTCCTGCTGATGCGATTTCAGCGAGTTACCCTTTTCCATGTCTCCACCGTTACAATGTAAGAGAAAGGACAAGGCTGCTCAGTGGGGTCAATTTTGTCACCTGTCAAGCTGAGTGTGTCCATGGCAGCTTTGCCATGCATGTTTCAAATGTCAGAAGGGAGACCCAAGGGATGCTTGGTCAAAAGTAAAGCTTCGAAGCGAAAGTGTATTTGAGTTGGAGCCTGCTGAGGGGCAATTTGCACATCTAATCTTATATTCTGTGAAGGAATTGGGCCAGAGGGAATATTTTCTGCGGGTTTATTCACTTTTTTCAAATAAGTTTTCAGCATTCATATTGTCATTTTTCTTAGTAGTGGAGACATGGAAAAGGATAACTTGCCGAAATCGCATCAGATCAGCTCAAGAAACTGGCAGACAAGAAAGAATGCAACACTACAACAGGTTATGTTGATGTTATTGTGGAATACTCAATTTCGGCTATTTAAATTAAACCCTTTGATTACCCATACAAACCTTTATTAACATTAATCAAACTACAAGTGAAGAGTGATCATCGCAGTAAATTTTCCAATTTAAGCAACTGGAAAGAAGAAGCCTGAAAAAATCAGGGCTTCAACGGGATTCGAACCCGTGACCTCCGCGATACCGGTGCGATGCTCTACCAACTGAGCTATGAAGCCACACATTGGGAGCGAGGTCAATTGTTGAGTTCATATTTTCCCGCACAGTGAAGTGATGTGAAGTATATATATGAAATAATTCATATTTGTACTGCGGTTGTAGATACAAGTGAAGAGTGATCATCGCAGTAAATTTTCCAATTTAAGCAACTGGAAAGAAGAAGCCTGAAAAAATCAGGGCTTCAACGGGATTCGAACCCGTGACCTCCGCGATACCGGTGTGAAAATATGAAAATATGAAAATATGAACTCAACAATTGACCTCGCTCCCAATGTGTGGCTTCATAGCTCAGTTGGTAGAGCATCGCACCGGTATCGCGGAGGTCACGGGTTCGAATCCCGTTGAAGCCCTGATTTTTTCAGGCTTCTTCTTTCCAGTTGCTTAAATTGGAAAATTTACTGCGATGATCACTCTTCACTTGTATCTACAACCGCAGTACAAATATGAATTATTTCATATATATACTTCACATCACTTCACTGTGCGGGAAAATATGAACTCAACAATTGACCTCGCTCCCAATGTGTGGCTTCATAGCTCAGTTGGTAGAGCATCGCACCGGTATCGCGGAGGTCACGGGTTCGAATCCCGTTGAAGCCCTGATTTTTTCAGGCTTCTTCTTTCCAGTTGCTTAAATTGGAAAATTTACTGCAGCGATGATCACTCTTCACTTGTATCTACAACCGCAGTACAAATATGAATTATTTCATATATATACTTCACATTAATCAAACTGTTGTAACACAACAAGTACACCTTTACATGTACATGCAGCAATGCAAAAGGCCATGTTTGTCACATACTTATCTAGAGCTTGGACTGCCTGTGGCAGGGCTAGAAAGATGGAGATTGAGGCCAAATGCTGGAGAGTCCAGCCGGAAGCTGGAGACTTGGCATCTAGTTTGTACATTGTACTGTATGTTCTAGGGACTTGGGATTTTCCTAGGACATTTTGTGTGCCCAACTGCTTCCAGCAACAAGGCTCCACCCCAACCCCAAACTCATTTTTTTTTTAACCAAAATCTACTACTTGTGAGGAAAATATTGTATTCTCACCTGCACATAGTCTCTTGAAGGGGACATGACCGACTTCACCTCATACTTTATGTCTTGTTGTAATGCTGCCTTCACTTTTGGTGAGAGTTCTTCTTCTGCTTCTGTCTCCAAGTAAAGAAATCCTACTACAGCCTTGACATCCCCAAATTCCACAGGATCGATGGGTTCTATCTTGACAGAATAAGGACTCTTGATACTGATTGTCGGCGGCCTGATGAACGGTGCTGGGATGTTTGTATGCTCCAAGCACTGTGTCTTATGGCGAATCTGAGTGCGATAGAACAGGAAAGTAGCTCTTGTGAAACTTGAAAATAATCTCCTAGTTTTCAACATTCTGAAAGTCTGCGTTTAACGAAAGACAGCACGCAAGAGTAGTTGAAACATTGCAAAAAATAGCGAGGTACGTCCGCCATATTGATTTCTCCAGCGGTCCTCCAGCGGTTACACGTCCTGCGCATGAGATCTGGTGAATCTCATTTCCAAGATCACTCGGTTGGGTCTTCTCCGTCAAAATGGCGACAACCTTTGACCAGGAGTTGAGAAAGGTGAGCGCCACTACTTGAAAGCTTTATCACTAGAAAGATTATCAAACGAGGAAAGATTTTAACATTAGGCTATATATTTATGTCAAAATGCGACCTCTTTTGATGTTTTTTCCCCGAGAAAATAGCAACTATGGCCACGGCATAACGCATGCATGCATGTTGCTCATCCTTCTTCACTTTAGGCTTTTCAGGAGCTCCAGGGAAAAATGATTGAAACTACACAGCGTATGAAGCTTGCAGAAGGTCAAATAATGCAGCTAAGAAGGAATATTACTCATGCCAGATTGACAGACCAAGAGTTAGCTTCCTTACCTCCAGAAACAAGGACATATGAATCAGTAGGAAGAATGTGAGTGTAGCATTTTAGAAAACGTTTTAGGGTTTATAATTTTGGTAACACAAATTCACCATTGTTGGGTGTTTCCCTGTTTTAAAACACTGATTTTATGACTGATCAAGGTTAAGGTAATATCAATGCATTTCTGTCTCATTTTTTGTACTTATTAATTTTGGTGGCCGGGTCTATTTCACAATTTCCATTTCACAGGTCAGAGGTACAGGTCGCTGTGTTTTCGATTGGTAACTATGCCTCTTTTGAACTTGTTTATTTATCTGTAGCATGGTGACCTGTACTTTGACCTGTAGCATGTGACCTGTAAAGTAGACCTGTGATAATTTGACTGGGTTCCTGTGGAAGTCCTTTTGGCTTTTGCAAGGAGCGCAAAATCTTGCAGCTTTAGTGATGCCTGTTAGTTTCAGCCATTATGAAAGCTTTCATATCAGATTATAGCAGAGACGGTACAGTGTATGATTGAAGATTGTTTTTAAATTGCAACAGGTTTGTACTCCAGCCTGTTTCTTATATTAGGAAGGAATTAGAAGAAAAACTCCAGAGTAACGAGGAAAAAATTAAAAACATTGAGGTAAGTGCTTAATTTCTTTAGACAAGAGGTGTCAGGGGCTCCCAAAGAGAACATCCACCTACAGCTGTAAGGCTTTTAAAAGCAGACAACAGTTACTGTTATTTTGGAACAAAAATGTATGTTTAGTCATAGTGCATATTACATCAATCTCATGTTGTGTTTATTATTGGCTTCTTCTTAAATGTTCTTTAGATTGAATTATATTTGACATACATGTAATCACAGCTGGAGCACCTTGGCATGAATAATAATTGAATATTTTGCATAGCAGAAAAATATTTTCCTACAGCCTATGCTTAACAGGCTTCTCTACATGAACCCACATAACTTACTGCAAAAATGATGGTTGGTGTTTCTGAGAAAAAGAAAAGTGTCTATAAACAAAAACTGAAAACAAACAGGCGTCCCATACCCCCAAGTGGCCACATTGAAGATTTGCAGATTATTCTCTGTTCCAAATTTGAGTTTCTTACATGTATCTTGTTATCGTTAGCAGCCAGCAAAGAAAAGAGATGAAGGAAAATCTTGAGAGAGTGTAAAACTGACTGAAGAATGGGATGTGGAGTAGATACTATCCATCTCAGACATCAGTGGGCAATTACTAGTTTTTTTCAACCCACTTCACAGACCGTTGGTTTCATTCTGTGGTTTAAAAATTCCAGTCAAGTGAAGACTACTCTGTGGTTTCCAAAATCACATGATGCCAGATTGTCTGCTTACATTAAATTCCTTTGCATTAAATTTCATTTGCATTTTTTTGCAAACTGCAGGGCTCCAAAAATGTTATCATGTGACCAGAATTTTTGAACTGCAGACTGAAAGTAACAGTCCATGAAGTGGGCTAAAAAAAGCCCTTGTCCACAGGCATCTGAGATGGATAGTATTTTGAAGGTTAAAGAGAATTGTACGTAGGAAACATGTACATGAAATGAGTTTTTTGTCCTTATTTTGCAGGCGAACAAAGAATATCTTCAGAGAAGTGTCAAGGAACAAGAAGACAACATCAGAGAGATGTTAGCTAGCAGACCAAAATAAACTTTGTTTGTATAAGCAACTTAGATTTTAAAAGATATAAGTGTACCATCTTATAGGAGTCTCTGAACTGCATATTACAGTAAGCCACAAAGTTTGGCAGAAGCTGGACGGTGCCTGTAGGACTGGTAGTGGTGTCAAAAGGAATGATGTACAGTTGCAAACTAAAAGGTCTCTTTTTAATTTCATGAGATGAACACTGTTCCAATGTAAAAATTAAACATTCATTTCAGCAATATACTGAAAGTTGTTTTTATTATTAATTTTTGTAATTTGTCGTGATAACCTCTGATGTAAGCAATTAGGCTGGGACCAGTCAATCCACTGAGTGTGTCTCCTTGGAGTTTGATGGCATAATTTTATTCTAATTTTTACCATTTCCATACAATGTGAGTACCTAATTGATGACTGTGTTTTCACAGAGCTCTGTCAACTGATAATTTTATTATGATGCCAACAAATGAACCATAAATTTCAGAAACTTGGATAACTTGAGTGGCAACCGTCAATCACAGCCCACAATCTGTCCTTTTAAATTTTGCAGTGAAAAACTTTGATTTCTGGGAGGTCTTCCACTGCACCTGACAGAAGTGAAAAATGTGAATTTAACAACTGCTTGGGTTTCAAGACAAAACAGGGCAACCTTATTGATTTGAAACTTAAACTTAACCTGGCACTGCAGGTAGCAGGTCCAACCTAGGTGGGCCAGGAGAATGAAGAGAAGAAACTGCTAAAATATAAGTAGACAAAAAATCTATTGGAGATAAAAAAAATTAATACCGATTGGAGAGGTGAATCATTTCAGGTACGTTGAAATAAAAAAAAGAGTACAGCGCATGTTCATTCATGGGCAGAAATATCTAAGTAAGAATAAACAGTTATGAAAAATGTGATTGCACTGTAGAACTTTAAAGGTCGCTTGTTATAACAAATCTCCTCTCCTCTGGAGAGCTCTGCCCTGTGTTTCTTTCAATCTGGTTTCTCATCCTGAAGAGTGGAAGACCACATACACTGTAAAGGTGATCCAATCCACAATAACAAGGGAGGACTAAACAAAAAATATGAAGCTTGTGGGATGTGGCTTGGAGTGACAATACCTCTCAAATTTGTGTCTAGATACGCTGTTTGGTAGATTTAAGGGGTAATGCCCACTACCATGTGGCCATAGCAGAGCCTGTGGAGCAGTGTAGGGGGCACTTCTGCCTCTTTAATTCAGGGGAAGGGACTGACTGGATTTTCCATCAAGGTCTGTCAGCTACAGCTAACCACTATTATCCTGTACTTTTCATTTTTAGGGAGTGTATTTTACTGAATTTGTTAACTTTTCCACGAAAAGTATAGCTTTCAACTTACCAAGACTATTTAATTAATTTTTGTGAGGTGTTCTTGTCACTCCAATCCACACCCCACAAGCTTGTTTTATTTATGTGGGTACTTAAGCCTGGGTGTTAGCTATGCCATGTTTTCGCAGGCCTAACAAAGCTGAAACAGCTGTCCATGGTTGCTAATGCTCTGGCTCAAACTTTATTTGGTATATTTAGTGGTAATGCCCGCGCCCATATGCTACCGTGCCCAATAAGTGGCTTTCATCTTACTTAGACACATTAACAAGACATTGAGGACTATTACGTGATGACTTAGAACATTTTCTGTCAAATGCAGTATTGATTTGTACATTTAAGGGGGTGTTACAGTTGAATTTTTCAGAAAATGGGGTGAAGTGAGAATGGAAGAAAGAAGGGTAGTAAAGGATCACCTTGTTATGGTGGACTTTCTGGCCTTTGTCCACTAATTTGCCTTTGCTTTAAATTTTATTTTTCAACCCCTTGTAAATTCAATATTATCCAGTTTCCATTATTTTCTATGTGCCTTCTCCACCCATATTTCTATTCTTTCAAATCATAATTTCCAATTTGATCCGAAAATCCACAAACATTACTGCACCAAGGACTCCAACCTGATGGAGCCATTTTTTGATTGAATGAAAATGGTGAGATTTTCAGTGAAGGGAAAGTGCTGAAAAAAAAGGAAAACAAGGCATTTAACCATAGTGCCCCCTATGATGGTTAAGGGGGCATTATGTGTGTAAACATCCAGGATATTTAATACACACATCATCTTGATCATACTTTTTACTTACCTCTATAGTTATTATTAATTCTCTGTGGTTGATTAACAAAATGTGCACATCTGATTTTTCCCCATCAGCAATTACAAAAATTTCCCCCTCTATCCCTTCCAAAGATTCTTCACAGAGCAAATCCAGTGACGAATAAAGTGATTTGTTATCACTGGGATTGAAGAGAATTGCTAGTTGTTTGACCTCTACTTACTATCGCTTAACGTGGAAACTTTCTTGTTAAATGCTTTTGATTAAAATGTCATGCAAAAACTAGTTGCCTTTCCCCTCCCTAGAAAGCAAACAACTGACAAACTCGGTGGTGTTGAATGCTGGGTAAGCGACCAGCAGAATAGTGTTTTGACGAATATCAGTTGTTGAGGGCCTCACTTGTCTTAAACTGGCAAGAAAATCTTCTTTTAGGAACAGCACAAAGGACTGGAGATTGAAATATTATTTCAGAAAGTTTAATGGATCTTGTTTGTTGATGGCGTGTGTCGTTCAAAGGACTTTGAACAATCATATATATACAAATCAAGACAAACCAGAAGTGGCTTGCTTCGATCGAAGTTGTGTATTTTTCTGACGAAGACCGTGTGCTCTAAAGCAACATACCTTCACACACAAGATATTGTGAACTGACCAAAAGGAAGGTTTGACGTTGGAGGAAGCCATCTTTGGTAAGATGTCGACGTAGGTTTAAAAATCGTCAAAGTGGATGAAATTAATTAGCTCATGATTTTGCTTAAGCGCTTACAAGTCCAAGCTTTCGGCCTAAATTCTTCCTTAAAACCTTTCTCATATATTCACGAGCTTAAGTAAGCTTAATACTGTAGTTGAAGGATGATCATTTACCGACTTGTTGTTCTTAGCTTAGATTTGTTTCGGGGAAAGGGGGCGTTGAACTGACGGAGGGATTTAGAAGCGAAATTTTTTGTTTTGTTTTTTATCGGAAAGCAGTTGTAGAAGGTGTCAATATTGAGCACCATTTGTTTTGAAAGTGTCATCTGGGGGACTCGTTACAAGTCAGCTACAAAGCTCCCAGTACAGAGTACGTTTACAATCAGTTGTTACAAACAGATTTTTTCCTTTTGGTGGTAAAATCTGCCAATCTTACACCCTGTACAGCGCGATATATAAGTTAGAGTTTAAGGGAGCTGTGGATTCAAAAACCATGTTCCTCTTGCTCTCCCTGTCATCTGTAGACATGACCCCCATAGAGACGGTGTAAGTGCAGTCCATGTAGTCCAGTTTCAAAATGTTTGTATGAAAAGAACATGAATTGTAATGACTTGCAAACTGCAAGAAGCCTAATGTAATTAATTTTCTACTGGACAACTGTTAACCCGCGATCACAAACACTGAGGGGATATGTAAAGCAAAGTACTGTAAACAATAGCCAAGGGAAACAGCTTCCCTTTCAAGGAAGTGCAAGACTCGAGACTAAAGCAGTCTGTATTAGGCCAACATTTTAGGGCAACAAGATTGGCAGCTAAGGTCTTATATTCTATGGCAGTGGGGTAGGCTGGGTCCCCTCCATTGGCCCATAGATCTTCCCCTGATTTTGGTATTTCAATCTCTTTGCTATTATTATTTTTTGTTATCAGAAAGCACTTAGAAAAAATGGAAGCAATCCCAGTACAACAACAAGAGGAAGAGAAGGTCGTGGTACCACCTTACAGAAGTCCAGAATGTCATAACAAATCTTTTCAAGTTATGAACACTTTACGTGAACAAAATCAACTTTGTGATGTTCTGTTAAAGGCAGCTGGTAACGAAATTCCTGCCCACAGAGTTGTGTTAGCATCATCCAGTCCATACTTTCTCGCAATGTTTACTGGAGAGTTGTCAGAGAGTAGACAAACGGTCGTAACCATGCGTGAGATTGACAGTCATGCCCTTGAACTACTGGTCCAGTATGTCTACACAGCAGAGATTGAAGTAACTGAGGACAACGTTCAGGTGAGAGTTTGTTAGATTTACAGGGTTTTCATTAAGAACTGAGGTAGTAGGAGGATATTATAAAGTAACAGGAGAATCTGGCCACTCGGACAAAAAATTACCTTCAAGGCTGGTACAGGCCATCGAAATTAAGCCGGAGAATTCCACGCAGTAGCCGCAGAATTCTCCGATCTCCGATGCCTAATGAACACCGTGGATTTAGGTTTGTTAACATACAACAAATACATAAACATGTATCTACTGTATTTGAAATGATACATATTTGATATTTGAAATAAACAGTGAAATAAAATGAACCTGATGGCAAATACTGAAATATTGTTGTTTTGTTGTAAAAGCTTTGTTGTTGATCTTTTATACTGCCAGTTCACTGTAAATGAAAAGTGTCCAGGTAAGTTGTTAACCTTACTTGTACACTGTAGTTACTCAGGAGGCCAAACATTCTGTGCTTGTCAAATAATTTTAAGAGGCATAAGTGGTCCCATTTCAGTCATCTAGGGTTTTGTCTGTAGACTTCGAGAAAAAACAGTGAATTTGGAAAATTAATATTATCAACTGAGTTGATGGACCGTATTAAGAGATTGAAGAGCCAAACAAGCTCTGCTTGCCAGTAATGAAACATTACTGTGACCATGCTCAATTTAGTAGTAACCAAGCCAAAGTTTTTTTGTGGCCTTGTTTACCTTGCCTACTCAATAGTTTTGGTAAAACCAAATTTATCCAAAATCATTAATAATTTACATGTAATAGTTACAAGATTATTGTTATTACAAGCATGTCTAGATTTCTTAAGATATTTTTTTAAAGACAGTTTCCCTTGGCTCATCTATTTTGATGACTGGTTGCTATGACTGTTTGGTTGCCAATGTTAGAAGAAGGAGATGTGGTGACTAAAACGACACTGTATCACAATGGTTGCCAATGTGCTGAGACCTTTGTTGGTGAAGGGGCAATTAAGTATTATGCATTGTTCCCTAAAAATAATTATTGTTGTTGAACTTGATTTGTAGACACAAAAATTTAACACTTTTTGTATAATGAACTCCTGTAAATATCTATTCAGATTTTGTGAGGGTAACAGATACATGGAATGCTTACTATATTTATTACTGTATTTACTGTATTGAATGTTGAAAGAGTTATGAAAGGATCTTTAGTTTTGAGGATGAGCAAACCAGTTTATTGTATGATGCTTTTACATGTAGGTTCTACTCCCTGCTGCAAACCTCCTGCAGCTAACAGACGTGCGTGATGCTTGCTGTGATTTCCTGAAAGGACAGCTTCACTCTACAAACTGTTTGGGAATCAGAGCCTTTGCTGATGTGCATTCATGCACTGATTTAATGGCGGCAGCCCACTCATTTGCCGAGAAGCATTTCAGTGAAGTTGTTCAGGCTGATGAATTTCTAGCCTTGCCAAGTTTGCAAGTTGAGGAGCTTATTCTAAGTGATCAGTTGACAGTTCCTTCAGAAGAAAAGGTACAAGATAAACTGTTAAGCATAATAATTATAATAGTGACTTGCTCTCTGCCTTTTTATTTTAAGGCAATCTCACCAATCAAGTGACTCATGTGTGGCATCGTGACTTGCCCAAAATTGAAAAACGAGTCATGTATGCTGTACTTTGTATGAGTACCTACAGGTTTCCTAATGCCTCCCTTCTAGCAGAGGTCTCTCACTGCGAGAAGTAAATGAGAGGAGATAGTCTCTCTACTCTGTTTTTTTTCTCGCCGTGATAGACGTCTGCTAGCAGGGAAGCCAAATGCCATGAAACCTTTCTCTGAATGAGTAAGCAAGTCCTGTTGAATCATTGTATACGGAAAACACATGTGGTCAATTCGCCGAGAATTCTGTGCCTTCGCCCACTTCAAATTCTCCCAACCCGGACTGGCCTTGCTCTGAGTTGTCCCAGAAATAATTAATGCCCTCAAAGAGGAAATGGTCATCAAAACAACACAGCAGCTGAATCCATACAGTGAACAAAGCTACATCAGCATTATCAGTCAGGCCTTCTTACATTTCAGACATTTACGTCTCCATCTAAATCATAAACGTGGCAAGGGTTGCCCATCACGACAAGTTTGACTCTTCAGAACTTTCAAGTTGATCGGTTGCACGTTTAAATTATCTTAATATTTATGACAGGTATTTGAGGCCGTAGTCACATGGGTAAACCATGATCCTGAACACAGACAAGACTGCCTAGCTCAGCTCATGGAGCACGTGCGACTACCCCTTCTGTCACGTGAATACCTCGTGAGCCGCGTCGAAACAGAAATGCTGGTGAAAAACAATAACATGTGTAAAGATTTTCTGATCGAGGCTATGAAATATCACTTGCTCACAAACGAACAGCGGTCCTCTGTTCAGTCGCCGAGGACTCGTCCCAGGACCCCGATTGGTTTACCGAAAGTGATGTACGTGGTTGGAGGCCAGGCACCCAAAGCAATACGAAGGTAAGTGCTGGGTCTGTCTGGTTTTAGATTTAGTTGGACGAAAGCTGGGTTCGCCGGTTTCCAAAAATTTTTTTTACTACAGCTAGATGTGGTAGTTGTATTGAAGTACTCATCGTCTCTTTTATTCTTTCCTAGCGTTGAATGTTACGATTTTAAAGGCGAGAACTGGTATGCCGTCGCCGAGATGAACTCCCGCCGTTGTCGCGCTGGCGTTGCCGTTTTAGACGGTTTTGTATACGCCGTTGGTGGCTTCAATGGCTCTCTGCGTGTTCGAACAGTTGATTGCTATGATCCAATCAAAGATCAGTGGCGCCCCGTGGCGTCTATGGAAGCGCGGCGCAGCACGCTCGGCGCGGCAGTGATGAACGGCTTGTTGTACGCCATAGGAGGATTTGATGGCACCACGGGACTTAATACATGCGAGGTTTACGACCCGAAGCTTAACGAATGGCGGCCGATCTCTCCGATGAGCACCCGAAGAAGCAGCGTGGGTGTCGGCGTTTTAAACAGCCTGCTTTTTGCCGTCGGTGGATACGACGGTGCTTCGAGACACTGTCTGAGCTCTGTTGAGTGTTACAATCCAAATACTAATGAGTGGTGCTTGATGGCTGAAATGAGCACGCGTCGAAGCGGTGCTGGGGTGGGCGTGGCAGAGGGACTCTTGTACGCTATTGGTGGACACGACGGACCACACGTGCGAAAGAGCGTGGAATGTTTTAACCCGGATGTGAATCAGTGGCGTCCAGTCGCCGAAATGAGCATGTGTCGTAGAAATGCCGGCGTGGCTTCGGTCAATGGTTTGTTGTTTGTTGTTGGTGGGGACGATGGATCTAGTAACTTATTTTCTGTGGAAGTTTATAATCCCAGGACAGACCAGTGGAATTTACTACAGACTTACATGACAATTGGGCGAAGCTATGCGGGGGTAGCGGTAATTGATAGGCCGAATACTTGACCTCGTGTTATAATACGTTAGCAAGGTATGACCCTGCCAGCTTCTCTGTAATGTGATTGTGATCGACAAAAACTCTAAACAAACGGTGCCTTGGGACAACTTTATAGAATTTTAGCCAATAAGCAAAAACGCTAGAAATCCTTAGAGGACATCGTTTCGCATGTTGAGGGTCAAGCTTTGAAGTTAGGTCTTTAAGCCTTTAATCCCTGACAGTGACAGCATCTAATTATTTCATAGTTACATGATCATGCAGACAGGTGTCGAGAATAGAGAAAATGATCACCAAAGAAGAACGTCTTGATGCTTAAATTCTCTCAAGGAGATTCTGTATGTTAATATCTAGTTTTGATTGCTTTGAATTGGACATAGTGATAAAGTGGAGAACGCACGTTGACGCCCATGTGGTCAGCCTACTATTGCGTCTGCATGTAAAAAATAATTAATTAGCTTTTTATTTAAACCTAGCACCTTTGGAAAGAAAGGTGGCGGTTGATGTTAACCCCTTATAATTTATTCTCTTGTTTCTGTCAGAGACAGTTTGATCTGTCGATGAGCAAATATAACAGTTTGCTAGCACCTTTGGAAAGAAAGGTAACGGGTGATGTTAACCCCTTATAATTTATTCTCTTGTTTCTGTCAGAGACAGTTTGATCTGCCGGTGGGCAAATATAACAGTTTGCTAGCACCTTTGGAAAGAAAGGTGGCGGGTGATGTTAACCCCTTATAATTTATTCTCTTGTTTCTGTCAGAGACAGTTTGATCTGTCGGTGAGCAAATATAACAGTTTGTTGAGAACATCG
>OX419339.1:34568602-34618602 GCA_948470475.1 Galaxea fascicularis
CGCTATCGAAGCGCGCATAAACCCCGAGAATAAAGGACGCCATAAAGAGTCCGGAAAACAGAAACACAAACTTCTTTAATGCGACTCCGTAGGCAAGTACTTTGGAGAAGACACGTGATCAAAAATGACTTCTTACTCCGAATCTGCCTCTTAACACCCCATACACTTCATTTCGTGAAAAAGGGCCTGTTTGTATGGAGGTGAGGCAGGTGCTGGCCCGCCTTACCGAGATCTCGGTTAATTCTTATTTTCTTTGTTGAAAATTTTGTTCGTTTATATGAGAAGGTGGGCTGGCCTACTTGCCGAGCTGCTGCCCTGAGCTGCCGAGATCTTGGTAATTAAAGTGGGCCAGCGAGTCAGCTTCACATAAACAGGTTCGAAAGACTTAAGCTTGTGTCAACAGTCCCAGCTTTTCCCAGTCCTTAACCTTGTTTGTTTGGTTGCCTTTCAGGTAATCATCGTTTCAGAGGGTGTTTTCGAAATCACTGTTGGATATTTATTGACAATCTGCTACTGAATTCATCACTTCGTTAATTATAGATGTTTTCTCACGGTGTTCAGAACCAATTTATGTGTGCGTACTAGAATGATTTATTAAAGGTAGAACTTCGTACTTGGGGAACCACCTGACTCATTCGCCTGCTTTGATAAAGGTCAAAATCACATGGGCAGCTTGTTCCGAATAACTGATTTCAAGACATCAGTACAAGGATTGCAAGAAACTAACGCTAACACAAACTATAAAATTTAGGAATACAAGAGGAGGCACAATAGTTGATAACTGAATTTTCAATAATAATAAATGATAATTTGATCTATGATGTCTATCATGCCGGCTAAGGCATTGAAATCAGTGATCGCCGGCGCGTTACAATCAGTTGAAAAATAATGACTTTCTACATATATACAAATATTATTCTGATTGTATTATTTTAATTCCCTAGATTAATAAAGTTTGGATCAGTTAAAGTTAGCTAGTGTGCATTGCGTTTGCCAGTTTGCTTCTAAACATTAAAGTTCAGTCATTTGTAAGAAAAAACATGACTGAGTTTTCGTTAACAAAACCAATCATGTTTCTTTACCAATCGCAAAATAATTTGTTAGGAGCTTCCTGTTGTTAGGTTAATTTAATCACGTACACTCCCCGACCGGCAATCAAAATGGAACTATAAGGTAATTGTCGCAGCCACCTTTGGATTCAAACACAATACCATTTCAAAGATGTTTTCTATATCAATTCAATAAAGGAGTTAAGAAATCCCTTTGAAAGCGAATTCATTTAAAATATTTTATAATCACACATGTTACCACTTGATTATACCGTCTCCATTTCCGAGCACTCAGTGAAGTGCTTTCGAGTTAACCAAGCGCACCAGTGAAGTTTGTTATTCAGATTAAAAGACATCGATATTTCACGGCAATTGAAGGAGATGGTGATTTTTGCTTGGAAAGTGAGGATCATCGTTTGGTTGCAAATCTACTGTTATGTTGCGGTTAAAAGTGGTAAGTTGAGATTCATTGCAAAAACATACCACAAGACATGTGTACAGGCGCTTCTCTCAGTGATTCTCGCTATATATTCTTGAATAGAACATATCACCTCACCAGGCCCATAACGTTTCAAAGCATGATTTTTTTTTCAGTTTGAATTTTAACCTAAGCGACTGGGTCCGTAGTCAAACAACATGAATTCATCATTATCACAAGATTCTTTACGGGAAGTTCTAGCTCCGTTTAAACTTGTCTTATTAGTAGCGCGTAAACAACCCTCTTTGTCGTCCTTTTAAAATTAAAGCAGCCCTTTAAAAACAAGGTCCGGTATTTCGAAGTAATTTTCCGAAAAGTTGCTTGAGTAGAGTGGGTTTTCAATAATTTGGATGCATGAGTCATCCTCGGGAGTTTAGTTAAGCAAAATACTCCATCGCGTTAATTAGCTCAGTACATCATATTTAAAAAGTAAAAAGCCTGTAGGAGAGAAAGAAGGCTGTTGAAGAGTAAGGTTGAGTGTTGCTGCCAAGTTTCTTGACACATGTTAAAAGCAATCTCATTCTTATAGTCTGCGTTACCCTTATTTCAGGAACGGGTAACGCCGATTCGTAACAACTTGCCATGCGCAGTCTTTGACAAAAGTGGCGATCGAGGCGATCGGCGAAACTCGCGTAGTGTACCCAGTGCAACGATGGTGAATTTCGCCCACGGCTACGATCGGTGTATAAAATCGCCGGTATCTGGCATGTGAGATATTGGCGATTGCATTCGCCAGCATTCGCCTAGTGTGCCCACTCCTGCAATTTTTTTTGTGCTCATCACTGCTAAAGTCAAGCAATCTAGTAGGGCGAAGTTTATCTCATGACTTTTCAAAATGGCGGACAACAATGCTTTCAGGGGCAAGGGTGCGGCCTTGGTGCATAAGGTCCCGAGTTCGATCTCCGGATCTCACATCCTTGTTTCGACTTCTTTCCTTTCAGTGTAGCTTAAGTAGCTTTAAATACCCTTAAAACGGAGCACTGATGGAAAGAGGGGGGTAAAATGAGCGCACCGTCGGCTTCCTGGGAGAATACTCTCGATTTAGAGAGTAAAGGAATTACCGACGTTAAATAAGGTGTACCTTTACCTTTACCAATCTTGGAGCCTGGCCTGGAAACAAAATTTGCCGCGATCGGCGTGAAAATTGCCTAGTGTGCCTGCATGAATTAACGGCGAAATTCACCGCTTGCGATTTCGTTCGCACTATTTTCAGAAAAGTCCAGTTTCAGTTGGCACGACTGCTGAATAAAAGCATCGAGAACGCGGCATCTTCCATCTGAAGTGAATACGTTCACAAATTTCATCGAGAGGATAACCTGTTTACAACTGTGTTTATTATTTAATTAATTAACAATTGGTTCATGGGTCAGCGTGCGTTCATCGAGAAATGAAGCACGTGGGAAGTTTGGAGAGCACGAAAGATGCGTAGCCGAGAGCAACTCTAGCTCCTCTAGCATCTCATTCTGACCCATGAACCAATTGTTTTATAACATTTGATTGTCAAGGCGGTAGTTTAATTAAATGTTGAGGAGAAATTTCCTCTCCTAGCTACGCTTCAATGAGTTGTTAAAGACCTTTGAAATGGAAATATCTACCTTTGTTTGTTCCAACAGACCACGGTTTGTTTTTTGTTTGGTTCTTCCAGAGTGTCTTTCCAGTCTTTTTACAAGGACATTTTTCAACTCCGACTCACTTAGAGTTGCTCCCATGTTCTCTTTTTTTCCTTTTCTTTGAGCTTTTTCGGGCGTTAAAAACTCCAATCCCAAAGAAAAATTCAGCAGATCTTCTTCATCAGCTGGTTTGCAAGTTGCTATGTTAAGTTTAATTTTTTGCTGAAGTTTTCAAACGTTTTTGAATGCCAAATGCCGAAGCGACAGTCACTCGCGGAGAAAACATTTTCTCAATGCATTGGCTGCCATCACATCTGGGCTACTAACTATAGTTAAGACGGGGATTACTATAGTTAGCTATTTCGGTAATGTGACCGCTTCTCTTTTCGCTCTACCGATAGTTAGAAAATTTACGCCTTGGTGATCCACTATAGTTATACCCAAGCAGGTTCACGGGTTAGTCTTAAGTTTACAAACAAACAACCAATCAGAATGTGACAATTCTTTTCGCACGTGCAAGATGAGCATATATAAATAGGCAAAATAAAAACCAAGCGTGAATCGAGGGGAAAACCAAAAACAACAAACCAAAACTTTACATACAACAAGGTAGCAACACGTGTAGCCTTCAACCTTTTGTGCGTGGTGTGACCGCAAAGTCGACCGAAAGCACTAACTAAAATGCATTGAACAATGCATTGAACAATTCGTTGGTATGACGGATATCGCAGAGGAGGGAAAATGGGTGTGGATGGATGGCCGGGCTCCGACCCTGGACCCCCTGTGGCATGGAAAACATCCTGATGGTGGAAGGAAAGAAAACTGTGGAGAGTATCAAGAAAACCATGGCTTCCACGACAAAAAGTGCAAAGACAAAAAAAAGAAATATGTCTGCAAATACACTTTGCCAGGTCCACCTTAGTATTGAGGCTATGTTTCACTTATTCCTGCTTTGCAACCGTTGTCACTCATTCGGATTTTCATTTTACGTTCTGCATAAATGGCCTGAATCACTCAGTACATTTTCAAGGAATATGAAATTGAAATTAAAATTCGCACCCTTCGCGTCCTTAAGCACTTAAGGTTACCGTATACCTTCAGGTGTCTTGCGTCCAAGCGATGTAGCGTCCGGTTTAAACTGTAGCCTAAATCCTTATATCAAATTAAAGCTTATATAGTGGACTATGAAACTATACCAAGAATTTTGAAATAATTTGAATTGTCGAATTTTTCACGACCTCTAAATGCGAGCGTCCGAATCACCTTTTGACTTTCGCTAATTTAATTTGTTCCTCAGTTTCCGGACCCAAAGCACTAAAAAACGTGTCTGCGTTTTGCCATACTCAGCTACAGTGAAAATTTATAGAACATTTTCGAAATAGAATTAAAAAATTGTGAAGCGATCCTCAGAGAAAAAATATTACGAAATAAAAAATTCGCAGACACGTTTTTGTTGTCTGTATGCTAATCTAGCCACTGTCAAAATTTGTGGGCAAACGAACAAATTCCAAATTCGAAGAAAATTTTCGATCTGAATATATTCGGTAACCTTAATGTACATGATACCAGCAGACTGCTTTTGAAGGAGACAATTCTGCATCGTTTCGATTCCTTCTATATCTGGCCCCGGTTGTTCAAAGGCTGGATAGCGCTATCCACCGGATAAATCACTATCCAGCGGATAAGTATTGGGAAAGTTAATTGCACTATCCACTGGATAGATATTTATCCGGTGGATAGCGCTATCCAGCCTTTGAACAACTGGGGCCTGGATTATATTACCATTTGGCAGAAATATTTTGTTAGCAAAGTCGGTTTAAGTAGATACACTTTCAGCTGGACTTGTAGTCAGCACACTAAGTGGTCGTTTCTCATCACTGAGAAATCAAGGTTTAATGATGTCACTGAAAATAATAAAATAAAGGCAGAAACAAATTAGGAACAAGGTTCCCTTCCATAGTAGCCTATATCTGGATTAAACTGCACAATTTCTCGTCCCTTTTTCCTGAAAGTTTTTTTCCAGAGAATAAAAAATATTATATTATATTGGCGTACCGGTTGGTAAGGATAAAGGCGATGGATGATAAAATTGAGTGTTTTTTTTTCTCTCGTGTATGGCAAGTTGTAGCAGTAATAGACCTTTTTACCGATACGGCGGCCATCTTGAATTCCAAGGAAATTATGGGGCAGATGAGAAATAATTATAAAGAATACTGTGGCGTGATAACTTTTAACAATAATTTTTCGCTAACCATAGAAACCACTGCCAAATACCGTGATAGAAGGATCTAACGCTTGTAATATTTGTTTTGGAATATGAGAGACAAGCAGTAAAAATTTATCCTGAAAGCTGTGTATACGATACATTTTGCAGCGATTGCCCCCTCGGCAGCCCATAATTTCTCGGTCAAAACAATAGAATTCAAGATGGCTGCCGTATCGATAAAAAGGTTTATTGCTCCGAGGGCTTTCTGTTATCTCTTTTGCATAAATGTGCATGATGCAAGACTTCTTTCACATGCAAATCAATTTTCAGTCACATGAAAATGAGTTTAATTTGCGAGTGAATGACAATTGATTTGCATCTGAAAGGATGGACGCTAAGGCCCGATTCAGACGCCGTACTTTTCATGAGCCAATCTAAATTCAAATTGAGACCAATGCAAATTAAGAAAAGTACGCCTGTTGATTCAGACGTCGTTCCTAATACAGTTCCAGGAAAACTAAATATATTGTCAATGGTTTTGGTAATATATACCAAATAATAATTTATGCACTAAGTTCGGTACATAAAAAGTTCGACGTCTGAATCAAGGCCGTTCCAAGATCCAAATTCCCGGCCAAGCCATGCGAAAAAACGCCGTTCCTACTTGATTCAGACGCCGAACTTTTCCCATGCACATAATTCTATGAATCAGGTTCTGCTCATGAAAAGCTCGGCGTCTGAATCGGGCCTAAGACTCGCCTTGAAAAAGAGGCCTGAGGTAATTCCGAAATGGCTTATTAAACCATTTTCATGTGAATGAAAATTGGTTTGCATATGAGCACCTAGACTCGCTTTGAAAAAGAGGCCTGAGGTAATTCGGAGATGGTCTATTTCAAAGTATTTCCGCAAAGTTGCTTGCGTACAGTGGCTTTTCAAATCAAAAGTTGGTCCCTGCCACTTGTCCCACGAATTCAAAATAGTTTGAATTTAAGTGACTCGACCCTGCCTTAAAAACCCTTCGAGTGACTGTTTGTGGGACTAATCCCTGCGACAAAATTAAAATAAACCAATAGCAGACAGCCACAAACCGGCATAATAAGCTCCCATAAATCCTTACGGAATCTGTTTAGCGTCGAGTCATCCAGTCCTACTGGCAAAATATTGTACCCACCGCATTACTTACAAGACAAAAAACGCCAAAATTTGTCTATTAAGTATGCATGAGCATGCATCAGCTTCTCTATTCCGTTTAGAATAGTCAAAATGGCAATACGCATGCGCACGTAGTAAATGCACACCACATGGATGACAAAATGACTAAAAATTACATAAGGTTTAAATAGAAATTTTTCATCCATAGTTTGATAGGTAGGACCGGTACTTTGCTGCGCGTTTGGAGTGGGATTGTCACGAATGGTTTAGGGGCCGACAAATCTCTCCCTCACTGGCTGTCATGGGATGACGGAATATTCACTCGGGTGTGCGGGGTGCTGGGCTCAGTTGGTATAAGCGATCCCCGGGCCGAAATCTCGGGGTTAATCGTCAGGGTACAGCGCTCCAAACACGGAGGTACCGCTACCGGCTGAGTTTTTTTTTTTCTTTTTTTTTTCCTTTTTTTTTTTTTAAGCTTGTTTTTGTTTTCTCATAAACGCGCGCGAGGCCATTGCAACTGAACTTCACCAAGAGAGTCTTCCCTTCATCGATAATCGCAAGGGCCTGACAGGTAGCGTATTCGTTTTCATCGGCCTTTAACCCCCAAAAGCCTTGGAGTGATCCGCATCGAATTTTATGAGGAGAATTAAGGACAGGATCGTCCTATAGCAATTGTGTAGGGGATCACAGTCAAATAACAATTTAAATTTTGATGTAGCGATTGAAAGGGTTAATATACCACGCATCAAATAACAATTTAAATTTTGATGTAGCGATTGAAAGGGTTAATATACCACGTATACATCAGCAGTTTATTTGAACCCTCGCCTAAATGAGACTCCACTGCAAGGGCTGCCGGGTCGCCAGGGACCCATATACTGTAATGATGCGGCACCGTTACTGCTTGAAAAATGTTTAGTTAAAGTGGAAATGCACCGCGCTGTTACTGTCAAATGCTTAGCGTGTTGTTCGAAGTTAACTTTAGCACCCAATCAATTCAGCAGAGCTCTCGATTTTCACCACTGAAAATGACCGTTTGTTCTGCTACCAAACGAAAAGTCTTTGCTTTGAACGCGCGCCCTCGGACAACACCAAAAAGACCCAAGCGTGGTCTGTATTTCCAGCAAAGCTCGGTTCAAGGTCTTTCAGTTGTCTCAGTCCCCATTTACCTATTCGCTCTTTCAGCAGACCGAACATAAGCTATTTTACGGCAGCTTGCAATTGTGCCGCTCGTCCAAAATTTCCGTGTTGACGCACGAGATAAATTCTGGGTACGTAACTCCTTGGTAAAGTCGGCATGCAAGTGCGCCAATTCTTATTTCATCTATGTTTTGCATAAGCGTCGAGTCATCCAGTCCTACTGGCGACCTTTTTAAGGGGTCTTATACACTAGACCACCTTGTTCTTGAAAATTAAACTTAATCAGAAGAAACCACAATCATGCAATGAATGACCATGAATGATGACAAACACAATGATGTTTGAGTCTCTTGTTGCCATGGAGAGCGGACAAGCTTTTATAAGGTCTCTAAAAAGTGTGTCGTTGGGAAACACAAATGAGCAACAAGACAAAAATCACTAAAAGAAGAAACATTTTTTACAGATTATGTGTAAAGTGGTCAAGGTATTGAACCTAAACTGGTGCATTGACTTTGATTATTTGCAGAGAGATAAATCTTGAAACTTTCACTTTACAAAAAAAGTTTTTTTTTGTGCCGATGCCTAGTATCAACGTTTTGCATGCTTTGCAAGAACAATTCAACAGATTAGCTTTATTTTGGTTCATTACCTAGAAGATTTATCAGTCTCCAGCTTTAGCCCCAGAAATCTGGTAAAAGTAGAATGATGGAAAGAAAATAATGTTTGCCATTTACAAATTCCATGCAAGTTTCAAAGCTCAAAACTGTATAGGGTCAAGAAAAAAATTGCTGGAGCAGGGTTTTGCCATCTTTTCCAGAAATTCTAGTGCAAAAGTGTTTGTCACATGTTACAGTCTTTCCCGTAAAACCGTGAACACCTGAAATATCTATGGAATGTTATTGTGTTTCAGGTAAAAAGCCAATAACGCATGAGAATACTAAACCGCAAACAGTAACGGTAATTAGGTTGTGGTTTCATGTTGCTTCTGATTGGTCGCGAAACAATAAACATTCCACAAATTTTTTCTGGTGTTCACGGTTTTACGGGAAAGACTGTAAGACAAGGGAAAAAAGAGGTATGACAATGTGCATTTCTCCAGCAAAGCAACAGAATAGTCTGAACAAATCTTTCTTCAACTCAATCTTTTATTCACAGTGTGAACATTACAAAACAACTCTTCTGATTCCAACTTAAATAGGAAGTTTGGAAGAAAATGACAAACAAGTGCGAAATCAACTCCCTTTTTATCAGCAACCTCAACCAAGCAGCCTAGTAACAAGAATCTGACCCCATTGCATCCTGGGAAATTCGGCATATCTTTGAGCGGGAAAGTCTCTCTCCAAACAATTTGCCATTTTCTTATAAGTCTCTGACCAGGCTTGAATCTTGCACCAACAGTTGTCTAGGCACTTTTAACTTTCAATGAAACTTCCCCAAATGCAGATTGAAGCCTGGTGAGAAAAGGGTCATTTGCTTTATGGCCCCTTGTCCATGAACGACAAACTGCCAGTAGCCCGCAACGAGCATTTGAACAAAGTTTGTCACATTCACAGTGCCAATAAACAGTTCTTTGAATTTGGCGAGGTTTAAGCCTTCTCAGCCCTTAATGATGAGCTCCGGCACCAGCAAATGACTCAAAACGCAACAAAAAAGATAATTTGCACTCACTTTCAAGGTAATTCTGCAAACAATCTCGCCGATCGGCAAAAACTTCATGCTAGCCCACATTTAGAGCACATATAAAAGAAGACAATAAAGTACATTTACAGGACAATAGATCAGGACAATAGAGGAATACGGATTTACATATTTGGCTTACCATGACGTTCTCGCCCGCCGATCAGAAAGTGAATTCAAATGAACCGAGTGTGGTCACGCGACCACCTGCCACGTGACAATGTGCATGCATACTATCCCCAGTCCCTCCATCAAAACCCTTGGAGAAACAAGAGTGTTAAGACACCCCCTATCCCATGTTCTTATTACCAAAAAAATCAAGATTTTCATACATTTTCTGGTGTATAAGACCCCCTTAAGAGCGAAAAATTACAAAAATATCCCTTCCGAAAATCTAAGGGACTATTTTCCCCTGGATTTCCCTGGTTGCGAATCTTTTAGGTGATGTTTTAATGAGGAATAAGTAGTTTTTTGGCAATGCATTATCTGATAGTCTTGGAACGGTTAGACTCTCCCGAACAGCGAAGTTTCTCGACGACCTATCTGAAGAAGTCGCTTCTGTCACCCATGAGTCCCCCCTGATGGAATGCAGGGTCTAATGCTGCTTGCAAAGGCAGTTGGGAAGAACAGGAAGAGCACTTAACGACTTGATTCAGTGCATGTCTTGCAAGCGTCTGGACTGGAATAAATTATGGCTCCAAGAGGATATTTCACTACAGGAAGTCTATCAGCATTCATTTTCCTTGGTATTGTCAGGGGCTCTTTCTCAGTTGCAATCTATTTTGCTGTACGTTCGTACAAATCTCCGAGTCTCGTATTTCTTCTTCGAACTCCAGGCTCCGTTGTATTGTACACTGTTCTGATGATTTTCCTCTCTTTGCGGGATAGCGAAGTGAAGGAGACATTCTACTACAACTTCAGAACTGTGCGAAATTACTGGAAGTTTGCTGTGATGGGTCTAGTTCAGTTAGCCGCTCCATATTTGCTGTTTCTTTATGCGTTGCAAGTCTTAAATCCCACTACAGCCGGTGTGTATATGGCGGCCGCTCCATGGATTTCCATTTTGTTGGAACGACTGCCATTTGTTCGAGTAGGTTCAAAGTTTTTTTTGTAGGAATAGTGTTGATGATTATACCAGTTGTATTATATATCTTTCTACAGTAAAAAAGTCGTATACTTGTCGGTAGCTTGAAACCGGAAGTTAAGACAACGTAATTTCAGTTTTGTCTTGCTGGAAGTGTCAACTTCCTTTTGTGTCTTCCTTCTACAGCAGAACCTCTGTTAAGAGACCACCCAAACCGTCAAGCCTTGATGGTTGCTTAATCAGGAGGTGGTCGATGCCCATAATGCGACATGAGAATGTGATCTTGTGAACTGTAACTAATGCAAGATTGGCTTCAATCACTTTTGAGGAATTCTGGAAAAGTAGTCTCTTAGTTGCAAAGCGAGGCTTGACTGTCTTAAGAAAAAGAAGTGAAAATGGATTTCACAACACGTTTTAAAAGTTGAGGTTGCATTAATACGATAATATTTGTGTGTAACATGTAATGATTTACATGTACTTAAGGGCCCACAGACGGATTTTTCGCGCGTTGCTAAGAAAGTGAAATGTCACTTCCGGTGACTGACGTCATCGTATCGTGAGCTGACCAGAAAACCCACTCACCGTCCAGGAAAACTTACCTTACCTGTTGTCCGATCAACTGCGCATGCGTAAAGGAACTGACTTCCGGTTTGACAAAAACGCTAAATTTCCGGCGGTTTTTTAAATTGAATTAATTTTTTTTATGTGACACAGTTCACCCCCAGATACAGAATATAGCTAAGCATTGGTTTTTTCAAAACATTTTTTTAAAAAATGTTATGGGTATTTTAAGATAGTTTATCTCTTTAAAATGAACATTTTTCAAAATAAAAAGAAACCCATACTTAGCAAGATGCAAAAATGAATACAAATTATCAAACCACTGATTAAATACACAAATTGTGTAGCACATAGAAAAATTTAGAGTTTCCTTTTATTGGTCACGTGACCATGGTTGTAGCATAATGACGTCATACTTAGGGTCATTGGCTTACAGAAGTTTGAGACTGACCAAAATAATGCCAGATTCTCTGAAATTACTTGACCATTACATCCTTAGCAACGAACCCAAAAAAAACACGTCAGTAGGCCCTTAACCCATGATGAGCCTGCAATACATAATCATAGGTAATTTATAACTATGACAATGTTAAACTTAATACTTAGAGAAAGGAATGTGTGGTACGTTATTGATTGGATCTTGTATATTTTTTGATGCAAAAGTGTGTGATGTCCAGGCTAATTGACTGCTTCATTATCTTTTTCCCTGCAGAGTTCACATCCCATATCAGCTGGGAAGGTTGGAGCCATTGTTGTTGGTATTATTGGCATTGTTCTTGTGTCAATAACAGGCATTGCTTTAGCAGAAAATACTACGAACTGTTACAGGAAAGAGGTATATGGTGCCAATCACACTGGAATGCAGGCAACAGTGTTTCAGACAAATGAAACAAGCCCAAGCAAAAGTATTACAGACATCCCTAGTTCAGAGAAATTACACTGTCCATTATTTACTCATGTGGAGTTAGCAATGTCATTATTGGCCCTGATTGGTGGATCTTTGATGTGGTCTATCAGTTCAGGTATGTTAACTCAAGGCTGCCTCAAGTAAAGGAGTTTAAAGTAGTTTGGTTTAAGGAATATGATGGAGGGAGGATGCCAATTTGATTTTAAAATAATATGTATTTATTGACTGAGTGGGAAGGCCGGACAGGAAAATATTTGGCTCAAGGTCATGACATACGGACTGAGTGCAGCAAGGTCCGTGTGCCATGACCTTGAGCCAAATATTTTCCTGTCCGGCCTGACCTAACTCTATCAATAAGTATCTTATCATATGGCCTCCTTTAAATCTTCATGAGCACGTAAAATATGAAGTTTTTTTTACAAAAAAGCGACTAATTTGCACATAAAATTGATCTAATATGTTGTTTGTATTTGCTTTCTAGTTGTAAAATAAACTTACATGGTTAGATGCGAGGAAATCCTGTAAAATCGTATCATGCAGGGCTGTACGTGTTCCTAACAGGGGCCGTATGACTATTTCTGGCCTGCTCACTCTGATGTGTACAGCCCTCATACAGGGATTTTCTCAAAAGTTTTAGAATGAAAGCATGCGCAAGGCTGTATGGGTCATATGATAATGTGTTTTATCATATTACCCATACGGCCCCGCGTGCGCTTTCATTGTAAAACTATTGAGAAAATCCCTGTATGAGGGCAACCTGTATGCCTTAGTGCAAGCAGGGCTGGAAAGAGCCATATGGCTCTGTTAGGAACATGTATGGCCCTGCGCGATATGATTTTAGAAGATAATTCCGTTGCTTTTATCCATGTAACTTTATTTTACAACCAGAAAGCAAATACAAACAACCTATTAGATCAATTTTCTGTGCAAATTAGTCACTTTTTTGTAAAAACTTCATCTTGTCATGCGCTCATGAAAAGTCTGAGGCCATATGATACATATTGACTGAGTTAGGTTGGGCTGGATGGGAAATATTTGGCTCTCGGTCATGGTGCATGGACCTCACTGCACTTGGTCTGTACGCCATGACCTCAAGCCAAATATTTTCCCGTTTGGCCCTCCCACTCAATCAATAAGTACATAACCTGTAACAGGTTAATAGCATTTTCATTTTGTTAAAACTGGGAATCTTCAGGTCTTTATATTTTACCAAAACAGGAAGTAGACAAGATTGCCCCCCTTCCCCCCTTCCCCCCCCCCCACTTCCCCACACCATGGCCAGATAGGGAATATTTTGAACCTTTAGTAACAGTAAGCATTATTAAACTTGTTCATGGAACAAAATTGTGTATAACTAATTATTACTGGAATATGACAATGATAGCATGAGTAATTTGATTGGCTGCTGAGCAGGCTGGATATCTGGAATTTACACCAACAATTCTATCAAATAGGGTCAAGAAGGTGAATGCAATTTTTGGTTTAGGAAGTGGGGAATCTCAAATACGTTAGGGTTTCAGCTAGGATGGACACTCACATTTCAAATACCGGGTAGATCAGTGCATTAATTTCACACTGTTGCTATAGATTAAGTAAATCTGTTAAAAAGCATTAGTGTTATTAGTATGGTCATTAGCCATGTTCAATTTGGCATTTTTTTAACATTTTTACATACAACAGTGTTCTGGCGTTCAAATCGAGGGAATATCCATTATGTCAGTGGTGGAATAGCTAACAATATTTTTGGTGGAATATTTGCACTCATATTGTGGCTCATTCTGCGACGATATAACAACGTTGATGAGGTTTGTGTCAGCATGAGATTTATCATTATTATTCAAAATGCAAATGTATTTATAAGTGCTTATCATTTGCTGTCAATTTTGTATCACATTGCAGCATGACATCTGTGTAGATTGAGGACGTATAATGTCAGTTGAGATTGTTGAACAAGCAGGTAGATGAGAAAGAAAGCTTTGAAATAATATTTGGAGGATGGGGACTTGGGAGGAGACAGGTCTGAACATTGGCCTATGGTTTCCCAGAACACTTAATACACATCACACATCATGACTCTGCTGTTTTGCCAGGGCACTTTATCTTTTGAACTTTCTTTCTCTCACCCCTCATATTTCTTTGAAAGCGAATTCATAGTAGTTCTCTTTCACATATTTTCCTGGAAAAGGGTTACATCCATCCACATTCTGGGCTAATTTCTCTTGGTTTTTGCCTCTTCCTTGACAAGTACTTCACTCCCCCAGGATTGTCATTAAGATCCAGGCACCAGGTATTCTACCTGGTTATTTTGAGTTAGGCTCCTAATAATAATAATAATAATAATAATAATAATAATAATAATAATAATATTGTAGATCCCTCTTTGGCAGAACAGCACATTTACTAAACCAGTCACCAGCTGGATTCTTTTGCTGCTGACTGGTTTAGTCAATGTGTTGTTCTGTTTTTCCCTCTTATTATTCAAACTATTGACAGAGTTGCACCCATCTGTATTACGTTTTCTGTTTAAAACTAAATGTGCTAATATTTCAGAATATTTGCATACATGTTTTAAAAATCTTTCCCATCCTGCCTGTGATCTTTATGATCTAGGTCAGCTGGTGGAATGACTCAGCAGTGCTTTCTGTCTTGTTTCTCACTCTGATGTCTGGTTGGCTGGCAGCAATCATTGTAGATTACTTATATAAGGAAATTGGTGAGTGCTTGTTTGTAAAAAAGGAAAAAATATTCATGAGAAGTGAGATGAAACAGCATGACCTCTAATCTTGCATGTACTCTTAAAATCAAACCCCCAAAACATTCCTATGGCTTCCAACAAAGTAACCACCAAATAATTCCATTCCGAATCTTTGAGCCTTAAAAATTTTCAAAGGATTGTTCTGTATTTGCAGAACTATGCAGCCAGGATATCTAGGCACTACCCCTGGGGAACTTCTATGAATCTTCAGATTGTTTTGAATACCTCCAAAGATAAAATCCCTACTAAAATCAAGCCACATAAAAAAAAATACTTGCCAAATTTTCCTACCCCCCAATAATCCTGGAATGGAAAATTTGTAACCAAAAAAATCCTACAATCATTCCCATCACTTTATCCATTTCTGGACACACGCATTGTCGTTTATGTCTGTTTATGATGGAGATCATGTATGATTGATAGTCTATTTCGGAGATGTAAGCAATGTTGTATTCACTCATAGAATGTATTTGTTTGTCAATTTCTGATGGTTTTGTTATTACTAACGGCAAGAAAAATTTCGGCTGCTTAATGGACAGTCCTGTCCTTTTATGGATAGTTCAGTTGATACCTGGTTTGGAGACCAACTGAACATGTATAAACACCTGCAATATTTATGTAATTTAAATAACAAATTACAGATATTGAATCATATTAATCATTATCATTAATGTTGTTACTAGTGTTATTCAGAAGTGGTGTAACTAGGTTTCACAATAAAATAACATTAACAATACTTTTAAACTCTGCATATTAATATTAAAATTATTATTATTATTATTATTCAAATTTCAAGATATTTCAGTGTATTTTCTTGTAATTATAAGACAGATGTCAGCCTTTTGAAATCCATGTGAGACATTGCCTAGTTTTATCTCTCAGAATTTGCAATAAAGGTTGGCATCTTTTTATTCGAAGGTGATTTAATGTTATTATCAAAATTATTGTTATTGTTATCATCAATGATTGTAGTCCGTCTTCAATTTCATGAAGGTGGGAAGTCATGTGATGTGTTATTGTCTACACAGGAGCCTTAGTGACCAGCCGAGTGTTATGCCTTGTTCCACTGGTAGCTTGGTTTGAGGACTGGATGTTTGTTCGAAAATTCAAGGTGTTAGATATGTATTGGTGGATTCCTGTTGAGGTTGTAGGTAAGTGTGATGCAGAGCAAATATCCACAGTCATTAGGGGGAAGTACACAAAATTTTTTTTTTACTGTGAAACTCACAAAACCGTGAACACTAAGAATTATTTCTGGAATGTTTATTCTTCAACCAATCAGACGCGTGATGAAACCGGAAGAAGAAACCACTAACCACTAAAGTGATCAGCTTGCGGTTTTGCTATCATGTTTCTGATTGGTTTTCTTTTGATAGAAATTCCAGAAATATTTGTATTGTTCACTGTTTTCTGAGTTTCGTAGTCACTAAGATTTGGATTCGTTCATCTGATACACCACTATAATTCCCGACATGTCATTGGTGACAGTGATATCCAGCTGCTCTGACTCATTTTTGTTTTTAAAGCTTTCAAAGACCGCTTGCATGTTGTAATTTTTCATCGTTTTTGTCGATTTGTCATCCTGTTTAGGTGTAGTGCTTATGTTTGTTGGTTTGACGTTATCTCATCTGGAACCTGAGAACCTCGCAAGTACACTCCATAGACCTTTGCTTAGTTCTGAAGAACGTGAGGTTCGTAAGCGTTAATAGGGAGCTTAAGCAGCGACGACGGCAACGGCAAAGAAAACGTCATTTCAAATTGTGACTTCTCGTTTTCGTAACTTTTTTATGATTATTCCAGTTTATTTAACATAAAAAATGCTGGCGAGCCGTCCAGGGTCTAAATTACTGTTAACGGTGTAAAAGGAAAGAAGAAGAGAGAAAAACTTGTCGTCTTGCGCTCACGTTCTCGAGAAAACCTAAAATTTGGTCATTTCACGTTGTTGTTTTGCAGAGGACGGCAAAGAAATGTACCAAAATGTAAAACGCACGTGCAGAGTATTGTTTTTGCTCATTAATCCCATTGTTTTGTGGCGTTCTCGTTGCCGTTGCCGTCCTCGTTGCTTAAGCTCTCTAATAATTTTTCTCAGATACCTCAAGGTAAAGCTCATGGTTAAACAAGAATTCCCACTGTCCAGAAGTTACAGAAACCCGCCCGGATGCAGGCTCTCCCCAAAGTAACTTTACGCTCCAACCTATGCTCTCCATCCCTTTATACCGAGGCGTAGTCAATCGATAAATTGATAATCAATAGCAATCAATAGCAGTCGATATCAACATTGATTTCCGATCAAACATTGGCGATAGGAATCGATGAAGAAAAAAGTCGTGAGTTCGATTGATATAGATTTCCGATGGAAATGGATAACGATTGGTTCATCGATTGTTATCGATTATTGTCGATTTTTATCAGAAACTGTTTTTGTCAATTTTTACAATTTAAAGATTGACACGACTTTTTTTATGGTTTCATTAATTGAAGCACTCAATGGATATGAAATAAGTCTTGCCAATATCAACAAGCTGATACCATAGGAACAAGAACAACAACAGAAATTATTATGTGTAATTTGGTCTTGATCGATGTTTAAGCTGCAGCGTGGTTCATTATTCTTGGCTATCACGTAACGTCATCAAAATATAAGCAATTATCAATCCTTTGGAGATTTTAGTTTAGTTAGTTATTAGAACAGCTGGAGACTTATCTTTTTACAAATTTTCTGTCTGCTAAGGTTTTTCGTCTTGTGGTAAAGCAATATTGAATTTCTTAGCTTTTGTGCCACACGATATTAAAATGGCAGCCGCGAATTCTGTCACTAGGCCGGTTAAAAAAAGTGACTTGTCCACTGAGATTTCGCAATCTGAACAGTCCTTGTATGGGAATGGGTACTCATTTTTATGTTCATGAGCTCTCAGAAGACGACTACAGGCTTTTTATAGTGAAACTCGGTAACATGTGTTTTTGTTATCGATTACTGTTGATTACTATCAATTATTATCGATTTCGTCAATCGATAACGAACGATAATGAATGGGCCATTTCCGAGTTCGCTTGAGCCTCTATTTCAAAGCGAGTCAAAGTGCGAAAGTTTTGTGATGGTAATAAGTTCAGCGTTCCATATGAGCGAAAACTCATTTTCATTACAAAGACTTCGCACTTAGACTCGCTTTGAAATAGAGGCTCAAGCGATCTCGGAAATGGCCTATTCTTACCCTGAGTTCGATTGTGATATCGACTAATGATTTCATATCAATCGGTGATTGATGCCGATTGTATTGATTGATTTACGATACCGATTTCTAACGATTGGCTGCGCCTGGTAAAACGCAACAACAAACCATTCACACGATATTGATTTGAAGTTCGTGAGTATTCCCGGTAGTATTTCTTGTGAAAGAGAATTCAATGGTATGCTGTATCGGATTCAGTCCAGACTACAATTAACGGTTTGTAACAGCTGTGCTTTTGTCTTAAGACTCACTCAAGGACTATCTGTGCGCGATAACCATAATGGTCGGCACACACGAGGGGACTAGTCCCTGCAATAAGTCGCGGGGACAAGTCCATCTTTTGAACTAGCCATTTTTGTTGAAAAAGTCTAGTCGGAAGGACCAAAATTGGGTCCTTGTGACTTGTCCCACAAATTCAAATTGGCGTTACCCTCTGAACTATTCGTGTGAACTGTTCGGGGACATAAGTGACCATAAGTTAATAACAGATTAGGATGATAAGCTCCCATATATCCGGACTGAATCGGAAAAATTCAAGCACTGAGTGGTTTAGCCAAACAATCTGCAGTTTGTATTTTGAGGATATATTTTCAATGCTACATTGTAAACTTAATAAATCTATGAGACACGAATGCAAGCTCCCCTTCTCTCCTTTCCTCCCCCACCACCTACCCCACGGGAGAGCTTCAATCTTGGACAGAATAAAATGAGAAATAAAACCCCCTATTCCCCCCATATCAATGTTGAGTTCACGCGCAAACCAAACTGCGCCTTTTTTTTTTCATCATTAAAATGGGGGTGGGGGTGGGGATTGTTCCTTGCAGGCTAGAGTTGACCTGGGGATATCCGCAGAGTGAAAGAATGACACCTTTTGCCGGTCCGTAGTTTTTGCTATGTTCCTATGTAATTAGTCCCCGCGTGTAAACACTACAAGGGGCTAATCCCTGCGACCAATCCCTTCGTATAAACTCTTCAGGGGACTAGTCCCCTCGTGTGTACTGGCCTTAAAACGTTTTTTAAACATGAAAAAATTCTAGATCCAATGGCGTGTTGACCTTTTTTTTTGTATCGCACAGAGAGCGGTCACAGACCAGTTCTACAGCAACGTCCGGGGCTCTGATGACGGCATGTCTGAGGATGAGGTTAAGAACATAAGCTACCTTCGTTCATGCTCCACAAATTCAACTCAGGATTCTTTCCCTCCCCTGGTAGAAGTTCAAAGACAAGACCAGCAGTAAGTACGTGACATGATGATGAAACAGGAGTGGTGCTCTCTGGACTAGTCTTCAGTGCTTCTCTTATGAGCAAGTGCGCGGTTGCACAGTATTTCATCAGCACATGGCGAAAGAGTGTGTTCCGGATACCTTTCAAAGTCGGAGGGTGAAGAAAGATTTTTGAGTGATTGATAGGAATGGGTCTCGCCCAATGTTCTTGTTAAATCATTCAGTTTGCCGGGCCAGAACTGCCAGCTTTATATAGTGAGAGGTGCAGCTGGGGTAAACATTATATAGTGAGTAACAAGAGTGCATTCAAGTTAGTCCAGTACATAAAAGCACTCGTTGATTCAATGGGGACCAAGCGTGCCGATTCGGAAGGTGAAATACTTTGCAGTGTTTCAGGTCTCTTTTACATGGCTGGATCAGAGATGTCAAGCGAAACGCGACAAACTTTCGCGTCTTTCTAGGGAGGCTTTAGCAAGAAAGGTAGTCTCCTTCGCAGCCGTTATTAGGCTCTTCACGTAACGTTCCTCCCTACTAACGGCTGCTCAGTCGAGCTCTGCATTCCTTTCCTCAAACTGACCAATAAGGAGCAGGCTTCCATTTCCTAGAAACCTGGATCTTGTTGTGTTTTTGGCGGCAAATGTAACGAGAAATATGATTGGTGCAGCTGCTAACAGATACATGCAGGTTATAAGTTCTCAGTAACAAAACGAAAGGAATACAGAGCTCGAGTGAGCGGCCGTTAGTGGGAAGGAGCGTTGCGTGACGACCGTAATAACGGCTGCGAAGGAGACTACAACAAGTGCGGCAGTAAGAATGCCACAAAACAATGACGTAAAATAGGTTTAATGAGCAAAGAGCAATCGCTTTGCACGCACGTTTTACATTTTGGTACATTTCTTGTAATATAATGTAATGTAATGTAATGTAATGTAAAACTTTATTTATACACGGAGAATTATCAGTTAAGCCAAAAGTTAAAAACTAAAACTCAGTACAACTGTTTTATATCAGTGATTGCCGTGTGGGAATCCGATATGTCAGATACCTTCTTAATACCCCGTTTAAACTGCCCAATAGAGCCAAGGTTTTTTTAAATCTTTGCCGTCCTCTGCAAAACAACATCGTGAAATCACCGAATTGTATGTTTTCTCGAGAACGTGAGCGCGTAGTTGTAAACTTTTCATTCTTTTTTATTCTGATGATACATTTAGATTAAGTTTATCTCGTTAAGGTGCCTCTAACTGAGACATATCGCCTGAAAATTTTTAGAAGGATTGTGTAGTTGTAGAGCTAAGATGCAAAGAACCACTCAGGCCTAGCTCGCTTTTTGTGTGTAATGAAGCAAATGTGAAATTACCATTGTATTGATATGTGTAAAGGTTTGAAAAAGTGTCGCCGAAAAAGTCATAGGCTGGTAGGTTTGGATGAAATCACGAACTTGATTTTTTGTGTTTTTAAGAGACGAGCCCAGCTCGTGCAAGTACTCAGTGTTTGTGGAAGCGTTAGGATGGGTAAAACCAGTAAGGGTAAGTATATTTCAAGGGTACTTACCATTAGAACTGGCCGGCCAGACAAGTCCATTTGTAAAGAGAATTCCACTATTAGTCAGAACTGTCAAGCCATATCAGTTTATTTCTACGTAGCGTGCATAGCAGGGACGGGTTTTTAGCCAAAGGCTATCGAAAGAAGCCCGTTTCATTCTCAAAATGACCGGCCCGGCTGACTTTTAGTAGGCGCCCTTAGTACAATAAAAGTATTTCAAGCGAAAGACCTATTGTATCTATAAAACAGTTTAACCATTTTTTCATAGGCACTGGTTGTCGTATACTTGTTTTTACAAACTATGAGAAAAGTACATTATATGCATTGCTAGTCATCCTTGAAGAAGTAAAGCAGTTTTCTATTGACTGTCTGTGATTTCTCTAACAATGAAAACCTTAGTGTTTTGGACACATCCGAAAACATGCCGAAGAAGTGATGTGTTTTTCCGAAATTTGGAAGCGCGGGAAATGGGGCGAGAGCGAAACAAAGAAGGGGAGGAGGTAAGAATTAAACGCTTGCTCGCAAATCTTCCCCCAACGCATCTGCTCTCGCCCCATTTCGCGCGCATCCAAAATTCAGAGACCGCACAAAAACGCTTACTACGCACGCTGGCAAGAAAATGGACAAATGCAGACGTATCAAGCGCCCTAAGAATGGCTTAAGCCGGCGTTTACTGGTGAGACGCCAAAATTCCACCACAATAACCTCACCTGGAACCGGACCGAACAACTTTTGAATCAATCTAGTGGCACATTCTAAACGTATATAACAGGCCTACCACTCACGTATGGTGCGGCAAAGGTATAAAGCACTCTCTACTATAATCCGAGAAATTATCTGACTAAATCAATACATACTCTTCCGAGGTTTGGGGTCTATAGGGTCCCCGCCTCGCGAAGAGATCCAAGGAGGAGTGTACACCTATTGCAAAAATGTTCTTTTAAATTATAGAACCAAAAACCATTTAAACCAAGATTTTTAAAACCGTTCTCCATCCAAAATCTCACGGACTAGCTCAAGCGAACCGCAGAATAAAGTATAAATTATAACAGAACGAAATCGTTATTTCAATTCACAGTGAATTTTTCATTCCTGCAGTTGTGTATGTTGTTTATCGCCCATTTGTTCAACTCGGTTTACTCAGTAATTTATCGGCATGTTATTTGGAGTAATGTGTCCGTCAAGAAAGATATCCTTTATCGCTGTATTTTTTTGTTTTTTTGTTTTTTTAGTTTTACCCTTTATTCTGCTTACTTGAGACAAGTTTTAGCTTGAGTTCAATAACTCGCAACATAATCCTAAAAAGCTTGTCAACATATAGGTTACGTGACTACTCTCGATAAAACATTAATCTGGCATTTTGGACACCAAAAAGATGGCTTAATTAAAAAAAAAAAAGATTTGTTTTTTGAAGAACAAAGCGAACCCAGCTAATTAAATAAACCATTAGGAGCCTAACGTAGGTTAGCACATTCTAGTCGCCCAGAGTCACCTGGCCCACTTAACCGGTGAAGCCTGGGCACGAGGACAGACTTCCCCGGTTAAGGACCAGGGCCAGATCCTGAAAGGTGTAATAACTCTATTCCAGGGATAGATGTGCCTTATTTAGTTATTTATCCCTGGAATAAGGTACATTTATCCCTGGAATAGAGTTATTACACTTTTCAGGAACCCGCCCCAGGTGGCTCTGGCGACGAAAACGTGTTCTTGGATTTCACGTGACGTCATAAAAAAAAACTAAAATTAAACGTAAACAGAATTTTTAACTTCATCACGTAAAATAGAGTTTTAAAAATATACCAACTTGCATGTTTTCAGCTCTGTAGTGCGCTTTGTTTTGAAAATTAACATGTGAATATGATCACATATTACTTTTCTACATGCCTAAATTTCTTGATTAAATTTTGTGACATTGGACAACTCATGCACTTTCGTAAACTTAGCAAATAGAAGAAATTTGCACTTATCACACGTTTACATGCAATCCAACGCTCATTTCACATTCTATGGCGTTATTCTAAGGACAGGTGGAAAACACCTTAATTACTCGCTTTATGACCAGAGACATTGCGATCTTTCCTAACTTTTCTTAAATCTCGTTGTACTAGGAAACGTCCCGTAACAATTTATTGAATAACAAGCGCTTGTATTTTTTACTTGCGTGACGTGAAAACCAAGAATATTGATCAGCTTTTCAAACTTAATTATAGTAGTTTTGACTTATTCGCCAAAAGGACAAACCAGTTATTGTCACCAGGGAAAAGAAACCCTAAGGGCACGACTATCTGACCTTTCTTATGAAAAAAAGATCACTTGAAGCCTGCTATGAAAATGACACTATTTCAGTATTTCAGAGAGAATTTGCAAGCAACTGATAAAATGATGCGTTTGCCATGTTGTATTTGTTAAGTTTGCTGCCGGCTGGCGACGGTTTTTTTTTTTCATCTCGTCAGTTTTAAAAGACAATAATCGGCCAATTGTTACCAAATTTGCTGCCGATTTATTAGTTAAAGAGTATACTTCCCTAACTTAGACTTCTCTAAAGTGTTAAAACGTGGAGAGATTAAATAAACAAACTATTTACCTTTTGACATTGCCAGATAGCTCAGCTTTCCTGTGGGCACTTTTTACGCCTTGACTTCACTGACAGGAAGACTTCAGTGCAAACAAATCCGTGGCCGTCAAACTTTGTAGGCGGACGTGATATGTGAAATGGTAAGGACGTATAATATTAACTGCATTATGACTTCAAACAAAAATAAACATTTCTATTTACCTATTTAAGCACATTAGATATATTTTCGCATTTTACCTGAATTTGTTCTTTTTTCTGAATTATATCAGCTGCCATGCATATTCTGCCAAAACTGATCTCTAACAGGCAAAGTACATATTCAGTGCCTACTTAAAGCTTGGGTTTTGAATAAACCTGTCATTCTCTGCCAGAGCCTCAAGCCGTTTAAAGACATCAGCACAACCTGGCAAGTTGTCTCATTTTGGTAAGTTCTCAGTTCCTACCTTCTTTTTTTTTTTTATTTAAACAATATTAACTACAACATTTGCTCAAAGAACAAAGAGAGCTCATCTAGCGGAGCTTATGCTGTTTACAATGAATATCAAAAAAAAAAAAAGAAAAATACGCCGAAAGAGAGCTCATCTAAGTTCCGACCTTCGTATGACTATTTAACAGATTTAATTAATCAAAGAGCAAACTTTACAAACTTAAGGTATCAAAAGTCGCGGGTAGTTGCCAGAAGTAGCTCAGTCTAGTTATCTGAAGCCGGCGTCGTAGTTGTTTCGGGACAGAACCTGGTTGTTTCATTAATTCAGTTTGTTCTCAAATTTACCCCTTAATGTGATTATTTAAAACCGATTGTTGCTGTCAATAGCTTTTAGCTATCATTCATGTTGTTCTGATCGACTTATCACAGTAGTGAAGGAAAATGCAATGCAGTAGGTCACGTTCGTGTATTAAAAAAGACTGCAAAGCTGCCAAAACAACAGCCGCGGAACAAAGTTTTTCCGGAACTATAATGAATTTTGGAAAAATTCTAAATCACTCTGGGAAAGCCATCGGACGACCATCAGTTTCTGAGTATCTGCTCCGTGATGTTCTTACTGAAGCGGAAACAGATTAAGGAATATAAACCTTGCCAAATATCAGATCAGTTATTATAACCGGCATAGTTCCGGATACAGTTAGCGTGACGTCAATCGCCTGACCAATTAGTCACGTCTGTTAAGATATTTCAACGATAAATCTGAACGCGAAAAAGTACTGATAGGTCGAAAGTGAAGACAGCATCAACGAAAATTTAGGAAGGTTGCCCGACTTGAGCCAACTATAAGTCGGCTGCCGGAGTGAATTTAACTTTGTCAAGGAAGTTGAAATTATTCGTAACTTTGCATGAAAGGTTTGCAAGACAGCTCCTTATCGGCAAAAGCAATAGGTGGGTACATGTGTTTTTCTATGTTATTTTTCTTTGCTACCTTCAGCCCACTGCAGGACAAATGATTCCCAAAACGTCCCGATTAAGATTTTTTTGGAGAACATTAGCGACGGTTTCTGCCTCCCTTGCCCCAGATCCAGCTGTTAAGTTTAGTTCGCAGATAGTTCGCCCACTTTGTACAAATTGAAAAAGATAAAAAGATTACAACAAGTTGCAGGAACGTAGATTTATAATTTGAGATTTTGTTTTCGTTGCTGTTGCTGCCGTCCATACTAAAGAAGTGCGTGGCTGTCCTAAGTGGGCGGTTTAGATACCCTTTCGGCAAGGCATTACAGCTATCATTGAATAGTTTCGGTCATACGTGCTCAGTTTGACATCATAATATAAAGTCAGTTAGAATAATTAATCATAGAGCCCTAAACGTTTTCCGAAGAATGTTTTTTAGGGTGCAAATTCTCTTGTAGCTGCTGATCACCAAGAATCGGGTATGACTCCGTTGAAAAGCGGCTTTTGAGTCGTCTAGCTTGATTATTGCATTTTACCTGGCTTGCTTAGGCATTCACTGAAATTGAGCTGATTAAAAGGTGTAAAACACCGATTGCGAAAAAAAATTGCGCGCAGATTTATTTCGCCGTTCCGTTGTAATTCGAAATTCACTGGATATTCAGACAGATTTATAAAGTCTATTATATAAAGCTCAGCTGAGAGTCACTTAAAATCTTACTATAAAAAAACAAATGAATTTCTCTACCCACATTTAAAACTAATTTTGGGCGACTTTCAACAATAAATTAATAATAATTCCTTCGTTTGTCTCGGAGAGCAAAGCTCAACACAATGAAGATTCGCTCATATCATGAGAAAAATTCCTCCGATCCAAACACCGTGGTCAACACATCCCGGTAATTTGCTGGCCGGGAGCAGTGAGCACGTTTCCTAGAAACTATAAGTAGTTAAAAATACGGAAAATATCTTGTCAGAACAAAGAAAAGGTGAATGTAAGATACTGATCTGATCATAGTTTTTCTACCTTTCAAGGATCAATCATCTTATCTCATCTGCTAATGTAATATTAAAGGTGGAGATGCGTTATCTTAGTTTCAAATCAGTTAACACCACCCTATAATCAACCAGGAGCCATATATGGGCTCCTGAATCAACTGATTAGAACAATATCTTAACCCCTCACCCGACCCCACTTGATATCCTTGACTTACGCGATGCAGATCATGTTGGACATATAGCCCTATATCGAGGGTCTATTATGCTCTGGCGGTCTGGCGGTTTAATTAAGCCTATTTTGAGTGTCAAGAAATAAGTGCGGTTTCGGTCTTTGGAAGAAAAGGAAGGCGGTTTTTCCGAAGAACAAAGTATGGCGGTTTGCGGAATGCACGGACCCCTATAATAGACCCTTTATATCTACTTTCCACCTTGTCCTCTTTTAAGAATAACTTCTTCAATTACTTTTTAGAGGTGAGTCAATTGCAACACTATTGCACTGTACAAACAAAGACATGCGCCCCTTACTCACCTTGTTTTTATTATTCATTTGCGGCAGAGATAGTTTATCAGTACTTTTAACGTACGTAATTTACGTTGTTGTGTGACACAATCCTCCAGGTTCCTAGTCTTGCTGATCTCCGGTTGATTGGTTCTTATCAGGTTAAATAAAGTTATTATTGTTATTATTAGTTGTTGTTGTTGTTGTTATTTGGAAAATTTGAAGACATTTTATTTAAGACATAATTCAACATGTGCTTTAACTATATCCCCATATAAGACTCATATAATTGCATTTTCGTTTAATCAACAGCTATAACATTGTTTTAAAACACACCGGCCGATCTTGAACTTGGTTTAGGATGTTACTGACAGCCTCTTCGATGTTTCTTCAAAGTACAATGCAATATCGAAGGACTACTCTACTCCCCATCGTGGTGTTTCTGTATGCCACAGTTTCCTACAGTGTTCAAGTCGGTAAGACTGAAGTGATTCTGATTATTGCATAAACACGTGCAGGAAAAACAACAACGAAAAACAGCGACGGAAATTGAAAAACGCTTCAACTGTCTACTTACACTGACTAGATGAGCGTGACATAAGCCAGTCATCTTTCAGTTCTCGTGGAGAGGCCATTTGCCTGAATAAATCCTTTATCCAGATTCGAGCATTCTATCGTACCCCAAATTTGAGAACGGCTCGTTTCGAGGCGAAAAGTTCTCCGATCAGTCCCATTTAGTTCCGGAAAAGTGAGAAATTTCGATCCAAGCGAACTCTTTTTTCATGAACCTTGAAACTGTCAAAAGCATGCTCTACTGAAGCCGAAATTTCCACACTTTTCGAACTGATCAAGATTAAACGACGAGTTATAACACGATCCCGCTTTTCATAAGAGGCTGGATACCCCTACTTCGAAAACATTCCCATTTGTTGTTGTGGTTGTAAATGTCGCGTAGAAAAGAAGCTTGTAAACGTCTGTAAAACTGACTACAACAACGAAAAACAAAAAAGGGGCAAACGGAACCAATATAAATATATTAACTAATAAAATGCACATACGGTGATGTTTAATGCAACATGGGTTTTTTTCTTCAGACTATAAAACGATCGGTTGCTTCAAGGACACTGGTAATCGAGCTATTCAAACCTTGGAAGGTTCAGACCCTATTTTGGATGGCTCGTATTGGACCAGAAAGAACCCCGTTCAAAAGTGCGCAGTGGCTGCAATGAAGAAAGGTTACAGCATGTTTGCAGTTCAAAATGGTGGATGGTGTGCAGCCAGTTCTACAGCACCACAGACATATGACAAGTACGGAAAGTCAACAGCTTGCGGGGCTGATGGTGAAGGGGGACCATGGGCCAATCAAGTTTACGTGACAAGTGGTAAATGACCTGTTTCCTGTCGCTCTACCTCGCAAAAAAGGCCCATTTTTCATATATATTACCCTCTTCCATAAAAACAAGTTTTGCCTTTCTAAGCAACATTTGAGAAAGCTATAAGTTTACAGCAAATGAAAAGGACAACAAGCATAAATTAAAGTGGCTTCGAGGCACTAAACTAAGAAAATGAATTCAAGGTTAACAGAAATACAAAATCAAAGTTAAATTTATCAATCTTCAAACTGGAGTAGCTTGAAACCGGCATGTCTGATTGTCAACCTGGTTGCAGTGTGAACCTGAACATACCGCGGATACACAACAGGAACAGGAATCGATCGAAGAAGAGAATACAACTGGGAAAATGGCTATGCTATTTCCCAGTGAAAATCCGAACAATTTGATAGAACAGTTCACTTAATACAAATTTATTGAACGTTTATCACCCTTTAGAACAGTCAAATAAGCTATTACTCAATAAGTTACGCATGGCAAAATCAACTGTCTGAGCCGAGTTTGTTTCCAGTACCATAGCAAGTATTTAATTTTTTAATCTAAGTTCCAAGCAATTTTTTCTCGACCAATATTAGCAAATGTTGAGAAGGATGAGAAATAAAGTTGTTAATTAACGTTTATACGAGGAAATCAAGAAATGTTTAGCTATTGTAGTTTATGGCATTCCCGGTCAATAAGCAACTCGTGATGATGATGATTTTTGAGTGAAAAATATTGATATCACAATAATAATAATAATAATAATAATAATAATAATGACGATGATAATAATCATTTTAATGACGGAAAAACGGCCTAAACGTCTAACTCTCGGTAATAATCCTTTTTTTCTTCAGTGACGATTGGCTGTTACAGGGACACCAGTAATCGAGCAATCAATCCCTTGGAAGGTTCAGACCCTATTTTGGATGGCTCGTATTGGACCAGAAAGAACCCCGTTCAAAAGTGCGCAGTGGCTGCAATGAAGAAAGGATACAGCATGTTTGCAGTTCAAAATGGCGGATGGTGTGCAGCCAGTTCTACAGCACCACAGACATATGACAAGTACGGAAAGTCGACAGCTTGCAGGTCTGATGGTGAAGGGGGACCATGGGCCAATCAAGTTTATGTCACCAATGGTAAATGTTCTTTGTAATGTCCCACTACCTTCTTCTGCAAGAACCAAAGGATGGGACAATAGTACCGGATGGTAGTGGAGCTAATCAGTACTGATTTAGACATTTTCCCTTAAGAGGCTCTATTTTAGTGTAAAAACCTGTAAAACCCCCGATGACGTAAAGCAAAGATAACGAAACGTTCGCGCACCGCAAAAACAAAACAAAACAAACCAAAGTGAAGGTGTCTCAAATAACAAAGAAAAACTTCGTCAGGCTTTTACAACGAGGCCGGTAAACCCGCCATTTTACTGACGAATGGGATTACTATTATATTAAGCGCAGCCATTTATATAAAGATAGTATCTATTGCTTCTTCTGTCACCTCTTGGAGTTATCTACAAAATAAAGTTCTTGAAGAACCCCGTTGTAAGTTCAATTATTACAATTGCTTTCTACGAAGTAATGAGTATTATTATATTCAATCTCTGGTGTTTGGTGCGAAAATCTCGTCGTTGATGATTAAAGAAAACACAAGCACTTCATCTTTTCTTTATCACGTTGCAAATTTCTCAAACTTAACTTACAACGCCTGCGAACGGAGAAATGAGACTAATTTTGCAAGTTTTCTTTCCTCAGACTTCGTAACAATTGGCTGTTACAGGGACACCGGAAATCGAGCAATCTATCCCTTGGAAGGTACAGATCCTATTTTGGATGGCTCGTATTGGACCAGAAAGAACCCCGTTCAAAAGTGCGCAGTGGCTGCAATGAAGAAAGGATACAGCATGTTTGCAGTTCAAAATGGCGGATGGTGTGCAGCCAGTTCTACAGCACCACACACCTATGACAAGTACGGAAAGTCGACAGCTTGCAGGGCTGATGGTGAAGGGGGACCATGGGCCAATCAGGTTTATGTTATCAACGGTAAGCCAGCAATCTTGTGCTTTACGTTTAGTGTCACTAGCAGATCTGTCTTTTCTTGCCATAAATGATCTACTATTCTGCAATAAACACCTCATTTGTGATGAAGACCGCAGACACTGTTTCCAAAGTCTTGAAAACCTAAGGCGGCTAGACTACATTGTTATATTAAGGGGCTACAGTCTTCCCCAAAATGAAAGGCATTTAGCGTGTGCTAAAGAGAGCTATCCCGCCAGCGATGGCCTTGTTAAAAAACTTTGAAACTCCATGTGACCGCTATATCCTTTGTGGGCAAAGATGATGTTTGAACAAAGGCGTAATTGGTATTGGAATTAATCGAAAGAGCAGCAGCAGAATTTTTTTAGCCAGTAAATAAGAGACCAGGGAATCCGCATTTAACCAAGAGCCAGTAGTGCAGAATCATTAGGCGCTAAGTAACACAAGAGCTGAACTGTGGAAAACTTGCTGACGCTTTTGTTTTACGCGTTTGACTTATTTCACATAAATTTGTGGTATGAATGGTTAATTGTTGATCAAATTAGGAGAGCCCCGAAAGAGATTTGGTTTGCGTCGACGTGTGGCTTAGTTTACCCTTGAATTAAAGCTTGCCCAGTTTCGCGGAAGGTTGCAACTTGTGTCTCGATTCTTCAGATTGTCAGTGTATCGTTCAACGCATTAGGGCTGTTTTTCCTTATCTTCGGTGACGTCGAAGTCCTTCACTTTAATCCAGGAAAGCGATGAGATCTATATTTTTACACTAGTCAATATTGCTTTCTTTCTTTTTTTTTTCTTTATTCTGCTGTCAGTGGTATTCTTTCATTTTAATCTTTGGTTTTATCCTACACTTGATCGAATCTGTCTTTGATTTACTTTAGGTGCTTCTGTATATACATAGTTATTCATCTCATTGATTTTTTTCAGTGATTGAGTGCTAAGAGCCTTTCGGTAGTTGCCATTTTTTAATAAACCTCGAGTTAAACGACCATCTCTGTAAAATAATGTTTTCCGCACTTTCATCGCCATTTAATCGCTTGCCTTCTTCCAGTGAGATAACGATGCACCATCGTCTTTTTACAGGGTATCAACTAATTGGCTGTTTCAAGGACACCGGTAATCGAGCTATTCAAACCTTGGAAGGTTCAGACCCTATTTTGGATGGCTCGTATTCGACCAGAAAAAACGCCGTTGCAAAGTGCGCAGTGGCTGCAATGAAAAAAGGTTACAGCATGTTTGCAGTTCAAAATGGCGGATGGTGTGCAGCCAGTGCCACAGCACCACAGACATATGACAAGTACGGAAAGTCAACAGCTTGCGGAGCTGATGGTGAAGGGGGACCATGGGCCAATCAAGTTTATGTCACCAATGGTAAATTGCCCGTTTCATGTCGCACTACCTTGAAAAAAAAGACCTATTTTCTACTTTACAAAGTTCTGCGAGCGCAAAAGAATGACAGAAAAGTACCGGATCGTAGTGGATCGAATTAACAATTTTAGGTACCTTTTAGTATAAAAGACAAATTTGATGTTGCGTGGGCTCAACCTTGGAGTAAAAACCTTTAAAGCACCCGATAACGTAAAAGAAAGATAACGAAACGTTGTAAACCATAACGTACGGGAAAAAAAGATAGCTCGCAAAACAATGAAAACCTCGGTCAGGTCAGGCTTTTGCAACGAAGCCTGTAAACCCAATTTAACGGATAGGATTACAAGAGCAGCCATTTATATAAGGATAGTTAATATTTCTTTTCCTGTAACCCTTTTGGGTTAATTGAGAAAGAAAGTTTTTGAAGAGCCCAATTGTAAGTTTTATTATACTGAACGGCTGCTTTCTTCGAATTCACATAGATATTATTATATTCTCCGGGGTATGGTGCAAAAATCTCCGCGGTTATTGTAGAAAGCAAAATCACTTCACCTTTCCTCATTACAACTCCTGCGAACGGAGAGAGACTACATTTGAAACTTTTCTCTCTTTAGACTACATAACAATTGGCTGTTACAGGGACACCGGAAATCGAGCAATCTATCCCTTGGAAGGTACAGATCCTATTTTGGATGGCTCGTATTTGACCAGAAAGAACGCCATCACAAAGTGCGCCCTAGCCGCAATGAAAAAAGGATACAGCATGTTTGCAGTTCAAAATGGCGGATGGTGTGCAGCCAGTTCTACAGCACCACAGACATATGACAAGTACGGAAAGTCAACAGCTTGCGTGACTGATGGTGAAGGGGGACCATGGGCCAATCAAGTTTATGTCATCAATGGTAAGCAATCTTGTGTTTTGCGTTTGGTGTCATATAAGCTGTGTTGTGTGTTGTAACTAGCAGACATATCTTTTCTTGCAATGATCAGATAACAGTAAGATAGCGATGCACCATCGTCTTTTTACAGGGTATCAAACAATTGGCTGTTTTAAGGACACCGGTAATCGAGCTATTCAAACCTTAGAAGGAGCGGACCCTATTTTGGATGGCTCGTATTGGACCAGAAAGAACCCCATTGTAAAGTGCGCAGTGGCTGCTATGAAAAGAGGATATCGTATGTTTGCAGTTCAAAATGGTGGATGGTGTGCAGCCAGTTCTACAGCGCCACAGACATACGACAAGTACGGAAAGTCGACAGCTTGCAGGTCTGATGGTGAAGGTGGACCATGGGCCAATCAAGTTTATCTTACCAAATGCTAATTGATACCGTAGATAACGACTGAAACGTATAGCACTCCGTTTTAGTCTCCTGATATATGAATACGGTAGAGTTTTAACTTATATGCAAATGAGCTTTTGGGTATTAATAATTAATATGGGTATTAGGGGTCTTTTGGCATAGTAGTGACGCAAATTGTTTTATCATTCTATATAATAAAATCCGCTTTGAATTTTTGGCCTTGTTATGCAACAGTTTTCCTGGTTTTGAATGCATACAAGTATTGATTCTGTACATCATAAGGTTTCTTTGGCTTAATTAAAAGTACTGATCGAGTGTGGGTTTATTTCGCATTGTTATTTGATTCTGTCTGATGTTTTTAAACCTGTGCTGCTGCCGGTGTTGCCGTATTGACCTCGCTACCGCTCGGTCAATACGACAAGGCCTCAGAGAAAAATCCTTACTGAAACCCGGAGCAAATGATATGAAGTACCGATTTTTTTCGCGAATCGGAGATATTCCAGCCTTCTTAACAACCGTGCGCAAGCAACTGTTGTTTTACGGAGATAAGTGCATCGATGATGAAGAAAATATCATGAAAGATCTTGTCGCCATGGTTTGCTGTGATAGCAGAGTATGGAGTGTAGAGTATATTTGTTGTGGTAGTAGATTGATTCGCATAGATTGAGTCACATATAGACGAGGATCGCAACGTTTCGACCGCTATACTAGGGAGCTTAAGCAGCGACGACGACGACGGCAACAAGAACGCCACAAAACAATGGGATTAATGAGCAAAAACAATACGCCGCACGTGCGTTTTACATTTGGTACATTTCTTTGCCATCCTCCGCAAAACAACAACGTGAAATGACCAAATTTTAGGTTTTCTCGAGAACGTGAGCCCATGACGACAAGGTTTCTTTCGTTTCCTTTGCTTTAACACCGTTCACAGTAATTTAGGCCCTGGACAGCTCGCCAGCTTTTTTCACGTTAAACATACTGGGATAATCGCGAAAGAGTTACATAAACGAGAAGTTATATTTTGAAATGACGTTTTGTTGCCGTCGTCGTCGTCGTTGCTTAAGCTCCCTACTGTTGGTCTTCACTGGCGATGGTGTCGACTGCCGGGCTGACTGTGTCAGTATCAGTGTAAGAAGCACCGTGACTTATTGGTGCGTTTCGATCCTCGCTTAGTCTGACTGTTGTTGATTGCAGGATTTCTATCCTTTTTGTTCAGACTAGAAGTTTTTCCTCTGGCAGTCCCCCTTACCTATACCGATACCGATCGGTGTGTGATCGTGAACATCCACACTTTAGGAATTTCAATTCCACCGTGTTTATGCCTGTTGATGTCGTGAGGGTTAATTCTTAAGCGAATGGCCTCTTGAACATTACGGGTGTCTTAATGTGGGTCTCGGGCAACAAACGTAACCTCATCCTAGAGCGGATAGTGCCCAGTCGCATTGCTGTGTCCTGATTTCGAGCAAGCCGTATCTTTCTCGTATCATGGCCTTAATCCATTCATGCATAGTTCTTCCCGTCTCTCCAATATAGATCTTACCACTCCCAAAGAACCTTGTAGACTACTCCATCCTGTTTTGCTAGATGGAAAACGTCCCCATAAAACCTCCACGTCAAGTTCCACATGGTTTACAAGAACGGCTGAAAGAATAAGTTGCACAAGGTGTGATCTGAGTGTTGTATCGCATCTGACAACGGCAACAGTCTGGGTCTTTCCTGTTTTCGAATCGATCTGATGATTTCAAAACTAGTCTTTCTCAGAAGTATTTCACTTTTACCTGTTTTATTAATGATTTCAGCTCCTTAATGTGGCAAACGGACGTCGAAAAGCTGAGCCGCAGAGTTAAGAGGGCAACTTTGGGTTGAACGGGAAAATGGCGTTAGTCTTTTGTATTATCCTGAAGAATTTGTTTTTCATTTTGTCGTTTTCATGTGATCGTAGTTTTGGTTGTACAGCAGTTTCATGGTTCTGCCAAGCTAAGAACTGTTTTTACGTCTCCTGAAAAAGGCTGCATCCAAAAATACTTCTCTTGTATCTGATCCTTTTATCTCAGAGAAAATTATGAACGAAACACAAGTTTCTGGTTTATTCTGTATGTCTTTCGCAAGTCTTTTCACGTGCAGCAATATTCAACAAAAGTGATTTGATCTATAATTTCACTGACGAGTATAAAATCACTTATGCGGGTGCTAAGTGGAATTGGTCCAGGGGAATTTTGATAACTAACGACGAGTCTTTATATCATTTTTCAGATTTTTTTGATTGATATAACCCACGCCTAATTTAAGAAGAATGTTTTTCTTGAAGAAAAGAATGACCCATTAATGATGGCTTGACACTGTTAGAGCGCAATAATAGATCAGCTTTTCAAACTTAATTATAGTCGTTTAGACTTATTTGCCAAAAGGATAAACAGTTATTGCCATTTAAAAGAGGAAATTAACTTTAATTAAGGGCTCGACGATCCATTTCTTATTTTTAAAAAATTAATCTTTGAAGCCTGCTTTGAAACGACTAAAACACTCTTTAGATCAGTAATTCAGAGAGGATCTGCAAGCCGCAACAAAAGTGATGTTTATAGTTTATAGTCTTATAGTTTTTTTTGACGCTGTTTTCTCGTCTCTTTAAGGAACAGTTCGCCTAAGAACGATAGCACTGAATAGCAAATTATGCAGAAAGATAATTAATCATTGAGTAAAACAGAAAAATTGCTGCTACTTAATGAAGCACATATTTTTGTTCTCATTTACTGACTGGTTTCCTCTTTGAGCTTGCCCTTCGGCCTGTGGGGTACATGGGTAATTTGAAGTCTTGTTTTCTATTATCTATAACTCCCGTGATTGGTTGAAAATTTTAATACTTCCCCAGTGCGAAAGGTGCCTTCTACTAACGTAGCGAAAGCAGGATGCCACAGAACAATAGAAATTGCTATCTTTCTTACAATTGGCCATTCCGAAATTCAAAAGGGAACTGGGGCGAGTTTCAAATTTTGAAGTAATGGATAAATTGACACCATCACATGAACGATGACATTGAGTTTAGTCGTTTGACCAATTTTATGACAAAATTAGAGACGTTTGTATGGATTTTGAGCTATGTTTCAAGGTCTATAACTTGGTCTCTGTTTAACCTAAAAGAATCAAACTTGGTCAAACGACTAAACTCAATGTCATCTTTCATGTGATGGTGTCAATTTATCGATTACTTCAAAATTTGAAACTCGCCCCAGTTCCCTTTTGAATTTCGGAATGGCCAATACAAGGACCATAATACGTAAACTCAACTAAAACAGATAGTCCAGCTTTGAAGGTGTCGAAATTACCTCACAAAATGGGTATACGGATATCTATTTTAATTAAACAGCAAAATAAAATTGAGGCTGCCATGGAAATTCACTCCCTCTTTGAGATCGCTCTTTATCCTGACTGTTTACAGGAAGTGCAAACAGTTTTCGGCATTTTGTATCAGGACGTGACGAGTGGAATATGATAGAAAAAGTGATATGGATGTGTAATTGCATTATGACTTAAAAGCAAAAATAAACATCATTTCTATTTACCTAGTTGAGTGCATTGACCATATGAATTGAAGAGAGTTTGACACAGACTATTTCCCTGGAATACGATTCAGTTCTTTAGAAAACGTCAGAAAACGCGACCGAATTTGTTAAATGTACACAACAGTTCATTTTCGGCCAGAACGATCACGCAACATACATGCTATTTTTTTCTTACTTTACCTTGCTCTGCTAAAGTTTTATCTGACGTTTGTTTGCCAAAGTTAATCCTTTTTTCCGAATTTATTCAGCTGCCATATTCTGCCAAAATCACTAATTCATTTCAAAGTAAAGATGCACAGTGAACATACTTAAGGTTTGGTTTTTAAATAAAACTTTTATTCTCAACCAGAGCTTCGAGCCGCTACAGACAACCCGGTAAGTTGCCTCACTTTAGCCCTTTTCCAATTAACTTGACTTTCAAGTGATTATTTAGCCTGTTTATTGGTCAAAGAGCAAAATATTTTTGCAGATTTTGCCAGATGCAGCTCAGACTGCTGCATGATTAACGGAAGTGTAGTTGTTTCAAATTTTAAACTTCCTCAGTCTGAGTGGGAACTTTTTTCCAATTCAACTTTCCAGTACTGCTGATTAATGCATCATTGAAAGCGTCATCTGAAACAAAGTATTTTTTGTCATATAGCAGGTGCAGACTGTCTTCTCTTCATGGTATTTTCAGCGCAATACGTTGCACTAACGGTTTTTGCTTCGTTCGTTCTCTTTGCTTTAGGGACAGAATCTCCTTGAGTTTTAGATTGTTCGCAATTCTCCACTGTCGAGTCGGATTATTTAGACTTTTCGGGGGGGGGGGGGAGGAGGAGGGGTAGTTTTGCTTGGCCAATTTGCTGAGCCCCTCCAGTTATGACACCCTTGCTAAGGGGCCTGCAATGGGTGTTTTATTTTGGTTTTAGCTTCCTCGGGTTGTTACAGTGATAAACTGATCCCGTTCTTGGAGGAAAATAGGGAACTTAAGCAACGACGACGGCGACGGCAACGAAAACGTCATTCCAAAACATAACTGTCCAGGGTCTAAGTTGTTGTGAACGGTGTTAAAGCAAAGAAAAAGGAAGAAAAACTTACCGTCGTGCGGTCACGTTCTGGAGAAAACCCAAAATTTGGTCATTTCACGTTGTTGTTTTGCAAAGGACGGCAAGGAAATGTACTAAAATGTAAAACGCACGTGCAGAGTATTGTTTTTGCTCATTAAGCCTATTGTTTTGTGGCGTTCTCGGTGCCGTTGCCGTCGTCGTTGCTTAAGTTCCCTAATGCTGGCGTTGCGCCGCCGGGTTTTTCGGAATAAATTGTGGGCATTTTTCCGCTAAGGCCGGTTTACGTACAACAAGTTTTTTAAATCCAATTACGACGTTGCTTGGTGTCGACGTGATACGAGAAATTTATTGATCTCACTTCGATCCAAAAATCGAACCTGAAATGAAAGTTCACTGAAAGACGTTGATGCCGCCATCTTGTTCATGAATGATAGTAGAGCAATACCATTACTGTATCAGTAAAGGTCAACTGAAGGAAAGGAAGACGATGATGACTATCAGTTTCTGAGAACCTGATCCGTAACACTATTATAAGCGGGAGTAATTGGTAGTCTTCACACGAGAGGGAAGGTAAACTTACGAATATTTCAAGCCAAGTAAATTTTTAATACTTCAAGTAAATGTTTTTAACGCTTCTCACACAAGTGATAGTTTTTTCTTCAAAGATCACTTAAAGACCCATTGTCACTTACCGCCATGCTCTGCGAATTGTTTATTTTGTTTGGAGTCGACCGGCAAGTAACGGCCTGTTGCAAATTATAATCACTTTATTGTGACAAAATACAACCAGGAGCCCATCACTAGGAGCGTACAACTCCCATACTAAGCCTATGTCACGGCATTTTTACAGACCGATTTATTTTTAGACTATCTTTCTCGTGAAAAAAAGCAGTTCTGGCCACGTGATACCGCATCATCATTACCTTTCTTTTGTTCTAAAGTTTCTTAGCTTCGCCGGGAAACTTCATAAACTAAATAAATGCCAAGAACTTCCACTAGATGCACTATTGACTTGCCACTTCTGCTGGTGATAAGCCGAAACGTTTGACCGCGTCGCTTCTTCGAATTTGTTTGATATCAGCGGCTGTCGACCGTTGAAGATAACAGTTCAGCAGATATCCAACCTGAAATTCATTGTTGATGTTATTGCGAGAGTATGGTCCTTCCTCTAATTCTGCAAGCTCTAAGGCAAACTTTCACTAAGGCCCTGTTTACAAGCAGGTAGTAACCCTAGTGCTAGGGTTACCCTAGCAGGCGGGTTAAAGATATCCCGGGTTTCCAAGCAAAATTTCATAGGTAGGGTTACCCTACCACCCGTGACAACTTAATCGCAAACAAAATGGCCGACAAGCCAGTTATTACATTATAAAAAGAGATGATTCGCACAACATACTCATTAGTTCTTGTGGTGTTCACCGTGCACTGTGAACTGAAGCTCATTTTGAAGTCCTTGGTGTTGTGTCGTCTTGATAAGCAACAACTGCAGGTTATTGCGACTTATTAGTTGCAACATCAAATGAACGCTAGCGCTTAAAGTTTTCTCACGGCTTCCGAATTTGCAACTGATTATTAACCTTGAATCTCGTTAAGCAGACCATCTCCGGCTGCTTAAGTTGTTTCGAGTGAGATCACTGAAAATGACGTGTAAATTCGAAGCGTTTTGTTTGACTAAACTATTGAGTAAGTAACATTCCTTATCAAGATTCTTGCGTCCATATGTATGTTATTATTCATTCGTTTGGCGCATCACGGAAAGTGGCAATGGGTCATTTTCAATCATCCTGATAACAAAAATTAATGTTAACGGTAACTTTTATTCAGCATTTCTCGACTCACAGCTAAAACGTATTTCGAGCAATTTAAGTTAGGAAGAGTCAGTGGGCCAGTGCTTTTGCAAGCATGTAACAGGGTGTCAGAGTTCAATCTTGCGACAGTGCACTGAAAAATTATCTTCAAAACTGGAGGTGCTCTCGTTTCCCACAGAATGCTAAATACCATTGGAATCATTCGGCTCTTCCTCTAAAGAGACAGACGTTGAAACTATTCAAATTTCACAAGGGGAGAAAGAGAAGCTGGGCGCACAAAATAGCAATTCTTCCACTAATATAGTCTCATAATTGCTTGTTGTAGCTCCATCCTCCCAGAAACAAAAGGCGTTTTTTTTCTAACGAAATTCTTCCTATAAACGACCACAATGAAGACTTAACAAAGGAAATAACCCATCCATGTGTAAGGTATGCCCTAGGGGGGATGCTGTGGATTTAAACAAGTCGGCGCTTAACATAATTAATGGAAAGATAAACTCATTTTATGACAAAAATTCCTCATCAAACACTGGTGGACACACAGCATGAATTCCTTGGGTTGGGAGTCTTTCGCAGTGAGCAAGCACGGAACTATTAGCGCATATTCATGGAATCACTTATTTGCTGTAATATCATGTCGAAAGCGTTCCAAACTAATTTGTGGCATTACATTTTAGAGAAGTTCGGTGCAAGATAATCAAAACGCACTGAAGAATTTTGCCAATCCGAAGGAAGTTTGGCATTTCATCGAAGGAAAACTTAGTTTCCGTCAAGGTCATAAGAGCCAAGGTATAAAATATGACAAGTCCGTCAAAATCGCATTATTTTATTCGATTTTCTGTAAGCCTAATTACAAGAATACAGTTTACTGTTTCAAATAAGAAATTCCGACTTTCGGACCCCTCAACACTTATCCGAGGAAAAACGATCAATATACTATTTAACTTGAGAGGCTGTCCGAATTTCGGACCCCCTTAACACCTATTCGAGGAAAAACGATCACTAACTTTTTAGCTTGAGAGGTTTTCCGAATTTCGGACCCCCTCGAAACGATGATCGAGAAGTAGATCACAAGTAAACTAATGAATAACTGAATAAAACAGGCTCTATTCTTTTTCTTCATCTTCAGATATGAATTACCCAGTATTGCTTGTGGTACTGTGGGTTTTTACAGCATGGAGTGGTGCGCATGCGTGCTGTAACTGTGACTCTGATTATGTAAGTGACGAGACAGTAACTTATTTTTTCCTACTTAACAGCTTCACGTTATTCACAGCTTCACCAATCCGATTTGCAGCGAGGAGATTTGCACGAGTTTTCAGCTGATTTTAAGCCGAGGTTTTGATTTCTATCAATTTTAATTTTAAACGGAATCACTCAGTATCAACAAACACAGATTTGGCATTATTTGAACTTGAAACACCAAGTCGCCTTGTAAATCAGTTTCAATCCAACAACAGCTAGTGACTTATTTTAAGGGCCGTCCCATCAAACGTCAACATCATTCAGATATCCGATTCTAAAGCATGCGATTCTACAGTATACGTGTCTGTCTCCGGCAGATTCACCAAACTGAGGTATAATAAGCAAACTCCAAACCGTGTAGAAAGTCGTCATCGCTCTTTGCAATTTCAAACGCGGATAATATATTACATAGTTGCCTCTAAGGGTCACGGGTGACCTTAATATTCCTAACACACAGCTCTTGTTGATACCGCGCGAGCCATTTCATCTTTCCATTTAATTAAGACTACATTACAAAAGGACTTGAAAAAATGTTGGTAGATGATAAACGGCTTTGTGGCACCCGTCCATATCTCACGGCCCCTTGTTACGATCTGCGGTCTTCAGACTATATATATATATATGAAGGTTTTCCTTTCATAGTTGTTTAAGATAAATGGATTTCATTAATGGTATATTTTAGCTTTACAGGAGTTGTAAAGAAATCAAAGACAACGACCCTGAGGCAGTGAATGGCGTGTATAAGATCCGCCCATTGCCAAATGCTGATCCCATTCAGGTGTACTGTGAGATGACAATCGCTGGTGGCGGCTTCAACTTCCTTCCCAGAGGCCTCACTAGACGATCACGCGCTCAGAATATTGTCAACGCTCTCTTCAAGGATAAGAAAAACATCCTTCTGAAGCTGCAGAAAAAAGCTGACCGCAGCGAGTTTTACACCCTGATTCAGCCTCTACCACAGTTCGCTAACATAGACTTTAAAGTGATGGTTAACAGCTTCGCTGGTTACACTCCACCAAAAAACGCCTACATGAGGGAGTACATCTTCCTTGGTATTTTACCATCCAGAGCAGCAAATCATAGAGGCCAAACCCAGGGCTTCAAATCCAACGGGCACTTAATCCAGTTTAGAAGTTGTGATGGAAACCCCAACAGCTTGTTTGCATTTTTGCCAAACCACAATCTCCAACCCCCAAGCGGGTATCATCCTAGTTTGATCTATGAAAACCAGGGCGTCGCAGTTAACTGGCGTTCAAAGGCCGCTCCAGTCACCAACCCGGATCGCATGATGCCAAATGAGTTCTTTTTCCTGACCGAGCTGCACTTTGGGGGGTGCGGCTGCTACACTTCCAGCAACCGCTGGGCCAAGTTCGGCTTTCACGCCACGGCCATTGGAGTTCGCTAAGGGCTTGTTTCCACAGTTTCCCGCTTTAATAGTAGACTGGCTAGATTTTAAAATTGACTTAGTGATTTCTTGTGAAGGGTCACCCTTCACAAGAAGGTCACCCTTCATTTAAGAAGTTTAGTGAACTTAAAATTCCTATTTGGTTTGAAAATAACATGTAAAACGATACAATTTTTTTTTGCTGTAAAGATAAAAACAACACGATCACTTGTAAGCCAAAACGGCCGCGGGAACAACATCTCAATAAACATGAAATATAACAGTTCAATTTATTTTCTTTTTTGTTAACTAACGACTATAAGTGAAAGTATAGAACACTTTTTTCAACTGCTGAACACGAATATTTCCTACTGCCTAAAAATAATTATATTGGATGATAATCAACCATAAGAGAGCCAGAAAAAAGCGAGCGTTCTTTTGTGCGGTGCAATTTGTATTCATAACCCACAGGATAACACCCCCTCACTAAAGAGATTCCAGTAGCTCAGTGGTTGGAGTATCCGACCTAGAGCGCGGAGGGTCGTGAGTCCCACTTTGAATCGAATCTAATTTCCATTGGGAACTCCCTAGATTTATATGTAATATATGTTATGAATTTGAAGCCATGTCGAGTTAGTTGCTCCAAGTTACTCCGAGATAGCCCTTAACAGGAGGAAAATGTGGGAGTTCTTTTTTGTCAGTGCGCATCACGTGTTTGTCCAAAAAATCGGGATGTCTCAAACAAAGACATTCGCTCGGTTTAGAAGATCCTGATAAGGACCAATGAAAATTTTAAGCTGTTATTGTATGTTAAACTTTCTCAGAATTATTGTTGCTTATCTCGAGAAAATAGATCGTCTTCAGGCATGTGACAAGCGGCCATATTGGTTCTTGAAACAAAAGAAAGTACCTGCACAAAAACAGATTTCAAATCCCAGAGGGTTAGCCTTGTGCACCAACATGGCCGCCATTCCTTTGTTTTGGTGCACCAACATGGCCGCCGTGACGTCATGTGAAAACGATCTATTGGTGATAACCCTCAATCACCGTTTCTTGTCGATTCTAATCGCCTGTATTAACATCTCGTTGTCCCTCATGCTTACAAAGCACTCATAGATACCCGGAGGTTTTTTCTTTGCGATTTGTCCATCCGTTGGTCGTGAATCCAATCATTGAGACCAGGCAGGAGCCTATTAATGGGCTCCTGGACCAGGTCAACAAGGACGTAAGAGCGATTGTCTGTAAAAATAACCTACAGCCATGCAAGATAGAAAAATCGAAATCCCTCAAACTTTGTCATAATAAAGGTCTTAGGAAACTATTTTTGAAAATACACGATTAAGCTCTTTTGGATTTATTTATTTCCGTTGGGACAAGATTTAAATTTTTACCCCTGCAGGCGCCTTCAGACAAGCAAAAAATGCCATACTTATTTTGGTGTCGTTCATGTCGACTAAAAGAAGCTGACTTGACAGTTCATAATTTTTTGATCGAGCGAACCTTCCCTCGTACGTTGCTGTCTTAAGGCACCAATTTATCGCAAATAGTTAGGGTACATGAGCGATTTCCAGGACTGGAACCAGCAACAACCATTTTCCCTCCGCCGAACTAGAAAACTAGGAAAGGTTTCCAAGAATATCAATATTACAGCTAGATTGAGGTCATTTAATTTAGGTGATTTTTACAGACAACCGCTCGTAACTTACATCAAGTGGAGAAAGTATTACAATGCAGTAACAAAAATGGAAGGTGCATCAAAATAAGTTTATAATTTTAAGGTTGTCTCATGCGTTTTATCAGTTTTAAATTATACTACATTAACAACCTATTTAGAGCCAGAACATCCTAATTCTCACAAGGTCTGAGCATTCGCAGCTACATTTACTTCGCGCCTGCAAGGAATCACGGTAGTTGTATTGACTCCACACCTTCAAACAACTTAAAAAATGGTGACTGAAGAACTCTCGACACTCAGGACTCGCGGTTCGCCTTCTTGTGTACAGGAGGTGCCATGCAGAGATACCCGGGCATTGCCAAGATGGACGACTTTGTAAAGTCAATGTGTGAACAATCCACCACTGATTTCTTTCTTTCTTTCTTTCTTTCTCACGACTGAAATGGTACCGATAGCCTGTATGGCAGGTAGGTCTAGGAGGGGAGGGTGATGGGGAGCGAGAAATTGGCGTGAGAACAATGGCGGGGTATTCCCCCTTCGCTTATACGCCTGCCACGCAGTCTACGGCGTGAATCAAGATCGTGACGGAGCAGTGACTCAGGTACATTGTTTTGTTTTGTGTTGTTTTCTTGTATTTTGTCTTTGTGTTTGGGCAGGAGGATGTTTAAGGGAAGTTCAAAAAGGAACAAACAGTATTTCCCGTCACGGTTCTAGGGCGTTTCCGTCGCGGTTTTCACCGTCGTTGCCAAGGGCTGTTTTATTAGCCTTTCGTGCGTGGCCTAGTCAATTACAGGCGTCGAAATTACCACTCAAAATGGGTATACGGAAATCTATTTCAATTAAACAGCGAAAACTAAAAAAACTGAAGCTGCCATGGAAATTCTGGAAATTCATTCCCTCTTTGAGATTGCTCTTTATCCTATTTACAGGAATTGCAAATAGCTCTGGGCATTTTTTATCAGGACATGACGAGTGGAGTATGTGACTAATATGTATTGGCTAACATGTGATTAATGCGACTGACCACTACTAATGATGAGGAGGATTTATATAGCGCTTTTATCCAAAGAGCTCAAAGCGCTTTACAACACTTTTTGGGGGACTTTGCCAGACTGCTTTTTAGGCGCAAATTGCAGCCACGCAGTTTACAATCTTATTTGAATGAATAGTAGGATCAACACAAGTACCCCCAGAACAGAATAAGTTATATACCATCACACCGGGGACTACGTCCCCTACTCTTTTCGATCAGTGTGTGGGTTCTTTAACGTCCCACACCAGTGCTGTGAGACGGGGCCTCCGATTTTATCGTCCTCATCCGAGAAGACTAGAAAGTCTAACCATTTGCAGATGTCATTACAAAGGTAACATTTTCTCCTCAGTTATTTAAAGACCCTGAGTGTTGGTCCGGCCTGGGCTGAGCCAACTGGTCGGCGGTTAACAACTGATATAGATGTGTAATTGTATTATGACTTTAAAAAAAATAGGCATCATTTCTATTTTCCCAGTTCAGTGCATTAAAGTATATTTTTTGTCGTATAGCAGCCGCAAGCTGCTTCTCTAGGTTTCAGTTAATCAGCGCAATAAGTTACGATAAAGGTTTTTGTTTCGTTCGCACTCTTTGCTTTCGGGACAAAATCTGGTTGAGTTTTAAAAGTAAGAAGAGTAAGTTCCATTGCCTTCAAAGCATTGGCGTATCCAGGAGTTTTCAAAGGGGGTCACACTGTGTAAAACACAGGGTACTCGCCAGATTCTCACCTGAATATTGTAGGTTGTTTGCTTAAAAAAAGGCTTACAAAAAGGGGGCTCACGGGCACTCCAGGACCCACCCCTCCCCCCCTAGCTACGCCCTTGCTTCAAAGGGACTGATAAGACGAACCACGCACACCGACGATTTGAAACGCGGCACACAGTAAGCTCAATATATATCATCCTCCTATTCTGGGATCAGGATGTCACCGTATCACCCCGTGAGTTCCCCTTAACCGATGGGAATCTCACAAACACTGTCGACTTACAAGCCGCTCGACAGTACTTTCTATTCCTAACATAGGGCATTTTGAAAACTTTTATCCCATGAAACGTTATCGTAAATAATTCCTTATTATTTGCAGAAACCTGCGTCATAACGAACAAGGTTAAAGAAGCATCCAAATATCCGGAAAATTAACAACACCTTTTAGAAAATAACGAACAAGAATCGTTGATGCATAACATTACGTCAGACTGGCAGTGATGACTGAACCGATGTTTACCTTAGACACGCCCCCTCCCTCCTGGGTAAAGGCTTTTCTTTCGTTCGTACTCTTTGCCTTCGGGACAGAATCTGGCTGAGTTTTAGTTTGTTCTCAATTCTCCGCCGTCGAGTCGGAATATTTAGCTTTAACTTCCTGGCCACAGCTGTAAGTTTTACTCAGCGAGCAATGTATGTTTTATTTTGCTTTCAACAGCTTTTAGGGCGCTTACCGTTAGTCAGAACTGGGCTGCCAGAAGGGTCCATTTGTAAAGAGAATGCCATTATTAATCAGAACTGTTCAGCCAGATCAGTTTATCGTTTCTATATAGTATGCATAGCCTTGATGCGTTTTAGTGAAAACTCTGGAAAGAAGCACATTTCATTTTCAAAATGAAGGTTCGGCTGGCCGGTTCTGACGTTTGGTAAGCGCCCTTAGCTTCTTCAGGTTGTTTCAGCGATAAATTGATCCCGTTCGTGGAGGAAAATGCTGGCACGGCACCGGTTTTCCGGATTGCATTTTAGGCATTTCCGCTAAGAGCAGTTTACTTACAACAAATTTGTTTGGTGGTTTGGTGACTCACTTAGTTCCCTCTTAGCGTGATGCGATAGATTTATCGATCTCACTGCGAGCCTAAAATCGAGCTTGTCTGAATAAACGTTCACTCAGTGAAAGACTGAGTTGTTGCCGCCTTCTTGTTCTAGTCAGTTACAGAGGTAAAAATGATAATAGAGCAACTCGATTAGTTGTAGAAGAGGAAAAGGAAGATGATGGCTATCAGTTTCTGAGAATCTAGTCCACGACACTGTTATAACCAGATGAAATTAAAGCCGGAACATAAACCTGGCCAAAGAGCCATCTAAGTCAGAGCCATCTTGGTTACAAAGCTAATCTCGGATTTTCGTAGCTGAAACGGGGCCTAAAAGATTCACAGTAAGGAAATGACGTTTTCGGCCGAAAGGGTCAAATATTTGCTGCTTTTGGCAGTCTAAAACGTCAGCGGCTAGCATTTTCAGAAGAAAATAGTGCCTTAGAAAGTTCGCGAAAAGTTCACTTTACTGGTGAACAATTTCTCCGCTAAGGAAGATTTTGTTCCCTAAAAGTTTCGAACAATTTAAGTTTTCGCTAAGGAATCCGAACAGATCAAATTCGTGTAGCTAATGAAAACATCACTTGAAGAGGAAGAGGAAGATGAAGATGAAAGCCATACATTTCTGAGAATCTAGTCCATGACACTGTTATATTGAAGCGGATGCCGAAATCAAGAAACATAATCCTTGTCAAACAGCAGATTCAGTTCCGCCAAGAAATCAACAAGTGATTAGCTAATCAGTGGCCTTCTCTTTTGAGCCGATTAGTGACGTCTGTAAAGATATTTAAGCGATAAACCTGAACGCCAAAAATCACTGGTCAATGGTGAAGACAGCAGAGAAGAACTAACATTAGGAAGACTGTGGAGACTGGGCCAACCATTACAACTGAGTAAGTTTTTCACCCTGTTTTAAGGTGATTGAAATTAGTTAACGTTGCAACCAACTATTGTAAAACAGTTCCCAATGCGAGGACAATAGGTAGCCGGCACATTGTACTTTTTGTGACTGTCAGCTCTCTGTGAAACAACTAATACAATCAAAGTTTTGTGGAAACTCTAGATTACGACATTAAAGCCTTCTTCGGTTTTCTCCCTTTCACCAACCTCATCCTTCCTCATGCCCTAGATCCTTGTGTTTCATTGTAACCCGGACAGTTCGCCCAATTTGTACAAATAATTGAAGAAGAAGTCCTGCGAACAGGCTCGTCAATTAATTATCTAGAGTTTTGCTTTGATTTGCTATTGAATAACGCGCGGTCAAAACTGGGGTATGGGCAGTTACAAAAAAGTCGCAGTAACGCAAATTTATATCAGTTTTGAGAATTAGTTTTCGTCCGTTGCCATTTCTGTTGTCCTTCCCTAAGCTTTCTCAGATATCGGGTGGCTGTCCTTAGCGGAAAGTTTAGAAAGGGACACTAAAATCCCAGCTGTACTGTCGGGCAAATTTTCAAACTTTTCACTCAGCTATCATAATTGGTTTTGTCACTTCTCAGCTAAGCCGATTTCGCTCATAGCTTTTTCAAGACGGTTTTTCAGTTGACAGTCAAAATTCTGATATAATTCCTGTGTTTTGCACTTCGCTAACAGATGTTTTTATATAAGGCAATTTTCGTTTGTTTAAGATAACGTGGGCGGTTAAGTTTTTTGTTTTGTTATGTGATTTGATCGATCACGCGAGATTCCCACCAGTTCAGGCAAATCGTGATTAGCCAATCAGATTAGTTCAGGTTCGTGACTAAGGTTAAAGTAAGCACTAATTGGGAATCGTATATCAGATTTAAAGAACAGCTTTATCGGAAAAGTTTCTCGGTGTACCTTCAAAATCAGTAGTGCCCTAACCCGTGGTGCGAAACATCCTGATCACCGAGAATTGGTTACGACGTCGTGAGTGAATCGCATTTCCAATCATCCTGATACTGGAATGTTGAATGTAACTTTTATTCAACATTTCTCCACAATTAAAACTAACTTTGAGCAATTTTTAAAACTCAGTTAAGAAGAGACTGTGGGCTAGTGCTTTGCTTAACACGCAACAATTAAGGTATCGGAAATAAACCGAGCGAGTGCAGGCGCGGATCCAGGGGAGGTGAAATGGGTGAAATTTCACCCCCCCCCCCCCCCCTTTTTCGGAGCCCCCTTCTATCTTTTTTTTCTTATCAGACCTCAAACACTTCAACCAGGCTTTGGTTCTATTACATTATTACAAAAATTCACCCCCCATTTCAAAATCCTGGATCCGCGCCTGGAGTGCAAAAATTGCCAGATGCTATGTGAATCACTTCCTCTTCCTCTGAAGAAATTTTATAGTTTTTAATATCACAACTCTGTCACTGGAGGACCACTGATGTGAACGTGATTTCGTGATTAAATAGAGGACGATGATTATTTTACTTTTTGTAGTCCCTCGCTCAAACAAGAAAGTTTTTTCCTGAACTTGAAACTCTTCTCATAAACAACGACACTGAGTGAGACCTAACAATTACCCACCCCTACGCAAGTTATACCCGAGAGGGGAAAGCTGTCGATTTAAACTGGTCATAATGCAAAGATTCGTTCATTTCATGAGGAAAATTCCTCTTCAAACACTGTGGTCGATACACAGCCGATAATTTTGTTTGGTCTGGGAGTCTTTCGCAGGGAGCAAGTTTACTACCATGCATGCATAGAACTATCAGTACATATTCCTGGAATCACTCAGTATTTGCTGTCATGCTGTAGAAACGACAATCGAGAAGTAACAACATGTTTATTGGTTAATAAACAACGATTCACTGAATAGAACTTGCTCTTTTCAACAACAGTTTCTGCAACTTGTTTTCCCCTTTTTCTTCTTCTTCTTCTTCAGATATGAATTACTCAGTATTGCTTGTGGTATTGTGGGCCTTTACAGCTTGGAGTAGTACGCATGCGTGCTTGAACTGTGACTCTGACTATGTAAGTGAAGAAACAGTAATCGGCAATATATTCCTACTTAACAGCTTCACCAACGCATAGCAATCCAAACTAGGGTTGGCAACATGGGGGCTCGTTTGAATTTTCAGCTGATTTTCAGTCGAAGTTTTGAAGAGCTTTGAAAGGCACATTCCTAGTCGGTTTTAAACAGAGTCACTGTATCAAGCGACACAGATTGACGTTACTTGAACTTAAAACGCCATGTCTCCTTGTAAATCAGGTTCAATCCGACAAAAGCGGCAGATCAAACTTCAACATCCTTGAATTTAGAGATCCAATCACGGCTATAGCATGCGACATTTAAATCTGTTTAGATGTATGGTCCTATTCGGCCTCAAGCAGATTCACCAAACTCTCGTCTGCGTGAGTATGCAGAGAATCATCGCCTTTGCAATTTCAAACGGGTATGATCATATTACAGCCGTTATATTACTGGTGACCTTAATCTTCCTAACACACAACCCTTGATACCGAGTTATTTCATCTTTCCATCTAACACTGCTTTACGAAAGGACAAATAAATGTTGGTAGAAGATGGCAAACGCTTCTGTGTATTTTTTTTCTATTAACGTCAGGCTTTGTGGTACCCGTCCCTGCATCACGGGCGGCTTGCTACGATCTGCGGTCCTCAGACTGTATATATAAATGAAGGTTTTATTTTCATAGTTGTCTAAGATAAATGGATTTCATTAATGGTATATTTTAGCTTTATAGGAGCTGTAAAGCAATCAAACACAACGACCCTGAGGCAGTGAATGGCGTGTATAAGATCCACCCATTGCCAAATGCTGATCCCATTCAGGTGTACTGTGAGATGACAATCGCTGGTGGCGGCTTCACCTTCCTTCCCAGAGGCCTCACTAGACGATCAGGCGCTCAGAATATTGTCAACGCTCTCTTCAAGGATAAGAAAAACATCCTTCTGAAGCTGCAGAAAAAAGCTGACCGCAGCGAGTTTTACACCCTGATCCAGCCTCTACCACAGTTCACTAACATAAACTTTAAAGTGATGGTTAACAGCTTCGCTGGTTACACTCCACCAAAAAATGCCCACATGAGGGATTACATCTTCCTTGGCATTTTACCATCCAGAGCAGCAAAAAATAGAGGCCAAACCCAGGGCTTCAAATCCAACGGGCACTTAATCCAGTTTAGAAATTGTGATGGAAACCCCAACAACTTGTTTGCATTTTTGCCAAACCACAATCTTCAAACCCCAAGCGGGTATCATCCCAGTTTGATCTATGAAAACCAGGGCGTCGCAGTTAACTGGCGTTCAAAGGCCGCTCCAGTCACCAACCCGGATCGTATGATGCCAAATGAGTTCTTTTTCCTGACCGAGCTGCACTTTGGGGGGTGCGGCTGC
>OX419339.1:34623602-34626102 GCA_948470475.1 Galaxea fascicularis
GGGCATGTCGGCAAGTGTTGTTTCACAGAAATTTACCAGTAAGGTACTCATGGAATTACAAAAGTAACGTTCTATAACTCAAATTTTATAGCCATGAGAGTAAATTGAAAGGACGCTGTAAATTACGTTACCGTAACGTAATTTACCGGTCAGTTAAAAACTCGACCTTTGATACCATCACGCGGCGATTTCATGACCGAATAGCGTAGGGTGCAAAAGTTATAGTGAAATTACATGTGATTATGCCATCAGGATGGCCTTTTCGTTCAATTTTCTTTTCTCAGTACTGTGTGAGAGGCCCGCGTCAACAACAAAAAAGGTGCTTCCGATTTAGTGATTGTCTTGAATGTATATGAGGGCAAATCTGGGTTACAAATCCTTTTACTCCTGGTCTTTTACCCTTGTGGTGCTAAGAATTCGGAAAACAAAAGTTTAATTTATTTAATTGTTTGTTTCCGCAAGTAACGTAATTTACACATCATACAAACATTGACGAAGGGTCTCCAAGCCAACGAAACTTTGTCAACTTTAGGATTGAAAAATAATAAGCAAAGCATTATCTGATTTCTGGAATCGATTTGGCCCTTCTGTGGCTTTTGGGATCATGAATTTAATATTAATAGTAAATAAGTTGGAAAAAATAGTTGGCTAAGATTTATTCACACTGAGTGAAACGTTAGTAGACCGCCGACTGGTTGTAAACTGAGTGGCTGCAATTTGCACCTAAAAACAGCAGTCTGGCAAAGTCCTCCCTAAAGTGTTGTAAAGCGCTTTGAGACTTGGGATAAAGCGCTATATAAATCCTCATTATTATTATTAAATGGGTAAACAATTTTTCTTCATGGCGAAAACAAGAGCAGACATTTAGAAAGCACACAGAGAGCGAAAAAAGGCCAAAGAAGGCAGTGCATATCTTAATCACGAGGTCAAAATCCAAGATGCTGTCGACTTCAACGACTGCGGCAAGAAAGAATGAAAACAGCAGTTCGGTGAGTTACAGGTTTTACTCAGAGTACCCTGACGCAGGCAAATTCCTTGATAGAAAATACAAAAATTAAATGTCAAAGCCGTTCAAAACACAATGAAAATTCACTCTGTTGCCGGCATTTCGGCGGAGCAAGTTAAAGTGAAAGAAACGTCCTGTTAACGTCATTGTGACCAATGCGTGACGGGTGAAGAATTCAAAGGAAGTTCAACATGTGGTTGAAGTCACAGTAATGAAGTTACAGGTCCTCTTGACAGCCGACTTGCTATTCGTGTCAACGATTGGGTTGCTGCCGACTATGAAGGTGCCTGGTACATTGGACAAGTCAATAGGATGGAGAGGTCGAGGTTTCCTTCATGATTAAAGGCAAGGGAAAGGCAGCGGCAAGGAGTTTTAAGTGGCCCGCTCAAAAAGATGTCTTGTGATTGGAAAGGAAGGGTATTCCCTGTGTTTTTGAGGCCCCCGTTCTTGTCGGCAAAACCGGCCCCGCCTTCAAATTAACAGAGACAAGGATTGAGCTGATTGAACAACGCCATGGAAGTTACAAACTTGAAATGAGCTTCAGACTATCAGTTTGTATACTGAGTCTCGCTCTTAACAGACCTGTTTTGTTACAATTAACTTAGCCACAGTTACGCTGATTTGTGAATTTCTCTCCCTTGCAGCACGCAAGTGTGCCTCTCTTACGGCACGCAAGTATGACTGTAAATTACGTTACCATATGTTTGTTGTATTGGAAAGCAGTTGGACTATTTGCAAAGACGTTGGAGTGGCATTTGTTTCAAACAGTTCCAGGACAACTGGTTTGTGTTGAAAAATACCATATACCTAGTTCCAGTTTGCACTTGGCCTTCACATTTTGCTGGATTTTTAATAATGTTGTAAGTGGTTAGGGATTTTTTAATGTATATGCTGATTTTCAGACTTTTCTATCGAAAATATTTCTATAAGCATTCAAAGGGCTAAAACAGTTATCGTGTAACGTTTTTTACTTTCAGAGTTTGAAAAATAGTGAAATAGAATGATGTCGTTGTTATCAGTACGAATTGTAAATTACGTTACCATGCCTAACACCCCATTTGTTGAATGCTAAAGCTGAAAGCATTAATAACAAACCACCTATCAAAAACTTTAAGCTCTGATGTTTAAATTTAAGTATTTTTGAAACAGCTGTTGCTTGAAAATAAGAAATAAGATAGAAAAGAAAACAGTATATTTTATATTGGGGTAAATGCAAACTCATTCGCGATTTTGTAATGAAAAATTTTCAGATGAATCTATATTATCAGCAGGAAATAAAGTAATATGACTTTTTCTGTACCTTTCTCTTTCGAAACAAAAACAAAGTTTTGGACGAAAGAAACCTGTTCTTTCTTTTTTATTAATTTTTTTGCAGTAAGCCAAGAAAATAATAATTTTTTTTGGAAATGGAGGAGCTAACCATTTTTTTGCTGTAACTCACAAACCAATGGGTCAATTCTTGTCCAAATTTAGAAAATAAAAGGCTGATTATTA
>OX419339.1:34631102-34641102 GCA_948470475.1 Galaxea fascicularis
CTGTCAGAACTATGGCACAGAATACAGTTGGGAGGAACAATGTAGGAAGCTGGTCGAGGAGATAATAAAAGGTATCATATTCACATGCTAATTTGCACCTGGTAAATTATTATTATTATTATTATTATTATTATTATTATTATGTTACGTGCTGGAATAACCAAGATATGTCCGCGAACAAGACATAAGTGAAAAGAGCTCCGAGTCCGATATGAGGCACGCAACAAAAGTGTGACAACGAGCAGTTACCCTTTTAACTATTGTTTATTTAGTTATACACTGTTACAATTAGTTAGGTTAAAGATTAAGTTAAGCAGTTCGTAAAGCAGGCTTACTGTCTTTTATGGCCATACAGGTACTGATCTTGATTAACTTTGATCTCCAAATTCCACTGACTAGAGACAACAATGCTTGACTTTCTTGATTCACTGGATCCTTTCCACTCATTGGCTTTTCTGTGCACACAAACTCGTACGGAGGACTTCATAATGAACTCTGACCTCTTTATCTTCTTCCCTTTCTGCTATCGTCTCTTTCCTCTCTCCGGATATAGCAAGGTCAAAGGTACTTTATAGCTCCACCATAGTTATAGCAGCTGATTATATAGCTTCCTCATAGTATTGGATCCATAGCATAAGTTCAATCACAGCCGTTGCTCGTGATTTTGAAAGTTCTCAAATTGCACTCGCCTAGAGACTCGTGCAATTGTGAGATCTTTCAAAATCACTCATACCTATTAATCCCGAATTGTACTCGAGGTCGTGCGATTTCCTATACTAATTGTAGAATATTATAGCTGGTTATTAACCGATTATCTTGTGATTTGTTTCTTTACTATGAAGCACCATCTTTAAAACTAGAGAAGAAGCAACTCAGTTCCAAAGACGTTGGGCCATCTATGATTGAGGGCTATGAAGGTGACAGGGAAACGCATTTTAAATACATTAAGTATTAAAACAATTTTGTGGGGAAAACGGAGCTAACAAGCTTTTGTTGTTGGATGTTGATAAGTGTTAGTATTTTTGACTAAAATAGACAAATTTAAAGACGTTTCCAACTTCCTTTCCCCTGTTTTGCACAACTTCCTAAAAAAGGGAACACATGCAACCGAAACTTTATATTCAATTTTTATTAGAGTACACTTCATTCACAATATATCTATATAAATTAGTAGGGGTGCCTCAGTTCTAGTTGGTACTACACAGTCAGGTTAGCTTCAATATTTTGACTTCCTTTTGTCTAGAATTCAATTCAGGCGACAAAATTGCAACTGCACCTTTGGCCGGTTCCCATTATTTTCCAGAATCAGCAGCTGCTAAGGTAGAGAAACAAAATGATGATGTTTGGATAATATATGATAGGTCAATCAACTTTTATTTTTACTTTTTTGGTGATCAGGGCTCCGTCGAAACTTTGTAATGAGGCTATATTGATCTAAATTGTACTCTTGCATTACTTTAAGACCGAGTTATCGAACAAATGTTTCCAGATTTCGGGGCTTTTATTCAGGCGTTTAAGTAATAGAAACCTTCTACACTGATTTTTTGTTTTCTTCTCTAAGTTAACGAGAGTGATATTCTTAAAATACATCATTTTGTTTAATCCCTTAAGAATCTCCACCACAAGAAGAGCCAAAGACCTCAGTTCTTCCCAGGGACACCGTTGTGGATCAACCACGGAGCGCGACCGTAGAGAGTGAAGGTTAGATCATATGTTCTCTTAGTTATGAGCTTTCAAGTGGCTCTCACACATGAATAGACCATTGTCTATTCAATGAAAATGCCTTTTATTCCTTTTACAAGACGTCCCGCTACTATTCGTGCTAGGAGCAAGCGAGCAGTTAAAAAGAGGGAGCAACAACCTATATTTTATTTATTGTATTCAAAACAGAATTGCATAGCTAGATGAATTCTCACTATCTGATTGGCTATCGAAGCGTGGTATTCAGAGGGGCATTGCGACGAAAACGAGGCAAACTGATAATGCACATAGCAACGCAGCCTGTTGGAAGCAATTAGGTATTAACTATGTTTTCCAAACCATTGACTCTGTTTAAAAAGCAAAAACCTGACCAAAGTGTGGAAAAATATTTTCCTTGTTTTGATAAAAAATGACTTTCTCGAGAGATTTTATAAGAAGCCACTTATGTGTACGAGCAAGAGAAATCGGCGGAAGTCTATCGCAAACAAAAAAAATGGCTGAAGTAAGCTTGGTTTTCTTTTATAAAAAAGAAGCTATGCGATTCAAGAAAAATTAATCACCTAACTCGTGAATTCCACGTTAAATTTCACTTGAAAAGCCGATATCGCACTCATCGCTTTGGGATTCGTGAAAAGGCAATAGTGTACGTCTCCTTCACTTTTAAGACAAAAAAATGTTGTAATCATTATGTTTTTACCGACTGGAACCTACTTGGAATCTGACAGTAGTCATGGCCCGAAGAGTAAGCTCCTTAAAAGAAAAACGAGTTATAATGTTCATTTCTGAGGAACAAATTTAGCTATCCGCTGGAATAAAGAAATTTCCTATGCACTCAAAGTTCGTTTTTTCACTGAACGTAAGATTCGAACACTTCAAGTGTCAAGAAAGACTTAAAAAATGGTTGTCCTCCAGATCATGAAAAAAAGTCCTATACTTTTATTCTCCAAATTCCACTGAAAACAACAAATAAAGCTCGTTTTTACATTATACACAGTGCCCTCTGATATATTTGAGCGAGATTGATTTTTTTGTGGAATACTCACAGAGAAATTGCTCAAAAATTACATTTTCTGCGGAATTTTGAATTTTGGAAAAACTGAAAATAGTTTGGAAAGCGTTAAGAGATAGAATGGGGCTCCTGAGGGAGTCCCATCGGAAAATTCAATCTAAAAATAAATCGGTCTGTGAAAACGTCGTGACAGGAATATAGGGCAGTTGTACGTTCCTAGTGATGGGGTCCTGACACAACCTCATAAACTAAATAAATGCCAAGAACTTCCACTAGATGCACTATTGACTTGCCACTTCTATTGGTGATAAGCCGAAACGTTTGACCGCGTCGCTTCTTCGAACTTGTTTGATAACGGCGGCTGTCGACCGTTGAAGATAACAGTTCAGCAGATATCCAACAAATTCATTGTTGATGTTATTGCCAGACCCAGGATGGTCCTTCCTCTAATTCCGCAAGCTCTTAGGCAAACTTTCACTAAGGCCCTGTTTACAAGCAGGTAGGGTACCCTAGTGTTATGGAATGCTGTTATGTTAGCTTCTTATTTCTAGACAACGACAACAAGTTGCAATGTTAATTAAACGCGACCCTGGAATGATACATCACTCGCTCGAATGAAGATGAGAAACAGGAGAGTGATTCGACGAAGACGTTTACGATCGCGAAGAAAACGTGGCTGTACAGATCAGTGGTGGAGAAAGTTATTCGAAGGAAGGATGCTTACCTACCTTGCACTAGAAATGTTTTCTGTTTCTGAGAGAAAAGGAAGATTATTATGCCTTGAGCGTCGCGTTGAAATTCCTCATCAAATACTGGTGGACACAGCATGAATTCCTTGGGTTGGGAGTCTTTCGCAGTGAGCAAGCACGGAACTATAAGTGCATATTCATGAAATCAATTATTTGCTGTAATATCATGTCGTCGAAACGACGATCGAGAAGTAGATCACACATAATGAATAACTGAATAGAACTGACTCTATTCAACAACATTTTTCTAACTTCTTTTCCTTTTTTCTTCATCTTCAGGTATGAATTACCCAGTATTGCTTGTGGTACTGTGGGTTTTTACAGCATGGAGTAGTGCGCATGTGTGCTGTAACTGTGACTCTGACTATGTAAGTGAGTGTAAGTGACGAAACAGTAACTTATTTTTTTCCTACTTAACAGCTTCACGTCATTCACAACTCCACCAATCCGATCCATAAAAAAGATTTGCAGCGAGGGGATTTGTACGCGTTTTCAGCTGATTTTAAGCCGAAGTTTTGATTTCTGTCAATTTTAATTTCAAACGGAATCACTCAGTATCAACAAACACAGATTTGGCATTATTTGAACTTGAAACGCCAAGTCGCCTTGTAAATCAGTTTCAATCCGACAACAGCTAGTGACTTATTTTAAGGGCCGTGCCATCAAATGTCAACATCATTGAGATATCCGATTCTATAGCATGTGATTCTACAGTATTTGTGTCTGTCTTCGGCAGATTCACCAAACTGCGGAATAATAAGCAAACTCCAAACCGTGTAGAAAGTCGTCATCGCTCACTGCAATTTCAAACGCGGATATCTTACATAATTGCCTCTAAGGGTGACCTTAATATTCCTAGCACACAGCCCTTGTTGATACCGAGCCATTTCATCTTTTCATCTAAATTACAAAAGGACTCGACTAAATGCTGGAAGGAGTTAACGGCTTTGTGGCACCCGTCCATGTATCACAGCCCCTTGCTACGATCTGCCGTCTTCAGACTATATATGTATAAAGGTTTTCCTTTCATAGTTGTCTAAGATAAATGGATTTCATTAATGGTATATTTTAGCTTTACAGGAGCTGTAAAGAAATCAAAGACAACGACCCTGAGGCAGTGAATGGCGTGTATAAGATCCGCCCATTGCCAAATGCTGATCCCATTCAGGTGTACTGTGAGATGACAATCGATGGTGGCAGCTTCAACTTCCTTCCTAGAGGTCTCACTAGACGATCAGGCGCTCAGAATATTGTCAACGCTCTCTTCAAGGATAAGAAAAACATCCTTCTGAAGCTGCAGAAAAAAGCTGACCGCAGCGAGTTTTACACCCTGATTCAGCCTCTACCACAGTTCACTAACATAGACTTTAAAGTGATGGTTAACAGCTTCGCTGGTTACACTCCACCAAAACACGCCGACATGATGGAGTACATCTTCCTTGGCATTTTACCACACAGAGCGGCAAATAATAGAGGCCAAACCCAGGGCTTCAAATCCAACGGGCACTTAATCGAGTTTGGAAATTGTGATGGAAACCCCAACAACTTGTTTGCATTTTTGCCAAACCACAATCTTCAAACCCCAAGCGATTATCATCCTAATTTGATCTATGAAAACCAGGGCGTCGCAGTTAACTGGCGTTCAAAGGCCGCTCCAGTCACCAACCCGGATCGAATGATGCCAAATGAGTTCTTTTTCCTGACCGAGCTGCACTTTGGGGGGTGCGGCTGCTACACTTCCAGCGACCGCTGGACCAAGTTCGGCTTTCACGCCACGGCCATTGGAGTTCGCTAAGGGCTTGTTTCCACAGCTTCCCTCTTTAATAATAGACTGGCTAGATTTTAAAATCGACTCAGCGATTTCTTGTGAAGGGTAAACTTCTTAAATTCCTGTTTGGTTTGAAAATAACAAGTAAAACGGTACAAGTTTATTTGCTGTAAAGATAAAAACAACACGATCACTTGTAAGCCAAAACGGCCGCGGGAATGACACCTCAATGAACATGAAATAAAATATTTCAAGTTTTTTTTTTATTGTTAACCAACGCCTGTAAGAGAGAATCTAAAACACCTTTTCTTCTCTTAACTACCTCAGAATTATTCTTTCTTATCTATGGCAAATGGGTGATAACCCCCATTCTTGTGTTTTGTCTATTCAAATCGCCTATAGCTATATCAGTGTCTTCTTGTCCCTCACACTTACAAACGACTCATAAATGCCTTGATCGGATTGATTTATTTGTCCACGAGAGTCGAGTGCCTGTCACGTGGTCTAGTGAGCCACACATGTACGCATTACTGACCTATTTTTTTCTTTTTGTTTGGACGGCGGAAAGTTTATTGTGCGAATCTTCTCTCCTCTGCAGAGGCTCCTGCTGACAATAATAAATTAATAATTGATTTGATTTTGATATTTCCAATTGTGCAGCAACCAATCAGAAGCGACATGAAACCACAACCCAATTACCGTTTCTGTTTGCGGTTTAGTTTTCTCGCGTGATTGGCTTTTTACTTGAAACACAATAACATTCCATAAATATCTCTAGTGTTCACGGTTTTCGAAATTTTAAGAAGGAACAAACAGTATTGTCTGTCACGGTTTTTGGGCGCTTCCATCGTTGTTGTAAGGGCTATCTTTATAGCCCTTCGGCGTGCCCAAATTACAGGCGTCGAAAATACCAGAAAAAATGGGTATACGGAGATCTATTTCAATTAAACATCGAAAAAAATTTGAAGCTGCCATAGAAATACACTCTCTCCTAAAGTGACGACTTTGCCGGTTTAATTCATAGCCCTAGCTTCTCAACGAATCTTTCACCTCTTTACTCTTTTCAGTTGTTTTCTGTGTTCATGTCACTCTCAGAGTCGCCTCAACTAATATGGCTAATATTAAAGAACTAGAAAATGGCTAGCCCGTCACCTAAACGCCGCCACTTTCTATTTCTTTTAACAAAACAGCCGGAAGAATGGTACGTTGCGTTACCCAGTCACAGGGAGCATTACAAATCTGAATTGACATGCCAGTTTCGGATCCTTAAAACGGATCTTATGTCGATCGCTTAACGTCCCAGTCATCATACGAGCTTTGTTCGTCAACAAACTATTCTAGTTGACAATTATACGTGTACCGACAAACTTCATTAAGAAATCAGTACCGCGAAGCAAGTCACCAAACCAATGGCACTCGGGTTAACGAAGCAGCCATTTTGCCTTAGCTTCCCCATGACCATAAATTTGAGCCTTCCAGATCAAGAAGCACTCTTCACTGAGGATCAGAATTCTACCAACAGTTAACTACACTTCCGTTTCCCTCAGCATTAACTGGGCTTCTATAAGCGCGGCAGCGTCGTCTCGACCTAGTTCGTGCAGTCTTTCTGCTAGTTTATGGAGAGGTATTTTTTGATTTTCCATCACAGTCAAAAGAATATCGGTGGGGGACGCAGGAGGTTTTAAGTTCTCAAACCATCGTATATGTCTCATTTGGTAGCCAAGATCCTCGGCCAAGCTTCTCCAATCAGCTTTTGGATGCGGTGGATCGAGGGCGATAATCAGTTCATTGCGTATTCTGTGAGTCAGTGAGTCCGTAGAGGGCAGAGGCTCGAAGCCAAATGAGAAGTAACCAGATGAGGTGTGTTTCAGTTGAAGTGGGGACGCTGCAGGGCTTTCAGCCATTGATCCTGATAGTACATTCCCTGCGATTTCTTCTAACGAGTTTATACTTCCTGCCTTTGGTACATTCGCGGACTCTGCGCATGCACAGGTGTGTTCCGTTGCTTTACTACGAGAACCCGATCTCTCCTGGAACAAAAAAGAAACGAAATCAATAGCTTCAGCCCCAATGACTGATTGACCGACCGACCGACCGACCGACCGACCGACCGACCGACCGACCGACTGACTAAAGCTAACTTGCAGCTTGTCGCATCAGATAATTACAGGAGCATAAAATGACTGTGTGGTCGACTGATAAATACTAATTGACTTCTGACTGACAGGTAGCCAGCAATTAAGTTAAAGAGAACCGGGGATACATAATCGATCGACAGTCAGTCAGTCAGTCAGTCGGTCAGCATATGAACTTTTGTCAATTGCTTGCCCAGTAGATCATTTGTAGCACGTCCTTCTATTACAAAACAACTGAAAACTGTTCCAGGTCACTGTACAGTATGTATTGCATGAATTAAAACACTCACCCCGAGTTTGAGTTGCCTCTGTTTGACCGCCGTGGACACAATGACTTCCTGTTCGTCTCCATCCGGGCATTCCTGTTTGATGTCAAATGTTGCACGGAAGTGAGGCGCACTCTCGTCAACCAAGGTGAAAACAAACGTACAGCTAGGCATCCGCTCAATGCCCTCCCAAATGTGCTGAAAGCGGATTTTCTAAGGAGTAACAAGCAAAGATTCAGATTACATTTGATCAAGCATAAGTAGGATCTCCTTCGTGACGTAAAAACGACGACATTCTCGTGATACCCTTTTTTTCGTGCTTAACCCTTTCACCGCCAAGGGCTAATGTGCAGCTTGTGGGATGTGGCTTCGAGTGGCAAGAATACCACACAAATTAATGTGTTTAGGTAAGTTGAAAGCCACTCATTGGGCACTATGGCCAACGCCAGACGATTTTACTTGTCAAAGGGAAACCTCTTGGCGGTGGAAGGGTTAAAAAGTTCACTTCTTATAACTAAAAGAAAATTAAGCACATTTGCACCAGATTTAAGTTCAACTTGCTACGTGTAAATCCATAGTGGATTCGCTCCTCTGGCCCACCTAAATTCAAACGAATGTGTCACGCCATCTAAAAATGCATTCTTGGATTGTGATCGTATAGATTCAGTTATTAATTATCCACAATGATTTAATCTTCAGTTTGGATTGCCGACTCCATATTTCTTGTAATATATTTGTCCCTTTTGTTTCTCCTATTTGTGCAACACCATTTGTGACTGCGAATGCAAATAAAGACTTGTTGTTGTTGTTAATTAAGTGGCGGTGGTTAGCTTGAGAGCTTCTCTTGTCCCTCTTGTGTCTTACAATACGCTTCCTTCTTAAAGTAGGTCGTCCTTTTGTAATACGCGTAAATCTGTTAGTCTATGCTCTTACCCAGGATTAAGAAGTGAATAGAACTGAAAATCGAAACTGAAAAACCAGATTACGTTAAGCAAGACCCGGACAAAAATTAATGTAAGTAAAGACAACGCACATCAACATCATTATCATGAACTGGGCAACGCTAATTCTTAAGAGAAAAATCGTCGCTTTTGTCAACTTTTAGAAAAGGAGATACATATTGAGGTCTAAAGGTCTAAGGTTAAAGTGGAGGCAAGATGTGCAAGTGGTTTAGGTCGGTGCATTTCAATGCAGTTACCAGGGTTCTAATCCTGCTCTGGCCAAATGTCCAACTGGTCTGCCTCCCGCCAGTTGGGATTCCTTGTTGTTTTCATTTGAATTTTGTTTCATTGGCCCTGAAAAGCCCCTCTATAAGGGTAGTGGTCCATCAAGTATTTATTTATTTATTTATAAGTGGTGAGTGATCAGCATCAAATTTCTCCTTGTAATTTCAAAAAACAGAGTGGTCACGAGAATTAAGGACAGAATCACTTCTCTCCACTATTTCGATTGAAAATACCACTATAGGGACAACAAATAAGAATTTAACTTTCATTTTAGGGTTTAAAGGGTTGAGAAAATCAGAACCAAAGCTGTGTAAAATTGATAAGTGTGAGAACTGATGCTGACCATGTTCTGAGGCCACGAATGCTGTACAGACCTTTTGTTTTCCAGATGAGCTAATCCAGGCTTGGTGATGATCTGCAAGTTTAACCAAAAGATCACCTCCTCTGTCCCTAAAGTGAAAAGGTTTGGGTGCATCTCTTGTTATTCCTCCAAGCCTCTCTGTTTCTTGATTATGTACACTCTAGAATGCAAGTCAACACATACATGAACACCCAGTGTTTTCAATTTAAGCCCGAGTCCGATGCAAGTAACCGGCTACTTTAAGCGTTTGCGCCGGATACTTCGGCATAAACCTCGGCTCTTCCGCACTGTGCTGCTATCGCAGCGCAATAGTCCTCCAGGTACTTCTGAATATCCTCCTGCTACTTTTTTTCTTTTTGAAACCCCGGAACACCTTGCATTTTGAATTTTGCACAACTATGCGGACCATGGAACGTATCTGTCTGTATATTTATATATCTGTATACCGCGGACCGGTTGGCTCAGTTGGTTGAGCATCGGACTACCGTGCGGGAGGTCGTGGGTTCAATCCCCGGCCGGACCAACACTCAGGGTCTTTAAATAACTGAGGAGAAAGTACTGCCTTTGTAATGACATCTGCAAATTGTTAGACTTTCTAGTCTTCTCGGATAAGGACGATAAACCGGAGGTCCCGTCTCACAACACTTCAATGTTCATAACCTTGTGGGACGTTAAAGAACCCACACACTAATCGGAAAGAGTAGGGCACGGAGTTCCCGGTGTGCTGGTCTGGTCTTTGTGCTATTTCGTGATTTCATGGGTTGGGTGGGTTGGATGATGTAAAC
>OX419339.1:34651102-34716102 GCA_948470475.1 Galaxea fascicularis
TTAAGCCGCACCCCGAGTTTGGCAACTCAAATTTTGGAAAAAAATTTTTTTAAGAAATTAAAATAAATCAATGGTGGAGTCTTGAGAAGGATGTCTTACATGTAAATGCATTGTTTCTTCAAGTTTCTGGCACGTGTTAACCCGCGTATTAACTCACTAACATTTAAAACAGAGCATACGAAAGCTCTTATCTATAATTTTAGCTCTCTAATAGTATAAAAATCCCAGTTAGACATAACTTTGATCTTTCTCTTGCATTTTTAATCCAGTAGTTTTCATTCCTGTCCATTTCTCAGTAGAATTTACATACGACTACATCTGATGAACGTTTCGGTTCGATCGTAGCTCAGTAACCAGGCATTTGATCAGGAGATGGAGTACTGGAAACGAGTAGATTTTTACTAAGAGACACACGACCTTTTATCAATAACAAGACATTTATTTTCAAAAACTCGTTGCTCGAAGAGAGTTCGATAATCAATTCGACGAGTTTGCCGTCAAAGTATTGAACGGCGAAGAAACGGTCGGCCATTTACCACGCAAATACTCGATAATAGCATGGTATTTTCTCGCTCGTGGTGGATCAATTTCTGTCCAAGTGAGCGGCCATTCGTCGACATTGTAAACAACTTTGTGGCGGAATGGAGATTCCCTGCCGAGTGACATTCACCTGCTCAAGAAAGGCAATGTTAAACCGATTAAAAGCTCTTTTAACGAAGGTTTAATCATCATATGTAAGCTCACATAAAAACGGCTCTTTTAGGAGCCACCAAACTCGTAAAAGCAATGATCAATGCGTATTGTGGTATAGTTTTATGAAGTTCTTACTATTTTGCTACACAGGTCTATACAGACTGTAGAATTTTCGCTGAAAATTGTTAATTTATGCAAATTTACGGCATGGTGTCCAGATGTTCTTGCAGATAAGCCGCATCCCCGATTTGATACGAAAATTTTGAGCAAAAAGGTGCGGCTTATACGCCGGTGTTTACGGGTAAATACGGTACTGTAGTGTAATATTAATAATCGATGGAATAGTGCAATAAACAACGGAAGTGCAAAATTCTGCTTGTAAAAAGACATGCAAATTGCTCCAATGATGTTTTATAATATTGTTATGTACTGTAACTGACATATGCCAGTCACGAGTGACTTGATAGTTCAAGGGTTTAAACCAGCCTTTTAAAATAAAACATCTGCCAAGACAACTGACAGCAGAGGAAAATAGTAATAGTAATATTATTGGACCGAGTGGAGTAAAATTCAGTGAACAATTGAGTGAGTAATTTTAAAAACAGATGAATGCACAGTGCAACTCCAATTGAAATTATGAGCACCATTACTCTCTCAGTTGGAAAGAGTAGGGGACGTTGTCCTTGGTGTGATGGTCTATAACTTGTTCTGTTCTGGGGGCACCTGTGTTGATCCTACTACTCATTCAAATAAAATTGTTAACTGCATGGCTGCAATTTGCGCCTAAAGAGCAGTCTGGCAAAGTCCCCCAAAAAGTGTTGTAAAGTACTTTCAGCCTTGGGGTAAAAGCGCCATATAAATCCTCGTCATTATCATTATTATTGCATGTCAATTACGCGACAAATAGGCATGCACAGAACCAATCAGAGTCGAAAATTTTGTTATTGATACGATTAACTACATAAAGTGTTGTATTTGAAACCCACACTGACTGCCTGCACTGTTGGAAAAAGTAAACAAAGGCCTTAAGTCAGAAAGATTTCCACATAGTGCCACACATTAATTATATATGCATCACTGTCATACTAACTCTGCTCCAAAAACGAGTAGAGTTTGAGTCACAAAATGCACGTATAATTAATGTATGGTGCTGTGTCGAAATCTTGCCCTTGAGTCTAGTTCTCAATGGCAAACCTCTGAAATTACTGTCAAGATGACTTTTAAGTTGATACACTGATGCCTATTGTTATTTTTCTTAATAGCTGATGTAGCAAATCGATTTGACAAGAAAGGGTATGGGTCAGTTGTATTACCCGGTCAATTTGCCAAGAAGAGAGCATGCAATAAATCCTTTGAACAACAACCCAGTCGCTAGATCAACCTAACCAGTAAGAACAAATCCCAGCAAAAACCTATGAAGACCTGGTTTGAAGTTTAAAAGTCTTGGTTACTGTTAAGTGACGATCTTTATTAACTTTTTACCATACATAACTCACATATGGTTGTAAAATGAAACAAAGTTTCAAACCCCAGATAAGTCAATTGCTGGTTTGCAAGCAATCTCACTGCAGCCATGTTGGTGCTCAAGAACAAGAGCCTTTCTGTCCTCTGGGAACTAAATCCTATTTTTATTTTAATTCTTCAAAAAAAATTTCTCTAGTTTTGCCACCTTGTCACATGGTTGCAAACCATGATTAAGTAATGATTCGCATAAGAACTATAGTGCTAGATGGCAATGCACGATGGAATGTTGACTTTTTCATTGTTTAATCTAGCAATCTCATTGGTCAAAACTCAAAAAATGTTTAAAAGTTAGGGTTAAAGGCACACTTAGTAAGTATTAATTGAAGATTCAGAAAACCTGTGCTGCCGTTGCACCACATCGAATTTTTAAAAGAAATTGTGTGGGGGGAACTTTATCAAATCATCAAAATTAGTGGCTATTGTGTTTAGCAGTTATGATTGGTTAGGCTCACAAATTTCCTAAATTTTATTTGAACCAAGTACATTTAGTCTAGTTCTACAAAGAAATTTAGGTAACATTCAAGAGTTCCAGCTTTCTTCCTAAAATCAACGATATCCTATGTGGGGAAATTGCCATTGCCGCAGAACAAAAGGGTTTGCTATTGTTCTTGTGTGAATCGTTACTTAACAGAATGCAAAACGTACAATGTGCAGCGTGTACGTGACCTTGGGAAAATGGAAAAATGTAAACAATTCGATCAACTTCAATTTGCCCAACAAAGGAATCCCAGCTGAACAGATAACATTTACTACACTTAAGACGGAGTTAAGAAAGCCGTGAAACTGTCCCTGTGTGGAACACTTCGCTGAACAACTTGATTCGTTTTCATATTGTTGATGACAAACCAGACTTCAAGATCTGTCACTTAGCCCTTCGTTCTTTACTTTGCCAAATTCCGCAGCAAGGCAAAATTTAAGCTTAATAGGAGCCGTTCGCAAAAGTGTCTTCGAAAATCGCTTCCGAAAAGGAAAGGACTTGATAAGGACCGATACTAACCTGATTCTGGTTGTTGGGCGTGATGTTGTGCAAAACAACCAACGGCCACGGAAAGAACCATTACCAGCAACCTCGTGTCAGAGCGAATTTCCATGATCTCGTTTAAGACTGTTATTTTCTCTTTCACAGGCAGTCTAAAATCAAATAAATAGCATCTCCATTGATAGTCCCAAGATCGGTAGACCTGTTTGTCTTGTAAAACCGTGAAAATTGGTCAATATTCAAGATATTTTGCTCTCTTCGCTTGAAATAAGATCTTTCTTGTCCAATCCATCCGATCCAAAAATAGAACTGGCGTCACGAAGAAGCGGGCCGAGTGAGACTAAAGCTGACATCTGACGTCAAATGTTGCACATTTTCCGGAAACATGTCCGGAAAAGTCGTTTGAGGACGCATGTTTTAACGTTTACCAAACAGGATAGATTCCGGATTTGAAAAAAAAACAACAATAAAATGGTTTCCATGTTTTTAAAAGCTCTTTTAGGGTTCAGTGAGGCCAATTTCCTGATCACGCTATAAATGGAACTGGTCAGCAGTGCGTGTAAACTGCGAGACTTGAGCGCGTTGTTCAAAAGGTGGACTACTTAAAAACTGGACATCAAACGTGATTTCTATGTAAATGAGATCGAAAATTGCCAAAATACAAAGCGTAAGGTCATCTCGCGGCTTGGCAGAGACGAGATGAAACTAATCAACTGAATTTGAAAACAGATGCAAATTAGCACAGTTTCGAAAAACAGATGTAAATTAGCACCGTTTGGTTGGTTGTTTTTATGTCCACAATTACCTAAAGAAGGTTTATACCTTGTCCATCCTCTTCACTTGAGCGCTTTAAAACCGTTAATCAGGATGATGTTAGTAAACTAATCATGTCTTCCTCAAATGCAACCTGTCGACTTGATCCTGCTCCCGCTTGGCTCGTGAAACACTGTGTTAATAAGTTATCACCAATCTTAACGCGAATGATCAACTTCTCACTTACATCTGGAAGTGTCCCGTCAATCTGGAAATCTGCTCTGGTTGCCCCACTTCTAAAGCGGCAGACCGGTCTTGAACTGACTTTCAATAACTTTCGACCAGTCAGCAACCTATCACTTATTTCTAAAATAGGTGAGAAGGTTGTTATCCCACAGATACTTGATCACTGCTGTGAGCATGCTCCTCTACGTTCACATCAGTCAGCCTACCGTCAACATCATTCTACTGAGACCGCTCTTCTCAAAGTCCACAACGACATCTTATTAAACATGGATAAACAAAAGGTAACACTGCTAGTCCTCCTTGACCCCAGTGCTGCGTTTGATACCATCAACCATGTCACCATGAAGAACATACTGGAGAACGACTTTGGTCACATGATACTGCTCTTCAGTGGATAATATCTTTTCTTACTGATAGAAAGCAGCACTGATGTGGTCATTCTCAAGTCAAAATCTCAACCGTATGATCTTTCTTCCGGTGTGCCACAAGGGAGCTGTCTGGGCCTATTTCTCTTCACAATGTATGAATCCCGTCTTTTACATGTTATTGATAAGCACCTCCCAGATGTACAGGGCTACGCAGACGACACCCAACTTTATTTGTCATTTCGACCTGAGTCAACATCATCAAAAGAAGAAGCTATCAGAGCATTAGAGGACTGCATTGCTGATATAAGGGCATGGATGGTAAATCACCTACTGAAGTTAAATGACAATAAGACAGAATTTATTATTATAGGATCTCGTCATAAACTATCTAAAGTTAGAATGGACAGTATCAATGTTGGTCTGTCGGAGATTAAGTCAGCCTCCTCGCTACGTGATCTTGGTGCCTGGTTTGATGAATGTATGACAATGAATAAGCACGTTAGCAAAGTTTGTAGTAAAGCCTTTGGCGCCCTTTACAAGATAAATAAGATCCGGAAAATTCTTACCGAGGAAACAACAAAAATTCTCATCCACGTTCATGTCTCTTCTCACTTAGATTACTGCAACTCCCTACTGTATGGAATATCCCAATACCAGATGAATCGTCTTCAAAGAGTACTCAACACTGCTGCTCGTGTCACCTGCCGTCTACCTCGTTTTACTCATGTAACTACTGCTCTGTTCCGTCTCCACTGGCTCAGTTTTGTTTGAGTACCTATTAAATACCGCATCCTGTACAAAATCGCTCTACTTACCTTCAAGGTTTTGAAAGGGATGGCTCCATCTTACTTATCAGGCTTACTTGTTGTACAGACTAAGAGTCACTATTCACTCAGAAGAAATAGCCAGCTATTACTCAAGCCCTTATCCACCAAATGTAAGACCTTTGGAGATCATGCCTTTTCAGCACCTGCCCCTAAGGTCTGGAACATCTTACCAGAGGACATAAGGAACTGTGAAAAACTTAAACAATTCAAGAAAGGTCTCAAAACTTTTCTGTTTAGTTTAGCTTATAATTGTTTGTAATTTTAAATTTATTTCTTTTATTTTCATTTTTATTTCACTCCATTTTAAGGATATCAGATCCTCTACATAGTATTTTATATTCACATAAAATTTTCTATTAATTGCATATATAAATCTTATTTTTTAAGCGCTCTTGAATATTTTATAGTATGAGCACTATATAAATTATTATTATTATTATTATTATTATTATTATTATTATTATTAATTTCCAGACCGTAATGTTAGACTGGGGGGGCTCAGCACGTTGGCCAAGCAAAGCTACCCTATACCCCCAACGGGCTCATCCCATTGTAGTAAAGTATTTTGATAAATTACATTAAAAGCTGTAACGGCCTTGTTTTCAAAATCGAGCAAAGTTTTAAAAACACTAAATCGGCGGCTTCTGAAGTGTAAGGTAACTGGAAAATTACACATTTTCTTCGCGCTCGTAAGACCCAAGACCTAAGACCTAAGATCTAAGACCCAACACCTGGACGAGTTTTCCGCCCTCTAGTGTGAAAACGGCTAATGACACAATTTATTTTGCTGGGATATCAGAGTTTCTTTTTCAGTTTTTTTTTTTTGCTCTCTCTCCTTCTTTTGAAAAAACAAATAAACAAAACGCCTGATCGCAGGTAATATCAAATGCAGGTACTGGATTATCACTGAGGCGTCGATCACTATTTCTTGCTCTAAATCTTCAGTTAACCGTGAACAGCGTGATACGACCTGGTCAAAACTATGTAACACACACCGTACAATTTCAATTACAAGCCCTCCCGGTTTTCGGCTCTTGGGTTTGCGAGGGGTCTTAGTTTTCCACGTTTTAATTTTCCAGGTATTAGGCCTTAGGTTTCCAGGTCTCAGGTCTTAGTTTTCTACACACCCGGAGAGAGTCATTAAAAACAATTCTGGCCATGTTTGTGCCTTTAATAAAGAGGCAGAACAAACATATGCAACACTTCACTGACTACACCATCGGCTGCTATCTTGAAGTCCAAGCTCTTACGCCACGTGAGGGAGCCATGCAATTTTATTGGATGATCGATTAGCCTGCCTCAGGAATTTGCCTCGCGAGGCAAAAAATATCAAAATATTTTCCTCGCTGCCTCGCGAGACGAATTCGCCGCACACGTGAGGAAACGGCTGAGCTAACTGCCTCGCGAGCTAAGATTTTGCTCAGCTCTTTCCCTCACGTGTGCAGTAAGCTTAATTCTGCTCGAAATTCTGCCGGCAGAATTTAACCTAGTCTAATAATTGGACCTGATCGCAGGTTATTTTCGTGCAGACACTTCTACGATGAACCTCTGCTTGCTTTTTCTGCAGCCTGTTCAATAAAAAAACCAATGTTTTGCTTCATATTCGTCGCTAAAGAGTGGAATCTTTACGTTAGCCAACAGTTCATGAGATCTATCCACAGATCTGTAACCCAACAGACGCATAACGCTTCCACAATAATATTCAATGATGTCAATCTCGTGTGGATGCACCCTCCATCGCCAGCGATTTGCCGCGGCCCATGCATCATCCTTAGTGCATGTCACATCGTCCTGGCGCTTACAGTCCTCTCTACTCATATGCGTTGTTTCATTCAACCAAATGCGTACGTTTTCTAACACAGGTAGCCCAGCAAATTCGAAAAGTCTTGAAAGTTCTTTTAGTGGGTCAATGGCAAGGTCTTCGAACCTCTGAAGCTTGATTCTACGGCGTAAAGAATCTGGCAGTCTTCTGACAAACTCTAAGTTCTTCTCTGTTTGTATACACTCCCTGTAGCTGTAGATTCTTGTGCCCAGTTTAGCGTTCAGCTCTCCTTCCTCTTTGTAGAAGCCAATCAGACGCGACGAGGAGACAACAGCCCGTGGGTCCCTAATCAGAAAGACAACTTTGCAGTCTGCATCAGCCAATCGATTACACATATTCAAAATAGTTTCGATGCTGTTCTCAGGGATGCGCGACATGAGAACCTTTAAGACTGTTAAATTATAGTTGTCTTTGCAAGCGCTTCTCAGGTTCTCGCTTGTTATGAGATGGCAGAGATTTGCATTCCATCTTGGATCTGTCGTTCTGTAAGGGCACAAGGGAGGCGATGCAATGGCTCGGCTAATGTGAGTTTGGCCTGGTTTACGGTAGTATGTCTCTATATCAGCTAAGAATTTTGGGTGGTCAAATTTACAGCGAAAAACGCCCGTTAGAAACTGTTCGACGAGGCCACTGTAAGACGTTTTTTTGAACGTTTTTCTTAGGACTCGTTGTGGAGTTTGTAACGGTTCGTATAAGTAGAACACTGAAGGATGATGATTGAAAATATCACCTAAGAAGGAAGATCCGGAGCGACCATGCGATACTATTACGAGATTCCTCCGCGATTTGGTTGAGAATGACTCAAAAGTCTTCGTTTGGCTGGAGAGGAACGCCATCTTGTTGGCATCTAAATGCTGTCCAGGTGCGGTTCGGTTTTCTTCACGTTTGTAATGCTGAGTCGTGATCATGGCTAACAAACGCAAACCTACACATGAGATTGCAATGACACACAATAGTTTTAAAATCCTGCTTCGCTTCATACGTCTCAGAGTCATGTTGGTTCACGTCAAAGAAGTAACACAGAATTAAAGAAAGGAAACTACTTCAAATTCATGGCTCTTTATTATCATTCCAGCTTATTGAGTTGTTGACACAGCTGCAGTTAAGTTATTCAACCCGTCAGATCGTTAGGAATTATTGCGGAAAATTTACGATAGGAACTTGAAGGATGGAACAAACGACAATTAATCAGTTGAGCTCAAGTTTCAATTTCGAAATCCCTCAGTCCGCGGTTAGCTTGTGAGGAGTAAGCGATAAGGCCTTGGACTGGTAATTCAGTTTAACTACACCTAACCCCAATATATTTTTCTTGCTAAAATAAATGTTTCTACTTGTTTGAAACGCACTACGGATTTCTTTCTTTTTTATTGAATCTTGACTTTTTATATGCGGCAAAACTGAGCATCATTTGGGTCAGTACCGCTTCAGAGGTGGTATGAGTCTATTCCTAATTGACGTCATAAACTGATTTGCATCACATAAGTCTTTGTAAACATACATGCAAAGCAGTTTGTGACGTCAAATCAGGAATAGACCCACGCCCCCTTTATACTAAAAGATACTTATTATTTCGTTTGTTTTAAAGATTTTAATGGTGGGTTACCTAACTCATTGCAGTTTCATATGCCTTCCACAAGACATTCTCAAGTGATTTTTGAATTCCTTGTTATAATTAACATGCGAAAGGAGAAAACGCGAACATGAACCTCGCCGAGAGGGCATGTAAGTGCATTCACAAAAAAGTGATTGATTGATATTTTCTCGGATATACTGAGTTTTGCAGTGTAGGCCCGTAGTCAAGATTTTGAATGGGAGGGTCGGTCAGACCGCCATCGGCAGCCGCTCGAGCGCTTCCGACTCGAGTTGGTAAGGGTGTCTCTATTCAGAGCCACAACACAAGGGAAAGTCTTGACCTTCGTAATTTTAGTTTAGCTATTAGTAACGGAATTTTTACGCATTGTTTCAGTTCAAATTACAATTTAAGTTTGGGTTTATTAGCGACTGTTCATCGGACGGACCACGTGATTAAAACTTCATTTATATTTTCAATAGGCCATTTCCGAATTAACTCAGGCCTCTTTTTCAAAGCGAGTCTAAGTGTTCATCCTTTCATATGCAAATCAATTTTCATTCACACGCAAATTAATTAAACTCTTTTTCTTGTCAATGAAAATTGATTGGCATATGAGAGGATGAGCACTAAGACTCGCTATGAAAAAGAGGCCTGAGGTAAATGGCCTTGTTTAGTTTTTAAATGCTCGTTTGAATCTTCGTTCCATAATAGGTGGACCCGGGAGGCGGACCTCAGCAACCCGTAAGGGTGGGGGGGAGGGGGGTTCGGACGCACCCGTCGCACACCCCTCCCCCTCCCTGATCCCTTTTTTATTAAAAGGGGATATGCAACTTGTCAGTTTTACTTTTTAGCTTAACAAGCCTTGAAAGATGGAAGTACCTTTTAATTTGAGTCAGCCATACGTACTCTCTTAAAGTGAATACCTTTACGTTACCCCCAAACCCCTACAAACCATGGAAAACGATTTTTAGGCATATGATTCAGTTGATTGTCTTCAAAACACTATGGTGCTTCATTCTCCACGAACATTTGATATGTTCATATAGAAACCCAATGTTTTGCTTCATATTCATCGTTATAAAGTGGTTTCTTGATGTCAGTTAGCAGATCGTACGAACGGTGCACAGGCCGGTAACCCATCAAACGCATAACCCTTCCGCAATAAAACTCAATGAGATCGATATCATGTGGATGCACTTTCCACCTCCAGCGATTTGCCGCAGCCCAGGCATCATCTTTTGTACACGTTACGAACACTCCATCCAACTCGGTACAATCCTTCCTACTTAAATGCGTTGTTTCGTTTAACCACATGCGCACGCTATCCAGCATGGTTAAGCTTGCAAACTTGTAAAGACCCGACAACTCTCTTAATGGATCTCTGGCTAAGTCCTCATATCGCTGAATTCTGATTCTGAAGCGCAGTGAATCCGGTAATTTTCTGATAAAATCCAGGTTATCCTCCAGTTGCTGACATTGCTGATAACTGTACATCCTCAAACTTTCCTTTCCCGCGGTGTCTCCTGTTTCTTTGAAGAAGCCGACGAGTCTAGATGAAGGTATGACTGCTCGCGGATCCCTAACCAGGAAGACAACTTTGCAATCAACCTCATTTAATGGCTGGCACAAATTTAAAACAGTTTCGATACTATTCAGAGGAATGCGAGAGAAAAGAACTTTCACAACAGTCAAATTGTGCACGTCCTTGCAAGCACTTCCCAGCGATTGGCTTTTCATGGGATGACAGAGCCGTGGGTCCCACCTTGGATCTGTCATTCTGTACGGACACAACGGCGGTGAAGACATCGCATTACTGATGCGGGTTTGACCTGCTTTCCGATAGTAGTTTTCTATATCAGCAAGAAACTCTGGCTGGTCGAATTTACAGCGAAATACGCCTGATAGAAACCGTTCGACGAGGCTACTATAAATCGTCGTATTCCCTTCATAATATTTTCTTAATACTCGTTTGGGAGTTTGTAACGGCTCGTACATGTAAAACACTGAGGGGTGGTGGTTGAAAATATCTCCCATCAGCGACGATCCGGAGCGGCCATGTGACACTATGATAATATTTCTTCTAGCTGTTTTCGAAGGCAGTTCATGGTAGCTTTCTGGGTCAGGATGAAGTCCCATTTTGAAGGAGTCAATATGCAGCCCAACTTCAAAATTCTCGCTTATGTTTTTGTATAAATGAATCGAAAGACCAAATATGCAGAGACAAATTAAAGAAAAAACAGTCAGGAATCCCAATCTTATCCTAATACGCCTTACTGCCATTCCAGAATCAGTTTTGGTCCCGCTGTGCACGTACTAATTTCAATGTGCGTCGATGCTGTTTCCAAGGCAAAAATGTTTACACCTTCATAAAAGCCTTTTCATGTCTTTATCACCTGTTGAGATAAGTGACACCGACGACTTTGAGACTATTAAAACAAAATAAAAAGAACATACTCCTCCCCGACAGGTTTGGGTGGTATGTAGATGATTGTTTAAGTATTCTAGCCAGCCATGATTAACTCAACTTCCAAACACTCGATGGTTTTGAGTGCTGCAAGTCTTACGTTTGTCTTTGAAAGTCGAGCAATGTATAATATGCTATGACACAACCCCTTCCTTTTGTGCGATCCTTTTGATAGCGCCGGTATCGATAGTTGGCAAATAGATCTCGTTCGATCTTGTGCTTTTAGCAAACCATTTAGTTTAGTCTTTGAGTTCTTTCCGGATTTTATTCTGAAGGCTATTGATATTCAGATGTGCTATCCCCGGCAACACTTTTCTCGAATCTTTCTGCTTTGCACAGAGGAAAGGGTGTTGTAACATGAGGTAATAGATGTAAGGTAACTTTTACGTATTCGGATCTCATTCAAGCGTGTGCGCCTGGGATCGAGATCACCATGACTTCAACGCTTGGAAAACGGTTTGATCGGCTCCGTGTAAAACGCCTCCAAACCTTCGTTTTCGATTTCAAACCGCGTCCGTATAAATGCTACACCATTAGGACCGTCATGGATGCGTACTTACGTAGCCTGATATCCGAGGACACGTGTAGGAAGTATCAGAATATTATGTGGTAATATTACTCGTTTGAGGATAAATTGTGGTAGTTAATAAGAGGTATAATAAGCCAGACCAATAAAATGAGAAAGAACACAGAGCAAGTTTCACTCGACCAAGCGTATCTGCTCTTACGAACAGATTAGTGCAGTGCCGGTAAGCCAGTTCCTCTGGTTGAGGTTTAATCCCACACAGCAAAATAATTTCTTATATATTAACGCTTTCGGTTGAGTTACGGCAACGGGCAAGCTTTTTGTTTTCATTGCTTAACAGTGACGCTCATTTATGTGGAGGACGACATTTTACCTTCCACTCATGATGACTGACATGACTGCGGGAAGCCAAAGTTAAGGGAAGTTCGTGGAAGCCCAAAACGAGGCTTATTGTTACTCAGCTATTGCTACCAGAACGAATAAACGTTACTTTGCGGTTTGCTTTGTTGAGTTTGACTAGTACACTGTAGAATCTAATCACCTGTAGCTTTGACATGTTGCCACAGTCAGTGTTTATTTACACTCATATCAAAAAAACTGGCCGGCCGAAGACTTGTCCTCTTAAAAATATCTAGGTCCCCTTTTCTTTTACAGACGATTTCTTTTTAACGGTAAATTTCAAGATCAAGCTAATGACAATTGCAGCAAAACTGACATCCAACCCTAATCTATTAAACTCAATGATTAAAGAGTGTGGCGAACGACAAGAGGCTAACTCCTAGACTTCGCATCCCGCCAGGGATTCACAAAAATCAATCACATGCAACACTACAAAAAATGATAATCATATACTCACTGTTTTTTAAGAGCTTTCTGTTTTCCCCTGTGATGACGATAACACCTCTGCGTTGCTCATTTGTTTGATTTCAGTACTGAGGGCTGTTGAATTAGCATTATCTACTTTATAATCATTTTTCTTGTACTCAATACGGGTGCTATAGCAATCGATAAAAACTATAACTAATATATACAACTTCCACTGGCCGGTTTTTCATCCTCGAATTCTAAAGTCTAGACTGCTACAAGCCTTACTACCGCCCTATCTTGCGAGAATACTTCAGATCCAAAAACCAGTTGATTTTTTGTTTAATCTCATTGACGTAAATTAGCATTTTTTACGTTTACACAACTTTCCAGTCATTTTTCTTGTACTCACGGTTTGGGTGCTATAGCAATCCATGAAACTTAACTGATATACTGAACTTTCACTGGCGTTTTCCGGCTATCCTATCCTGGCTTGAATCCTAACGTTAAAGTCGTCTGCTATATAAAGCCGCATGCTCTTACCAGTTATAGTTATAGTTCAAACAACACTGAATACGACATTCGGTATCGTTATAGTTCAAAATTTAAATGTGATAAGATAATCAATGGTATTACTCGTCGAATTGGACGATTATTTGTAGAAACGTGTAAGTAAGCGATAAATTTGAGCCAGCAGCCAAAGAAACTGACGTGGAAACATAACTCGTTTGAGGATAAATTGTGGTAGTTAATAAGTGGTATAAGACCAATAAAATGAGAAAGAAGACAGAGCACATTTCAGTCGACCGAGCGTATCCCCTCTTATGAACAGATTAGTGCAGTGTAAGCCGGTTCCTCTGATTGAGGTTTAATCCCATACAGCAAATAATTTCTTATATATTAACGCTTTCAGTTGAGTTACGACAACGGGCAAGCCTTTTGTTTTCATGGCTTAACAGTGACGCTCAATAATATGAAGGACGACATTTTACTTTCCACTCATGATGAGACTGCGGTAAGCCAAAGTTAAGGGAAGTCAGGGGAAGCCCAAAATTTTTGCTCACCTATTGCTACCAGAACGAATAAACGTTACTTTTCGATTTGCTTTGTTGAGCTTGACTAGTGCACTGTAGAATCTAATCACCTGTAGCCGTGACATGTTCACTCGTATTTACCACAGTCAGTCAGTGTTTCTTACACTCATATCAAGAAAACTGGTCAGCCGAAGACTTGTCCTCTAAAAAATATATAGGTCCCCTTTTCTTTTACAGACGATTTCTTTTTAACGGTAAATTTCAAGATCAAGCTAATAACAATTGAGGCAAAACTGACATCCAACCCTAATCTATTAAACACAATGATTAACGAGTGTGGCGAATAACAAGTGGCTAACTCCTAGACTTTGCATCCCGTCAGGGATCCACAAAAATCAATCACATGCAACACTACAAAAAATGACTAATCATATACTCACTGATTTTTTAGGAACTTTCTGTTTTCCCCTGTCATATACGATAACACTTCTGCGTTGCTCATTTGTTTGACCTCAGTACTGAATGCTGTTGAATTTGCATCATCTACTTATAGTCATTTTTCTTGTACTCAATACGGGTGCTATAGCAATCGATAAAAACTATAATACATACAACTTCCACTGGCGGTTTTCATCCTTGAATCCTAAAGACTAGACCGCTACAAGCCTTGCTACCGCCCTATCACGCGAGAAGACTTCAGATCTATAACTCAGTTGATTTTTTGTTTAATCTCATTGATTTAGCGTTTCTTACGTTTACTTTCCAGTCATTTTTCTTGTACTCAATTCTGGTGCTATAGCGAGAAAGGGCGAAAAGTATTACTGACTACCGACAAAACGAAGAAAAAGTTACCGACTAGCGACAGATAAATTCTAACCGACAATCGACATGATTCGACTTTATAGGGATGTTTTTATTCAGAAAGAACGCCACTTTGAATTTACTTCTAGCTCAGGAAATGTCCAGATCCTTTGATTGGCTCTATTTCACCAAACGTAACCACTGACTAATTCCAAATTAAGTCAAATACAGAATTTCCTGTCTTCAAATTACTTTAAAGCCCTGGGATCCTCCTTTTCGGGAGGCAGCGGGGGCTCATTTCTAGAACAGCGACTCGTAATCGAGCCGACGAGGCGCCCTGCTGTTGTATTTTCACTGAACTTCACTGCGTGTTGTTTGTTCATGCAGTCGGGCCATAAATTAAAGTCATCGTGAGTTTTTTCCGAAAAGGTGAAGAAGTCGCCATCGATCGAACGCCATCGAAGCCGGGTTTCACAGTAGAGCCACGAGAGCCGTTGAATAATAAGCGTAGTAAGTGTTTGTGGACGTCACGGGGAAAAGAAATACTTCCGTAGCTAACAAAACTACGTATTCCAAGGGCTCAGAGAGAGTTAGCCTGAGCAGCTTGGCGGTTTTATTGGGGTAAAACGCGCGTAAACACAAGCTGCGAAGCCGCGAGAGGCCTGGCTTCGCCGCTTTGTGTTTCCGCGCGTTTTACCCCAACAAAACCGCCAAGCTACGCAGGCTATAAAGAGAGAGCGCGTTTCACTCTTTGTCTAAGGCCCCTGTTGCTTACTTCGATGCCCTGTGATCGACAGGAAAACAAATGCACGCCAAATTTAGATCTAGAATAAAAGCTTTGGTGATTTTGTCGGCATACCAGTGCAATCAAATAATAAATTATTACAAGTTTTACACTTCGTTTAGAGTTTAAAGTCTTAAAACTGCGCAAATTACATAATAAACTAACATTTACCGACAACCGACAAAGGTCGAAAATTTTAACCGACACCTGACAAAGTAATTAAATTTTAACGGATGAAAGACATGTGGAACCCCCCCCCCCCCCTCCCCCCTTCAGACCCTCTATCTTGGCTCGAATCCTAACGTCTCAGTAGATCGCTAGATATAGCGGCATGCAATTACAGTCAGTAGCGGTGATCTATGTCCAGTGTGAGCGGTAACTAATAGCGACAGGCTCTTCAGAACTTTGCTTGCCGAATTCACTGATCACCCAGCAGTGGCACGGGGAAATACGATCAAGTAACTTTAAAGACCAACTTTATTAAGCCTGGTTTCCATATGATCTTAACGGTCTGCGATCGGTCTACGACACTATCGGCGCCATGATCGGCGATCGGTCTGCGTCACGTCGAAAACATATGGAAACATGTGTCCCCGGCGTCTGCGGTGGTCTGCGGTAGATTCAACTCCTACGATCACTCAGATCGTGTGCCGCAGACCGCCGCAGATGCCGGGCTTTACCGGCAAACTATTGTGGCCTCCAAATGCATGTCCGGGCAAGTACTTAACAACTCAAAAACAACAACAACCATTTTATTTTGCTAGATTTATAGAGTACAGTACAGCAGAAAAACAAGAAACTTACATAAGCGAAAAAACCAACTCAGAACAGTAAGAACTAAACGAGCTGAGTAGTTACTCGTGAACAATTCAGCAACCGTACGACTGGGAAGAGCAAAGTCGAAGCCAAGCCCCGGCTTAACATTCTTCTTTTCAGGACAGCTTCAGGACAACGAACCTTTTATTATAGAATTAATACACTATGGGATAATTTAGAAAAGTCATTTAGTGAAGCAATTCGGTTCAAGTTCTTGGAAATTTAATTGTTCTTAGTCAGTTATTTCACTTTTGAAATTTACGCATGTAAATTTTTTGGAGGTCTGACTCGGTTGTAACACAACAAAACGCCACTTTCCCCAGAAAGCCTGATACTTACACTCGGGGAATGGATAACCGCTTTTAATACAGGTTAATACAGGAAACACGTTTAACAAAGAAGACACCATTTCATACCACACCAGATAATAGGCACAAAGGCGTTCAAAACATACTCGGTTAATCTGCAGCAAAAGAGAACATTGTGTAAAACAGACTATAAACAAAACAGTAACGCTAAGTTCAAGTTCACAGTCAATCACGTTTTCAGGGCGTGATCATGAGATATCAATTTCCGGCGATCTAATGATTTGCCTAAATAAACACGGACCCTTCAATGAGTACCATTTCGTACTTATTGGAGGGTATGGCGTATACCCCCAGTCATACAAACGTCTGTAATTTTTTTATTTTTCAACTTACATTTTCTCAGCCGATATAACACCTGATATGCTGAAACTTTGCAGGGTTACTAAAGTAAAGGTGCTCTTTCTGGTGCTGGTATACGTTTGTAATTTTAACTTATTTGAATTTTCGGCCGCCATTTTGGAGAAGGTCTATTATTCACTTTTAAATTCATTTTTTTCCGATATTCCAATTTCCCAATGTTCTTAACCCCCTCTTCATTTCTATTACTTCAAAACATTCCAAAAATTTACAAACATTTACTAAGCCAAGGACGTCAACCAATGGGGCCAATTTTCAATCAAATGAAATCTTGGCGAGTTTAGAGGGAAAGTGCTGAAATACACGAAAAAGAAGGCATTTTACCATGGTGCCCCATGGTGACATCTATGTGCATAAACCTCATAGTACCATCTGAAACTAGTTTAGCTACTACTTGGTAGGAAAACACAGAACGTCCTCAAAGTTTGTTGGAGGCCTTTGAGGCCTTTACGGTCTCTTGTTTGTGGTTATTTTTCTTTAGTTCTTCAGTGAGCCAGAAACGTTGTTATTTCTGGGCGACGCGTGGCTTGGCTGGACTCCCTGTGTAGGGCATTTAGTTTCGCGCAGGGATAGCAGGGGCCCTCTTCGAACGGTGACCACGGGGGCCACCGAGTTGAAACCTCGGAAACTCGGAAACTCGGAAACTCAGTTTTCTCAGATTTTTCTTACAGTTGTGTTACTTTTCTTTATGGGATTTCTGTTTTATGATGTGACAGTTTCCGTGAGTTTTCCTCATGACATCTCGTGTACGGATAAGTGATTAAACGTTCAAGTTCTCAAATGGAATGTGCATGGTATGTCGCCCTTCGCAGTAACAAACGTTGCAGGCAAAAGTAAGTCCGATCACTTAATCCATGCCAATACAATATTTTTATCAACTTCCTACCTTGGAGACCACAAGAAGGCTCATCTCTGCCTTAAATATACTCTCGAGATAAACACGCGACAGGGTGCGAAAAATTGACTTTCCAGTTCCGTCAACTAGATAGGACAAGATGGAGACAAGTGAAAACGAAGTTCCGGATGCAAGAAATTGATAATCGCGCCATGAAGCAAAATTGCGAAATATTGATGATGTCCATTTTTTTTAATGGATTCAGTTTTGTTAGTGTTTTAGGGTCTTTTAGTTTTGGGAGCAATCTCAGAACACTTGAACCTTTCTGAGCCACAAATTTAGTCAATGTTCCCTTATGAAGAAGAAAACACATTACGATTCACCACGTAACTGTAAATTCTAAAAGAATCACATCCTTTGCCATACTACAAAGAAAGCAGGGGGAAGTCTGAACACTGAGTGACCCCCGCAGAGCTGTTAACTCGCTGAATAAATACATAAATTCATAACAATATATTTAGCAGTTGTTGTACTAAAATTAATGAGGCATATCGTAATTCTTTTCAAAGCAACTGTCAAAATTATATCTTAAGCATTTCCGATGGACCCCACTTATCTCAAAGTGCCTTTCACTTTTGTATATATTAAATTATCTTTTATTTTCTCAAAGCTGTAATCAGTTACACAGGATTTAGGACACGGAACTCTAAATATGACGGTTGTTATCTGCATCGTTGTTTTCCTCAACCTTGGTGTAAAATTTGACTTCTCTGTCTCTCAATCTATACCGCGAGTCAATGGTAAGCATTTTTTTAATGGGTTATATTTTAAGAGATTTATGAGCGTTGATAATCAAATTTAATACCGGGTCGAAGATTCTACTCAGTGCCTTGTTAGGCATGTAGTAATAGCAGTGGATAATGCACGATGTTGAAAAATAAGCGATACGGAAACTTTTGGATATAATCTTAGGCGTCATGAGAAACCAAAAGCTAGTAAAATCATATTTTGCGCGCTCAAAAAGCTATATATCGACGGCTCAATTTGCTTAATTTTCAGTTGAACAAATTTGTAATCCATTAAAACATTTCCCAAGATGAAGCGAAACGAGCCCCCGTTTCCTTCCATGAGTTGACTCGGAAGAATAGAGAGTCTCCCTTTCGGTAATATGTTATAAACATTGCTTCCTGTTAGCAGATTGTTCCAAGTCGCTGGGAATGGAGAATCATCAGATCCCTGATTCCGCAATATCAGCTTCTTCTGAGCGCATGTATTACCTACGGGCTTCTCAAGGCAGGCTTCACATGCACTCCTTCTTCCCTTGGTTGCCGGCTGGCTGGTCAGCGGCTGTCTCTAGCACAAAACAATGGCTCCAGATCAGACTACCAATGAAAACAAAAGTGACAGGAATTGCCACTCAAGGACTGGGCAGTAGATGGTCACCTGACCAGTGGGTCACTAGTTACCAGGTTTCCTATAAAGACAATAAAATTGGAAAAATTCGATGGGTATTTTATAAACAATGGGGGAGACGGAAGGTAAGTCGGCTCGCGTTTCTTGTCTGCCGTCATACACAAACGAGCACTGATGGCGAAAATTATACACATCACGGTTGAGATACACTTTATAGTTCAACCTAGTTTAGGGAAGAAACGAGTAAAAATTGATCAGCTTAGCGACAATCAGCACTGATCAACACGCCTTTTTCATTGTAAGAGCTGGTGCGTGAAACTGATCGATATAACCTGCATGTTAACGTTTAACAGAAATTTTGTCATAATCAACACGTTTGGTGATACTGTGTGCTTATGTACCAGGCATTCGTTGGTAACAAGAATGCAAAAGATGTGGTTATGAATCAAGTTCATCCCGCTTTTGAAGCTGTGTATGTCAGATTGCATCCCCAAAGATGGCATCGGTGGATTTCCATGAGAGCTGAACTCTTTGGTTGCCCAGGTAACTAGAGTTAGTAGACTTAGTAGCTCCGCAGTGGAATTATCTTAGCTCCACGCAATGACTAAATGACACTCAGACCGATTTAGTCTGCGCAACGTCGCTACATTCGATGAGCTGATGACAAACCTACTATGATACAAGCATTTCTATAGCACAAATGCTGAGCAAAGGTCTGTTCAAATGCTCGTTAAAATAAGTCTCCACTTGTGAAACAAGAGGGCGAGTAGCGCATTATGACCGATGTTATTACCGCTAAGTGTTCTCTTCGTATACTCTTCCTCAACGCCTTCTGTGCGTTGGGAAAGACTATAAACTCGGTGAAAAATGGAACGTTTTTGTTGTAAACATTGTTTTATGACTTTGTTAAGGTTTGTCTGCCTCATGACGTCATTTTCCTTCTAAACTTGACTGATCGCAAATTCCTTATACCAATCAAGACGGTATGATTACACTCCTGGTACCCACACTGCACCTGAGAGCATTCCTTGCTGAAAACATTCAGTGCCTTCATTGTCGTTAAACAAAACGAGGTTGCAATCGAGAAATTGTGCACGTACTTTTTACACTGATTAACTTTCATACTATGACGAGATAATTTTAAACAAAAACAACACAACAACAGACTCCGCCATTAGTGATTCTTAGCAACTAGGACGGCAACGGCAACGAGAACGCCACAAAACAATGGGCTTAATGAGCAAAAACAATCGCTTTGCACGTGCATTTTACAGTTTTGTACATTTCTTTGCCGTCCTCTGCACGTGAAATGACCAAATTTTATGTTTTCTTAAGAACGTGAGCGCATGACGACGAAGTTTTTTTCTTTTTCCTTGCTTTAAGACCGTTCATAGTAATTTAGTTCCTGGGGCCCGTTTCTCGAAAGTCCCGGTAACTTAACGGGCCCGCAAACCATATTTTGAACTCAAAATCTCAATAAATGTAGGGTTTGTTCTGACCTCTAATGAAGTCAATTTTGTTTCTTTAGCTGATAACCTTACTATATAATTTTCAAACATTTTGAAACTCCCATCTGGAATGGAAAACAAAACTGCTTAACGGGCCCGGTAATTACCGGGAACTTCGAGAAACGGCCCCCTGGACAGTTCGTCAGCATTTTCCAAGTTAAGCAAATTTCAATAATTGCGAAAGCGTCACAGAAACGAGAAGTTATATTTTGAAATGACATTTTCGTTGCTATCGCCGTCGTCGTTGCTAAAACTCCCTATTGTAATCTTTAGCCTTTGGAACTTGAACCATAGATTTGAATGGGAGCCGCCACGAAACTCTCGGAACCTCTCACAGGATTGGTTGAAAAAACAATAAACACATTGTAAACAAACAAAAAATACAGTGGACCCCATCCCTGAAACAATAGAGGTTCGTGCCATGTGGGACGAATGAAATTAGAGGTTCGTGACAGCAGTTGAATGGTAACGAAATTTTCAAACCATAGTTTGAACATTGCGTAAAATTCATAGACCAATATACAAAACAAATGTTCCCTTTTTTTGACTCATTCCACAGCTGACTACACATCAGTCCCCTCATGCTTTACGGCTGTAGGCCTGGAGGACAAACGCATACCAAACTCCGCAATTTCGTCCTCCTCAGTTTTAACTCGGGCTCATTCTCCCTCACGTGCTCGACTCCACATTCAAGCTCGAAATTTACGGGCAGCAGGCTGGGCACCATGGGTCACTGACAGATCACCATGGATACAAGTTGATTTGGGTAGTAGGATGGTCATAACTGGAATTGGTACTCAGGGCGGTCGCTACTTTTGGTGGTCAACGGGAGGCTGGGTCCAAAAGTTCGAGATTTCTTTCAGTATCCATGGACAAACCTGGCAGATTTATGGAAAGAACACTTCACACGAGGCATGGATTTGTCAATTAATTCATAACTTAGATCCATAATTTACCCCTCCATTACCGAAGTCATGGTCAAACATAGAAAATTCATGGTATATGTGTTTAGAATTTTTTGCGACAATCACGAAAATCACGTTAGACTAGAAAATTAAAACATGTTAGAGCAATAGAACAGTCTGATTAAAGTAGGCCAACTGATATAAAGGGTAGCATTTCTAAGGCTGAATTTTACACACGACACTCACTGTTAGCGGTTACTGTGTAGTGTGAACCACTTCCACTCCAGCCTTCACAAGTTGAAGTAACGATAACACTTGATGGTTCTAAATAAACTGGAAAAGAGCGATTTCCCTGGCCTCTCCAGAGAGTTCCCTAGGCCTTTGAGAGTTTTGATTTGGGCGAAGCGATCTGTCAGGTGTCAGTGGCCAACGCAGGCAGGTCATCTATCACGTGTTACTTCAGTCGTTGCACTGTTAGCTAAAGTTACAGTGAAAAACCAGAATAACTAAACTATATCATATTACAGAAAATGGATTTCACTCAGGGCAGGCGTTGTGACAGCCGAACCATAAAACAGGAGCTATAAAATGTGAAAAAGAAAACAGAAATTTCTTTTCACTCCCAGCAATAGCGTTCCTGCCCAAAGGGACCGTGCAAATGCTCTTGTCATCGTTGAGTCCAACAGTCATATGTCGGAAGCGTTTAAAAAAGACTGTGTGGGTGTTGTTGGCAGTTCAAACGACAACGTCCAACATGCACAACTGAAAGCCCCCTTATTCCCCCTTATTTTTGGACCAAAACCCAGCCGCCGAGGCTCAATTACGGGCCTCTGCGCCAAAACCGCGAAAGGGCGAAAGGAGAGCGCCCTTACCCCCTTAAGGTTAGGTCTAGATCCTTCGCTAAATGCTACGCTATTAGAAGCACCGTACAAGTAGGCATCATCCTAGCACTGAGTCTTCTCACTGTTGCCAATTTGCATGCAGGAACTACCAGGTAACAATGATGTTAACTCGGTAGTGATTAGCAAGTTTCTCAGACCGTTCGTGGCTCGTTTGGTCCGACTTCACCCCATCCTGCAAACAACGTTTGGTTACCTGAGATTAGAACTTTACGGATGCAAAGGTAATTCCGTCTGATTAGCAGTAAAATGATTTTACACACTAACTGACTACCCTAATTTGCAGTCTGCAAATAAGACCGAAGTTTAACTAATCAACGTGCAGTAACAGTTAAAGTTTATCAGCAAGGTTTTTGTTGGGCAGCGAACGCGCCAGCTTCAGCATGTTCGTGAATTACAACGTACCCTTTTTAAACAAAGACTCTTTGTTAAAGACAAAGGTACATCGCGCTTATGCACTGTCTTCTACAACAGAGCCATTTAATGCAGAATGTGAAAAACTACGCTCTATTTTTAGTCGTCTCGATTATCCTAGAGGCCTTATTGGTCCTTCAGCGAACATCGAACGTCGTCGGGGGTAGGGAACTGTCTCTCTCTGTGTGCCGGGGGGGAGGGGGCATAGTAACAAGCGTAGAATTAAACCCTGCATTTCGTTAACGTTGAAACGTCGTCGAATTAGTTTAGCGTTTTTAGCACTTTATCATGTTTTTGAGAAACATTTTATTAGATTTTTTTATAGTTAAGTGTTTTTCAAAGCTACTTCTTCTCCTTTTTATTTCCACCTTAATTATCATATATTCACATTCATTTAAACCTAATGTTCTCTTATTCTGTTCTTGGTATCTTATGCAGATAAGGATGAATGCTCTAGTTCTCCGTGCAAAAACAACGCTACATGCAAAGACCTGGTGAACAGTTACAGCTGCGCATGTCCCGTAGGATTTACCGGACCAAGTTGTGAGACAGGTTCGAAAACTAACAACTACATGTACTTAATTCCAAAAAATTTTAAGGCCAAAACTACACATATATATAAAAAAGGAGGAATCTAAAAAGAAAAGAATATATGGAACCGATAAATGCTAATTACGTCCTTGGAAACCAAAGATTTGTCAAAACCACTGAACAACAATAATGTCGATGATGAAAACGGATGTTTCTGACACCCAGTGGATAAATTATATTTGCTAATGACAGAATTTCCATCTCTCCAAAGCTCCTTAGTCTGGTAGCCAATCGGCAACCCCAGACAAGAACGGATGCCAGCCTGATCGGGATGCAACCGCTTCCACTTCATAGAAACTATAACGTATAACGACTAACGGCGCAGCGCTCCAATCATTTCGACAGTTTTGTTATTGATTATCTTTCAGGGATGGACCGTTAGAAAAGTGATGGGGGATGGGGAAAAAGCTAAAACAATTCATGCAAGGAAGAAAGAACCGAAATGCAGAGGGTGTCAGTCCACTGCCAAAAAAAATCCTGCATAAACAAATGGCCCAAGTTTGGCCGTAAAGTGATTCTAAACAATTCTTGACAATGAAGCAGTAGCACCAGTCTGATTTTAAGATTTGCTCTGATTTAATTTTATATTTTACGAAACCCAGATATCAACGAATGTTCCAGTTCACCCTGTTTAAACAATGGATCATGTGTTGATCATGCGAATGGCTTCTCTTGCAAATGTTCGACGGGATTTACGGGAGCCCAGTGCGAAAAAGGTGGGTTGGTCAAAAGGGTTTTTTTCGAACCACAAAAAGACCTCGTTCCAACCGATTGGAAAAGAACTGATTACTGTTTCAGTTTGCGCATCATTCTATCCCTTTTTCTCGCATCGTCGGGTAGCCACAACTAGACTCATGAACATTCGAAATGGTTGCACATTGTTCAACTATCCCCTGACAAAACTGCAAAAAGCTCCTAGTGCTGTTGTTGGCTTCTTGAGACATCCTGTAAGTTTTGTTTATATCTCAGTACAGGAACAGGAAACGAGGCTTTTCGCCCTGACAAATTTGGCATCCTGATGGATTTCAGAATTTTCATAGAAACGGAAAGTGTCCCTGGCATTCTACAGACTACGTGTTATATTTCAAGAATCAGTATTGACTTGTGTATCCCTGAACTATGATCCTTAAGTTTAGAGGTGGCAGAATGCCCGTCAGCAGCTGTCCAATCATTGTCTCCTGATCCTGAAAATCATACATGCGCTATCATCTTTACACGGCAGCGATACTTAATAGGTGAAAATTGTTGCATTGAAATTACCATTAAAATGGTCTCCTATAATATCGTAGTGATAACTGCGGGAACTTATGTGACGGTAATTTCACCGGCGGCGTAGAGTTAAAAAAATCCAAGGTGCATTACGCTTCTACCCGAAACGCGGAGATTAAGAAAATCAGTAAAACACAGATCATTTCTTTCTTGCAGTTGTTAAGCCAACTTGTAGCTGTGGATTGCGCACCACAAGACGCATAGTTGGAGGTCAGCGGGCCCTTCCAGGAGAGTGGCCCTGGCAAGCGGGACTCATTGTCAAGACCACCACCCAGATTTACTGTGGAGGAGCCTTGCTTAACAACGAATGGATCATCACGGGTGCCCATTGTGTGACATATCGAAACGCAACAACTTTGCGTGTGGTGCTTGGGGAATACGATGTCACAAGACACGAGGGGATTGAACTTTTCAGAGATGTTGATAGTTTTCTAGTGCATCCAAATTATCATCTACTGACAGCAGACTTTGATATTGCTCTTGTTCGTTTCAAGCCAGCTTTAATCCGGTTCAGCAGGTTCATATCTCCGATCTGCCTTCCTTCTGGAAATGACACCTTCCTGCCGGGAACCAATTGCACGGTGACTGGTTTTGGCCGGCTTGCCGAAGCTGGTCACACGGCAACTACTCTACAGCAGGCAACAGTACCAATTGTGTCACATGACACCTGTCAAGCTGCATATCCAGATTACAATATTACACCGAGAATGATGTGTGCAGGGTATGCTAGTGGAGGTATTGACGCCTGTCAGGGGGACAGTGGGGGACCAATGGCTTGTCGCAGGGATAAGAGGCACTGGTATCTGGGTGGGGTCATTAGCTGGGGTCTGGGATGCGCTCGTCCAAGGTCTTATGGGGTTTATGCTAATGTAACTTTGTTAGCATCTTGGGTGCATACTACATTGAAAAACTACACAATGTGTACACCTGGAAACTGACAAGTTCAGTACATTTGAGAACCACTAGTTTGTCTGTCTTAACTATTAACTCCATAAAATATCCATGCCTCTCTCATTGAAGGTTTTTTAAATTGTCTCCCCCACCCAGAAAATCCAATTTAGCTCCATACATTTTTTAAAAAAAACTTTTGCTTTGGCCACTTCCCCCCCCCCCCCCTTAAAATTGCCATTGACCTTCCATGGGGAAGGTATAGATATTTTCCAGAACTGCACAATAGTAGAGACTGTTAGGATTCAAATCTTTCTCTCCTGGGGCCTGTTTCTCCAAAGTTCCAAAAACTTTTTTGGGCCCTAAAAAGCTGGCCTTTTACTATGATTTCAAGATATGAAAGAGCAAATTTGTTGGGAAGTTCATGCCTGGAAACTTATCGTTTTTAAGCTATGAAGGAAATTATGGAACCCGAAATATGCCCGAAAAGTTTCAGGAGTTTCAAGAAATGTGCACCAGTTTACATGTATCAGCATATCACCTCTTGAGCAGGACATTTCATAAAACCATACAATATTTTAAGATTAAAATTTTCTAAGATAGTTTTAATTAAATTTCTAAGCTTTAGCATGTTAAGAAATTTCACCTGAAAATAGCTCAGTCAAAATATTAGTTGAATATTAGTTATTTATCACTCTTGCTCTGATCATCATCTGTTATCAAGTTTTTTTAACGTCCTTTCAATTTCAAGGTTCTTACAAGTGCAATGACTGCTAGTGAAAACCCCTTCCATTCCTTGTACTTCAAATACAATATATCATGTATAATCATTGAATAGAGGCACAAATTCAAAACGCTTGGCTGAAAATCATCCTAGAATGGGTTACCTGGATTTAAAGTGGCAAGGAGTTGATGTATGTTAAGGATTTTTTGACTTAATAGAAATAGTATTCAAAACTGTACTTACTCGGTAGTTAGTGCAACAGATGTGATGCATACAAATTAACTTGTTAAAGCAATATCAAAACTCAGCATGGAAGTTTTGGCTCAAGGGATTTTGAGGGTTTCTTTCTCAAGCCTGAGGTTATTTTTGGGTTTAGTCTTTTGTCTCCATTTTCATTTCTTTGTCATGTGTGATTATTGAGAGATAATGAAATAAAAAAAAAGTATTCAAAGTGCCATTTTTTCACTGAATTTAAGGTTTGATACCCTCACCCTTAAATTAACAGACAACAAAATTGAGGATTTAACACATAACATCACTGTTAAGCACATAGTTTAAGATAACAGTAACTACTAACCGTTAATTATCCTTTCTTTAGGTAGATATCAATCGCTGTTTCATGGCATTCTCGAAGGTTAAAGTCACAAAAGCCAATGCAGAATTTCCCTACAGGAGCCTTGAAGTAATCAAGTCCTCTGCCAATTTTGATAGTCCATCCACTGTTAAATCTGATTTCACGATCATGAAGAGTAGAAGAGTATGCAATTTCTAAATTTATGTTGTGTTTCTTCAAACTGTTCTTGAGTCCTTGAAGTCTCTTTGCCTGATTATTTTGGCTTTCAGGATCTTCATCTTGTGCTAAAAAGGAAAGAAATTAAATGGATGTAGTGATACGTGTAACTTGTTAGTTCTCCCTAGTCCTCTTCCTAACCCTTTCTATCTGCTAGATACCTGTTCACAGAACCCATAACTACGCCCAAAAATAGTAGGAGCTGAGGCCTTTTTCTTACCACTACCACTGTACTCCCTTAGCCTGTTCCAGGCATTCAGATGGTAAACGGGGCACGATAGTACTGGCAAGTGAGGTGAAAAATGGAGCTGCCTCCAGTCCCCACTCAATTTTTTTCCTCGCTCAGTTTCGTTTGCATGTCTCCACTATCTCAGAGCCTGGAACAGGCTAGTACTCTCTAAAAGAAGCCATACACAGTATTCCGTATATTGCTTGACGAAGGTAAGGAGGATTTCCTAACTGGGGGAGTGGGGAAATAGGGGGACCGGAGGGGGGGAGGGTAGGATATCTTTTTTGGGATATTGCAATGTGATGAGGAACAAATTGTCCGTCGAGATGCTTCTGTATTCACTTACTAGTGACAAGTTTGATGTCTCGCACTGTTCCAACGGTAACAAGCAGCTCACAAAACCGAAGAAAATTATAAATTTGGTGAACGTTTCGAATGTAAGGATCTTCAACAACAACTTCCCGCACGTTTCCTTCCAAGTACTTCCCAAACACTCGCCGATAGCTATAACCAATCGATCCGTCCTTAATGTTGATTTTCTCGTGAAAAGTTCCCGCCTCTTTCTGCTCGCTAACCAATTTTTTCAACTTTTCCGCGCGCACGATGTATGATTCCATCTTTTCTCGGTAATGCACTTTCGTGGAGCCATCTTTGGTGTCTTTTACCACGTTCATTAACAGTGCCAGGCCTTCTTGATAACAAACCAAGGCTTCAGAATAGCTTTGTGATTGATCGAGCTCAACAGCCCGCGTTAAAACGCTTATTGCAGCGTCCAAACTCATCGCCATTCTGGGGATCTCCGAGCTGCGATCTCGATTGTCACGCAACACATTATCCTTACAAGCTTTCACCAATCAGAGTTTCGTTTAGAGAGTTCATGATAGAAATGTCACCAACCTAGCACAACTAACCAACCACAGTGTTAGTCTTATAAAAAGGTCTTCCCTTACGAGCCCCTGACGTCATGAAACGCCCCCATGTGTGGGGCCTCGGAGGTCTGGGCAGGTGCGGGCTGTTTCGCTTTTCGGGTTAAGACAAGATGGCGGATTCTACCAGGGAAAGGAAGAAATTGAAAAAGCCATCAAGTAAGTGCTCTTGTGACGCATATTTTCACTCAGATCAAGATCGCAGAAGGAAGGAAATTTTGTGGTTGTTTCTCTTCCAGACACTAATTTCAAACAACAAAGACTAAGAGCGTGGCAACCGATTCTGACAGCTTCGACGGCGTTGCCTTTGTTTTTCGTTATTGGTGTTGTGTTTATTCCCATTGGAGCGGTATTGTTGGTAGCTTCCGATAACGTAAGTACGAGTAGCTAAGTGAAAAGTAGTTTATAGTGAGAAAACTTCATCTGTAACACGCAGAACGACAAAATCATTCGTGCAAACATCTTGTTTATCTTCAGGTATATATTACTGTCTTTTCAGCTGATATGTAAGCTTAATATTTATATTACTTTATTTTACACATCCCATAGTTTGTTACTTTGTCTTGATAATGGAGTCATGTTGACGCTGAAACGTCGGCTTTTAAAAGATATTTTTGCAAGTTAACGGATTTAACTTCTCTGTGAGGTTGAGCTCTTGATTGACCAGGAGACGGTAAAATCAATATATTGATCAGGAGCTTGGCAATTTCCCCTTGGTTCGAGGAAACTCAATGGACGTCTTAGTCCCGTGGGCCAGGCGTTGCTCAGCAGAAAATCACCTGGCATCCATATAAACTGAAAGTGAGGGGACCAATACTAGTTTGCATCGATTTTCACTCATTTTCAAGTCATGAAATGCCAATTATGCCATTATCCAAGTACAGTACAGCTGTATGTTTGTTTAAATGCATTCACTAATCTGTGATTTCTGTTTCTGGTGATAGAGCGGTTTTCAATAATGGAGTGTCAAAAGTAATTTGTGTTTGCTTTGCTTTTGCTTTACTGTGCTCTGTGATTGGTTGACAAAAATCATGCAACTTTCTCTTCCAGTAAGAAGTTAAACCAGAACCAATCACAAGTTGCATGCACACATTTTCCTGCGCTCTGCACTGGTTGTATATAACAATAATACTTCAAAGTGTGGTTCTCTGAGCTGTCTGATTTGTCAGAGTAATTTATACTTTGGTTTTTGGTTTTATAACACTCAACTGAAAGCCACTCTATTGAACATTGAATCTTGAATGTTTTTTTCAATGTAGATATGCACTCCACTTTGTCCATTTCAAGCAACTAGTTCTTCAATCAGTCAGTCAACTTTCTTTGAGTGTCCATGGTAATGGGTTGTTTGTGTAACGTGTGATAATAGATTTTAAATGGAAATATACTAGAAAGCTGTTCTTACTGTAGGATTGCATGAATTTGTTTTCCCTTTTGTTGTTAGGTGCAAGAACATACAATAGAATATACAGCCTGTAAAGCTGCAGATGGTCAAACATGTGACAAGTTTCTTGAAAATGTCACCAACACCGGAAAGACTTGCCACTGTAAAGTGAACTTTACCCTGAGTGTAAAGTTTGATGGCTCTGTATTCATGTATTATGGTTTATCAAACTTTTATCAGGTATGGAAGCTATTTACACAATACTGTCTACAATAATATTAGTGGAAGTCCTGAACAGTTAATAGCTTATGGTAACAGCCATTACACCCTATATTTGCATTTTTACAGCATAATACATTACACCCTTGATGTAGGCCAGTGACATATGTGTATGTATGTATATATACGTAATTGGCCACTCCCTATCGGGGCTTTTCAGGACCAATGTAAACAAACAGTGATAAATAAACATAACTAGGTTAAGAATCCCAACTGGCGGGAGGCAGACCAGTGGGATATTTTCAAGCATAGACAAGAAGTTGAACTCGGGGCTACCGAGAGCTAGCAGTCAGCTAACAGTCAGCTAGCAGTCAGAACGGGATTTGAACCCGTGACTTACGCTCTAACCACTCGGCCACGCTGCCTCCCTATGGAAATTTTATTGTAGCTGTACACAAAACAAGAGGACGTCTTTTGTTCTTGTTGAATTTTAGCCATTTTGAAACTTTTAGTGTTGGATTACCTGTACAATGTGGTTACTTAACCAGCTATAAAATAATCACAGAGCACATATGTCTGGATATGGAAAGGCATTGGTGGAGCATATTTTTTGGTCCAAAATTATCTTAAGTGCAGAGATGAGCAGAAAAATCTTCAAACTGGTTCAATCTCTTTGTGCGATTACATTGTATTACTCATTTTTTAAGAACACAACACTATGTTTGAGTCTTGAAAACATGTTTCAGTAACCATGGTCAGTTATTGGTGTCAGATGCTGAAGTATCAAAACTAAAACAATGTAAAAAAAAAGACTAAAACAGTGTGCCATGTTCTTGAAATGTTGATATCTTTTCTACTGCTACAAAGTTATTTTCAATTGTTATCCTGTCTGTCTTTTGTTGTCCAGAACCACAGGCGTTATGTGAGGTCAAGAGATGATCTTCAGCTTCATGGACAGCTGAAGGGAAAAGTATCGAGTGACTGTGATCCATTTGGAAGTGTCAATGGCACTCCAATTGCTCCCTGTGGAGCTATTGCAAACAGTCTTTTTAATGGTAAGCTCATGAAAATTTTGATAGTCAATAACAAAAGACAGTAAGCTTGATCACTCCTTTTTTGAAACTGTGTTTCAAAAAGTCAGTCAGGGAACCAGAAATCACTTTTCATTTACCAGTTGGTCAGCCAGTTAATATGTTCCATTTGTGTAAATCTTTTTCATAAAGTGTTTTCTTTTGTGTAGCTTTTTTGAAAAAGTGACTGTTCATCTGTCTGTCAATCTATCCACTTTTCTATCTGTCTGGCATTGTGCATTCACATCTTTGTTTGGCCTTCTTACCCACTGACTAATTAAGTTAATTAGTTTTCACCTAAAAAAAAGTATTGCATATTTATTAAAAGGCATGAAAACTGTTATAATTTCATACAGACAGTTTTAAGCTCACATGGTTCAAGGACCCCAAACAGCAAGTCAGTGTTGGTCTGACATTTAAAGATATTGCATGGAAATCAGACCGAGAAGTGAAGTTTAAAAATCCTCCTGGAAACTTGAAAGAAGCATTTAAAGATTATGCTAAACCACCATTTTGGCCACGTCCAGTGTATGAGTTAGATGTCAACAATTCAGACAACAACGGCTTCCAGAATCAGGACTTTATTGTCTGGATGAGGACTGCTGCATTTTCAACGTTTCGTAAGCTGTATCGCAGGATCATCCACACAGGAGATTTTAAAGATGGTCTGCCCAAAGGGGATTATCAACTTGATATTAGCTACAGTATCCTTTGAGAATGGCATTTAATAAATGTTAAATGCATGTTTTATTAATCACAAGGTGTTCTGTTAAAATACAATAAGTGTAGTGTCTTTAATTACAATTGTGCTGGTGGGCACATTAATGATGACAATACAACTGTAGTTCACTGCTATAGTTTTAAAATTCAATGGCTCTGTGCTACTCAAGATTTAGTAGCAAAGATCCTTACTAGTTGTTTGTGGTTTCCATGTTATTACATACATGTACTACACCAACCATGGCTATCTTTAATTTTAAGAGAAGAGGTTTACTACCAGAGGTTTCTCTAGATTCAGCATAACTTTTTATTCTTTACAAAATCTTTCCTTAACTTGAGGCTAACAGACTTCCCTGTGACTTCATTTGAGGGCAAGAAGAGAGTAGTTCTGAGTACAACGTCTTGGATTGGTGGCAAGAATCCATTTCTGGGCATTGCTTACATCACAGTTGGTGTCCTTTGTCTTGTTCTGGGCTTCTCCTTCCTGATAATACATATTAAATTTGGAAAAAGGTAAGCTCTTTCGCCCTTCTTATTCTGCCATGTACGAGATTGGAATCCGGTCACAAGATAAAGAATTTAATCATTATGGTCAGTAATGATACTGCTGTACTGACTGTGTAAATGTATTGTGCAGGGTTTGCACATGCCTTGAAAGTCCTTGAAAGTCCTTGAATTTAAAAGTAAAAATTCAAGGCCTTAAAAAGTCCTTGAAATATCAGTCGGTCCTGGAAAGTCCTTGAAATTTGTAGCCAGTTTTACTCAACAAAGCTTCACAAGTGTCTGAGACGAAAAGTGGCGTACTCTCTACTTCGAGCATCTGATGTGGCATTATATTGGCTTGATTTTCCCCTTTTGGAGTCCTTGAAAAATGGAAAAATGTGTCCTTGAAAGGCGTTGAAAAGTCCTTGAATTTTTGGTCGAAAAAAGTGTAAGAAGCCTGATTGTGTTAAGCAGTGAAGAATTTGTACACTGCACAAGACTTTAAAAATTAATAGCAGCGGTCCTGGCTTGAAGTGGAGGTAACCTCTAAAATACTCTTTTGTTCCACTGAATTTAGAGGAAAGTGTTGCAATGTTGTAGTGGTTGCAGTTAGTGGGCTATGTGATGTTTAACTGTGATCTCCACACCAAATTTAGTACTCTGATCAAATTTTAAGCATTGCCTATTGCACCTTGTACATGAATTTTTAGTCAGTGAGACATGTTCTGTGGAAGGCATTATTCTTGGTAAAATATTTCTGTGCATAGTACTCCTGTTCTTGGCTTGCTCTTTGTTGTTATGGATCTAACATGAAGTTATTGGTTTCCCATTGTAAAATTTGTGTATTTGAGACTCACAGTTATTGTTTAATATAAACTGTTTTTGGAAATTTTGCCTCATTCCAGTGAAGTATTTCTTGAAAAAGGGGTGATCTGTTCACTTCAAGACTTCAACTATTCATGAAAAGCGCCTTTACATAATTTGTCCCAAATTTAATTTTTGCATTTGCTGTATTATTCAGTATAAAATGCTGTGTTTGAATGGTCAAAAGAGAGGCCATCTAAAACAGGGTCATAAACATCAATAAATTATGCATTGAACACTTGCGAATGACCCCTTAGTTTTAGAGAAAATAATAAAGCAATAAAGTAACATCTTTTAAAGACCAATATCTCAGGCCCAAAAAGTACATGTAACAATGACAATAAAAGAACAAAGTACCTATTAAACGTTTGTAAGACTGTGTAATAATTAAGTTAAATATTGTATGGTGATTTTTACTGACATGTGATGTTGTAAAAATTGCATTACATTTGTTTGTCCATGAATGTTTGCTTAAGAATTGACTGTCGAACTTAAGTTTAAAAAATTTTAATATTAAACTTATGTTGTCTGGTAGTTCTTCTGTTTGTGGTTTATTGTAAAAAATAATATTATGTAAGAAATTCAGTGCCTGTTGGAGTTGATGTACATTGAGCATATCCAAACTACATGAAAGTTAATTTAGGCTGGTAGAAGTCTGTAATCCATTTCCTTCCTTTTGCCATCCCTGCATCTTTAGTGTGCTGCAAGTATTTATGGCTACTGTAGAGCCTTTACCGTTGCAGTAACATTGCTAAAACAAGGTTGTGATACATGGCATTAACATTATGTGATGACCCCTTTAAATCAGAGCTTGTTTTCTGTTCGCAGGGAGTATTCCAATACTGATCATGGACTGCAGATGAGAGAGATGAGAAATTAACTTTGCATGCATTATTTCACTTAAATTGCTTAAATCGTTGGCACTCACTATTTGCTTATCCTTCAATATTTGAATCTTCCACGTGGTGGTTTCAAGACATATTTGTTTTGGTTGAAAGATATTTATTAAAGTGATGCATCTCATTTAAGAGGGCATATGTGGTAAAAATTACTTTTGAAACACTGTCAGGTGAATAAGGTGTGACAGTTTTGAACTACCAGTATTGATTTTTAAAATTGCATGTGGGAAATGTTCAAGCTCAGTCTGTTCATTGTTAATTCTATTATTTATCGGCTTACTTTACTAGTTTTTACATGCACTATTCAAAATATGGGACCTTTTTGTAAGAGGCATAATCCCATGTTAACTTTCATCTAAGGCAGTAGTTTGTCAGTGTTGGATCAACCAAAGCCAGTGCAGTACATTTACAGTGTATTTCTCTGGTACAAGAATTTTGTACAATTTCATTTTACTATTTAAAGGGCTTGGATGGCTCCATTTTATGGAGGATTGAAATGGATTACCTCAGTGTTTTCACACTATGGTTCACACTTGTTTGAAACTCCCAAACAAATTTGCAAATTGTGTTTGGAAATTATTTTATGTTGACATAAAGCTTTACCACCCATAATGTAGCAGGCACTACTCAATATGGTCATGGTCCAGGATTTCGTACAGACTCAGTAGATAGGATCACGTTGTACACCATAAAATGTAATCTTCTGTCTTGAAAGTTGGAACCATTTTGTACAGGATTATAAAAAGCACCACATGGTCATGTTTGCAATATTTTTTAGTTCTTTGAAACAAAGATAGAATGTTGTCCAAAGAAACTGACCTTTTGTTTTGGAAAGTCAGCTTGATATTAGAAATATTAATGATAACTAAGCTCTCTGGCATTTAATTTTCTTCTGAACTTATTTGAAGATGATTCAGTATATAATTTTTTTTTACTTACCGGTATATGGATGTCACTGTTAAAAAGTATGCCATTAATATAAAAATTGCTACATAAATTTTATTTAAAGTTCTGAGTACAACTATTAAGTTGGTGTTAACTATTGAGTAAAATAGATGGTCAATGATAAAGTTCAATTTTGCATGGTTAATTCATTTTAAAATGTGAATAATGGGAAGATATTTCTCACATAGCACTGGAATGTTTCTGTAGACCAGTTTGTTTGTTTGAATCTCTGTGTGTCTGGTTGTAATCCAGCCATTGGTCTTGAGCAAGCTATCGAAGGACTTTAGGACAGATGAACAGATTTTTGTTGTTGCAGATGAATAAACTTGCATTGTCATCTTATTCCATTCATCCTATTTTATCACTACATCACTGTCCCTCTCTGGGTTATGAGGTCAAAGTGATAGTTAATGCTAACAAGGCACCAGAATACTATTAGTGGTTTCTAGTCCCAGTGGTAGAAGTAATTGTGCATTGATACTTGCTCAGGGGTTTATGGGTACAAAAGGACCTTTAATTTTTTTAATGGGGTAGGGGGAGGGGGCTGGTAAGATTTGGTCCCCCACCCCCACCCCAGCTTACCAGTTTTAGTCACATAACACCCCTCAAAAGGAATTTTTTGGAGGATGACCGCCGTCTCCCCCCTTCCAAAATAAGTTACACCCGCTATTGTTCCACTTGTTATCTCGGAATTTCGCTCGACCTCCCATTTTTTCTTGGATTTATGGGAGGAACCCTGCTCAAAAGCCTTTTTTTTTTGCGTACCCCCCTCCCCCCTAGATCCCATTAGTCCCACCTATCCCATAAAAAAATGAACGTCCCCTAAAGCCAAGTTCGCACTTATGACGTTAGCGACGAATCGCAGTCATAATCAAAAGAGAGTTACAAGAAGTGTGAATCAGTACGACATAAGCACCGTAATCTTGATTCACACTGAGTTATACTGCTCCTAAGATTACGATTGCTGTTGCTAGTATGAACCAGGCTTAACAAGCTGACAGGATTTACTGGTTGGTCAGCTTGATAAGTCAAATTTATTGTCAGTTTGTTGCCTGGTTTTCCAGTGGATTAACAGTACCGCCAAGCTGACTACATTGATCAGTTTGCCTTTTTATTAGTTAAGCCATCTTTGTCAGACATACAATAATCTCTTTCAGACCCAGATCCGTTCAGAGCTTCAGAAGATGAAGAACAAATGGATATTGTTTTAGTTGTTGTATTCTATTGTATTAAAGGCATTGTGATGTCGATGAATTTCATCAATTGCCAGATAGTTCACTTGGCAATTATCGCAATTAAAGATAAGTTAATCTCGAGTAGAGAAAAAAATCTCTCTGTATTGACAAAATGGCAGTTTGAAAGTGTCAGGCTGGAAACAATGGAGCAAAGGCTAATGGGGTGGAGCAAATACATGAAGCAGATAATTCAAATAAACGTAACATGATAGGAATCCCAACTGGCGGGAGGAAGACCAGTTGACTATTTACAAATGACAGGGTATTCTGCAGGTTAGGCGAAGCAGTTCACTTATTCCTGAAGGATATTCTTTAGATGATCAGGTTAAGCGTAGGAAAAAATAAGCGTATAACCGGTTTCAACGTTTGTTAAAATTCGGGACAGACCCCAAACAATCTTTGTATTTGAGTCAACCCCCTAATAAGATATGAGGGCGAACTTGATACAGGGCGAAACCCTCCAATCTTCCATCTCTCAATTTCTGGCTCGACCGGCTCGGTGTAAAAACCTGTGAAGCTCACGAGTAACGTAAAACAAACAACGAAAGGTTCGAAACAACAGCGTGAAGCAAACAATAGTTCACAAAACAAAGAAAACCTCGTCAGGGTTTTATACTGAGATACACACTGTAAACCCCAATTTCTTGAGACAGCATTTTTGTTCCTGTTAAATTGAAGCTTGAAAGGTAATGTTAATTTATGAAGTAGGCTAGTATTATAAAGTACGCTCACGTTCAGGTCGTACAAAGCTAAGATGTAGCGAGATTTTTTTTAGGTACTTGCTTGTATGTATATAGTTTTATAAATTTCGACATTTTATTTTAGCGAAAGTTTAGGAGACGTAATGAATTTTTAATTTTCTTGTTAATTCCTCCAGATCTGATAATGCGGGATGTGGATTATAGGAATTTTGATGAACAGCTTCAAAAATAAGGATTGCAATAAAACGGTTTTGATTCACTCATCAGTTTTTATAATGATTGTCTCAGTACGGGGGGGGGGGGGGGAGGCAAGTGATTTCTGTTATTTTATTATCGGTACACAGTTGAGGTGTCAACAAGGGTACGAAAACGTCAAAACAGCTTTCTGGAGAAGCGACAATAAACAAAACAACACACCAGGAAAGCCTTTTCAGACTAGATTATATGTATATATTAAGAGCTCTTATGGGCTTTTTGCAACAGTTAGTCACATGATAAACTTTTCCATAAACACGAACGCTAATTTACGAATTAACGTTTTGGAGAAGAATGTTAGTTAGCAAGGAAATTTCCAGGCTTACATCTCAAAAGGAGAAACGTCTTCAGAAGTAAGTGAATGGGAATTACAACCTTGCTATTCAATCGGTCTATACCTGTGTGTATCGCTAAACACGACCTCGTCCCCAGTGTCTTTATATTTCGGAAAGATTTCGTTTTACATGGACTTTTCGTTTCTCACACTGGCTTGAGTTTACATATTATTGGAAAGTGTGTTAGCTATATAGGTTGTCATACACCTTATTCCAAAATGGCTCCCATTTTAATATTCTTTTGTTTTTATTCAAATTTATTCAAATTATTCAAAAGAATATTCGCTTCCTTTCTCCCCGGAAATTGATTTTCCTTCGATTTCTGGAATCCATATAGCTCTAGCTACAATTCTTTAGGAAAAAAGCCCTCGTAACCAAGTGTAGGATGTTGACCCATATGTATCGGGTGGGCCCGTTTCTGGAAACTCCCGGAACTTTTTCGGGCGCAGTTTAGGTGCTATAATTTCCTTCGTATCTTGAAAACGGACACGTTTCCAGGCATGAAATTTCGTAACAAATTTGCCCTTTTGTATCTTGAAATCATAGTAAAAGATCAGCTCTTTGGAACAAGCGGATCGTAGTTTTTAAAATGGCTTTTCGGGCCCAAAAAGTTTACGGGACTTTCGAGAAACGGACCCCCGGGGACAAGTTGAAGATTTCGCTTGCATTTTTCGCGCGCTTCTAGCTATGCACGTGCCTTTACTAATGACCAATCAGATGCGAGCACGTACAATAAGCGACAGGTAGCCCTCTGTACGGGGAAAACAAATATGGCGGACTTGGTGACGCAACTTTGCGATCTGTGTAACAGGCTACGATCCTCTTTATTTTGGAATCCAAAGTCGAAGAACATGTCCAGTGTCGGTAATTTAATTCTTGCAAGTCTTACTGGAGTTGCTGTGGCATTAATCGCGACTTACATGCCTTCGATCTGGCGGCCATGGTGGCGGCCTTCCCTGGAATCATACGCACCGGGTTTCAATCTTGTTTTGTTACCTCAGAGGGCTTTGGAGGAAACAAGTAAGTTTTATGTCATAGCATTGGACTACATTTATTGCTTAATTTCACGGAATTCAGTATTCCAAAGCAAGAACGTTTCGTGGCAAGGAGCGAACATTTGTTAATTCTTGTGGTTGAGCTTAACTATTAAACTTCCTGTTTTGTTTGAAGCTTCGATGAACTTTGCAATATGATTGAATTCACGTGGTCTAGAAAAAAAGTTTGGTAGAAGGGAACTGTACAAAGAAAAAGACAACAACAGTGAGGAATGACGAGGAAAATAAAGTTGCAGAAGTGCTGCATATATAATTACAGGTGTATGCCGGACAGCCGTACGTGTACAATGGATCAGCTGTTAATCATCATTCATTTAACGCATTACGCCACTCAAAATTTCATCCCTCACAAATTGAAAAGTTCAGCCATATCGTAAACTGTACATTTACTCTTTTCATAAGGTCAAGTTCAATGATCAAAAGATCACTGCACATATGTATGCAATCACTTGTTGGACCATTAACGTAAGTGGCTCTGGTTGCTGCGTATGAATTGAAATACCATGACTAGATGACACCTAGAGCCTTGCCAAAATTCTTGCTCCTTAAATTGAGAGTATAAAGCCTATAGCTCTAATAATGCAGACCAGATAAAGTTAAAGGGTTTTTTAATGTGAGACTTTTATGTTTAACTGTGTGGGAAGGCTGAAGATGTCAGAGATCATCTCGGTTGTCAATGCAACAACATTGAGAAAACAAGGCCTTGCAAAATAAAATTCAGGCTTGTACAGGCCAGTCAAACCAATGATCAGCTCCAAGTTAGCTTATGTTAGCTCAATTTGTGACAATCTTGTTCCCAGGGTCTCTCCTCTTCCCGTCCTCTGGAGCGGGGAAGCTGCGTTACAGAGGATCCTCTGCATAACACAGAATTTTTGTGGATATTCTCTGCGGTGGCAAGCAGTGCACAATTTCCCTCACCAAAGAAGTTTTTCCAATTTGAAACATCGCCAAACAATTTGCATAACCTACAGCAATTTAAAACTTCCGAACCAACGGACTTATATACTTTTTTGGGTGTTTTTGGTGGACTGCCACTTGACCTGACCTGCGTGAAACCCGGCACAAATGCATGAGTCTATTTGGTAACAACACTTCCCTAGGCCTTTCACCCCTGGACTCGGTGGCAACAAATTTCCCACTTGTCTGCCCCGCCCTTGAATCGTTATCTCCCAGATTCTGGGAGACACGTGACCAGACCCAACCAGGGTCTCTTCTCTCTCGCTCCAGGGGATAGGAAGAGGAGAGACCCTGGGAACGAGGTTGAATCTGTGGAGCACTGCACCAGTAATGCACCATGTAATGACATCTGCAAATGTTAGACTTTCTAGTCTTCTCGGATAAGGATGATAAACCGGAGGTCCCGTCTCACAACTCTTCACAAATTGACACTGTGAGACGTAAAAGAACCACGAGGGACGTAATGAACCCTGGCTGTGACCACTCCTAGTGCTGACCTAGAGGGCCATGTGTTAGAAAACTCCTATTGGGTTAAACATGTCTATACCCTCTACAAAAAGGATATCGTATCGTACTGAACTGTGCTTTTTTCATTTCCCACACCATCTAACTTTGGTTTAATCTTTTCCAGGTCCTTTGCAAGGAGAGGCTCTTCATGCTCTTAAACTTGCTCTGGAAATGTTAAATGAGGGAAAAAGAGATAAAGCTTTAAAACTGTTCAAACAAGCTGAGGCATTGTCACCCCATCACCCTGATATTTTGCTGCATTACGGAGAATTCCTTGAGGAAGATGATGTTATTCATGCTGAACATCTTTATACCAGAGCTCTGGCAGCAAGTCCTGGCAACTCCAGAGCACTCACTAACAGAGGAAGAACATTACCAAAAGTACGGCAACTTGACCAGGAAATGCTTGATAAGATTGATAACAAGAGGGATGAATTATATCGTATACCCAAAGGTAGCCTGGCCATGAAACGAGCTGTTACAGAAGCTTACTATAAACACATATACCATTCGAATGCCATTGAAGGCAATACAATGACCTTGTCGATGACTCGGGCAGTAGTTGAAACAAGAATGGCAGTGCCTGGAAAAAGTATCTTAGAACACAATGAAGTTTTGGGACTGGATGAGGCCTTGAAGTTTGTCAATGGATCCTTACTACAAAAACAAGAGAAAATTACTGTGGACGATATTCTTGAAATTCACCAGAGGGTTTTGGGGCATGCACATCCTTTGGAAGCTGGACGATATAGAAATACACAGGTGTATGTGTCAGATCACATCCCTCCGAGTCCACTGGAGGTTGAAAAACACATGAACGAGTTTAATGACTGGCTGTTGTCCAGAGAACCTGAGATACTACATCCAATTGAATTTGCAGCTCTGGCTCATTATAAACTTGTCTATATTCATCCATTCACTGATGGCAATGGAAGAACTGCACGACTTTTGATGAATTCCATTTTAATGCGAGCAGGATTTCCTCCAGTCATAATCAGATTTCAAGATCGACATGAATATTATGAGTATTTGAATTTTGCCAATCATGGAGATGTGAGACCATTCATAAGATTTGTGGCAAGGTGTACTGAGAGAACAATAGATGAGTATTTGTCTGTGACAACAATTTACCCTGTAGGACATACCAAACATCCAGAGCTGACAGATGCTCATGATGCTAATGAAGACAATCAAGAGTAGAAGAAAAACTTATTTTTAAATTTATTTAAAGAGCTGATTTAGTCCCCAAATATTTAATCAATGTTGAATAGTCTAATGACTGGGTAGCATTTCTATTTGACAAAGTTTTTGTCAGTGAGTGAAATTTTTGCCTTCATTTTATGAGAGATCACAACTAAGAACAAAAAGGTATAAACAACATTTTGCAATGTTTAACAAATATTATGGGAAGAGGTTCAGAGCCACTTTAACAACTAGCCAACTATCTGCAAGACCTGGTATGTAAGCATAGGATACAACTGCAACCATGCATAAAAAAACATAAAAAAAACAGGACAATAAGCCTGGCAAAAGGAAACTAGAGTTGCATTAGTCTCTTGCACATGGTATTAGTTACTGCAAAGAAAAAAAATTGTGCTTGTGTTACACCATGTGGCATGCAAACAAGTAAATTTTATTCATATATTGTTTGCATTTGATCTTTTTGTTTCTTTTTATTCAACCTCTACCACTTTAACCCATCTGCTGCTCTTCTGAAGGGGCAAAGTCGTACTCAGTCCTGTTTTTATAGTCAGTTAAATTACTCACTTCTGATTGGTTGAGAGCAGTGCTGTTATTAATATTATTCCAAGTTGTACTATGTTGGATCAGCCATCACGTTTTGGAGGCAATGGTGGGTGAGTATAGCCGAACGTGGCAAATTTGAATGTTGTGGGTGAAGTTGGCCTTCAAGACACACAAAGTAAGTATGATAAAATTTGGAAAACCTTGTTTAAAGGGCAGTGAAGTGTTTTAGGACTCAGGTCCCCCATTAGGGCAGGAATGCCTGACTGTGGGAGCGAGATAGCACAAGGTGCGATGGAGGAATAAATGATCAAAGTTTAATTTAATCCGGTCAAATGTTTCCGACTAGCTAGGTCCACAATAGACAGTAGAGATGTGGTAACCAGGAAACAGTGCTCGAAATTAGCGGTCGTCCGGTCGTCCGAGACGACCAAAAAGTTTACTGGGCAACCAATTTTTGGGTAAAATCAAGAGGCTGGTTGCTCGAGGAATAAACGACAGACAACCCAGCCAAACAGAGAAAATAAATTAATCATAAACGGACAAGAAATAAAGTGACGGTTTTGTATTGTCAATGTCCGATAATGCGAAGTTAATAATAAATTTGCTTCAGCTAGGCATTTTCCTGTGTTTTGGATATCTGTAAATGCCAGGTACGAAAATTTAAGAGACAAACCAAAGTTTCATGTCTGGTAGCGATCAAGATCAAACATCACTTAACCCCAGACTTCCGTGAAAACCATTGGCGCACACCAAGAGCTATGGGATATTCAACCTTGACCGCCATGTCATTACATCTCAAGCTCTACATGGCATGTAAATAAAGGTAGGATCTCTACCATAATTGTTCTTAAATTTTTTATTTCGGTTTTGATTTTTTTGTCTTCAATTAGTAAAGTCCTTTCTTTCACAGAGTCAAAATGTGGCGAGACAGATACTGTAGAAAGTAAAGGCAAAGTTTACGTATAATTAAGATCACTAAGAAGACAAAAAATGGATGTTTTTTGTGTAGTGCACTTAAATGGGTGGTTTTTCCAACGGGCAACCAATACTTTATCAGGGCAACTAAATTCACGGGTTTGGTTGTCCGGCTTTTGGAATAGGGACAACTTGGATTTTTTTTAATTTCGACGCACGTACCCTTCTTGAGACAAACTGTATCGCCCTTAATACTGATACGATCAAGTAACTTGTTACCCTAGTTTGTGACAGACTTTTTCAACGCATGGAACCCGAAACTTTACAATTTAAACCGCAAATGACCAGAACGGTAGAGCTTTAAGAGAGGGCAGTAGCATTTTTAACAAGACCTAATAACGTCACCATCAAATGCATTCATTATGATCGTTTCTCAGATGAAAAGGCATCGTGTGTATTCGTTTGAATCATTTATACTCTGCAGAGCTGAATCACACGGTCTCGTGCTCAGGGTTTGCCCCTTGACTATTGCGATCAATGCCGCTATCCAACGATTTTCTGGGGTCGCTTGATTGTTCAAGCTTGGGAGGTAATAGTTGTTTACCATTTACATGGAAAAACCGGTTAGTCGACGGTTTGCTAAGAAAACATCCCCAATGAAAAATTTCGATCAGGAGTTCAGTGAACTATTTGCACAACCCCTACTAACCCGTGACACATTTTCCGTTCGGAAATTCAGGTTGGAAGTTTTGGACTACCTTTCAACACGTTCCGAAATTTTGGAGATTTTCCGGTCGGGAACACCTGACTGATTAGCCTTACCATTTACATTCCAACCGAAATCTTCCATTTTTTTGGTAAATGGTAAACAACAACGAGTTAAGGCTTAAGACGTGAGAATATCCATCCGTGGATCACAAAGCCTGTAACCACGCCCATTATTTTTTTAGAAATGCAAGAATAATCGATAACGCGCGAAACGCGACGCTTGAGCGCATAACAACGTGCAAGGAGCGCGTAAGAAACACACGCGCGCTCTCTCCGCCATTATCCGTGGAACAACTCACTTGTCTGTGTCTGTGTACCAATGAAAAACGCATGACATTAATGATGACGTAACACAACTGCTGATCGGCCAATTTATTTTAATATTGACTTACAGCTGCCACTTGACAGACAAAAAAAAAAAGATTTAGTGACGCAATTAAAAATAAAGTAAAAATAAAAACTGATACTCCTTGACTAAAACGGTGTACGAAAATTAAAACAGTCCGCGCAAAATAAGCTACTGTTGGTTCTGTAGCCTTACGTAATACTTAAAAACAGCCATCGAGATAATTACCATTACAGAAGACTATGCAAATCTTTCTTTATATATGAAGAATAACATTTATTACATTCGATTGTAAAACCAAGTGGTACGCTATTTACACTTGCATCGCGACAAAATATGCGTCCAAGAGAACTTTCGGAAACTGTTGGTGAACTGGTGAGGGAATGAAAAAAGTCAATAATTTCGGACATTTAACACTAATTAAATTATGCTCATCGCAAGAGTTGAGAAATTGTTTGTTAACGTTTTGTTGCATGTAAGCTTTCAAGTTTTACTTTGGATCGATGCTTTCATTTAAAAGCTCAACCAAAAAAATTCACACCATAAGATTTTGAGTTTGCGCGAAAAGAGCCTATTTTATCAGCAGCTTTCAATTACTGTACCGTATTACCCGATATTCAAACGAGAGAGAATATACTTGGCCCCGCCTTGGGAAGTCCGCTTCAACAATAACGAATTCCTTCCCTTTAGGTGTTACATGATGAAAGTAATACAGAAAAAAAATTATTTAATAGGGAAACTAAGTTCTTCGCTAAAATTCGTGCCTGTGTCAAGCTGCGAGACAATGGCTTTCTCAGGACACAAAACCTAGGTTATGACTTCTCTTGTCTTCTGTCAACCGGTCTTTAGCCTGTGCCAGGCTCTCGGTCAGTGGAGACGAGCGAAAAAGCGGGCGAACGAAAAACGACGGGGGTTTTCAGGGTTTTCGGCAACGGCATTTTAAAGTACAGTATTCATAGGTTGAACAAAGGGACGTCAGACTTCAGAAAATAATTGTTTCATGTCAAACAACCGGACGTTAGGTCCGGCGTGCGACCTCAAACGCAACCCCTGGGTTTTCGCTCGTCTCCACTGACTGAGAGCCTGGCATTGGTTTAACCGGTCTTCTGCAGACAGTTTCCCTGACACCATGTTGCCTAGCAACTGAACACTGCAAGAAATCAATTCAATAATCCCCAGTGCTTCTCAGTAGTCAAAGCGGCAACGACGAAAGCCGCTGATCGATAGTAGGTTTGGTGTCTTGAAATACATTAGAAAACTATTGGTGTATCTAAACGCCGTGTGGTATGCTGTCTATCACAGACTTAACACGCCGCCAATTTGAATTAGAAGAACGTCTATTTAAAATGTCTCCTGCCCCGGCGTTTGTCAACTGCTTTTGAAACTGCCATACAAGTTACTAGCCGAAGGTCAACTCAACCACGGATAGTTCATTTTGACGTCAACAACATTTTCTGTAAAAAAGACAAGCTTTGTTGTCTTCTGTCTGTGGGTATAAAAAACCGCCTGTCTAGCTTTAGTTATTGGATATTGTCATACATCCTTAGCGAGTCTTCTAATTTCTGGATGATCTGAGAATAAAATAAATAGAAAAGCAAAAGTATGAGAAAAGAATAAGACATCAATGAAATGCTACGCAAAAACTGACTGAGAAACTGTGTTCCACTGTGCCAGTACTTGTATGGTGGAGGGTATATGGAACAGGCCTTTTTACTTACCTGTTTAAGTGCTGTATCTGAAATAAACTGTGTTCCACTGTGCCAGTACTTGTATGGTGGAGGGTATATGCAACAGGCCTTTTTACTTACCTGTTTGAGTGCTGTATCTGAAATAAACTGTGTTCCACTGTGCCAGTACTTGTATGGTGGAGGGTATATGCAACAGGCCTTTTTACCTAGCTGTTTGAGTGCTGTATCAAACAGTACTTGTATAGTAGGGGGTTACGGACCTTTTCTCACTTTAAAATTGATGCATGCATGACCTTTGTTATGTGGTATATTGAGCTTAAGTTCGAGGACAGGTCTAAAGATAGCTTTGAGAACAGTTTAGGAAGCACCACCAAAAAAAACTATGGTATCTATGGTAAATGCGACAACATTAAAATCTTCGCTTGCTATTACTTACCCTATGGTGAAAGCTAATTTGTTCTTGAATAAAATGCTGCATCATGTTTTTGAAGTCAATGACTTTTTGGTCATGAAAATGGCTCATCTCCGCTGCAAACACAAATTAAGATCAAATCACTGCAAATGAAAATAATAAAATGCGACTAGGACATTAACTGAAAGCAATCAGCCATTCGCTCTTGCAAATTACCATGCAGAACGAAGTGGTTCTACATGAAACTTATGTGACTGAGGCAAATGAGCAGCTACTGTACCAACGCCGTCCAAGGTGCACCTGAGATTTCGATTTGAAGATAAGACAGTGAAGGGTGATCATTCGATGGAAGTTGCCTGGATTAGTACATTTTGTGTGCTTTTTCAAAGGCACAGAGCAGGGGAATTCAAAACGCTTACATTTGCCATGTCCAAATACGGTCACGTGCCACATTTGGTATTGAAGTCACAGACACAATCAGCGCGCGCGCGGGGGGGGGGGGGCGTTGACAACTTTAACAAGGCTCGTTATCAGGGGGCCATAGTTGAAAAGGGCGTCTGTCGACTTACCAAATGATACGTTTGTTATCGTGTCTGCACGAGCACTTATTTCTTCAAATGTTGCATACTGTAAAGCGAAATACATTTAACAAAACATGGTTACTACGTCTCGACAACATTGTCAAGCTGAGATTTCTTTCATTGCAAAAGTGGTTTTTAATATTAAACTTGTCTTGATGGGAGGAAACAAGTATTATCTGTAAAGGAAAACCCCACAATTTGTATGTGTAACGAGCAAAGCATGAGAATATTGCGATCTTGGCTGGCGTGGAGAATGACCAATGGATCGCTATTTTGGTATCCTCGTGTCTAGCTTGTCTTCAATGTCATTTCCACACAGCCCAGGTTTATCAAAACCAAATAGTTACGACTTTGACCAGCTTTCTCAATTTTATTTGGCAGTAAATATCACTAACCGATGGTTACAGTGCATGTTTTAAAAACGTAAAATACCTCCATTCTTTCTTCTTCTTTAAGTCTCTGGCATTCTTTCACTTTACCAATCGTACCCTGTAAAACGGCACAAATATGTAACTATTGTTTTGGCCTGGTCTAGAAACATGGAATTATCAGTGGATTGAGGTTGCTATTGATCTAACATTAAAAATAATGCCTCTATTATATGGCTGCTGCTTGTAGCCGATGAAACGCGCGCTTTGATTGGCTAAGTGCAAAGGCATTATTCTCCAGTAAAGGCCACGGGCCAATTACGAATTATGAAGACACAAAACAAAACTACTTTTAGTTGTTGTTTCTTAAACCATGTAATAAACTACTTATTAACCTCGAACGTTCAGTATTTTACGGGAATATGTCAAACCTCGGCCTCACTGTATTGACCGAGCGATGGCAAGGCCTCAGTTTGAGAATCCCCGTAAAGACTTCACTCTGGGTTAATATGTAATTATTAGAAAAAAAACAAGGTTTATGGCATAAGTTGTTACCTTATGAACTTGTAAGATGTCTGGGTATGTTCCAAGCATTCCGGAATACTCTCTGAGTCCTTCTATTAATGGCATAAAGTCATTTTTGGGCTAAAAAAGTAACGCACATTAAAATAAAATCTAAGAACACAAAAATGGCAACAAAAGTTGGTTTAATGCTATTTTTAAAGATAACAATTTTTCCAACCTCATATTAAATATCCACCACTATTCACCTCCACATCGGCAATTAATTAATTAATACTTAATTAATTGCTAGAATTTGTATAAGTACTTAAGTGCAGAGATGCCAATGGCTGTTTACCATTTACATGGGAAACCAGTTGGTTGACGGTTTGTACAAATGGTACGCAATAATCCTCAATGAAATGCAATTCGCACAACCCCTACTACATAACACGTGACACGCATCAAAATTGGAGTAGGGCTTGGAACTGGTGAAAATCACAAATGGTACTGAACACATTTTCCGTTCGGAAATTCCAGTTCGAAATTTTGGACTACCTTTCAACACGTTCCGAAAATTTTGGAAATTTTCCGGTCGGGAACACCAAAAAAGCCTTACCATTTACATTCCAACTGAAATTTCCGAAATTTTTTGGTATATGGTAAACAACCAATAAGAACACAATTTTTCAAAACTTTGCCCAATTTTTTTTTTAACACGGATTGTGACTCTTGGGCAATATGAACAGGCTGATTGATACCCTGGCTCCAGAGGTCCGTTCTCAAAATACCTAGGATAAAATAAAGTGGTTTGAAAAAGCTCCCGAGACGGACACAATGTTTTTTCCCCTCGGCGCTTCGCGCCTCGTGGCCGCGGCTTCGTCGCAGAATTTCCCTCAACTAAACGAAAAAAATTAACCTGTGACACCCATGGTAGCTGATTGAGTGTTCACAAGGTCAGAGTCAGGTCTGCTTATTCACAATTTCCATTCAGAATTATGGCAACGTAATAAAATTCACTCAAACCTGATCTGCTAACATTTCTCCTATCTCGTCATAAGTTTTCCCTGTATGCTCTACAGCTTCTGTTAGTCGACAAGAAGCTGTATTAAGAAAAAAAAAAGAATAAAGGTTGTCACAAAGTTTTGAAGTAGGTGTGGCTTTATTGTTGAAGTTGGTGGTTATTTTGTCATCTTATACCACAGGCGGCCCAGACTTTGTTTCAACCTCGTTCCCAGGGTCTCTCAACTTCCCGCCCAAGCGAGAAGCAAACCGGGAAAAGTTTAAATCGTCAAAATGGCTTTAGAACGACTTTAGAATGACTCAGCTGCCACAAAGACTTCAAAATAACACAAGCGCAGACTAAGGTAAGCTTCTTTTATTTAAATCCTTGACTACAAGTTGAATTTAGAGCGATTTTTGAACCATTTTCATACATTCTCTTAAATGGCGCAATACTGTCACGTATGTAAATCACAAACAACGCCTGGGCCGCCTGTGCTTATACTGAACCAGGACTAAAGAACCCACACAAAACGTTTGTGGCAATATTTTCACTGGCTGCCGGTTACTTTTGACAACCCTGCAAATTGACAAATTTATTCTTTCGCACACAAAGTACACCATCTTTGAAATACTAATGCCACATCTAATCGGCATCCACCCCACTGGAGCAAAAGAAGTTGTCATACGAAGCAACACTCCCGGCATAGTAAATCGAACCCAATCGAACTAAATTTCAATCGAACTCAATCGAACTCAATCGAACTCAATCGGTGGATTGAGTTCGATTGAGTTCGGCAATCGAACGAAATCGAACTCACCGAAAAGAAAAAAAATCAATCGAACCCAATCGAACGTTCGATTTTCGAACTCGTGATTTATGTAAAACAGACGTTGAAAATCCATTACCAGATCTTAGAAGCTCGAGTTACTTCAGCCCTGAGTGTAGCGGACGTGTTTTCGTAAACGAAGAAATTCCGCAGAAATGGCTTCAGACGAGTTGGGGATCGTAAGCTTCAAATGTATGGTCAAAGGCTACCAGGAATGCCGCTTTGACGTCAAGGATGGCGAAGTTTTCAAGGTTTTAAAGAAAATAGGCGAGAAAGGCCTCTAACTGCCGTGGACAGTTTATAAAGGGGTTTGTGTTATTGAATAAATAGTAAAAAAAAATGCAAAAAAATTTCATCAGAGCCAATCGAACGAAATCCATTTAATTGTGTTCGATTGAGTTCGGTTTCCGAACTCAATCGAACACAATCAGACGGATTGAGTTCGATTGAGTTCGATTTGTTCGATTGAATGCGATTTGTTCGGAAATCGAACTCACTGAAAGTGTGGTGTTCGATTTCGTTCGATTGCCGAACTCAATCGAACTCAATCCACGGATTGAGTTCGATTGAGTTCGATTGAGTTCGATTTTCGAACGTTCGATTTACTATGCCGGGAACACTGGTCTATTCAAATTCTCACATGCCCTCTCACTGCAGAGAGGCAAATCTGGGAAAAAAACAGTTTCAGAGCATAATTTTGGACTATGGTGTCTGATAAGTAGCTGATACATGTACAGTACAATAATCATTCTATACCATCCTCTATGAATACAGCTTGTGAGCAAAAAAAAAAAAAGTGCATTTTAGCTACTTCTTACTTTCTGAATCTTCATCAATGGCAAAGGCTGAGCTAAGGGATGTAAAAGCACCACCAATTTTTTTGTATTCTGTCCTGTATGCTGTGAAGAGAAAAATATTATTTCTTCAATCCGATATTATCTAATTCTTCAACTAAATGAACCGCCGACCGGTTAGCTCAGTTGGTAGAGTTCCGGACTAACGTGCGGGAGGTCGTGGGTTCAAACCCCAACACTCAGGGTCTTTAAATAACTGAGGAGAAAGTGCTTCCTTTGTAATGACATCTGCAAATGGTTAGACTCTCTAGTCTTCTCGGATAAGGACGATAAACCGGAGGTCCCGTCTCACAACTCTCCACAATTAATTCTGTGGGACGTTAAAGAACCACTAGGGACGTAACGAACCCTGGCTGTGACCACCCCTAGTGCTGACCTATTCTATTCAGTGTTTCATGGGTTGGTGCTTTCCCCTGGACTGATTTGTCCTAAAAATACGTAAAGTAAAGTAAATCAACCTATCTTCTCCATACATAATTTAAAGAAGTGTAAATTGTGGTTGGAGTAAATAAGTCATCCCTTAACCTGTGTCAACTTTCACACTGCAATAAGACTGGTGAGAAAACGTTGCACTGGAACCTACATTTAACAACAGAGTTTATTAAGCACATCTGTTTTCAAGGTTCATTTATTCACACTATTTACATAAAATTAACATAGGAAGAAAAGTATATTTACAACACATGATTATTCGATAAGTAATTACAGTACAGGTTATAAAATGTGTATGGTGGTCAAAGTAGCGAAGGCTTTCTTGTTGACCACTTCTTACTTCAAAACCATTTTTGGTTAGTACTTACAATTCATTTGGTCCCACAAAGGTTTACAAAATAATAAATGTATGTAAATCAACTTACATCCTTGACACTTCTCACAGTGCACTTGGCCTCTGTCTTGAATTGCCTTGACACTCTCATCCATATTCTTCACAAACCGCCCAAACTGCTCTATTCTATTTTCACTAAATGGATTCAAAAGTATCATTGGAGGTAAACATCTCAGCAAAGCAGTTTTAACCCTAACAACACAGATGATTGCCTTCCCATCTTCTCTACCGATCATCAAAGGATTCATTTAATATACACTTCTCATCCCTAGGTATTAGCCATAAGCACTTACACAGCTGGCAACTGTAGTGACTGTTGTGGACAGTCCACAGTCATAAAGAAAGATGCTCCAACAAGTTTATCACATTCTGCTTTCCTCTTCCCTTGTTTCCATTCCTGACAGGTGAAAATCAGACAAAACGTCATGTACACCTATGAACCTTGGTTGAGGAGAGACTGAATGTGCAGCTTAATGAATTTATGAGGCTTTTTCCCTGCTCAGGTTGACTAAAATGGGAGGACAAAAGTATGCTTTATAGTGTTGTAATAATACAGAGTAATTTACTAACAAGTTTTGAATATTGTGGTTCCAGGGAATGTCCATATACCCCACCCCACCCCCCACCCCCCACAAAAGGATTTTTGTTTTACACTCTCACACCCCTTCTACTCAAAGGCCAGGGGCCTGTTTCTCGAAACTCCCGAAAACTTTTCGGGCCCGAAAAGCCATTTGTAAAATTGCGATCCTCTTATTCTAAAAAGTTGATCTTTTACCATGATTTCAAGATGGGAAAGGGCAAATTTCATGCCTGGAAATGTGTTCGTTTTTACAATACGAAGGAAATTATGGCACCTGAAAAGTTTTGGGAGTTTTGAGAAACGTACACCAGATATCATAGAACACATAACTGTAAAATGAGCAATACCAGTATTATTAACCTACCTTTTCATTATCCCCACAAGTTGTAAAGTGATGAAACACAACACTTTGAGACAGTACAGGATGAAGACATATTCTGTTTATCCACATCTGTAATTTCTCCTTCCTTTTCTCAACAAACTCTTCCCCAAATCTCCCTAATGATTTAGAAAAGCACAAAAACCTGTCAACATTGATGAAATAGAGTCATATCAGTTACACACACACATGTAACTCTACAATAACCATTGTGAACTGCTTGAGATGAAAGAACCATAATATGAAGGGATCAATAATCAACAGCTGGACATGAAATACTGCTTTCTGCTCACAGGGTTGCCATGGTTACCTCCCTGCTGTGCCTTGAATTGCTTAGGATCCCCCCAACCTCTATGGCACCAACTCCCACGCTTATCAGTTGGCAATGAATTAAATGGACCTTATCAAAATGAGTCTGCAGATACCAGTAACCATCACTGAAAAAAGTATCAGGATGGATTTTGAAAGCTTTGAGTTACCTTCAAAGAATTGTTGGTGATGAAAAATATAGATTATTCTGCCTTGCCTTCATGGTACATGTGCATGGCTCTGCTTTGCCCAAGTTGTGCAATGCAGGCTTGCTGTTAACACTCTGCCATGTACTTGCTCACCTGTAATTTGTTTGTCTGGCAATGGAGGAACAGAGATTGATGTAAACTTCTCAACAAAACGACCATAGAGCCAATCAAAGTGTTTATATCGTCTGCTGACAACAATTCCAGTATTCTAATGAACATAAAAGAAATGATAAATTATTATTCAAAATATTTTAACTTGCTACAACCAACTTGTATGATGTGTTGCAAGTAAAAATTAAATTCAGGTAAAAATTTTTACCCTTGGTTGATTCTCAAATCCCTTTGTCTCCTAAGCCTAATTATTCAAAATTATGGGTTAAGAGACAATATGAAAGGAAATTGATTTTCAACCTAGGTTAAAAAATTTTCACCCGCATGTAATTTTAACTGCAACATATGCATTTTTTAATTACAAATTTTGCCTGTGGAGTTATCTGCTCTGTGCTGCCCATCTGTTGTTACAAGAACAAGCTTTTGCAGGCATTCTGGTTGTCGTTGTCATTTGATTTTGTTGATAAAATATTGCTATGAAAGCCCCTTTCACCAATGAACGAGTTTGGTGGTGTAGGCCCAGGAAGGGGGTGGGGGTGAGGGGAGGGGGGAAGGGGACCCTGCAAATTCTTGGTAGGGGTGTGCCACCTGGTAGACCCTATTTCAGATTAGACCATGCCATTTTCTAATTCCACACCAATTATTTTCAGACCTGGCCTGTAAAATCCATATCCATTTTTCAGACCTAGTCCCACTAGCTTTGTTGTAGTGTAATATTACACTGTAAACTTGACGTTAGTGCCATAGTCAAGAACTGGTTAAATTCAGCTCTACTATATTCATTTGGAGTTAAAAGACATAGTTCCCTTGAAAACCATACCCGATTTCACACCATAATGCTCAAAATCTATACCCGTTTTCAGACCAAAACAGATCAAAACTATACCATGTGGGGCAACACATACCTAATAGCTAATATAGGGGTAGGTGTCTGGCTGAACCCTTGCATCTAAAAACTTCACATTTACTTTAACCATTCAAGGGACACTATGTTCTTAGATCAAGACACAATTTAAGTTCATTCCCAGTTGAAAACAAGTTCACAGATCTTTCTTCAGTTTTCCTACAGTTAGGGATTGGGAAGTTTAACTTACACTAGGTGTTATATTGTAGGCAATGAAACTCTTCATTCCTTTGAATTTGCTCTTCTTCTCAGGTGCATTAATTATGCATGTGAATGGCTCAGGGTGTCTGTCCCAGGTTATTCTATTTCCATCATCCTGCAAAGATATAACCCAACTAAGTGTTAGTAAAATAATCTCACAACAGAAAGGGACGTGAAATTGAAATTTTTGAATGAACATAAAGTTATGGCACATGCTTGTTCTTTTTTATTAAGTTCACCACAAGCAGGGTGACAACAACAGCGGGATGCCAATTACTGTGGGCGCATGATAACCAGATACAGTGCTGGAAACAACAATTGATCATCTGACATTTGTCTGACCAAATTTTGACAATGTCTGGCCAATTTCACATTGAACACGAGTCCAAACAAATTTAAATATAAAATTCCATATTGAATTACATTATACTTTATTGATCTAATTATTAATGTTTGCCCAAAAGGAAGATTTTAACGGACAAATGTCCTGTTATGGAGGAAAAATATATTTCCAGCACTGAGATAGAAACATTTTCATGACAAAAGTCATTAATGGGGAAGTGAAAGAGTCTATCTCGGATTTGCACATGCTAGAATTGTATGATTCCCCACGGAAGACTTTTTTATTTGCACCCCCTCCCCCCTTCCCCCAGGATTTTCAGGATTTTAAGACATGTTACTCCCTCAAACTTATAAATTTGAGTATTCTCATCACCTGTTTGCCTTATAATGTGCTGAAAGTTGTTTTTTAGTCATTCCTGGGAGTGGGTTTGACTGTCATTTGGAATAAATAACAGTTATACCTGGCAGTCTAGTTTAGGCATTAAGGCCCTGGCAAACGAGGATACATTGTTGCAGACACATTGTTGCTCATGATGTTTTTTGGGCAATGCAATGAACATGCTTCCAGCTAATGGGGAAACTTTTGTGTCAGCAACAATGTGTCCTCGTTTTGACAGGGCCTATAAACGTATAATGAATTGGATGTTCAATTTAGGAAGAGCACAGTGCTTAATGTTAATAAGTGGCATGAAATTGGACATAACTGGACCTAACATGTTCTTAGTATTTACCTTGATTGACACCCTTTCTTCACGAGGAATTTTTACATCTGTATGTGATGTGCCAATAACGTAGGCTTCTCCGCCAGACTTGACAAAATTTGAAAACCTTTGGAAATTAATATCAATCATTGTAAATAAAATGACCTCATCTGACCCCAACAATTAACAACATCTTGCAACTGCTTCAAAAGCTGACACATACAGTGGGGTAGCTTTTATCCATATAACTTTTATAATAGCAAGTTCCTTTTTAATTAATAATATTAATGATTACAGAGCATTTTTTATTTATGTTGCAAGCAATTTCTATTTTTTCTTGGATTTGGCTAACATTCCAAGATCAGGAGCCCATTTCTTGAAATTCCCGAAACTTTTCTGGCTGATTCCAGGCGATATAATTTCCTGCCTATCTCAAAAACGAAGATGTTTTCAGGATGGAAATTTTACAGCAAATCTGCCCTTTTGTATCTTGAAATCATACCAAAAGGCCAGGCTTTTAGAATAAGCAGATCACAGTATTTGAAATGGCTTTTCAGGACTGAAACGTTACAGGACTTTCGAGAAACGGGCCCTAGGTAGCAGAACTGACACCACTTTCTCAATCAAAGAAAGTCAAACTAAAACTCACCATGCATTTTCCACATTCAGCAATAGTGATATGTGTCAACTTCCAATAATAGAAATGGTGCCATGATTCCCCTTCCCTCAAAATTAAATATTTACAACACTGTAGACATGTGTACATGTCCCCATGCACTGTAACCATGTAGTTACCTGTTCATGCTCTTACGAACTGTGCCACTCCTTACAATACCCAATGAGTTGGTTTCTCTCCTGGGTAAAGAAGCAAGGGTGCCAGTCTCAGGTTGATCTCCACCACTGTAACTACTGATTGTCTCGTCATCATCCCATTCATCATCCCATCCATCTGCTGTATCTGCTGAGACCTGGTTTGTCAATGGTGCAGTTGGTAATGGCTGAGAATTGCTTGACTGAGGCGGTGGGTAGAAGTTGTCAGCAAGCTGTAAACAACAAACCAATCGACGAACCAGTCCAGCAAGTAAGCAATAAATAAATGCAAGCAAACAAACAACTCATCATAAAAGGCATCACCTCGAGGCTCTGGTGAAAAAACTCATACAAATCCTTGTGTTTATTCCTCAGAGCCTTCAAGTGATGTTTGGTGATTTAAGTTGAATTTTAATATATCGAAATTGGTCTGATTATGCTTTCACATGTATTCCTTTCTAGATACAGACAATAACCCTTTTTAGCCTGAAAAAGAACTCAAGGGTTATTGTCTGTCAAATCTAATCCATAACATTAGTTTCAATTTCTCTGATCTCACCAAAACTATAGCACTTTCACTGACTAATTGCAAAACAAAGCTTCTGCTTAAATAGTTTTTCTACTCAGCAGTGAGACATTAAGCCTTCACGAAGATTTCATGGTAACATATACAGTAGCTGTGTTTCACCAGGAATCAATAACAACATTTTAGATTAAACAAATCATATATCATGGCAGCCAGAAACTACAGAACTGAGGAAACATTTGTAATGAACATGTACCGAATTTTTTTAATATTACTCTGAGTAGCCATTGAAAATATTGATTATTCCTTATACTGACAAGTTTTTGCCCTAAGGGGGAACACTGATGTGGTGGACCGATACTAAATCTCCTTAATTTCCAAATAAAACCTATGTTCTGAAGTGTACTATTAAACAAATCAGCATCTGTCCAAGTTGTTTCTGTTAACCTACCATTCCGAATCTTGTTAAAGCATTCAAATGTTAACTTTACCAAACAGATGAAAACCAAGAATACAGGCCAATGCATGTGACATCCCCATGTAACGGTGTGTGAAATGGAAGGTTAAAGTCTCATTGCATGTATTTGTCAATGACAGCATTCTTGTTTTCGATAAAATTTCAATAATTAAGAATGCAAAAATGTATTTATTAGCAATATATGAGTTAATATAACTTCCATCTCTGGCAGCGGTTAAACATTCGTGGCAGTATGACACTGAGTGAAAAAAAAAATTAACGTGTGTCCAGGATTTAAAGTTCCCTCATTATGCAAGTATTAGTGCCTAAACCAATATTTTTATCGTATAAACAAGAAATAGAAAACGAAATGTAGGTAAAATGACAAGAAGTGTATTTTCGATACCAAACACAAACATAAACACGTGCCCAGATTTTAAAACCTCACAACTTGTGTGATCGAGTTTTAATTACTTCGCATGTTATCTTTAAATTTGGATAATACTGGCCTCGCACAATTTCGAAAGATCACTTCGAGTTTAACTTCCATGTACGCTGTTACCTGGTTATTACAAGCTTTTATATAAGCTTAATCAACGCCTAACATGACTTATGAAAGTAATGACTTCGCTTTTCGCAAAATTACGAGATAGCGTCTTCATGATATGTAAGCTTAAATACGACATAGGATCAGTGGCGAACATATGCAAATAAATCGCTTGAAACGTGCTGTTTGAATTGGTCATTTTCCACGTCAATGGATAAATTATTTTAAAATTGATGAAAATAATGCCACGATAAAAACTATTTACTCATCGAATCTGATCATGCGTTGCCCTTTGGGGCCATTGCATTGACTGCAGTTTTTTCAAGCGTTGGAATACCTGGAAAACTTATAATTTACTTTTCCTTTCAAACTCTTTCAGATAATATTAATCAGAAGGCTTCTTACGCAGGACTTCAATGAACTGCAATTACTATTTTACCACATACTCTTTGACGAGAGAAATGAGCTGTGTTCAAACTTCACCTCAACATATGCCTCGGGAAAGAGACCTCGAGTTCCATCGCGGCTAATTCCTTCCCACCAGCCGTCACCTACATCCTGCAACGAGACAGCAACGTAAACATTAAATAAAAGTCCTCATAGCAAAGCAAAAATAAGAAGTTCAAACAGCACGTACCGTTCGAGTCACGGTCAAGATTTCGTCCGTGTAAACAACAAGTTCCCCAGAGGAGACATCACCCTCAAAATCATACAACACTCGAACCTGGGGAAGAAATCAAACAAAGAAATTTTAAGAAATATCTGCATGTCATATACCACAAAAAATGCAACAAGGCCTACAACTTGCCTTACAGCCCGGTGAGACGGCCATATTTTTGAGCTTACTCCATTTTCTTCGGATGCTATTTTCAGTTGTGATGTCACGTGAACAAACCTTCGTTAGCTTCCTTGGATAATCTCACCAGGTTGCAAAAGCTGCCGTTACTCTCTACTTAAAACTACGTTCCTGTATCTGATGACAAAGTTTACGTCTAAGCCTTTTTTCAAAACGTTTTCCGTGTATCGTGTTCCGAAACAGTGGCCACCGTTCCGAATAAATTTGATTTATTTCAGTAATCCTTATTTGACGTACTATTTCCGGAACTTATCCTCATGTTGTACATCAGTACTGCAGATTCAGAGAATTTTCAAGATGGCGGAAACTGCGGACAAAGTTGAGGGAAAGCGTTTCATTAATGTTGTGAATCGTAAACGTAAGCATATTGGTGAATTTCAGGTAAAAAAAGCAAAAGAAAAGAGATCAGCACACTCTAAAGGCGAGCGAAAAGGAAAAAATGCTAAAAGCACACTGCCACAACTACCTAAAACTGTTACGGAAATGTCACACAACTGGAAAATTTTACAAGGGGTAATTAATTTAAGCTTACACTTGTAAGTTATAAGCTGAACTCCAGGTCAAATATTGAATGCGTACAGCTTAGCTAAGCTACATGTGTGCACATCTGCCTCTTTCAGATACTTCAAAAAGAAAGAAAAGTCAAAGAGCAGAAAGGCAAAATGAAAATTCAAACCAAAAAGAAGTTCAACCAACGGTTCAAAGTAAATGGCACGTGCACACTATGGAAAACTTCAGTGAGGCAAGTTAAGTTTGAAACGAAGGCAAGATTTTTTTGCACAGCCCCATACATATATTTTACATGCATTTTGTGACTTAAACTCTATTTGCTTTTGGAACAGGGTTAGTATGACAGTCATGCATGTACAATAATGTGAGTGTTGTATATGAAATAAATCATATATGAACTGTGGAAATGAATTCAAATGATGAATGATCCTCGCAGTTGTAACCACAATTTATGCAATTGCATAAAGAAACCTGAAAGACTTCAATGGGGTTTAACATTAAATTGCATTCACAACTGCAAGGATCATTCCATCATTTGATGTAATTAATGTATGTTAATGTATGGGGGTGCATGCAGAATGAATAATTAGTTTATAGAACATTTATTCACAGGGCCCCATTTACATTAGCTGTGCTAAACTAGATGACCCTAAGTAAATATTGTTTTACTTAATAAAGGTGAAGGTGAAAAAAAAATAACAGAGAGTGGCCTGATGTCTCTATTAATTTTTGTCACATGCCTAACAAATTGATATTGTCTTCTACGAGTGAAGTGTTTCATTTTATTTCAGCTCCAGTGACCTTTGGTTTGATGATGTAGATCCCGAAGATCTTCAACAAGTTACAGGGTCGACAAAACCCAAAACATCTAATCAAGATTCAAATGAAACTCTGGTCACTGGCTCCATAGAGGGGTGAGTATCATGTGTGCTGAATGAATGACTAGGTAATAAATGTACTAACAAGAAAATTTATTGGTCCTAATTGTTGATGCAGAAAAAAAGAGTAATTTACCAACTGGAACTGGAACCATTAAGCTAGCTAAAGTTATGATGTATCCCATTTATTGTGTTTGCATTTTTAAAAGCTTTGCTTTAGAAAGGTTTCTTTGATGTTAAGAGTTTTTTCTAAAAAATGACAAGTTGATGAGCAAGAAAAAATAAATATAAGAGTTGACTTGCAAAAATGAGGCAAAAGGCTGGGCAAGAATGAAAAGGCAAGAATGAAAAGTGATCTCAGATCCAAAATTGTTGGAGAATTTTTATTGAAGTGTTTGATCATAAATTAATTTCAGAGTGACTAAAAAGATTGCATTGGACTGTGAAATGGTTGGAGTTGGATTTGATGGTAAGCAGCACATGTTGGCAAGGGTATCTATTGTCAACTCACATGGACATACTATTTACGACTCATTTGTGGCACCACAGGAGAAAGTTGTTGATTATCGAACGCCTGTCAGTGGTGTGAAATCTGCAGATTTGAAAAATGGTAAGTTCCTGACCATGTGTTATCTCACCACATAATCATGTGGTCAGACAGTTGTTTTTGGCTTGTTATTTGTTTGTTTGCTCGTTGTTAATACTTAGAGTGCATTATAAATTTTATAACAAGAATGTCCAGAAAAAGAAGCAAATATACAATGTATCCATCTGATGTATTAAAGGAGAAAGAGACTCTAAATTTGTCTTTGTGATGAGCAGTTAGTATTTACTACTCAATCATTCAGTCAGGAAGAGAATATTTGGTTATTATTCTCAGTATTTGTAGTCAGCATAGTGTTCCAGGATTATAAAACTTCTTTGACACAATTGCCTTTGCCAATGAAGGAGGTACAATAGCATGGTCATGGACCTTGTATTCTTCACAATGTTAGCAGGGTTCTCAAAAAGATTTTAAGTAGGAGAATTTAGGAAAGTAGATGGCACTGAGCATGTAACAACATCATTTTTTCCCTCTACATTTTCTCTGTTTACCAGCAAATTGTAGCCAGCGAAACTAGGAAAGTAGCCAGTGATATCGCCGGTCGCCTGCACTTTTAAACAACCCTGTGTTATAGTCATCAGTACATGTTTCTAATTCCCTTTCCAGTCAGATGCTTGTTTTGTTAGGTTTTTCAGCTTGATACTAGTTTTAGCAATTCTTAGTATTGTCTCACTACACTGTAACTTATGCATACCATGGTTTTGTTTTCAGCTCCAGATTTCAAGACAGTACAGCTTGAGGTTTCAAAACTTCTTAAAGGGCGAATCCTTGTTGGGCATGCTTTGAGGAACGATCTGTCAGTAGGTTCTATAAAATTTCTTTCTTGAGTTTGAAATTTTCCATCCAATCAATCCAACCACTGACTGGTTGGCTCAGTTGGTAGAATACCAGACTGCTGGCAGTTGTTGTTTCAGTTAAAATGAAATATGTTTTCACTGTGTATGCTCATTTCATCTAGGTATTATTTCTTGACCACCCTTGCAAAGATATCAGAGACACAGCTAAATACAAACCATTCCAAGATATTGTAAAGGTAAGGAAAAACTATTTTCAAGCTCAAGTGAATTGGGTTAGATTTCTAACCAGGTGTTCCAAACAACTTCTGTTTCAATGCCAAGAAGACACTGCCAGGAGTGATATCTGCAGTACTGTGGTAGCAGATCAAGTGTTCCTCCCAGAATACTGTATTTTTTCATTTTACAAGACCAACTGATTTGATGGCCACTGAAAGTGTTCTCCAGCATGGTATACTAATTATACCATACCAGCGTGACCCCTGTGTGGTCCCTGTGTATTGCATAATTATTATGCAGTACACAGGGGTCACACTGGGGAAGAGGATTTTTTGAAACAATTTTTTAAAAACTAAACTAGTGAGCAGCACTCTGTGAACTGTAGTTACAAAACTTGCTTACTTTCCTATGCGTTTTGTCGACCTATCATAGACTTCTTCAGGGAGTTTTACAAACAAACACTAAATGCGTTGTTGTTGTTGTTATTATTATTATTATTATTATTATTATTTGTAGAGTAAGAAGCCTGCACTGAGAAATCTTGCACAGCAGCTGTTGAACATCACCATTCATCAAGGAGAACATTCCTCTGTAAGTATTTTTTTATTGATTTAACAGGTGCTTTGGTCGTTTCGCCTACGCTGAAGTGGATTTCCCTACACACGTAAAGTCGATTCGCCTACATGTTTCTTTTGCAAACTTATGAATTAAAGCTTACAGAACATAAATGTTCATGATTCCCCTACATGCTTGTTTTTGCGAACTCATTAATTGAAGCAGACGTGTAACAAAACATTCACGTTCAACTCTCGAGTGGACAGTGATAATTTAATTCCTTGAGGGTCTCGAAAGAAAACCACAGTAAGCAGTCGCACAGCTCGAATTGTCCGCTTTTAGAATCTCTGTACAGTGATCAATTTACATTTATCAACTCTGTTGATAAAACAAAATTTTAGTTTAGTTGTTACTTTGTTTCTCTTTGAAGAAGATACCACCCCTCTAAGAAAGTTACACCTGGTATTCACCCATGTATTTATGTTTTCAAATTCCTTGTCAACAGGTTCAAGATGCACAGGTTGCCATGAAGCTTTACATGATGCACAAAAATCAGTGGGAAAGACAATTGAAGGAGGCTAAATTCAAACACCCAAAGACAAAACAATCCAAAAGACAATTAGCTACAAAACAAGTTAGATAGCAGTGACCAATGCTGGAAACACAATCGGTATTGTCCAACCAAATTTTGAAAATGTCCGGCCAATTTCACGCTATGATCAGACATGATGTCCGAACATGATGTCCAAACAAATTTAAAAACAGTTTTCAAAATTCCTTAAGTCCGTATTGAATTACGTTATTCTAATTATAATGTCTGGTCATATTGGTAAAATATCCGACAAAAAGGAAGATTTGAATGGATAAATGTCCTGTTATGGAAGAAAAATTATTTCCAGCAGTGACTGATTGATGTCATTGAACGGCTACTGAGTTTTTGGGTTACAACACAGATCTGTCAAGTGCTATAGATTGAGTATTATCAGAAATACTGCGCTTGATACCACAGGTGTTCCAAGACACACCAACGATTTACTCGTCTTCTACTGATTGTGCAGTGTTTGGAAGGATTTACACAGAACAGCCTTACTAATAATTATTGATTGTTGGAAAGGTAGTTATTTCTTTGTCCAGGCCTTCTGGCTCAGTCAGGCAGTTGGTCCATGCAGGACAATAATGTGTCACTTTTATTACCGGTAAATGTAATAAATTATTAGTATATACCACACACAAGAATAGTGCTTTTCGCGCGTTCTGACTGGTTAACTTGGAGGTGCTTACCAAAGTAGTATTCACCTGCACTTCGGTGAATAATTCTGAATAATTCTGATGTGCCAAGCATAATTTAAACTTGTTGAATATAAAAGTCACACAATCCAATTTACTTAATCTGTGGCATACATTTTCGAGATTTGACACCAGCGGCTCCTTCAACCTCTCAACTTCCTTTTCAAGATGTATTTTTAATATTGAATTTTTATTACCGGGGCCCAGCCGAAGGCTGGCACCGGTCATAAAATGCAGTCCATTTCTGTCGTTTTTTCAACGTTACATTGTGAGGGATATATCGCTGGCTCATTACTTCTTATCCGCCATTTTGAAAAGCACGAGGCACGGAGGACAGTCAACAGAAAGACTATAGCTTTTTGGGGAACGAGACGTTCCCCAGCCTTTACGATGCACAAGTTTATGAACGAAAATTTAAGAGTGAATATTTGGAGAGACAATTTTACGAGCGATTATTGAAGAGTGAACCTTCTAATCGAGAATAAGAGCGACTAACTGAAGTGATCAAAGTTAATATCTACACTCAAGTTGAGTGTACCTTCCATCGTAAAATTTATCGAGAATCAAAGCGAACACTTATCAAAGCTAACTTTATGTCATCTTAAAAAAACGTGCTACAAGGTGATCTAGACGTGCTCGTGAACCGAGCAGAATCCCACTTCTATTTCTAAGAGCTCTCAACAAGAATAGCATGTTGAAGAAATTTGTAGAAGTCTTCAAAGCCCCACTTAAATAAAATGGCTATACCCAAGAAAGCTTATTTGTTGTCTTTCTTTAGCATGCATTATCATAAGATAATGAAACTAAAATGTAAAGCACGTCGATATTTATCATTGTTTTCTTGCAATTGTGTGAGTCATATGACCAATTATGTGAATTTCAAACTAAGTGAAGACGTTGAGAAGAATCCAGGACCAACTCAATACAACAGTGATCATCATGAACTAATAATTAGACCTTTTGTGCAAAATCACAGGTCAACAATGCAGTTGACCTCTCCTATTTCATGCATTCAAGATTAGGTGAACTTGGTTTACGATCAATAGATGTTGGCGCCGGTGCAGGTGATTGTTTCTTTAGATCCGTCTCACATCAATTATATGGCAATAGCAACCATCCTATGCGTATACGTACTGCTGGGAGACAACCCAGAGAGATTTATTGAGAGCAATACCAAAAATTCATGGCTAAGATATCTGAAAAATATGTCTATTCAAGGTACATGGGCTGATGCACTTATCATTTAAACACTTGCAGATGTATTAAAAGTTACTATACAAATAGTAGAATCTAATCAAGGCTTTGCACCATTTGCCTTACCACTGTTTACCCAGTTCAGGAAAGAAATACTTTGTCTACAATTACTGTAGGTCATATTGATGAATGCCACTCATGTATCAACCACTCAATCAAATGCCTCCATTTCAATGAATTAACGGATGCTACTCAATCATCAAGAAATAAGCATTTTATTATGTCCATATATGCAGTTTGTTTCTCTGTCATCAAATCATGCACTTACCGGGATTCTTCAACACTACAGTCTCTCCATGAACATGCATGTTTGCTCTATGAGAAGTGTTGTGTAGACCGTGTAGACAAACTGCCTAGTAATATAACAGTCTGAAGCGACTTTAAGAGTTTTTTGTCTCTGATTGTGAATTACGTCAGTATTAGCCTTCAAAGAAGAGGGGGGAGGGGTGCGAGAGATTAACTATATTTATGCAATCCCGTGTCCCACTGGGCCCCGGTAAGTTCCACGTAGTGGTTCTAGTTTATACATATTCTGTACAAATTAGACGTTCGTGTTTTCATTTACATCTTGAATAAAGTATGTACGCATTCAAGTTTCAACTTCTCATGCGGCCGTTTTAAAAAAATGCTGACAATTAACAAAATGTCATTGTTTTAACAATCTTTTCGCGTTGTAAATTTCTCATATAAACTTTTAGAAAGGTATTTCCCTCTTTCTCTTGTTTGGATATTGTTAAAGTGCCTTTGAGAAAGGCGCCGCCGCGTTTCTCATTTTCCCGTCATTCACCCCTTGGAACGCCTGTCACGCAGGCCGCAACGTTTATTGAGTTGAAAGGGGGGGCGATTTTAAACGCCAATCGGCGAAAATCGCCTTGCGTGCCAGGTGCAGCGATTACAATTTTCGCCGATCGGCGTATGAAATCGTCAAGTGTGCCGGCATCAATCCATTCGCTGGCGATTTTGATCGCCACGGTCGGCGTATAAAATCGCCAAGTGTGTCGCCGGCTTTCTCTTTCTGTTCATTGCCAAATCAGGAAAATCGTATTAAACGCGCTCTGAGTGAGGGCGGATTCCCCTAAACACCAAACTTGATTTGATCATAACCAAAATCTTACGTCAACACTACGAGTTACACTCCGAATGTTACTCGTATGTATGTTGGTGTATTTACCTGCATGTCGTATGCCAGTCGTATATATCCCTGGTATGTTACTGCATTTACTAGTATGTATGACTAAATTGCTGGTCTGTACCTGTCTGTCCTAGTATATGCACTCTTATGTTGTTAAGTATCGAACGTTGTATAAACGCAAAAACTAGCAAAGCAGAAGTACATGTCATGGATTGGTAGTGATTTCATATCAAAAATTGACA